>JAMPIT010000715.1:0-600000 GCA_026261815.1 Monarcha castaneiventris obscurior | reverse complement strand
GTATTTAGATGTTCTTTTGTTATTAATTCCTCACTTTTTTCCCCGCTAACATTCATCCCAATCAAGCCAGCACTGCAGGAAAGTGGGGAGCAAAACTCTCCAAGCCTTCCCACAGCACAAGTAAGGTGCAAATGTACCTCCCATGCCTGGAAAAAGGCTGCAAAATTCACTGCAGAGCCAGAAATAGGGGGGACAAACCGGGAAATGAATCCTTACCTACGGCGTCGGGGATGAAGAAGTTGTAGCCCAGGAGGCTGTAGTGCAGCACGGAGGGGATGAGCCCCTTCAGCCCCGCGTGGCTCCAGTCGGAGCGCAGGGGGCTCATCTGGACAAACAGCGGGAGGTGACTGGATCTGGGGAAACAACACAAACCCTTCAAGGTGCTTAGAGCCGAAATTCCACAGTGCCCGGCTGGCTTGGGAGCCACTGGGGCCAGATTATAGTCCCCCAATGGTTTGGGTGGGAAGAGATGTTAAAGCCCATCCAGTGCCACCCTCTGCCCTGGGCAGGGACACCTTCCACTGTCCCAGGTTGCTCCAAGCCCCGTCCAGCCTGGCCTTGGACACTTCCAGGGATGGGGCAGCCCCAGCTTCTCTGGGCACCCTGTGCCAGGGCCTCCCCCCGCTCAGATCCCACAGGGATCATCGGCTCCAACACGCTGCCCTAGCCCACTTCCTCACCACTTCCCCGGGTGCCAAGAAACATCTCGGAGCACTGAGAACATATTCCAAGCACCAGCTCAACCATCCCCCAGCAGCTCTTGTGCCCATCAGCTCCAGCAAAGCCTCTCCCTGCTGCCCACCTGGTCCCAGCGCTGATGATGGTGGTGTTGCCCAGCGTCGCCAGCGCCGCTGCCAGCACCTCGGTGTATCCATCACCCTCCAGCTCAGCAGGAGCAGGGACATCCTGCTCCAGGAAGGAATTGCCCTCGACTCCCTCGAAGGCCACGTAGGTGGCCCCCAGCGCCTGCCGCAGGCGCCGGGCACGAGCCAGGTACCAGCCCAGCGCCGCCTCGCTGGTGACGTTCAGGCGGGCACAGAGCTGCCCCTTCCAGGTGGTCAGCAGTGGGATCTGCGGAGGAGGATGGAAATCCCTGTCAGATCCCTAGAATACCCTGCTGATTCCGGGGTGCGAGGCTGGGGGATGCCGTGCTGCCCCCATCCCACCCTGCGCTGCCATGGTGCAGCGCATCAAGGTGTAAACCCTCCCTCAACCTCCCAAAAAAACCCTGAGCTGGTGGTGAAGTGGCTGACAATTAAACTGACCCCAAAAAATTGAATATGGAGGGATTTTCTGAACACTGGCAACTGTTTTTTGGAAGTGGAAATTTTAAAGCCGCTTCTGTAGGAACGAGGAGAGATGCTGCTTGCCCCAGCACTGCTGTGCCCCAGCACAGTGGGATTGGGCTGTGTTCCTTGATAAATAACAAACCTGAGGGGCTTTACTCAGCTTTAATTCTGGTTTGGGGGCTGAGGGGGTCCCGTACCGAGCTGCCCCCGGGTCGGGGCTGGCGGCAGAGCCAGAATCCCGCGGCCTCACCGCCGTGCAGGGAGCGCAGGAAGAGCGGGGAGGTGACACTGGCGTAGGGGGACAGCGTGATGGAGAGCTCCAGGGGCTCCACCAGCGCCGGGGCCTGCCTCTTCCAGCGCTCCGAGGGCACGAGGTCCTGCGGGCGGGAAAGGCAGGAATAAGGACGTTGTGCTGAGGGAACACACGCTCCCCACGTGCCCGGAGGGCGGCAGGACGGCCATACCACGGCAGCAAGGACGGCGGTGCCGCGCTCCCCCAGGGCCACGACGCCCTCCTGAAGGCGATGCCGCTTCAGCCTCCTCACCAGCGACCTCAGGCCTCGCTTGATTTTGGCGGCGGAACCCTCCGGGCCGTGGTACCGCCAGATTGGAGACCTGCAGGAGGAGGGGGGGGAAAATTCCTCGTGAGGTGCTTGGGACGGCGAGCCGGACACGTGGAAGGGGTGCCGGCACGGGGGGAAGGAGCGCTCACCCCAGGAGCGCGGTGTCCGGCGGGGTCCGAGCCGCTCCGGCCGGAGCGCTGGCCGGGTGCCGGCAGGCGGCCGCCACGTCGGCGCTGACGCAGAGCTGGTAGTGCAGGGGCTCCGCTCGGCCCGCCGGCGTCTCCAGGCAGAACTGCCTGTGCCTCTCCACAGACAGCAGCAGGGGCACCTCGGGAGCCACTGTCACCGTCACTCCTTTGGGGGAAAAAACAGGGAAATGGTGTCTCGGCAAGCGCCCGCTCCTGGCAGCCACAGAGATGAGTGGGGCAGGGCCTGACTGGTGCCAAGGCCTCCCGGGTTGATCCCACCACAGATCCAGCCGTGCCAATCGTCCCCACACCCTGCTATTCCCTGCTCCTGCTGTTCCCTTGTAGACTCCAAAATGCCTCTCAAGGGCTGGGTTTCTCCCTTTCCTTGGCATTTTGCTCGGCGTTCAGGGGCCTCAGCAGTGCAGGGCAGCTGCGGCTCATTGGATTAATTTGGGGTAATACCCGAAGTTTGGTGCTCTGCAGAATGATCCAAATATCCCCCCAAAAACGACACCAGCAGCTGAACTCCTGCCTGAATCCAGCATCCCACAGCGGCCATGAAGGCTTGTGCCATGAAGCTGCTTGTGTGGCGCTGGGGATGCAGCAACAGGCACAGATCCAGGCTTAGAAACAAGCCAAGCGCACCGAGAGCGTGGCACATCCCTGGGGCAACTCCAGCCACCCCACCCCCAGGCACTCAGCTTTGGCACCACGGCCTTTCCCACAGGGATGAGGCAGCATGGGATCCATTCCGTGGGCCCTGCTGCCACTGCGTTTGTGGGATATTTTATTCCCGGAGACATCGACGCTGCTCTTAAACAGCTGCTTCAGAGGGGAGGAGGAGGGTGGAGAAGCGCAGGGATTGAAGCTGTTGGACGCTGCACGGGGAAGGAGGTGGTTACCTGTGGATCCCAGGAAGTACCTCTCCAGGACAGGCCCGAATCCCTCGGGGTTTGTGCCGAGGTCGCCGCTGACCAAGGGCTGCGCGGGGCTCTCGGCGTCGTTGAGGGGCCAGCGCTGGGCACGGATGCTCGGCCCTCCGTACCAGGAGACATTGGCCATGGAAAAGCAATCCTGCAGCCAGGAAAGCATCGTCAAAGAGCGAGGAATACTCAGGGGGAGCAGCAGGGCCAGGCTCGGAACAAACTGTACTAGTGGAAGGTGTCCCTTTTGCAGCGCAAAATTGTGGTTTCATTTAAAAACAAAGGAAAAGCAAGACCTGCTCCCCAAAGCCTGCCAGGTTTTGCTGGAGGAGGTTGAGTAAAGGCAAACTGCCATGACAATCCCACTCCTGCTCTATCAAACACCTCTGAGTTGCAGGTGAAAAGATGCTGCAAAGGTTTGAGCGAAGAGACTCTGCAGGTGTGAGCAGCTGTGGGACAGGAGTGACAACAGAGGGGGAAATTCGAGGAAACAGCTTTAAAATGTGCTGAGGGCTCTTTCAGAAACCCAGCTGGGAAACCCGTGTATTTTGGTTTGTTTGGGTTTCTTTGGTGTGGTCAGGTTTTTCATTTGGTTGGTATTTTTGTTAGACTTTTTTTTTTTCCTCTGGTGGCTTTTTCCTCTGTTTTACTTTAAAAACGCATTAACCTCTCCAGCTGCCTTCCCCAGACATTCTAGGATGAATCTTCAAGTGCAGCTGTCCCCACTGGAGCTCTCACAGAGAGCTTTTAGCCCCATCTTGAGCCCTCACCTCGATGGCCCCACAGGGTGACAGGTCCTCTCTCCCAAGGCACAGCTTCCCTCTTCCCCCGAGGGCTGAGAACAAGAATCTCCTTCCAGAGACTCAGTTTGGATATTTGGGGCACTTCTCCTAGGCCTGGCAGGGCCCTGGGATGGGGGACATCCCCATCCCTGACCCGCCTCCTGCCAGAAACCCTCAGTTTCACTTCAAAGCCTCTCAAACTTTCCCCTTTCTGCCAAATCGAGGGATCAGCAGGACTTAGCGTCCTCGTGACTTCCCAGGCAGGATGGGCTTCCCCCAAAGCCCGGAGAGCTGGGGCCGTGAAGGGGGGCTGGGGAGGGCAGAGGGGACCTGCAGACCCCCCACTCAACCCACCCCATGTTTATTCCCAATCCCAGGGCTTCGGAGCCTCCTGGAGTCCTGAGCTCGGGGGCACAGAGAGGTTAAGTCTCTGCGAGGGGTGGGGAGAGGAGATGTAAATTATTAAAGTGGAAACCCTGGAGGCTCAGAATAGCTGTACCAGGTGTCAGCTGAACTCGCTGCACCAGCTGGGAAAGAGGGGAAAACAGTCTGTTCTTGACTCAGATTGCGCTGGATCGTATTTTCCAACGTTTTGGGTCCTTTGGAAAAGTGGGGAAAAGCCTGTTCTGTCTCGCTCACCCTCTCCAACGCCTCGCACCAATGTCAGCTCCTGGGAGGACACCCAGGGTTTGTGCTCAGGCAACACCTTCCACCCACCCCAAACGGTGCCAACAGGTGACTTATGGCTGAAGGGGAACAATCCTCCATCCCACGGGATCCCATCCCACTTCCCTTCCTGTTCTGAGGGCTCCCCACAATCGGACACCCCGCTCTGACAGCATTCCTCCTTCCCCTCCTAAGGCTCCTTCCCGTAGTCTGCTTTTATTTAACTGAGGGGAGAAAGCAGGGAACGATACCAAAAATAAAGCCCCCATAAATGCTTGCAGCAGCGGACGCGGATTATTCCCATCCCCGCGGGAGCTGCCCATTGTGTCTGTGCTGGAAGAGACCTTCCCGAGGCTCTCGCCAGCATTGTCATCTCCAGTGGTTATTTACTCCGTCTCCATATAAACACAGCTCTCCCACCCCGGGGTCACCAACGTGGCACCACCACGGCATTTTGGGGCTCAGCTTCAGAGCACGATGCTTCCGAAAAGCTTTTCCCACCCGGCACCTTCGACCACAGTGCGACCCCATAACCGAGCTGGGGGGGAGTCACGGTCATGCCAGAGCCTCCCCTGCTGGATCCCAAAGGATTCGGGGCTGGGCAGGGGTGTCCCCGTTACCTTCAGGGTCACGTCGGGGCGCAGCGGGCTCCAGCGGACGCCGTAGCACTCGGTGCCGGGGGCTGCCGGCGGCTCCAGCGAGAGCCGCAGCTCGGCGTCCTCCTCCCAGGAATAGCAGAACTGGCCCCCGTCGTGCCAGCAGCGGTCCCGGGGCGGCGGGGGCTCGGTGGCCGGCACGCTGCCCACGGCGATGGCCAGCAGGGGCCGGCCGGCCGGCAGCGCCCGCAGCAGCAGCGCCCCGCGGCCGCGCTCCCAGAGCATCCCCGCGTCCCGGCCCCGCAGCACCCACTCCTCCGGCGGCTGCTCCACCGCCTGCCACGAGATGATGCCGATGGTCATGGCGAAGAAGACGGCCACGCCGAGGCAGCCCACGGCGCCTTTCCAGGGCTCCGTCATCTCCCTGAAGCCCAAGGTCCAGGTGGACTCCGGGATCTGGCCGGTGTGGCGGGACAGGGGCATGGTGCGGCGGCGGGGATGCTGCGGCTCCGCTTCTCTCCCCTCCTGCGGCGGCACAGGAAAGAAAACCCTCTGGGGCAGCTCCACGCGATCTTCTGGGGTAGCTCCGAAAGATCCTCTGGGAGAGCTCCAAAAGCAAGCGCAAAAACCCAATTAAAAATTTTAAACCGGTTTAAAAGAAGGAAAGCTGCCACTCTGTTCTCTCTGCCCTGATCCCGAGGTAAGAGGAGTCCCTTCCGCAGCTTCCTCCAGGGCAAATCCTTCACTGCTGGGCTCGGTGACAATGGCTCAGCCCCCAAACCCAGGGGCTCAGCCCCTTGGCATAGCCAGCAGCACCCAGTGACACCGAGGAGGAGGAGGAGGAGGAAGAGGAGGAGGCCACACGTGGCCCGGAGCCCGGCGGGGAGAGGGGGCCATGGGCAATGGGAACCGGGGCCGTGCTCCAACCCCCGCTGCTCCCTGGGGTTTGGCATCGCTTCCCCGCTCGGTTTGGAAGCGGCAGCAAACAGCCAGGGGTGCGGGGAAAGCATCCCAGGGTGGGCAGAGAAAGGAGGGGACGCAACGTCCTCATCCCATCTCCTCTCTCTCTTCCCTGGAAGAGCGAAGCCGCCTGAGCTGGGTGAGCCCGAGGGGACAGGCACCTGCTGCTCCGCCGGGTCCCCCTGGAAGGTGACAGCTCCATGGGGTGGCTCTGGCTCGTCCCTGTATCCCAGGCCCCATCCCGCTGCCCGATGCCAGGTTGGGAACGGTGCCACCTCCCCCCGCACAGCCCAGCCACCCCTACACCCCCCGTCATCCCCTTACCTGAAGCAGGTTCAGGGATGCTGCCGCAGCCCCCGAAGCGTCCCCGATGTTTTTCCTCACCAGCAGCAGGTTTTCCTCCTCTTTCCCGGGGCAGTTTTCCCTCCCGGCCGCATCCGAGGCCCGCGGAGCCGAAGGAACTTGATCCAGACTAACCCAGGAGCGTTACTTAAGCCAAGCTCCCTCCCTCCCTCCCTCTCTCCCTCCCGCCTGCTCCCCTGCAGCCCGCACGTAGCCACAGGTGGCTGCACCCCCAGCAGGGGCAGGACATTAAAAACATTCCTTTTTAAAAGGCTTTTATCTATAGGGGAATAATTTTAAAGGGATTTTTTGCCGGTTTAGCTGAGGTGGCTCTGGCTGAGCCTTTACCACACCCGGGTGAATCCGCACACGTAGAGCCCTGGGAGTGCTGAGCCTCCTCGTTCTCCTGCTTTGGCTTTTGCTGTTGTTATTATTCCATTTTGGGGGGTTTTATCCCTGCTCCTACTTCACAGGAGCTGCTGGAACCCCCCTTAGATAAACTCCAGGGCTGCCAAAATGGGTGCTGAGGTAAGGGTGCACCCAAACCCACAGGGAAGCCCCTTCCCAGGATACCTGCAATCCCCACCGGTGCAAAAACTCGGGAAATCTGAGATTTCCATGGACTTCTCCATGCTCCAGTCCCCATCCACGCTCGTCTCACCCTGTCTGCAGGTGATCAGGGAAGACCTGGATTGTCCAAGCGATATTACAACCTGTTGGCTGCCAAGAGATAAAAAACTTGGGATTTAAAAGCATTTCCCCATCATCCTGCATCCAGGCAAAACCCCGGCACTCCCAAGGCCAAAGCCCTGCTTACTCCAGACGCTGCTCTTCAGGAGAGGCCCAAATCCACCAGGAAAATTCCCATCTGTGGCCCAAATAAGCCCCTGGAGGGGCCTTTCCTCTCCAGGATTAATTTTTTCATTGCAGCTGGGGCAATAGCCAGTGTTGGATGGAGGGAAAAAGGGTGGATGGCATCAGGACAAGAGGGGGCTCCGGAGCCAGAGAGGAGGTGGGTCCAGGATAAGGAGAAAGGATGAAAAAAGCTTGGGTATGAGCTAGGAGGCTGTGGTGTCCATCCCAAAGGGGCTGGGGATCCCCTGGGAATGTGGTCAGGAGAGCTGTAGGTGGTGGACTCATGGGACCCCAAAACTGGGTAAAATAAAGGGAAAACTTAAAGAAAAAAAAGAAGGAAGAAAGGGTTTTCCTTCCACCAGGGATGCTACAGGCACCTGAGGGGCTCAACACTCCCCGTGACCTGGAAAAGGGGGAAAAGCAGCAGTGAATAAACCCTGTGGGGATTCAGAGCTGTTCACCCACAGCGCCAGCCGGAGCCGATGGAATTGCTGGTGTGGGATTTACCACCTTTTGGAGAGGCTTCCTAGATCCATGTGCCCCAGGGAGAGCTCAGCTGGGCTGCAAAACCTGCAGAAACAGGGCAGAGGAGTGAAAAAAAGGGATCTTTGGGATGATCTGGGACCCTGGTACACCAGGAATGTTTAATCCTCCGTCCAGGGGAGAGAAAGGCACGTGGCAGCAGCACCCAAAAGCCCCAAAAGCTGCACAAGGATTGGCAATTCCCCGTTTCCCACCCCAAAACGGGCTGGGAGGGGGGTGCCCGATGGGGCTGTTTGGCTGCAGCAGCCGAAGGCAAAGCTCTGTCACATGGCACAAGATTAAATCCCACCCGTGGAAGGGCAGAGGGGCCCCCAAGGTGGGATTAGGGAAACGCCGGGATGGCGCGGATGCAGTGGGATAAGCAGGGACAGGGGGCTGTGCCCAGGTGGGGTAGCAGGAAATGGGGATGGTTTTAAAAACCATTTCTTAAAAAGCAGCACAAATCCTAGGGGAAAATCCTGCTGGAGGTCTCAACAGCTCGATTTTCGGGTGGGTTTGGGTCCCCCCCAGCTCTGCACGCAGCCTGGGGGTTCGGGCTGAGCCCTGTCCCACCCTCCCAGAGCTCCTGGTTTTTGGGAGCAGGGATGGTTCCACGAGCTTTCCTGCCCTTCACAAATCTCAGCGTGAGCTGGCTGCCACAAGCAGAACGAAACCTCCCTTCATCTTCCTCCCACGGCCAACAAAAACCACTTAGCCTTGACAGGTCACGGGGAAGAAAAACATTTTGGGGTGGCTCCCTGGATTCCAGGAGTGCGTCCTGCCCCTCTGCTTCCAGAGGGGTTTTTAAAAACATTTTAAAGTCTCTTCCTCTGCAAAATGGAGCATCTTTGCCCTCTTCCTGGCTTTTCAGCGTTGGAAAGACCTTGAGGTTGCTTTTTTATATCCAGCGGGGCTTTCCAAGCTCCAAGGTTGCTGAGGGGGTTGGAGCAACCTGCTCTGGTGGGAGGTGAGGAGTTGGAGCTGGATGGGCTTTAAGGGCCCTTCCAACCCAAACCATTCCGGGATTCTGGGATTTGCCAAGGCTCCAGGGTCGTGGGGCCGTGGGGGATGTGGCACCTACGGGTGGACAGCGCCCAGGGAAGGGATGGAGTGGGAGGCTGGAAATGCAGTTAACTCACCAGCACCCACAAGCAGAGCTTGGGAATCCAAGCTTTTTGGTGAAACACCCAGAAAACAGGGACTGAGGGTTGTTCCCGCTGGGATTTAGGGTCAGAAGAGGATCCTAAATCCCCAGGAGAGGCTCCCATCACTGCATGCCCTGTGGATCACACTCCTTTCCCTGTCATCACCTCTCAGGCTGCCTGGAAAAAGGGAGAGCGTGGAGAGCCACGGGGATTTTCCACCTCTGTGGGGCTGCACTTGGGGAGGCCCAGCCCTTTCCATCAATATTTTCCTACAGCCTTTAAGCAGCAGCAGTTTCAGCTGCAGCTTCCCAGCCAGGCCCTCCTGGGGTTTCTCGTTTGGGGTTTCTTAGATATTATTATTATTAAAAAAAAAAAAAATACAGGAAAGCTGTGTGGGTCGGCCAAGAGCAAAGGAAAAATGGTGGAAGCAGCAAAGTGCCTCCAGGACTTGGCATTCCTCCTCCATTTTCCCCATGAGGGAAGCAGCCTCATCCCAAAACTCTCCCTGTGGGGATGGATCCTGCAGTACCCCACAAGCCTACACCAAATTCCCATTTTTATCCATTTATCCATGATATCTACAAGCTGGGAGACACAGTGAGGAACCAGAGTGGATTCCCTGAAGCTGCCAGCATGGATGGGAGTGGATATCCCATCTCCCTGCCCTCCCAGAGTTTATCCAAAAGGAAAAGATACCTTCAGAATCCATCCCGGGAATAAAGCGGCCGATGTGCTGTGGTGGGTGTTCTCCTTGGGTTTTCCTTCCCCTTGCAGTTCCCAGCCTTGCCTTTCAGGGCCAGCAAAAGCCTTTGGCTGTGCTGGAATTCTCCGTGCCTTTAGGGAGCTTTGGGCTCCTTACTGGAGCTGAGCTGTTGCTCGGTTTAAAAGGAATTTTTTTAAAAAATGGGCAAAAAGGGTGATACGTTTCCTAAAACCCCAAATCTCAGCCCAGATTTCCTCCTGGAAAGCAGTCCCAGATTTCCATGAACTCCACAGCTATTTGTAAAGCAAAAAAACACGAGGCTTGCACTGACAGCGTGGCCTTATAAACAGGAACAGCCCTTGGAAGCCACTGTTGTCCCTTCCCATCCCAGCTGTGTCCCACAAACCAGGAGCGCCTGGATTTGGGGGCTCTTTTTGTCCATCCACAGCCCATCCAGCCCTTTGGGAGGGTCTCACGTGGAGCAGCAGATTTTGGGGAGACACTGGGCTGGGGAACAGCCTGGAGCACCCGAAAAAATCCGTGGATGGATAATTTTCCAGCTGGAAAGTCACCAGCTGCAGCTGCCAGTTTTGGTTGGTGCTGATGGGATGGAAGCAGCCCCCGTGTACCCCTTGCCCCCCTTTTCCCTTCAGGCAAAGCCTGATATTTTTGGGGACACCAAACCCATGCTCCCAACGCACAATATTCCCTAAAATTGCTGATCTGGGGAGAGGGGAGCCCGCTGTGCTGAGGAAAACCCTGTAATGGGGCACTCAGCCCCTGCACTCCCACAGCCAGCCCAGGTACCTTAACCCAGACACCCTCGGTGCTCCTTCTCTGAGCTCAAATCCCTCAGAGCGGGGGGAGGGTGCTGATTTGGGATCTCTGGTTTGGGATCTCCCTGCTTGGAAAGGGCTGTCAGCAATTCCACTGTCCCCACCACTCCCGAGGCCAGACCCAAGTGCTGCTCCTCCAGGAGAAGCCTTCGAAAAGCCCCAAAGCTCCATTTTTTAAAATTAAAACAAGGCACAGCCCATGACAAAAGCTGTGGCTGCGAAGAGAGAGCAGCTGCACCCCACAGCCTCAGCCCAGGATTTTGGTTTTCCAGCAAACCCCTTGGCAGAGGGGACAGAGAGGGATAATGGGGGGGGCTTGGCAGGCCAGGGAGCTGCTGGGGGTGAGCACAGCGAGGGAGCTCTTGGAAATGACCTTTCCTCCTCATCCGCCTCTCCCAAGCTTCCCAGAAATCTGGTGAGCAGATTTGCAGCCTGCCTGCTGCCAAATTCAATCCTGGCCCTGAAGATGCCGCTTGGATGATGAGACCAAAATTGTTGGGCTTCTCCCCGTGGAGCTGAGCCACCGCAGGCTGGAAAGGTGCAGGAGAAGCTTGAGGATAGCCACGTGTTCCCGGAGAGGTGGCACTTCCCAGCTGCACCCAGAATCAACTTTGCACAGCCCGGCTCCATCCATCCATCCATCCATGCATCCATCCCTCCCTCCATCCATCCCTGATCCATCCATCCCTCCATCCATCATCCATCCATCCCTCCCTCCACCCATTCATCCATCCCTCCCTCCACCCATTCATCCATCCATCCATCCCTCCCTCCCTCCATCCATCCATCCCTGATCCATCCATCCATCCATCCATCCCTCCCTCCCTCCCTCCATCCGAGGCCCAGTGCTCCCCAAGGACAGCTGCAGTTCTTTGGGAGGGCTCTGAGGCAAACCGAATCCCAGCCCTCATTCCTGGCTTGCATTCCCAAATCCCCCCTGAAGTGGGGTTGCTGTGGCATTGCCCTGCTCGGCGGGGAGGGGGCTGCAGGTCCCACAGCCCCACGGAGCCCCCTGTGCCTCCAAGGGGCTCCAAGGGAGCTCTGGGCACCTCCTTTCCAGGGATCTGGCTTGGACTCACCTGCCTGAAGCTCCGACACTCCAGGCTCTGCTCCGAGTAAGGCACAGACCTTCCTCTTCCTCCTCATCTTCTTCCTCCTCTTCTTTTCCTTCTTGCTTTTGTCCTTCCTCCTCCCTCTCTTGCCCAAGCCCTGCAGACCCCTCCTCACCACAGGAATTTAGGATTTGTGCCCCCCAGAATTCCCCCCTCACCCCAATGGATGCTGCATCCCCAAGACCTTCCTTTATAAGGGAGAGGAAACTGCCCCTGGAGAGCCATTAGAGGCTTCCAGTAATTAGCAATTACCAGTCCTGAAGAGCGGCCCCTGCCTCTCCTAATGAGGTTTGGTGCTAATTATAGCGGGCAGGGCCAGGAGCCCTGGTGAGGGGCTGCAGCAGCGACCACACGGAGCCTTCTGGATTCCTTGGGATATAACAAAGGCCCGGGGTTACTCCAGGACAGCGATCCCGGCCGTGCCAAGGGCTCCTCCATTGCCAGGAGTGCTGGGGATGCTGTTCCAGTGCTGGCCCAGCCTCCTGCTCACGGGCTGGTCCCGGCTCATCCATCACTGGGAGTAATTCCTGCTGAATATTGCGGGATTCCGCCATGCCCGGCTCCAGCCAGCAGCTAAATCCATCCCCTTGGACAAGCCTTGGGGGTATTTGGGAGCTGAGCAACGTGGAATGACGGCACCCAAACCCTTCATCTGACAGGCTCGAGTGTGTGTTCAGCGTCCCAGTGGGGCTGAATCCCTCCTGGGCTCTTCTCCCCCCATCCCAGCGCTTCCCAAACTGGCTCCTCTCCAGCCAGGGCAGCAAGGCCCACCACAAACCCCCAGCCCAGCTCCCAGTGTTCAGCTCCCTCGGGAATGCCACAAACCCCCTAAAGATAAACAAAACACCCCCCTCACCCAGCCCCCTGAGGCGTTTTAGCCCCGTTTGGGCTCTGTGTACCAGAGCAGAATTTTAATTTGCTAAATTAAGTTTAATTCAGTAAAATCGGGATTTAAATGAAGGTGCTGAGAAGGAGCAGCCCCAAATTGCTTTCCCGGCCCAGCCCCTTGATGGGGCTCGTTTTCCCCCCCACAGGAGAGTGTGGGTGTATGAACAGAGATGGAATTTAATGAATCCCCCCACCTTGGAGGGAAACCACTTGGACAGACACCGGCAGCACCACGAAACACCTCTGGGAGCTGTAGGAGGGGAAGGGGTGTCTGGGTGGGTTCTGGAGCAGGCTGGGGAGGTGGGATAAGTGGTTCCCCAGGCTGTGATCCTCCAGGGAAGCCTTTTAGGGATGGAGGGAGCCAGGAGGGCGCATGGTGCCATGGCTCGGGTGGGGGGGAGCCTTAATTTAAGGGCGATCCCACACCGTGCACCCCTTTCCTTCAGCTCCCTAAAATCACCTCTCCTGGGAGTGCCACAGGCGGCTGGGAGCTCAGCTTTTATTGTCACAGGAGGTGGCAGCAGACAATGGGGTCGGTCACAACAGGGGGGGTGACACCACAGCAGGGCCCCAGCACAGCCACCCTGTTGGCATCCAGAGGGAGGGAAGGAGAATGAGCCACGAGCCCGGCTCCTTCCCACGCCTTTCCTGCCCCAAGGTGCTCAGCCCACAGGGATTTTCCCTGTGGGAGCTGATGAGCAGACAGAGGGGTACCTGCAAGCAGCTTCTGGAACCGGCTCCGTTGTGTCCGTGCTCCGGAGCACAGCCGGGATGGGCTGCAAGGGCTTGGGGATCCAGGGGGTTTTACTCACCAGGCACGCTGAGGAAGCAGCCTCCATTCCCAGGGAATGGCTGCAGCCAGCACGGCCCTCAGGGTCACCCGGCACAATGGGTGCTGGGTTTGGGGTACAGACACACCCAGCCAGCTCAGGGCAGGGGGAAAAACCCCCCCAGACGTGTCCGTGCTGGGTCTGAGCCCCACCAAAACACGGCTGGGCCTCGCTCCAAGGGTTGTGCCAACACCACTGGAGTCACCAGGGCCACCTCGGCTGCGACCGCAGCCGTGCCGGAGGGGGAGGAGGGAACAAAGGGATCGGAGGGATGAAGAGAACCTTCCCTGCTGGCACAAAGCCCCTTGCAAGAAGAACCTACAGGCTTTTGTAGCCCAGCCCCACCCTCTCCACTCCTGACCTTCCCCTGCAGAGAGCCGGCACAGCCCCAGCAGCTGCCCCCAGCCCGGGATGGAGCCGGGGCGCTCACTCGGGAATGTAGTCCCTGAAGGAGTTAAAGCTGAGGCTGCGGCCCGCGGAGTTCAGGCTGGAGCTGGCTTGCATCTTGGGAATCTTCTCCATGAGCTTGGACACTGTCCTCCTCTTGAAGGAGCCCGGGGAGAAGTGGCCCTGCCGGAGCAGCTCCTGGTAGAGGCTGCTGAACACCGCCACCGGCTCCTCGTAGCTGTCCCGGGTGGAGATCTCGTAGAAGGGAATCTTGAGGGCTTTGGAGAGGTTCTCCCCGTCCTGGGTGGACACCATCCTGTCGAACTGCAGGTCCTTCTTGTTGCCCACGATGACGACGGGGGGCTGCTCGGCGGCGCCGCTGCGCTTGGGGCTGGCGTGCAGGTGGTTGATGAGGAAGCAGAGCCGCATCACCTCGTCGAAGCTGCAGCGGTCGGTCACCGAGTACACCACGGCGAAGCCATCGCCCCACTTGATCTTCTCCTCGATCTGCAGGGAGTCCTCCTCCTGCCGGGGGCACACGGGCTCCCGTTAGCGCTGCTGGAATGCCGGCGCTGCTGGAACGCAGCCCCGGAAAACCTCCCGAAGGGTCTGGGGACAGCAGGGGTAACACCGGCGGCCCGGGGCAGGGATGGGGTGGCTTAGGCAGTGTGGGGACAGCCATCAGCCCTGTCCTGGCATGGATATGGGGATTCAGTGCTCCCTTGAGCCACCAGGATGCTCCACTGGCACAGGGAGCACAGCTGTGCCCCGCACGGGAATAGGGGAATATTTACCCGAAGCCCTGCTGTACCTGAGGCTGGACATCAATTCACCAAAACCCCCTTTCCCTGAGGGAACCATCACGAGATTCCAGACAGCAGGGGTTGTGGAAGAGCAGGGACTGCCCTCCCTGGCAGGTCACCCTGCCCCCATGGCGCTGTCCCTGCCCCCATGGCGCTGTCCCTGCCCCCATGGCACTGTCCCTGCTCCCGTGGCATTGTCCCTGCTCCCATGGCGCTGTCCCTGCTCCCATGGCGCTGTCCCTGCTCCCATGGCATTGTCCCTGCTCCTGTGGCGCTGTCCCTGCTCCCATGGCGCTGTCCTTGCTCCCATGTCGCTGTCCTTGCTCCCATGGCACTGTCCTTGCTCCCATGGCGCTGTCCCTGCCCCTATAGCGCTGTCCCTGCCCCCATAGCGCTGTCCCTGCTCCCATGGCACTGTCCCTGCTCCCATGGCACTGTCCCTGCCCCTATAGCGCTGTCCCTGCCCCTATAGCGCTGTCCCTGCTCCCATGTCACTGTCCCTGCTCCCATGGCATTGTCCCTGCTCCCATGTCACTGTCCCTGCTCCCATGGGGCTGTCCCTGCTCCCATGTCACTGTCCCTGCTCCCATGGCGCTGTCCCTGCCTCCATGGCTGTCCCTGCTCCCATGTCACTGTCCCTGCCCCCATGGCGCTGTCCCTGCTCCCATGGCGCTGTCCTTGCTCCCATGGCGCTGTCCCTGCTCCCATGGCATTGTCCCTGCTCCCATGGCTCTGTCCCTGCTCCCATGGCATTGTCCCTGCTCCCATGGCTCTGTCCCTGCTCCCATGGCATTGTCCCTGCTCCCATGGCGCTCTCCTTGCTCCCATGGCGCTGTCCCTGCTCCCATGGCATTGTCCCTGCCCCCATGGCGCTGTCCCTGCTCCCATGGCATTGTCCCTGCTCCCATGGCGCTGTCCTTGCTCCCATGGCGCTGTCCTTGTTCCCATGGCATTGTCCCTGCTCCCATGGCGCTGTCCTTGTTCCCATGGCGCTGTCCCAGCTGAGCTCACCTGCCCAGCCGTGTCGAGGATCTCGAAGTGCACCATCTCCCCGTCGATGACAGCCACGTGCCTGTAGATCATTTCTGGGCAGGACACACAGGGGAGGGGTGTGAGAGAACCCCCAGGAGCAGCCCCAGCCCGGGTGGCCAAGAGGGCAGCAGTGACCAAAGCACGGGAGCAACGAGGGAGGGAGAGGGGCTCCGAAGGAGAGCGGGAGGAGGGGACCATTCTGGGACATTCCAGCAAGGACATGGCTTCCGTGCAAATGCAAAAATAACCCCCAAAATCCCAGAATTCAGGAGAGCGCAGGCCCCAGGGGCTTAGATGCCTCCTGCCCCTTAGAAGCCACGTCCCAGCAGATTGGGAAGGAATTCGAGGAACTGAGGAGGAGCTGTTGGTTTGGTGGTTGGGCTCTTAGAGGTCTTTGCCATCCTAAATGATTCTGTGTGATCCAATGATTCTACGTGATTCCGTGATCCCGTGACTGAGCCCGCAGCACTTCCCTGTGCAATCTGATGGCTCATCCCAATAGATTTTGCCTTAAGTAACAACAGAAAGGCAAAAAGGGATGCAGGACCCAGGGAGGTGTCAGGATGGCCGTGGGCTGCCTGTCTGATTGAGGGGGAAGAAGAGGGAATATGGCAAATTTGGGAGCAGAGTTGGCTGTGCCACAGCACCCAGGGAAAGGAGTTTTCCTACCTAGGGTTGGGTCATAGTCTCCAATGAATCTCCTGGTGATGAATCGTACGGTCAATGCTGGAAAAAAAACACAGTGAACCCTGTTAGATTTAGCCCTCTGGACTAATTTTTCCTCCTTGCAAGGGCAGAGGAGCAGCAGGAGCAGCCACAGCTCAGGCAATTAACCCCCCTCATCTGATTACACATCTCCCTGCACCAGAGCCCGGTGAGGCAAAGCCCAAATTGCTGGCAAAACCCTCCCTGGGGCCTTTGGCCCTCACATCTTTTCCAGGAAGCTTATTTGGAAACATGGTGCTGATGCCTGGAGAGGGAAATTCTGGATAAAGCCATGGTTGAGAGGGTGAAGAGAGCGCAGGAGTGGAGGGTGGAAGTGGTGCTTGAGCCCTTCAAGGCATTAATGATGGCAGTGGAGATGGGAGTGAAAGGCAGTGGAGAGGCTAAAAGCTGGCTTGGAAAGGCTACAGGAGTGGAAAGTGAAATTAGAGGAACTGGGGGAAAAAACAGGGGGGAAAAAACCCCCAAAAGAGCTTGGCAGGAGCACAAAGCCAAGAGGGAGAGGAGGGAAGGAAAACAGAGCAGGAGCGTGACAGGAGGATAATCCTCACCAGAATGTGATGTGATGAAAACCCCTCTGGAAACAAAAAGGGGGATGAAAAGCCAACACCAAGCTTGGAGCAACGCTCCGAGCTGTCTTTCCCTCGCAACCCAGGCTCAGTTTGTCCCAGCTGCCCACCAGCAGATGTTCCTGGAGTCCTGCCCTCACAGACCCACAGCGGGCCAGGATCTGTGTGTTTATCCCAGGAATGCAGCACCCACCATGGGCCAGGCTCAAATAACCACGGAAAGGGAAAGAGGGATAAAGAGGGATGCAGGAACTTCTCCTGCCTCCCACACCTGCTTGGCTCCTCTTCGGGGGCTTCACCATCCTCTCACCCCATAATCCGTCTCTGGGTTTAAACCCTGCCCGGCAGGGAAGGCATTTGATGGAAAAAGCAGGTAATTCAGCCCAACTGCTCTGAGGAGATAACCAGGAGGCACCTCCAGGCAGGAGATAACCCGGCAGGAGGCACCTCCAGGCACCTTCAGCGAGGCGACAGAATTATCGGGGGGAGCGGGACGAGGCAGGCTCGGTCTCTAGAAAGCACCTGATTGTGTGTCATATGTCAGGCAGCCGCCCAAAGCTGGAGCACATGGCGTGGGATGAGAAGAGGAGCCAATTAGATTGATTAAAAATTGGCTGGAGCGCAGGAGCACGAGTGGAGCTGCCAGTGGGGGAAGCGGCCGCAGGCGGAGCGGCCGCGGCCACCCAGCCTTATAAGGAGCTTTTTCTCCCCATCCTGAACATCAGTCACCTCGGGAAAGGGCTCTCCTTGGAGCTCCAAGGGTTAAGTGTGCATTAGACGTGGGGTGGGGGGATGGCCGCGGGCTCAGGGGGTGATTTACCTGCCAGGGAGCCGGGCTGGGCACACCTGGGCCGTGCTGCCCAGTTTGTGCCGCTGCGGAACGGCTCCAGCGCCCATCCATCTCTGCTCCACGTGCTGCAGGCAGAGCTCTGCTCTGGATTATGGCAAAGTTTACGCTGGGCAGCAGCAGCAGAGGATAACACGAGCCTCATCCGGGCTGGATTTGCAGCCTCCACCACTGATTCACACAGCCCTGACCCTGAAACCACACGGCTGCACCCAAAGCCGTCCCTGCCTGGAGGGTCTGGGACCTCGGGTCACCAGATCCTGGAGGTTTCCAAACTGCTCGAAAAAACCCCCAAGCTCTGGCTGAGAATCAAGGGTTATTTTTCCCGTTTGCGGCTGCCCACGTGGGATTTGCCCTTTGGTTGTTCCCACCCCTCAGCTCTCCCGACCTGGCTCTGTATCCCCATGGATGCAGCAGCCGTTCCCGGAGCCCACTCACACCCTGCCGGGATGGATCCCACCCTCACCCTCCCCTGCTTCACACCCTGGCCAGCAGAGATGTCACCCTCCTCTGGGGACGCGGCTGCCTCCCCCGCCCTCCCCACAGGAGCTCAAGCCAGGCTGCTGCCGCTCTTGGCTCCTTCCTCGCCTCTCCCACACCCGATCCATGGCCTGGGATGTCGCAGCGGCAGCAGGACCGGTGTCCTCGTCCCCAGCAGCTCGGGCACAGCCCCCGGGGAAGGCGACGCGATGTCCCCTGGCCGGGGAGGAGGTGCAGAGCAGCGCCCGGGGGGATGCAGATGGCCAGTGACTGGCCCGGGTGGGCTACCGTTCCCGGGGGCTGCTCCCTGCTCCTGGCACGAGCCACGTATGGATTATCTCCGTATGGATTATCCCCCTCCCATGGGATCTGCCCCGATCCCATGGCCGTGCCACTGCCACACACCCCCCTGCAAGGCACACGCGAACCCAACGCGAGGAACTTTTGGAGACCCCCGGCACGGTGCTACCCTAAGGAGGAGGCGCAGCAGCCCCGCGGCTGCCCGCAGGAGGGGCCCGGAGCTGCCGGGAATGCTCTGTGTGCCGGGTGGGATGCGCAGCAGCCCGGAGACACACGGCTTTGGGCTGGGGGCGAGCCCCGGGCTCCGGACACCCCGCACGACCATCGGCTCCGAGCGCTGCCGGGCGCCCCCGGGGCTCTGGGTACCCCGGAGCGGAGCCCCCATCCCGTGCTCCAGCATTGCTCAGGGACGGCTGGGAGTCGTTTCCTTCAATTTAAGCAGGGAATTGGGATTTTTCCGTCAATGCCGGTCCGCTGTAGGTGGAAACGCAATTCCAGCGGCTCCGACAGCCCGGCACAGGTGCCACCGCTGTGGTGCCTTCCCTTTTCCAGAGGGGCAGGACATTCCCTGTCCCCAAGGTTTTGTATGGATCATGGATTACTGCAACGTGGATCCACACGGATCCACAGTTTCCCCTGCCTCTGACCCCACCCCTGGCACTCCGGGGGCTACAGGGGACACCTGCGTCCGCAAGTGCTCCCAGCCCGGGATGGAGCAGTGGGAAAAGGGGGAAGGATGATCCCCAGGAAGGAATGGGGGGAAGGAGGGAGCTGAGGTGCTCCCAGCACAGTACCCCAAACGCCCACCCCAGCAGGCACAGACGGAGAGCGCCGAACGAGGCGCAAGGAAAGGGAGTTTTCCTGAAGGAAAACAGCCCGCCGCTGTGGAGGAGGCTCCGCGAAGCTGCTGCGGGCGCTGGGAATGAGCAGCGAACTCCTCACACCCGGGAAAACCCCGTCCCGAGCTCGCCTTTTGGGAAAGTTCTCCCGGTCAGCGATGTCCACCCCGGGCCCCCCACGCAGCTGGGGACCCCCTCGGGCAAGGGAAAACCCCCATGGGGCGAGCCCCGGCGGCCAAGTGTCCATGTGGGAAACTCGAGGGGAAGGAAACTCAGCGCCCTCAGACCCCACGGGTTGGGGTGGGGGGGGGGGGCACAGGGATGATGTCCCTTATCCCGGCTTTCTAAGGGACGTGGGAAGGCTGGTCCGTGTGTCCGGGAGGGAGAACACCGGGGGGATGCCAGAGGGGTGCCAGGGGCGAGCAGAGGGATGCGGGGAGATGCCCGAGAGGTGCCGGGGGGATGCCGGGGGGATGCGGGGGAGCCCCGTCCTACCTGTCTTGCCCACGGCGCTCTGTCCCAGCACGACGAGGCGCAGGGTGCGGGCCGGGCTGAGGCTCACGGAGCGGCGCAGGGGCCGCGGGAAGCTCATCCCGGAGCCGGCCCGGGGCTGCCCCGGGATCCGCCGCTCCCCGCTCCGCCGGGTGCTGCTCCGCCGGCTCCGCCCCGGGGGCCGGGCTGGGCTCAGCTCCGGGCGGGCGCGGCTGATGCCCTTCTCCTCCTCCTCTTCCTCCTCCTCCTCCCTGGCCAGCGGAGGCGGTCCTCATCCCGTTCCGGAGGCGCTTCGGGAGTTGTGCCTCAGTTTCCCCGCACGCAGCGCTTCCTGGACTGGGAAAGCTGCTCCCCGCAAAGGGGCAAAGCCGGGGTTGGACGGGGCTCGGAGCCACCTGGGCTCTGGAAGGTGTCCCTGTGCCCGGCCGGGGGTGGCACTGGACGGGCTGCGAGGTGCCTTCCGTCCCAAACATCCTGGGATTCCGTGGGTGAGGAAAGAGGGGGGTGGTGCCACAGCTCCCCAGCCAGGGAAACACGGCCAGAGTGCTGCCTGCCCCCAAAGCCCTGCCTGAAATCGTGGTTTTCCCCATGTCTGGGCACGACACAAGTTGGCAAAGACAAGAGGAGCTGAGCCCCGGCCTTTCCCCTGGTCCCAAGAGCAGGGCAAGGAGTGAATCCTGGCTCCGCACACTCCAGCGACTGAATCCCGGTGGATGTCCCAGAGCGAGGACTCCACACCAGGCCTGGAAGCAAACCTGGTGCGTTTTGGAGCAGCAGCAGCACCGGGCTGTTAAACAGCAGCCTGAGGGTGCAGCCAGGCGTGCAGGGAAGGTGGAGCAGCTCGGAGCAGTACCTGGAGCGGGCACGGATGTGCCTTAGGCGTTCTGGGAAGGAGGGAAAAGCCTGGCAACAGCTTGAGCAGCATCTTGACTCTCTGCCATCAGACCCCAGAACGCGTCTGACCCGTGGGATGCAGATCCCAGGCACCTCCAGTGCTGCAGAAGAAGCTGGCAGGAGGGACCTGGCCAAGGGTGTGGAGCCTTCCAACGCCCACAGCAGGGAGCGAGTCCCTTTTCCAAAGGCTGCAGCCATTTCTCGGGCACAGGGATCTCTCAAGCCTGACCATCTGGGGTGGCTTGGCACAGCCCCCTTGGTGCTCGAGGGAACATGAACCCAACCTGGTATTTATAGCCCCTATCAGGTGTCCGAAGGGAACATCCTGGTGCCCACAGGGACATCAGCACTCAACCAGCCATGGGGTTATCGGGATCACAGCTGCTGCCAGCGGGATCAGTGCCGGAGGGAGGCCCCTGGAGAACACAGGGATGGTGTTGGGAGCCTGGAGAACCAGCAGACCTCTCCCAGAAACCCCATCTTGCCATCACGTGTGTCCTCCTTGTGCATCAGCCACTGGAAACAGCCCTGCTCCGGCTCCTCCAGAGCCAAAAATCAGGCTCCCAGCTACATCTGGGACCCAGGGAACAACAGCAAGGCAATAAACAGATTTTGGGACAAAAGCTGATTCCCAGCTGGGGAACGGGGGGCGTCAAGAAAAAGAAGTCTCCATTACATTCCTCCCCTATTTTTAGCCTCATTTCCTACGGAAGTGAGTTGTCTGCAATCAAGTCCTCTTCTTGCCTGATCCTCTCCAATACATCGCCTGATTCCAGGCAAATGAGGGAGAAGCCACGGAGAAAACCCTTCTCCTGCGGGCTGTGTGACAACAAATGGGCAAATTTCATGGAAAATCAACCCTTGCACTTTGGAAGGAAGGCAGGAGCTGGACTGGGGGGGAATGCAGAGCAACAATTCCTGCTGCTCCAGGTTCCTGCTGCCCTCGCCTCAGGTCCAGCACCTCGGCACCACAGCCCTGGGAGCTGGGCAGTCAAACCTTCCTTAATTCCGAGTGCGTTAACAGCACACGGATTGGCAGGGATGAGGGAACAAAGGGACAAGGAGGATGGAGTTAAAATGGAAGCAACACACTTGCACTGTCACCTTGGGAAAATCAGCTCCCTTCCCATCGCCTCCATGACCACTACGACCTTCCAATCCAGTACCAGCTGCTCCAGAAAAATAGATCCCTGGATTCTTTAGGAAAAAGGTCCCGGAGCTGGGGAGTTTGTGTGCCCGACAGCACAGCTGGGAGAAACTCCTGCTCCTCACACACAGCTCTCCTCAGCGTGGTGGAAGGCACACGCCTGTTCCCACAGGAGCACCGAGCGCCACGTCCCACGTTTGCCAGGGAATATTTGGCTGGATGAGAGTGGAAACAGGTCTTTATCAACAGTGATCGCCGGAGAATCCACCTCCGGCGTTCCGCAGGTGGGGAAGGCGCAGGAGATATTGTGTCCTGGTGAGATATTTGTGGGCAGGCTATTCCGTACTTGCTGGTCCTTCAAGACACGGAGGCTGCTCCGGGAGCCCAGCCAGAGGCTCCCATGAGTCACCTTCGAACAGAGAATCAGCTGCAATGGAAAGCTGGCCCAAAGCAAAGAGCCAAATCCCCTCAGGCCGTGGCCTTGGATCGCGGGGATCCCGTTCCTGGCCCAAAGCAAAGAGCCAAGTCCCCTCAGGCCGTGGCCTCGGATCGCAGGGATCCCATTCCATCTCCAAACCACCTCCCTGCTGGATCGTCAGCTGTTTTGAGAGCTGCCCAGAAAGTGAACTTCAGTGCTTTTGAAACAGGGCAATGGTGGTTTTTTACTTAGGAAAGGAAGATGAAATAACCCCCAGTCCCTTTTTCTCTTCACGAGATGATCCAAAGGCATGGAATGCCAACAGATCCATGCGGGAGCCAGCTCCAGCTCAAAAATGACTGAGGTATCTCAAAAGCTTTGGCTCCCCAAGGTTTAGCTCCTCTCCTGAGCCTCCATTTGAAGGGCTCAAACCCTTTCCCAGCCCACCCACATTTAATTGCCACTCATTAATTACTGCACGGACATTCCCACACGCAGCTCCATCGGGGAATGCTCTCCAAGGATATAACCAAAGCCACACTGCCCTGTCCACAAACATATTTTGGGTTGCTGCAGGAAACCTGGCACGCCCAAGGGTCCTCCCAGCCTTCAGCCCCTCACGTTCCTGGATTCACTCTGTTCTTTCCGACACCAATCCAGCTGTGAAACCTCTGCATCCACATCCAGGGCAAGGCACAGGGACACAGATCCCAGCTGCTTCTCCATGTGCTATAAATAGGGAGAGCGAACGCAGATGAAAGGCCCCGTGTCCAGGACTTCTCCGTGTGGGATTTGCATCAACACGAACCCGCTGGGAACACGTTCCCTTTCTTTTCTTAATAAAAGGCTGGGTTTCAGGTCACAGGAGATGATAAAACCTCTAGTGCAAGAGAAATCCAACCAACACAGCTTCCTGGTGTCCTGTTCCTGCCTGCTGCCGAAGCGGATTCCGACACACGGCCGGAGCACGCTGAGAAAACAAACCTGGCTCCACGTCAGAGCTCAAAGACTCCTTCCCGAAGCTGTGAGGGATAAAAAACACAGGGAAGGGGCAAATTAACAGCTTTTCCCTCCCGCCCCAGGGCCTGGACAACATGTCCCGAGAGCTTTCCGAGCTGCTTTGCTGCTGGCACAGCGCATGATCCCAACGTCCTGAGGGAGCTGCTAAATCCCTCTGCTGCCCCGTGGGCTCCAGGGAGAGTGTCCTGCACTTTGTTTTCCCGCAGGAGCTGGCTGCTGGGAAGGAGGAGGCTGCCACAGGCCCCGTCTGCCAGGCTCCGAGAGACTCCACAAACAGCTCCTGACAGCGGGAAGCTTCCCGCTGTGGGGATGGATTTGCTCGGGAAGCTGGTTTTGGAACACAGGGCAGCGTGCTGAGGGAAGGGAGAGAAACCCCATCGTGAAAGTAACTTAAACCTCCAGAAACGCTGCAAAAAGGGATCCCGGGGGATGGCCAGGGTGGGGCTCTTTTACCTTCAGTCACAAGAAGGGTTTTATATGAAACACAAGTCCAAGCCCCCCGAAGCTGCAACATCCAGAGCATTGGAGGGGTTTGGAACAGCACCAGCTTTTGAAATGGTGGAAACCTCGCTCCAAAGCAGCTCCCAAAAGCAGCTAGAGCTGAGGGGAAGGGAAAAACCTGGAGCCACAAAGGAATTCCGGTGCCATGGGCCACCCTTGAAAGGGCAGAGGAGGAGGTCAGGGCTGGGCTCAGTGCGTGGCACACAGAAGTTAGGGATTCAAACCCCTCCCGGAGAGAGGAGGGCAAGGAAGGGTCTCGGGGGGACACACACCTGGGATCCAGGGAGCAGCAGGGCCAGGGATCCTGCCCAAATCAGGAATGCCATGGGGAGCAGGCAGAGCAGCAGCGGCACCTCCCAAGCCATTCCCGACAGCTCTTCCCGGGCAAACCTCGCGGCTGGCAAGGAAACAACGCTTCCTTCTGATGGGAAATGTCAGGGCAGCAGAGGCAGCTCCTGCTGCCGCGGAGCCCTGCTGGAATTCTTGGAAAGCAGGGCAGGAGCAGCACAGGCAGCAGCTTTGTGGCCAGCGGGCAGGGATCAGCGCTGGAATTCACTCCCAGGTCCCAGCACATGCCCTCTACTCCGGCTCCCCGGCCTCCCTCCCGGGGGGACCGACGCCACAGGGGTGGCCGGAGCCCAGGCCTGCTTCTTGTCTGACCCACGTGGGGATCTTCAGCTCTGGGCAAAGCATCTCGAATTCCGCCTGGAGCTGCTCTGTCCTGGCGGATGAATTTCCACCATGAATCAGTACTTAAGGAGAAAACCCCCCCCAAACCTGCTTTGTTGAGAAATTCCCGCTCTTAAGCTATTTCAGTGCCATTTAGCACTGGGAAGGGTGACAAGGATCACCCACCCTGACACACGAAGCCACGTGGGGACCTGTGACTTCATCCCCGAGAACTGGGCATTCCTGCTTCCACTCGGAATGACAAAAAGCTTTTGATTTAGACTCTCCTGAAGAAAACGTTGAAACAATCCCTTTTTACCTCAGTCTGAATAAATAGTTCCAATAAAACCTGCTTGCTTTGCACGATAAACTTTTCAAACCAAAAACTTCCTGCTACCGGTTGGATTTTCCCTTCCTGAATTTCTGTCCCCCCAAAGTGCTGTCAAACCACCCCAGCTTTGTGTAGTATCTCACTTGGATCAGAACGACATTCCCAAGGGCTTTTTGGGGGATCAGACTGACAGAGCTTAAGCCCTTTGCTTTTCCTTTGACTCCGCAGCAGCCTCTGCCCTCTGTATTTCCGAGCCCTGAATCTCATGTTATTTCCAAGTGTTTCTTCCTATTTGGGAAGGACAGAACATTCCTGCTACATCCCCTTAAGAGCCAAGACATGCTGTTTCTTAGCCCCAGCACTCCAGCACGGAGGGACTGAGGGTTTCCAGTCCAATTCCTTCGGCTGGCAACGCTGCTTCCGCTGTGGACCGGGAACAGCCCGCATCCGGAGGCTGCGGTCCCTGTGCCAGCCCCCAGCACGCTCTGCCTGCTGCTGGGATCTGCTGCTCCCAGCGTGGAACTGCAGCCACCTGTGGGGCCTCCCCACCCTTCTGGAAGAGGCTGGGAACAGGGATTGGGACGATCCGAGCTGTCCCGGCCTCCACGTTCCATCGGCTGCTAAAGATGGCGTGTCCAACCTCGGCAGCAGGGAAGGAGCAGCATTCCCAAGGGGCTGTTTGTGCCAGAGGATCTGAAGTGGGAAGGGCTGAGTCCACCCCTGCAGATCCAGCTGTCTCCAGCAGCTGAACGACCAGCTCGACCCCAGCACACCTGGATCCTTCTCTAGCTGAAGGTGAGATGCAGCTGGAGCCACCCAAGTGATCTCCCAAAGGAATTGTGAGATTGGACAGCCAGAGCAAGTCCCAGATGGAAAAAAACTCCACTTTCCTTCAGGATAGGGCTGTGGCAGCCTTTGTCCCAGGAGGAGCCACGGTGGGAGCGCAAAGGACACCCAAACATGGATTTTCCTCCCAGTTTGAAGCAAGGTATTCCCTAGGGAAGTGACAAGGTGAGCAGGGCCCGTTACCCCTTCCCATATTAAGAACCCCACAGTACAAGAAACTCCAGGGAACTCCAATCCTGGTGGATATATCCAGCCTGGAAACACCAGCAGACCTCAGCTGGATCCCCCTGGCCTCGTATGTGCAGCCACAGAAGAGGGGAAAGACCAGGATCTAGACATGGAATACGCTCAGCAGGCCAAAACCCAACTCTGAAACAGGCACAAAATCTCTCCTGGGCCACCAGTGCCTCATTCTGATGGGGTTACACACACAGACAATTCATTGCTGCTCACCTCCAAGAGGGGAATTTTTCAGCTCCGCTTCCCAGTGCTAATCCTTTAAGAAGGGTTTTCACCCCTTGGCACAATCTGGGAGTAGATTCAGGACCCTGCAGTCACCTGGTTTCACTGCTCTCTTCAGTCCCACGGGCTCAGGGCCATGCTGTACCCCAGGATATTCCCTGGAGCCACACAACGCCAGGAATTGCATGACCAGAATTCCCGAACTCCTGAAGTTCGGGGAGGCGCAGAGGCAAAAAGATCCATTAGGAATGAAAAGGCTGGACAGCCAGCAATGGATCCTGGGGTGGGGTCCAAACTCCTGGCAAATAAACACCAGCAAGGCTGAAGCAACAGTTTAAAAAACATCCCATTATTTTAAAAGGAAAGCACATAGAGATTTCCACTTCCCACCACGGCAACAAGTCCAGGACTTCCCAGTGCCGAGGCCGTTTTATTCCCACAGTTGCCTGGAGCAGGAATGACTCCCAGGCACAGTCAGGACAAGCAGGGGTAGATTTCGATGGTGTTGATCCGGAGCACGGTCTGGGGGTTGGCAATGACTGAAAAAGAAGGAAAAAGGGGCATAAAAAAAGGGATCAGGTAACGGCATGAACCTGGTGCCAACCCTGCATTCCATGGGGATGCCAAAGACGGCAGGTCCCAGAGTGGCACCAGGGCAGCCTGGTCTAGGCTTTGCCATCCATCCCATAGGAAAACAGCCTCTCTCAGAGAAGGAAGAGTCACTTGGCAACCTAAACCTGCACAGGACCCTGCACAGGGGCCTGCAGGCAGCTGTGATGACACATCCAACATTTAAGGCTTTGGGAAGAGAACGGGATCGCTCTCCTGCCCAGGAAGTTCAGGGAGCATTGAGGGAATATTAAATCCTGGTGCTCTGTGGGCACGCCTGGGAGAGGGGCTCTGGGGACACGGAGAACGAGCCCCTTCCTCGGGTCCTTGTGCTGGGATGCCTCCCCTTCCCCATCCAGCAGGGAAGGAAATGTGTCCTTCCCCCCTTACTTTTCTTCCTCTGGAAGTTGTGCCTCCTCCAGAAGCGCATGTTGACTTTGGGCCATGACTCCGTCTTCTCAATCACCGTGGCCTCCACACGGACCAGGTCCTTCCTTTAAAAAAGGAGTGTTGGAAGCATCAGGCTTTAGTCAGTGATGCCCTGCTCTTGGGGAGCGGGTTCCTGGGAGAGGAGACGTGTGGATAACACATCCTGCCTGACAGAGCCACATCCCGGGAATCACAGATCCTCCGTGGGAGGAGAGCCACGAGCCCGGGCACGGCCAAAAGCCTCCAGGTGCTGTACCTGGATCAGGAGATGTGACAGGCCACAACCTCCCTGTCCCGTGAAGGATGAGATCACCCCACCCCAGCAGGCAGGAGAGGCAGGGACCTGCAGGAACCTGCGGGATTGCGGCAAGACAAATTCCCCTGGCACCTCCAGCTGATCTCACGCGCCCTGCTTTGGGTTTGGCACAGGACGAGCCCATCCCTGCTCCTGGTCACCACAGAAATCCTTCCTCCTCCTCCTCTACAGCATCACAGACAGCTGGAAGACAATCTCACCTTGTTGGAAAGGCTAAACCTTTCCCAATAATTTTTAAATTAATTGTTTTAATGAGCCGTAAAGCAATTTTCCACCCTAGCCAGCCTTTAGCCAGGCTTGCCATAAGCTGCTGCTGTGGGAACACGATTTTTGGGAAAATGACGAAAATGACAACTTGGGAAAATTTTTGGTAAAAAACTTAAGTTTCGCTAAAACACCCGTGATCAACCTTGATATGCTTCAAGGGTCTCAGAAGGTGAGAAGCCCCAGGCAGGATCCAGACTGGAGCTTTGGACCAGGGGGGTTTTAGTCAGCAGCCACAGGGAAGGAGGAGGAGCTGCTCTTCCATGCACAGCACTGCAGAATTCCATTAAAAGCTCGTTAAGTTTGCCACAGGAAGACATTTAAAGACCATTTTGCTGACAAACGGCTCTGTCTGCACTTGAGGGGGGCAGAGGGGGAAGCCTATCCAGCTGAAATTGCTCCAGCAAGGTCACTGGGAGGCCAAAGGCTTCAGACAGCCACCATCTCTTAAAACCCGTCCTGGGGGTGTGATTAAATCAGAGATTGGATCCTGGAGGAAGCCGATTTCTCTGCAGTTAGTGGCCAGCCCAGAAGAAAAGAGACAGAAAATAATGCAGATTTTAAGAGACCACGGGGTGAGCCCGACATCCCAGCCCCAGGGTTTGCTCCAGATCCAGCGCCACTGAACCACACACAAACCCTGCTACCCTGAGGGAGAAACCTGGGAGCAAACTGCACTCCAGCCGTGGTTCATCACTAATTTGGGATTAAACTTCCGGGATTCGAGGCTGTGGTGAGCTCTCTGAGGGACACAGCTCTAGGAACTGCCGGCGGGAGGCTGAAGCACAACAGAAACCAACTCGCTGGAGAGGAGCTCGTGGGCAGGACAAGTTCTCAGCAAAACAGAGCCCAAGGAAAAAAAAAAATAAAAATCTCTATCAAACGTTTTAGGTATGACTGGAATGTCCATAAAAATAAGAAGGGGGTCACACATTTCCCAGAGCCCGACACAGCTGGGCCTGCTGCCTCCAGCAGCAAAATGTTCCATGGATTGGATTTTTGCAGGAGGCAGGAAGAACTCAGGCTGGAACCTCACTCTGGATCTGAGCTGGGCTGAAAGGTGCTGTCAAGAGGCAGAGAAAAAGATCCAGGCAAGCTACAAGCCCACAGGATCATAACTCTTGGAGGTCATAACTCCAGCTGCCCCGCAGGACTGAATCCTGGCCCAGCTGGCTGGGACAAGGCCTTTGGCATTTCCACTGCAAAAAAGGGGCAGGTAGCAGGAGAAACAGCGAGGTTTCCTAGAGGGAAAACTCCCATCAGCTCTATTTTGTCTAGAAATAAGCCAAACTTTCCCTCTGCTCATGCCTAACACAGGCTCCAGCCCTTGTGCCAGCCGGGGCAGGCAGCGACTTGGACAAACACGGAGCCCAAAGGATTCCAGAGCAGGAGCCAGCCAGAAGCTCCCAGAATAGCCTCCACCAATGCAGATGTGGTGTTTTAGGGTTTAAAGGGGTGTCATCCTGGGAGGTATCAGAGGAACAAACCCTGCCCAGCTGTCCCAAACAGGCCACGTTTGGGAGCTGACAGGAAGCGGCTCCGGTGAAGTGTCTCGGGCTGTGAGCGCTCACTGGGTGTTTGTTTATCCAACAGCAGAGGCACAGAACCGCCTCTGTTCCCATCCAGCCTCTTCTCCCCTCCCCAAAAATGCCTCTGGGCTGGGGGGCTGTGTGAGAGAACCGCAGTGCACGTTGCTGGGGACGCCCTTTTCCTGTTCCCCTTGTCCTTCCCCTGCATCCCCTACCACAGAGCTGGGATTTCGGTGGTTTCCCTGCAGCTCCCCCCCCAGCCTTCACTCTTCCTGGCCAGCCTCTCCCTCCTCCCACCGACTCCCTTCAGCCAAAGGCCCTGGATGTGCAGCCGGGTCTGCCTCACGCCGCTGCCAACACTTCCCACTCCCTCCCGGCTCCTGCAGGAGCCAACAGCTGGTTTGCTTCCTGTCCTGGAGTTCCTGGGCATCCCCACGCCAAACCCAGCACACAAAGAGCTGCAAAGAACCACCCCGGGGCCCCTGGGTCAGAGCTGGGGGAAGGAAGGTGCTCCTCACCTGCCTGACGTGGCAATTCCCAAAATGAAAAGCCCCTTTCTAGTCCTAAAAATGAGATTCCCCTTCCTAAAAACCTTCCCCGAGGGCACTGTCTGGCAGTAACTCACAGAATCCCGACGATCTGTTATCCCAAATGCTCTTCCAGTGCTGTTACAAGGACTGGCAGCTCCCAAAATCCTGTCCCACACAGGGACCCGAGGCCAGGTGCCACCGGTGCAACTCAAGCCACGTTAAAACTGTGCAAATAACTCCTAAATACCACCAGCAGTAACACCTGATCCACACCCTGCTTCCTTTTGGGAAGGAAAAGCCTCAGGAACCAGGGGTTCTGTACAGCAAGGCCCACAACACTGGGGTGGAGGCAGATAAACTTCTCCCAGGTTCTGTGACTGCTGCATTACGTGACTGAGAGCAAGGGAAAAATTGGGAACCCTAAAATTAAGGTTACGGCCTGCTGGGGTAAGACAATGCCAAAAGGAAAAGGGTTAAAAACCCAACTCAAGGGATTAAGGAAGAGGATTTCTGGCTTATTTCAAGACGACTACCACCAAAATTAGGGCAAGAAGGTAAAGATGCTGAAGGGCAACGTGTCCTGCTAGCTTGTGCAAGGAGGAAAAGATCCAGCTGAGGTGAACATCCAAGAGATGCCTCAGAACTGGGAGCTGCTGCTCCCCCAGGCACTGGGGAGGGGGAGAGTCACCAGAGGCTGATGAGCTGTTTTATTGGTGATTCTTTCAAAAGCCACGGGGCTGGGATCACAGCTAGTGCCCATAAATCCCAGTTTCGGGGACTGCAGAGCCCTGAAGCCACAGTTAAGCACAAAAAATGCCATATAATTCCTTTATGAAGCATCTTACCCCAGCAGCGGCCTTCCAATGAGCGTGAAGTCGTCAGCACCAACCAGCAAAACCTGGGGGAAATAAATCAGGCACAAATCACTGCTCATTGCCCCGGCAGAAATGCAAACTAGACCTTTCAAATTCTGCAGCCATAAAGGAGTCAAACTGCTTAAAGCCAGGCCTCCCCACATTTCAAACCTGACACTAACTGCAGGGGCGGTGGGGAAAGCTGCGAACAGGCTGGAGACAGAGCCATTACTCTTCCAGGGAGCTCATCCCACTGAAACAGACTGCAGAAGTATCTTTCTCCATGATCAGAACACACTGAACCTCTCTGTCCTGGCTCACCAGCAGCCGTTACAAAAATATGGGAAGCAATCAGGGAAGAAGAATAACCTGCCTCGTGTGGGATCGGGACAAATGGCAGCTCCTAAACCGTTGGATTTTTACAGCAATTGCTGCAAATCCCAGTGGAGAAACAATTCCCTCATTCTCCTCCGTAAGGCCTCAAGATGGGAAAGAAAGAAATGGAACATCTCGGGCTTCATCAGCCCTTGCTGTTTTGGGGCATTTCAGCCACATCTAAAGGAACAGGCGGGATAAGAGAGGATACAGTGGGAAGAGGCTGCATTTCACTGAATCATCAAGGCTGGAAGAGACCTGCAAGGTCAGGGAGTCCAACCATCGAACCAGCACCACCATAATCTTCCCTAAACCATGTCCCCGAGTGCCACATCCGGAGCCACTCCTCCCAGGCTGCCTCACAAATCCTCTGGCAGCACTTAAAACCCACACTGAAATGATCATGAGAAGTCCCGGCTTTTGTTTTAGACAGAAAAAAAAATTTAAAAAAAATCCCTAAAGGTTTCTGGTGCTCAGGCCAATTTTCACCCTCGCTCCCATGCAGACCTTTGCATTCCAAGCTGGCTACACCACAGAAATCCCTCCTCTCTGCTGTACACAGGGATGTGGGACACAGCTGAGGATGTGCCTAAAAAGTCGCTTCAAAACTGAGCTTCAGTGCAAAGGCCGAGCACAAAAACTCTGCAGCTCTCCTGAATTACTCGCCCAGCTCTAACAACCCACACGAAGGTGAAGCCAACAGAATCCCACTCCATAATATTTCCCTCCAGTCTGGATTAATGAGCCTCTGCAAGTCCCTGCTGGTTGTCCAAGGCTGAGGATAAAGATATTAATTGGATCTTGGCAACTCTCCCCTCCGTGCCCCATCCCTCTGCCTCCACCCGGCCCAGCACGATAAGGATCTTGCAGAGCCCTGAGGAGTTTGTAATCCCTCTGGGAGCCCTGCAAGGAATTAAGGGGTTGGACTCGATGATCTTAGAGGTCTTTTGCAGCCTAAATGGTTCTGTGATCCAGGGTGTTGGAGTCTCAAGGCAAACACAGGCTTTCGCTGCCGGCTCTGGAAACAACAACTGTCATTTTCTTTTTTTGGACCGAGTTAGGACAACAAAAATCTGTCTCCCCACGGAGTCTGGCAAGGCTCACTCCAGCCCTGTTGAGCAGAAATCACAGTAATATCTGAGGCTGGAACAGAACTAAGGGAATTGGAACAAAGCAAAGGGCTGGAATGAGGGCGGGAGACCCCCCAGGAGCGCTTTGGGACGCAGTGCTAAAACCGGTGGCGGGTTTTGCCTCCGGGAACGTTTGCAGGGAATCTGCAATCCGGTTTTTTCACCTTCTCCATGCGGATTCGGTCTCCACACTCAGCCTCCAGGACGTTGTCCATCATGATCAGGTCTTCACTGGTGATTTTCCACTGCTTGCTGGCGAAGTGGACGACGGCGAAGAGCCGCCCGTATTCCCCCGCCGAGATCAGCCCGTTCACCTTCCGCACCACTTCTGCTGGCAGACAGCGGGGCAGGGATCAGGGCAGCACAGCCAGGGAGCTGGGGAGGGCTGGGAAAACTCACCCAGCCACCCGGCTCTCCCCCCAGCACTCTCATCTCCCGGGAGTCTTTAAGCAAGGATCAACAGCAGCGCTGCTTCCCAGGCGCGCGAGCCGCCCTTTCTCAAAATTCATGTGTTATTTGTATTTTAGGTGCTGGCAAAGCCACACATAAGTAAACATCTTGTGTACACTGTGCAGCTACTCCACACTGCTGACTCCCAGCCCGTTCCTCAGGCACCCCAAAGTATACTGCACTCGGGTATAAAGCATTCCAGCAAAGAGCTCTTGTCCATGCATCCCGCGTCTGGAGGAAATTCCCTCCATTTCCGAGTCCTATGCAGACAGCCCAGGACTCTGAGTAGGGCCTAAGGCACACAGGAACGTCGGGAAGAGCTTGGGAAAAGGCTTCCAGCACGTGGCTGGAACGTGTACCTGCAGCAAGGACAAGAGACACCCGTCCCTCGCTCTCTCCCAGGAAATCCTCTTCCCCCGTGCATGGAGGAGCAGGATCCTGAAAGCAGGTCCTGCACATGGACAAACTCCATTTCCTGCAATCAGCCTCCTGGGCAGTGAATCCTAACCCAGCTTTTACAGGAACACCAAAAGGTGTTGCTCCCTGACACCATCCCACAGCATCTTCCCACCCTCCTGAGCTGCTCAGAAAAACACATTGTCCTAAAAAGTGGCTGAATCCTTTTTTTTTTCCTCTTTTCTTGGAATGCAAACAGAACATCCCTTTGGGACAGACAGGAATCCAGCAGCCAGGCAAACCCAACCCAGTCCTTACAGGAACGCTCAGAAAAGGTCCAAGTTCCAAGCCAGAGGATACAAACTTAAAGCTAGAGGTGGGAACACGAATTACTTGCAGGGCAGGAGCTGCTGCAGTTCCCACCAGGATAAAGAGCTGTTGATAACTCTCCCAACACCTCCAGTGCCAGGAAACATCAAGCAGTTGCTGGCTTGGATCTCAGCACCATGCGGAGAGACCCATCCTAAAATATCCGGGGCTGTTTCCAGAGCCAGCAGGAGGCAGGAGGCAGAACCGAAACTCTCCTGCTGCTGTTCCCTTTGGATGAGCACAGTCAGGAGATAACATGCAGCAGCAGCAGCAGGAGGGAATCCATCAGGGATGGGCCCAAGCCCTGAGGATGGGACCCTGCTCCCCACAGGGCTGGCAGGGAGTGGTTTTTTGGGTTCATGGCTGGGTTATGTCACACCCGGGGACGGGCACCCATCTGTCACTTGAGCATTCCCAGGAGCACAGAGCAGATAAAAAGCAGGATCAAAACAGCCCAGGAGGAGATGTGGAGCAGGAGGCTCTCTCCAAAGCACATCCCACCAGCCACGTGATGGGGGAGATCTGCAGGAGGGCGAGCTCAGCTCCCCTTGCCAGCCTTGTCCCCAGCCCAGAGCACCGAGTGCCACGTCCAGTCGTTCCTTGGACACCTCCAGGGATGGGGGTTCCAAACCTCCCTGGGCAGCCCCTGCCAAAGCCTGACCACCCTTCTCCATGAGGAAATTCCTGCTGATGTCCAGCCTGACAAGCTGAGGGGACAGGGACACGACCAGCAGCGTTGTGCCATGCTGTGTCCCGCCTCTGCAGGTCTGTGCTGTGCCCACCATCCAACTGCTCCTGCTGGCTGGATGTGCTGTTTTACACCCCAAAATTCAGCAGCTCTCCATGTGCCCACCATCCAACTGCTCCTGCTGGCTCCGATCTAGACAGTGAGTGCAAAATAACTCGTTTCTCATAGTTTTTAATTTTTTTAATGCGTTGTTTTGTGCCTCACATCGGATCAGGTTCCTCTGGGGAGCGTGAGAAGCTGCCACAAACTAAGGAGGAATCATATCGTACCCGAATCTCCCAAACCAGCAGCTGGAGCACAATTCCAGCGACGCTAAAACACGTGAGAAATGAAAAAAAAAACCCAAAACTTCCAACTGAAGGCATTCATGCTCAGTCAGGCCTCGAGGCAATGCTGGCAGACCAGATCTGAGACTTTTACCTGCGTGATACTTGGCTTCTTCCACTGGATCTGGAAGTTTCACTTCAGGCCACGGGGGTGAAGTCAGGGAAGTTTTGGCCACAAGTCTGTGAAGGACAAGGTAAAATTCACTGCAGCAAACAAGATACTGCCCAGAGAAGGAAAACAGGGAGAGGAAAGAAGGAAAAAGGAGATGGAGCTGGAATAGAAATGGATATTAACACCCAGCCAAAAGGCATCAGATTACAGGTAACAATTAGGCAGGAATCTACAATAGCACAAAGCCAATCTTAGATATGAAGAGGAAGGAGATTTGCCTTGGAAAGCTCCATGAGATGGAAACCACACGAGATGGTGGTTTCTGAAATCTGAAGACTTAGTAGATTTTGTAAATACCATCCCCCTCAGGAGTGGGCAGCTCAGGTTTTCCTGCGTGCAGAAATCCCCACTTTGCCTAAGCAACACGGGATGCTCAAACTGCATAAAAGATTCAGGAATAAACATGAGATGGGAGTGGAAAAAAGCAAAACTGACTCAAGATCCTTGGCAAGAATAGATTTACTTGGTAACCCCCAGCCAAACATCCCAGAGAGCTTTAATTTAACAGGAACTCCAAGTACCTGTGAGTACCTGACCACAGGCCCCGAGGCCTCAGGGGGTTTAGTGAGGATTTTGGGTGCTGTGTCACCCAGGCAGAGATCCAAGGATCTCTGATCCTAGAGGATGAGCAGGGAGAGGGAACAGCACAACCTGCCGTTCCCCACGGCAGGAATTCTCTGCTCCTGCAGTGTCCCCTCCTGGTCACAGCCAGCAGCAGCTCAGTCCTGTCCTGCAGGAGATCCCGGCACGGGGAATGGAATAAAGGCACAACAGGCAGCTCCCAAAGTGCTGGGAAAAAGCAAAGCCTGGAGGCTCCATTGGAAAAGTTATCACAGAATTCCAGAACGGTTCAGCTTGGAATGGATGTTAAACCTCATCCAGTCCCACCCCAAGGCAGGGGGTTGAACACCAAGGTCTGTTCAACCAGGCCTTGGACACTTCCAGGGATGGGACCAAAAAAAAAAAATACAAAATGAAGGGAAGCATCCTTCTGGGAAAGGTCACTGAAGGTAGGCAGAGCCCAAAACATTGGCATGCAACAAGAGCGCCCGAGCCTCCTTCCCGAAGGAAAACCACGCCAGCATTCCAGGGGGGAAAAGGCAAAGCGAGGCGTGACATTACCCTGGCTGTGGGGACGAGCTCTGGGAACTCCGGTGCCGGACGGCAGCCGAAAGCAGGGAGGCTGAAAAGGGAGAGAGGAGGGAATTAAGCACAGGCAGCAGCTTCTGCAGAATTCCAGAATCATTCAGGCTGGGAAAGCCCTCCCAAACCATCCGAGTCCAAGCTGTGCCCGATGCCCACCTTGTCACCCAGCCCAGGGCACTGAGTGCCACGCCCGGGCATTCCCTGGACACCTCCAGGGATGGGGATTCCAAACCTCCCTGGGCAGGAGGAGATGGATGAAATCCCCACTCCCTCCCATCCCCTGGGATTTTGCGGGAAGAACCGCGTCAAGCCGATTCTCCTTTTGGTTAACACGCCCCGGCCTTTCGGGCATGTTGGAGGCTGACACGCTGTGGGGAAGACCCGAATCCCTTCCATTTCCCCTCAGGGAAGCGCTCCAGGGCTCGGGCAGGGACACGGCGGGGCCAGGAGGCAGCGGCGGAGACCCTGCCCGCCTCCTCCCCTCCACCCTGCCCAGCGGCCGGCAGAGCTCCTTCCCTCCTCCATTCCTTCCCTCCCAGCAGCAGGGGCAGGGATTGTTCCTCCCGTTCCCGTTCCCAATTCCCGGTCCGCGCTCACCTCCCGCCCGCCGCGCTCGCGCCGCCGCCATGGCGGTGACCTCGCGCCGGACGCGGAACCGCGCGCGGAGGGGGCGTGGCCACGTCGCTGAGGGGGCGGGGGCACGTCGCTGAGGGGGCGGGGCCTGCACCGCTGAGGGAGGAGGGGGCGGGGCCAGCGCCGGCCATGGCGGCCGAGGCGGCGGAGCGGCAGCTGGAGCTGCTGAGGGACGAGCGGGAGGCCGAGGTGGCGCAGAGCAGGTGCGGCACACTCGGGGACAGGCACCGAGCGCCGTGAGGGCACGGCAGGCGCCACCGGGGGGGTTGCGGGGCGGCGGGAGCCGGGGATATGTGTGGGTGTGGGGGGTACGGGAGTGCTGTGGCCTGTGGGGAATACTGAGGGAGCCTCAGCTGGGACCCAGTGTCACCTATGGAAAACCCTGAGGGATCCTCCGCTGGGACTCGTCTGTAGGAAAGCCAGAGGGGCCCTCCGGGCACCCTCTATCAGCCGTGGGTATCTGAGGGACCCTCCTCTTGGACCTACTGTCACCTATGGAAACCCTGAGAGATCCTCCCCTGGCACCTCCAGGAAACCCTGAGAGATTCTCCCCTGTGACCTCCAGGAAACCCTGAGAGATCCTCCCCTGGAACCTCCAGGAAACCCTGAGAGATCCTCCCCTGGAACCCCCTGGGACCTCTAGGAAACCCTGAGAGAGCCTCCCCTGGACCCCCCTGGGACCTCTAGGAAACCCTGAGAGAGCCTCCCGTGGGACCTCCAGGAAACCCTCCTGTCAGCCATGGGAATGCTGCTGGAATCCCACCCTTCTAACCAGCCCGCCCCAACACGAAACCCACCCCACAGGGCTCTGATCCATGGGAAATCCTGCTTGGACTCGCCCCCTTAGGACCAAGTCACCCTCTTAGATCCCCCTGTTGGGGGTACAGACACTTACCCAGCTGTGAGGATGGAGGTGCCAGGAGCCAGGATAAGTCCATTCTGCCCTGTCCCCCGGAGCTGTGACCCTCAGCCTCACCCCGTGGTGTTCCCACTCATGTTTGGTTCCCAGGGCATGGCAGGAGAGCGTCTCCCTGAAGGAATTGCAGCGGAGAGGCGTCTGCTTGCTCAAGCTCCAGGTTGCCAGCCAGAGAACCGGCCTCTATGGACGTCTCCTCGTGACATTCCAGCCCAGGAAGTGGGATTCGGACACCGAGCTGCCCTCCAACAGCTTTGGGCCTGGTCAGTGACATTCCTGCCTTTCCAAAGAAAGAGATCATGCAGTCATGGAATGGTGTGGGTTGGAAGGGACCTTAAGGCCCATCCAGTGCCACCCCCTGCCATAGGCAGGGACACCTCCCACTATCCCAGGTTGCTCCAAGCCCTGTCCAGCCTGGCCTTGGACACTTCCAGGGATCCAGGGACACATCTGCCCCACCTCACGCTGTCCCTTTGAACCTTTGCAGGGGACATCGTGGGGCTCTACGAGTCAGGCGGGCAGGGGGACCCGCTGTGCACGGGGGTGCTGACACGGGTCACCCCCAGGGCAGTGACGGTGGCCCTGGAGGAGCCCCGGGATGGGGAGCTGGCCCTGGACCACGAGCGCTCCTTCCGCCTGCTCAAGCTGGCCAACGACGTGACCTACAACAGGCTCAAAAGGTGAGGGCTCGCCCGGGCTGACTGCCCAGAGGGGTGAGGAGTGCCAAGGTTAGTCTGGAAGAGCTCTTCCCAGACCCTTTCCCAGTTGGTTCCCATTCTGCAGACTCACAGCAGCCTCAGTTTACCCACGTACTGGCTGCTCCTGCTCTTCCCTTCCCCTCTCCTGGCTGTGTTTTGGTCCCATTGCATCTCCTCTGGAACTCTCTGGGTTCTGTGTAGGGCCTTTTCCAGCCTGGCAGGAGGAGTGAACAGCTCCTTGCTGGATAAACATCCTGGAAAAGCACATCTGGCTGTACCAAGCAGGGACAGTGGGAAGTGGAAGCCTGGCCAGCACAGGGATGTGCGTGCAAGGGTTGGGGGATGCAGGAATTGCGTGGGATTGGTCTCGTGGGGTAGCACCGTTCAGCTTTGGAATAGTTCAGTCCGTACTCACAGCCTGTCGCTGGGCCCTCGGGAGTCTCCAAAGGAATTCCTGCTGTGCCTGTAACCTGGATGTTCCCTCCTTTGGCAGAGCTTTAACTGCGCTCAAGCAGTACCGTGGCGGCCCAGCCTCCGACCTGATCGATGTCCTCTTCTTTGCCTCTGCTCCCAGGGCGTTCCCCGAAACAAGTAAGGATCCTTTTTTCATCAGGCTTTACAGGCATCCTTGGGAATTCCACATGGGAGCACAGATAGCTCCGATCCCTGTTTTTAGCCCCACTTTGTGCAGCCACTTTGCTGCAGAAAAGACCCCAGTGTTGAATGGGAGTCACCAGTGGTGCTGCAGCTGGTAGCATTGTGCTCATACTGGTTTATACTGGGCACGTTTCCCTCGTGGAAAGACCCGTGACAAACAACTTGGATGCAAGTAGTGTCCACTTTGTTGTGCTTCTCTGGAAAAAAAACGAAAGCTGGAATGACACAGCTTCACCTTTCGGAGAAGCCACGGGGAGAGCAAAGCCTCTGGTCGGCAGCTGTGTCAGATATCAACAGCTGCTGATGGATTTTATCCCTTGAGGGAAGGGAAGGATCGTCTGGGCTGCAAAAGTCAGGGAATGAGGGCTGAGGCTGGGCTGGGCTGCCCAGCAGGGTGGGCTGTGCCACGCGCAGAGCTCAGGTCTCTGCTCTCCCCACTGGTGCCGTCCATCCCTGCCGGGGTTCTGCCCCTTTTCCTCCCCTCCACAGCTCCCTGCACTGTTTGTCTTCCTTGGATTCCTGGATTGGGCTGCCCACCATGGTTTGCCCCTCTCCAATCCCCTCCAGCCAGGCTTGACTTCCCATAGGATATACCAGGGACAAAAATGGGTGTTAATGAGTCCTGTCCCCGTTTCTCTAAGCAGTGATCCCAGTCTGAGTCAAACCTTTTAGCCCTTTGGCTGCCTGGGGACCTTGGTGCACTCAAGGTTTTAATATTAAATAAAATAATTAAATTTTAATCAACCAACTTCCCTCAACAGTGCTTTCACCCCCGAGGGAGCAGAACTGCCTCTAATGAAGGAAAACTCCTTTCCACCACATCACTCAGCTGTGCCAGGCTGAGCAGAGACCAATTTTCCATCTCCCCAGCACTGGGAACGTGGATGGATAGATCCAGCCACGTTAGGCAGACAGAGGAGGTGCAATGTGAGCACAAAGGCCTTGCAGTTGCCTCCTCACTTCAGAGCTGCTTCCTCCCCAGCTCGAGAGATGTGGTACTAGGCAGGAATTAAGTGATAATAACTTGGAATGAGCCTGCCCTGAGCTGAAGGGCTCTGGCAGACAAACCCCCCAGCGCTCCGGCAGCTTTCCCACGTCACAGCCTCTCCTTCCCTGAGCGAGCACCCATTAGCCTGCTTTCTGTGGGGATCTGTCTCACCCCCTCCATTACCTGGGTTCACACAGACCCATCAGCAGCAGCCTGAGTCAATAAGTCCCGGGCAGCTGATGGAATTGGCTGTCTAGACACACATCTGTGTCAACACCGTTCTGGGATGCGAGATGAGCTCACTTCCGTCAGAAACCAGGGAGCCACGAGGAGGAGAGAGGGCAAAATCCGCTCCAGCAGGTGAAATGTGCAGCAGCAGAAGCCCAAATCTGATTTTTTGTTTAAGTGTGGGGGGGAAAAGATGAGAATCCTAATTTTTCAATCAGGGAATCTTGCAGGTGGGCTCTGATGCCGCTGTGCGTTTCAGTAATTAATTACCAGACAGCAGCACGTCACAGCCCAAGTCCTTTCAAAACACTTAAAAATGCAGCAATAAATTCCCTTGGCATAACACAAAAACATGGGACGGGCTGTGGGAAGAATAAGGAACAGTCAAAAGGAGAGGAAGGGATCACCAGTGGTTAGCTGGGGTCTGCAGCAAAGATTGGGACTGGCACAAAAGCACTTCCACACCTCACCTTGCTGCCGTCCAGGAAGGTTCCAAGTGGGAGAAGAATTTTTCCAAACAGGGCAGGCTCTGAACTGAGCAGGAATTTTGCTCACTTGGAAGCAGAATCCAGGTGCTCACCCATCCAAAATGCCCTGCTTGTCTCCCTTCCACTTTGACCTGCACCCGTGGCCCTGCTGGAGCTTCCACACCTGAAATCCCCTCCAAACAATCCTCCCCTGCTCCCAGCATCCATGTGGGACCCCTGCACCCCCACGTTTTGGGAATGGCGGGCAGCGAAGAGGCTTTGCTTGCCAGCAGAGGCCAGCATTGCTCTGCTTGCTGTGCTCCTCCCGGCCATCCAAGAGGGACACGGCCCTTTTCCCTTTGGAATGCCGGCTCTGCCTTACCTGTGCAGGTCACTGGTAGCTGCCAGCTCTCTCCTGTGCTCCTGGGCTGGAGAAAGGGAGGGGTGCTCGGTTTTGTTCCCAGCACTGGCTCCAGAAGGCCTGGCTTGTGTCCAACTCAGCCCATGGCTGTAAAAAAAAGGGAAGGAAGCAGTTAAAAATCCCAGTTAAAAGGCAGGAATGTCCCCAGTAAAAGCCAGCCTGGCAGCAGAGGACTGGGAAAGCACCAGGGATTTCCAGCAAAGCTTTCTTGGCTTTTTGGCACAAGTCACTTGCAAAAAACCCAAAATTCTCCTCATCCCTCTGCCCTGTGACACCTCTTGTCATCAAAGGGGCCGTGGAGAGGCCCTTGAGGTTCTTGGGGAAGACTAAGCAGTCCAGACAGCTCAGCTGCCAGTTATTTCCTCTGGAGAACAGGGAAAGTTCTGATCCAGGCTGAAGTGCCCTGCTGGATTTTGTCCAGCAGCGTTGGCTGCAGTGAGGTTGTGCCAGGGAGGAGCTGCTGGAGAGGCTCTGGATTGCTCTTGGTGAGGAATACACCTTGGAAAGGGCTTCCAGCTCTGGAAAACCTGGGCTCTTCCTCCCAGGAAGGGCTGTTCCCATCCATTCTTGGTACAGAGACCCCTTTCCTGGGCTTGGATATCACCCACCCAGCCACTGCCTCACCAGAGCAGCTGGAACTGTGCAGGAAAGCATCTCAGGTTCCTGGGAATGTTGGGGCACCAGCCTGGACAGCCAAGGTGATTTGGTTTTCAACACTAATAAACAGAGTTGTGCATCAGGGAGCAATTCCAGGGATTTCTTCAGGTGAGGATACCTGGAGCCCAGCTGCTGCAGGGAGAAGAGTTGGGAGGAGCCACAGCATCCCATGAGAGGCTCTTCCCTCCTCCCCAGCACTGTGGCCAGCCCAGGAGAGGCACATTCCCAGCCTTCCCACACAGCAGCTCATGGCAGCGTGTGGTTAGGAGGGATGAGGGTGGGCACACGCCTGGAGAAGCTCCTGAGCTCATCCTTGAGCAAGGAAACATCAATGACTCCCACAGCCCGGCTGTTCCTCGCTGTGGGAAAAGCCTCTCAGGTTTTAAACAATTCCTGCCTTTTCCCCCCCAGCCCATGGGATGCTTCCTGGTCTCCTCTTAGTCATTAACACACTCACCCAAAAATTGCATCTAAACCAAGAGGCAGAGTGACAGCAAAAAGCACCTTTAGCCCCATTTCTCTCTTCCCCATCGCCTTCTCAATGAGTATTTTTTGTTGACCCTCGTTGAGTGGTGCTGCTTCAAAAGCCCCAGGCCACCCACGAGTTCACCTGCCTAAAACCAGGAGAAACTTCCATGTTTTTAATCCCGCCCTTAATGCAAAGGGAGGGATTATCCACATGATGCCCGGCAGGGAAGGATGCCCAGAGATGTGTCTTATATAAGCTTTTGTGAGAACGTTATTTTCGGGAAACCTCAGTGTAATGAGTCATCATCCCTGCTGCAATTAACTCCCATAATGAACAAGGGAGATTAGCAGCAGGATTAGGAGGGGGGGGGGGGGATGAGAATCAATTTGGGCCTAAATGAGATAAATCTGGCAGGTTAAAAAGCAGCTTTTGAGAATCCGGTCTCTGCAGTGAAACCAATTCTCTTCTAATGCAATTTGCATATTCTTTTCTCTTTTTTTTCCTCCCTTACCAAAGCAGAAACTAATTTTAGTTTTATCCTTTAAGTTGCTCTTTGTACCTTTCCCTGCCTTCATTCCCAGTCTTGGCTGACCGCCACAGGGCTGCTCTGTTCTGCTCACAGGCTCCGTAGGTTTTCCTGCTTTTTAGCTGGTGCTGCGTTGGGTTTGTTCACTGGCAGCGATTTGTTTGCCAGATCTGCTACTTCCTCCCCAGTTTTCATTGAAGATTTCGCTAAAGATGCTGGTTCTCCTGCAAAACAAACCCAGAGCTCCCTCCAGAGCCAGGAAAACCTACCTGTTTGATGCTGGAGCAGCTAAATGCCTCTGAAATTCTGGGAATTCCACCACTGACTGGCTGAAGGCCAGATATCAGGGCTGGGGAAGCAGGGATGCAGGATGCATGGATGCCTGTTTGCTTTGGAAGCATAAAATGCTTAATTTTACCTTCTGGGGTCTTCCAGCCACCTCAGTGCCTTCCTCCCAAGGTTCTCCTCGGATTTGGGCCGGCTGCAGAGAGCTCCGTGTATTCCTGGGTTTGTGCTTCCCAGCCAGCTCCCAGCCGGGGCTGAGGTCCCAGTGGGTCTCCTGCTGTCTCCCCAGAGCCTCTGGAGTTCTTCAATGCCTCTCTGGATGAGTCTCAGAGGGAAGCTGTGTCCTTCTCCCTGGCTCAGAGGGAGCTCGCCATCATCCACGGGCCTCCCGGCACAGGGAAAACCACGACCCTGGTGGAGATCATCCTGCAGGCCGTGCAGCAGGGCCTGAAGGTGAGGCTCGGTGCCAGGGACCACCTCAGAGGTGGAGGAGTCACTGGTGGCCACCTCAGAGGTGGAGGAGACCACAGAGAAGCTTTCCAGTTACGGGAGGGGCCCACAGGGGAAGCTGGGCAGGGATTCTTCATCAGGAACTGGGGTGATGCCACAAGGGGAAATGGCTTCAAAGGGGAAGAGGGGAAATTTAGGTTGGATACTGGGGAAGAAATCCTTCCCTATGAGGGTGGTGGTGTCGTGGCACAGGGTGTCCAGAGAAGCTGTGGCTGCCCCATCCCTGGAAGTGTCCAAGGCCAGGCTGGATGGAGCTTGGAGCAACCTGGGCTAGTGGAAGGTGCAGGGGGTGGGACTGGATGGGCTTTAGGGTGCCACCCAAACTATTCCAGGTTTCTGTGATTATTCTGCACACTCCTGGGCTTTGTGGCAGCTGGAGCAGCTCCTGTTGGATCTGTGCTAATCCAGAGCCTGGCTTGGCTTGCAGGGACCAGGGGCTTGCCCAGCAGCTCCAGCGAGGTGCTGACAGAGCTCAGCTCTGCTGCAAAGCAGGGAGGGAATTACCTGCGGTGGTGGTTTATTCCCAGCAGAAGCACGCTGGTCTCCCTTCTCTCCGCCTCTTCCCTGCTGGCATTCCTCTGCTGCAGCCTTGGGGTGCCGTGAGCAGTGCCAAGGCCGTGTGTGTGTGTGTGTGTGCCCGGCAGGTGCTGTGCTGTGCCCCCTCCAACGTGGCCGTGGATAACCTGGTGGAGCGGCTGGCCGGCGGCAGGGCGCGGCCGCTGCGCCTGGGCCACCCCGCCCGCCTGCTCCAGCCCATCCAGCAGCACTGCCTGGACGCCGTCCTGGCCCGCGGGGACAGCGCCCGCATCGTGGCAGACATCAGGAGGGACATCGACCAGGCCTGGGTGAGCCACCCCGTGCTCTGCTAGGGGCTTAGAAGGGCAGGTACTCCTCAGGGGAGGAGTTCTTCCAGGGAAGCCCTGGAATGGGTATCTCAGAGCAGCTGTGGCTGCCCCTGGAACCCTGGAAGTGTCCAAGGACAGGTCGGACAGGGCTTGGAGCAGCTTGGGATAGTGGGAGCTGTCCCTGCCCGTGGCAGGGGGTGGAATGGGATGATCCATAAGGTCCTTTCCCACCCAAACCATGCCGGGATTCTCTGATCTGAGTTCCTGAACTCCTCCTGCCTGAATCCCTCGTGGAAGTGGGAAACTCCCAGTCCCTGCTGCTGTGTGGGGAGCTGCTGCCCCTCACATCACCTGTCTGGCCTGGCCCATGCCCTCCTCTTCACCAGAGAAACATTCCCATCATTAATTCACTTCCTAACGAGCTGTCTGCCTGTCCTGACACTCTCTCCCACACTCAGCCACCTCAAGTAGAAAGCAGAGCACATTTAAAAATGCATCCTTAATTTCTTCTTTCTCACCCTCATTTTCCTAACCTTATCTCACAACATAGCTCTGTTACTTGGGGTGAGGATTTGATGCTAATTAGGTTATTTTCCCTCCCTTTCTGGTGGCAGCACTGTCCAAAAGCCATTTTTTTTGCTTCTTTACTTATTTTCCTTCTTTCTCACTGGTGATTAATTTTCCCTTTCATGTCCTTGGGAGGATTCTGTCATAGAAGCTGTCCTTGGCTGCAGAGAGCTCATCTATCTCCAAGGTCCTGACCCATCTTTTCCTCCTCCTGCCTCTGTTTCTCCACTGCCACATTCCCTACTTGTCCCTGGAACAATTTCTCCCTTTCCCACTCCATGTTTTGCCTCCTCTCCCTCCTTTCCCTTCCCCCCAGCCCACAGAAGGAGCCATAACAGAATAAAAACCTGTGCCCTCTGTGATAATTTCCTACCCCTTTGTGCCTCCTTCCCTCACCTGGCTTCCAGATTCCCAGGACTTCAGCTTCTGGATAGCCCTTCCCCCAGCAAGTTTTCAGCCCCACAGTACCTGAGCAAGAAATGCAGCACAGATCCAGGGCCAGTGCAGCTCCAGGGATGCTGGGCAGGGTCAGGGAGCAGTCCAGGAGGAGGAGGTAGGGAATGCAGGGAAGAAACCAGGCTCACTCCATGAGCTGGCCTTAAATAGTCTCCCAGACCAGTGGGTGGGTGGGGGAGCCCCTGTGAGGCAGATGGGGACAATTAGAGCTGAAATTCCTAATCCCTAACTAGGAATAGGTGACATCCAGACTGACCATGTCCTCAGGGCCTGTGATCCAACCCCTGGAACTGCTGAGTCCATTTTGACCACACTTGACAGACACATGGAGGTTTCAGAGTTTTAAATACCCATGAGGTCAACCAAAACAGGTGGCTGAGTTGATCCGTGTTAGACCCTGGAAAATCCATCTATCCATCCATCCATCCATCCATCCATCCATCCATCCATCCATCCATCCATCCATCCATCCATGGCATGACTATGGGAACCAGCAGGCATCCATCCATCCATGCATGGCATGACTATGGGAACCAGCAGGTCTTACTGTTTTGGCTGCATGTAAGAGCTTCTGTCTGGAGCCTTTTCATCTTTCTCAAGTCACCAGCCTTACCTCCAGGGCAATAATCCCGATTTCCATCTGGGATTGCTCAGTGAGCCACGTCTGAGCTGTGGTCTGCTGCTCTGGAAGTGCTGGTGCCCACTGCTGGTGGGTTGGGGTGGTAGATACATTTAATAATGCCTGCTAAAAAAAGCCCTGGGCCTGTCTGGGTGCTGCCCTGGATCCTTTCCAGCAGCTCGGAGAGGCCAGTGTGAGGTGGCAGAGCTGCTGCTGGGGTTTGGGGAGCCCTCCTGCTTCCAGAAGGGCTCTGCTTCCCCAGAATAAAATAGGAAATCCCAGTCTCTCCCTCAGCAGAGGAACAAGACCCCTCTTGCCAAACATTCCTCCATGCTCAGATGCTTTGGCTGGTCGCAGATATGGCCAGAACTGAGTAGCAGCAGTTGGCTCTATCCCAAATTTTCTGTTTTCTAGGCAAAAACCAAGAAGGCCCAAGACAAGGGAGAGCGAAGCCATTTCCTGGGTGAGATAAAGACCCTGAGGAAGGAGCTGAAGGAGCGAGAAGAGGCCGCCATGGCTGCAGCCCTCAGCCAGGCCAGCGTTGTCCTTGCCACCAACACAGGTGTGGGTTCCTCCTGCTCGGTGTTTTCCCTCCCTTTGCCAGGTGAACCACGTGCATCCCGCTGGGATAGCTGGGAGACTCGCTCCGAGCTCCTGGGAGCTCAGCAAAGTCTCCCAAACCCCTCCCCAGCGGGATTCTCCCAGCTCCCACTCTGGCACAGGATGTTGTTGAGCTCAGAATGTGGATCTGGAAGGGCCCCTGGTAGCTCTGAGTGGGAGCAGGGAGTGCAGTGAGTAAACAAGTGCTGCTGGAGGTGTGCAATCTGCTCCCGGTTGCATAAATCACGTGGGATTGCTTCCCTGCTGGGAGCGTTTCCAGGACTGATGGAATCCAGCACGTGTTCCCAGAGCCCGCTCCCAGGCTGCAGGGGGCTGCTTCTCTACCCACCCAAAGGGTGTGACACAGGGTTTTAGGGAGCACTTCCAGGTGTCCTTCGGGCAGCTACGGGTGGGAAGGTTTGGCACGTGTGGAATGGCTTTCCTGGCTTAGGTTTTTGATCCTCCAGGGCCCACTTAAAATCTTCAGATCTGGTTGCTCAAGGGTCGTTTGCTGAAAGGAAACATCAGTAATCTTAGGTCATAAAAAAGCAAGTTACTGGAGTGAAGGTTAATGGGAAGATAAATCCTTCCGTGTCTTAGTCCCTGGGAATTGGCCTCTCTCTTCTTTTAACTTGCCTGGAAGACAGGGGGAGATTTCCTTCTCCCAGCAGAACTGGTATTTTTGTTGATGAGCTGTGATTCTCCCTGGGACTGGAGCTTCCCAGCCAGCTGGGGGTCTGTGCAAAGTGGCAAAAGTCAAGTTATATCTGTACAACTCACCAGAGCGGATTCCTACAGGCTAGAAAACGGTTTTGGAAGCAAAACAGTGTCTTTGATGGCAAACTGGAAGGTCTGAAGTGATGCAGAGCTGTAGAGGCAGCAGGATTTACAGCAGCAAAGCCAAATCCCCGCTCTCAGAGCTGCAATAGCACAGGAGCTTTGGAAAAAAAACATTTCTGTGAATAAAAATCCCCTGTTCTGGGAGGCTGGCGTCTTCACCCTGCTCTCCTCCTGTGGCATCCTTTTTCTTTGGGAACCGCAGGGAGATTTGGATGCCCCTGGAATTCAGATTTCTGATTATGGTGTGGGTCAGTATCAGAGCAGGATGTCTCTAAGGGGACAGATGTTACAAATGGCCTGCTGATGTTAAAAATCAGCCCTCGCCGTGGCTGCCTGGTTCCAGTCTCCTTTCCCTCTTCCCTGTGCCACGAGGAGGAGCAGAGGCGGTGGGGTCTCAGCCCATCTTCCCCTCCCAGGGTGGATCCCCAGTCCCTCACGCTCTGAGTGCTGGGGATGGGGAGTTTTGCTGGCACTGGGGGGCAGCAGGAAGGTGGGTGTTCCTTGCTCTGCTCCGGGTGAAGCACTGGAGCATGTTGTTCTCTTTGGCATCTGGGCTTCGCTGCTGTTCCCAAAGAGACTTGGAAGCTTCTGGGCCCAGATGCCAGGGAAAAAAAGGACGGAGAGGAACTGGCAAAAACAATCCTGACTTACACATATCAGTGGATACGTGTTTGGCAGGGCTGGATTCCCAAACCTCTGCGAAGAAACATTATTTCCCTTGCCTCAGTCGCTATTGCAGCTGGTGAGGTTTGTTTCCAGAGCAGCTCCCTCGCTCTTCCTCGCTTCCCTGCTCAGTTGGGAACCTTCTCCTTCCACCAGGCGCTTCCTCGGACGGCCCCCTGAAGCTGCTGCCTGAAACCCACTTTGACCTGGTGGTGATTGATGAGTGTGCCCAGGCTCTGGAAGCCAGCTGCTGGATCCCTCTGCTGAAGGCTCCCAAGTGCATCCTGGCTGGGGATCACAAGCAGCTGCCCCCCACCATCATCTCCCACAGGTAAAAATCCTGGATCCTCCTGGTTTTCGTGCAGCTTCCGAATCCTCGGGATGGGAGACATTTAGTGATGGGGATCTGTGCTGCCTGCAGGCTCTGTGGAATGAATTCGGGCTCGTCCTCAGGCTAACCCAAGTCTTTCCTTTAATTCTGCTTCTGTGGTTTCCACATTTATTTATTTAATGTATTAATATCCGAATTGGCCCAGTGAGATGCTGCATTACCACACACCTCAGGGATTATAAAACCTCCCAATCCCTACAACGTGGATAATAAGAACAGTTAGTTTGTGGAAAAGAGCTGGGGATAGTGCAAATTGCCTGTGCTTCCAGGGGGATACTGCAAAGAGTACTGAGGAATCTCAGAGTAATTTAAAACATAAATGTGCTCATGTTTATCTGGTTTAGGCAGCTCCAGATCTGGAATTACTGAACCACAGAAGCAGAGAAATGGGGCTGACTTAAACGTCCTCTCCTGCTTCCAGAGAATAATGAACAAGACACATATCTGCCATCTCACTTGAATTTTGAACACAGGAAATGAAAACTCCAAGGCAGGCAGCAGCTCCCAGCACATGGCTGAGAGATAGGGAGAACAACATTCAGGGCCTGCAGCATCCTCTCATTTTACCTCTCTCAGATGCCCAAAAGCTTGCTGTTCTGCAGATCGTGGCAGGTGATAAACACATGCTCAGCTGCCTGGAGGTCTCTGGGCTGGTGAGCTCCAAAAGCCTCTCCAGAACCTTGCACCCTTGGTGTCCTGCTGTTTATTCCCTGGGAACTGCAGGCCGGCTCTCCATGCCTGGGTTTTCCAAGCAAGGCACTTTTTGGAGCAGTGCCTTGTTGGCAGAAAGAAGAAATTGGCCATTTGGCCCTTCTAATTTCAGGGTTGTCATTCTTTTCTGTACGTGGTGCATTTTTCTGCTCCAGAAAAACTGCATCCACAGTGCTCCACAGTGCCCATCCAGCTGGATCCACCTCAGCAGCCTCAGCCTGGTTCTTTCCCCAGACTGTCAGATTAAGGGCAAAACACAGTGAAAATCCCAGCTCTGTTACTCTGGGATGGGGCTGGCGCTCAGCTGATGTCACTTTTGGCTCCCTCTTTTGAGACAAAGGCAGCTTTTCTTCACTCCAGAAACATTACAGCAGCTGCTTTTTTCTGCTCTGTCACGGTGGCTGCTGCCAGGAGCCTCAGCTGGAGCCAGCAGCAAAAAGCTCCTCCTGCTCCTGCTTGAGGAGTTGTGCTTTTCTCTCCATCAGCTTGGACTTGGTGGCCTCAGCAGTGCTGGGGGAATGGTCAAACTCCATCATCTCAAGGATCTTTCCCAGCTTGAACAATGTGATGCAAATAAACGGGATGCTGGAGAGCCCTGTTTTGGGCTTTCCACGTTCCCTGCAGGCCCGGGAAGCAGGGCAGAGGCAGATCCCTTCCACCTCCTTCCGTGGGTATTTCCAGAGCTCCCACAAAGGCCCCGAATCACCTGCCACCTCCTCTGTGCTTCAGAGGAAGCAAGGAGCTATTTCCAGGGATGATTCATGCGGAGGACTCCAACCCTTCCGCCCACCTTCCCCTTCTCCATTGATGACAGCGGGCCTGGAGTGGGTGGGCTCCTATTTTTGGGGCCGCAGGGAAGGGTCTGAAGTTATCCGGGATGAATCCAGGCTGGCAGGAGGGTCGGCTGTTACTACAGCAGGGGAAGTCAGCCCTGCTCAGGCAGGAAGCCTCTGTCCAGCAGGAATGCTGTGGGACTCTATTTTTCCTCCCTGGAACCAGCATTTAGCTGTTAACTATCAGCAGTGACCCCGTGAGGCCTAGGGAATGTGTGACGGAGAGGCTGAAGGGTGCTCCTCTTCCCTGCTTTCTGACACACCTGGAGCTGTCCCAGGATGCAGAGGGCATCCCCACACACACCTTGCAGTCCATGCTGGCACATTCCAGTCCCCTCGGATCCCCCTCGGCAGCTCCAGACGAGGCTCACGGGCAGCAGCTTCAGCGTCCATCTTGGAAGCCCTCCTCCTCCATTTTGTCCCTGTCCCAGTGGGCATCTCCATGCCAGGGCACTTCCTGTGGCCTGACAGGAACATTTATTTGCCTTGTTGGAGCCCTCATTCCACCCTTTTCCCGACGAATTCCTCTCCACATCAGGGCTCGGATGTATTAATTTGGTTTTACTCCCCTCAGATATCGGCAGATGTTTATCAAACCTCTTGCTCTCAGCCCATTTCCTAGACAAACACAGGGATATTTGCCAGTGGTCAGTCTGGATGTCTGCACCATCCCAAATCCGTGTGCTGATTCTCCGTGCTCTGTGTGCTGCTTCCCACCTCAGGTCTGAATGGACTTGGTGAAGTGCCAGACCTTGGGTTTCTCTGGTAGCCTCCACAGCTGGAATGTCCTGGGTGCACATCCAGAAATTAATTACTATTATTATTAAAAACCCCATTAATGTGGAGTTCCCGAGGCGGGAAAACACAGTGACCTCCTTCTCCAGGCTTTTCCAGCCAAATCCAGTGTGTGCTGCAGGGATCAGTCACACCAGCATCTCCTGTCTCAGGGGTGAATAAGAAAAGACATAGCTCCAGCCTTCCATGGGAAAAAACTGCCTGTTTTCCTCCTCCTCCTGATCATTCTGGACACGTACAGGGCAGGCTGGCCAAGCACAGCATTTCCTGCTGGCAAAACAAGGTGAAACCAGGTTAGCAACAAATCCTGCCTGCTGTGGGCTGGCTTGGGAATTCTGCCTTTCCCACTTCTACTTTAGATACTTTGAAGTAGATATTCCTGAGCATCCCATGCATGGTTCTGTCTGTCCAGCCTCTTATCCCAGTTTTATTTCTCTAAAGCAATCGATAGGTAAAAAAACATCTGCTCAGGGTACTCAGGATCTTGTTGGCAGAGAAATCAACCACCGTAGGAATTAATTGAGTGGTAAAATAATAGAAAATTGTTAACAGGTGAAATATTCCCAAGCAGATTAATTCCTCATTATTAATTCAGCGTATAACCAACCTCCTGCGGATCCCTGTGGTGGGAATGGTGCTGGAAGGGTAGGGAAGAGCATCATTCCTGAGGCTTGCTGTGAGGTTTAATGGCTGTTTCAGGCACTTGACTACCAACAGCTCTCCCTGCTAAATTTCCTTCCTGTCCAGGAGATCCAGGCTCCGTGGGCAGAGCGGAGCTGGGAGAGTCAAGCTAATTCCTGATAGCTGGAATGCATCCCCCAACCCCACATGCTGCTCTGCCCCCTCACCCCAGCCCACCTCTGGCAAACTGCTGCCTCCCAAGTCCTGCAGCCCTGTCCATCCAGAGGTTTTCCCCTCCCTTTTTTTTTTCACCCGTGTGCTGCATCCTATGAGTCAGCGAGGAGGAAGAGCTAATGAGGCCCGGCTTCTTGGAAAGATTTGTCCTTAACTGTCCCTTCTGCAGGTGGAATGAGTCGGCAGTGCCTTGCCACACTTGCCGAGTGCCCGTGGTGAGCGTGGCAGGGCCGCGACGATCCGCGCGCTGTGGGGCCGTGTAGGGCTGGGACTCCCCCTGGCAGGCACTGGCTGCGTGCTGTGCCCCGGAGCTTGATGGAAAGCGTTTTCCCAAGCCGTTCCCTGCCATCATTCCATCATCTTCGTGCTGCTTCATTGCGTCTGGCAGCCGCCAGCAGCCCTCAGTGTCAGCCTCTGTGTGAAAAATCTCCGTACGCTCGCAGCGTCCGAGCACTTCCATCCTTCTTCCTCAGAGAGTGCCTCCCAACAAACCCTCTGTGGGGTCAGGGCAGAGCAAACAGGCTCCTGAAAGGCTGAATTCACTGGGAATTTCATTGATTTGTGCCACAGATAGGAGGAAAGGGTGCTGATGGATGTGATGGGGGTTTAATGGGTGAAAAAGCAACGAGTGTGGTGCATCCGTGCCTTAGTCCAGGGTGAGGGGCCAGGGAAGGATGGAAGTGCTGGAGAAGCAGGTGTCTTGATGGAACCAGCAGGGGTTGGCTGTGTTGACACTGAGCATTCCAAAATTTGGGGTGGAGCTCTGATCCTAATGCACTGGGTGATGCTGACGCTGTGGCTGAGCTTGCAGTAGCACCAGTGCAGCCTTACACCGATGGATCACGGAATCACTGAGGTTGGGAAAAGCCTCCCAGACCACCCTGTGACCGATCCCCACCTTGTCAACCACACCAGAGCACTGAGTTCCACATCCAGGTGTTCCTTGAGCACCTCCCAGGGGTGGTGACTCCACAGGCCATACTGTTGGCATTGCTTGAATTACGGTGGCGGGATCCGTGTCTGGGCTTCTCCGATCTCCCAGCCTGAGCTTGTCCCTGAGGGTCTGACAGGCAGCACTGTTGGCACCCAGGTGGAGCAGGGGTCCAAGTGCCACTTTAGGGTGCTGAGCAGGGCTGGAGTGCCGGTGCTCCCAGAGCATTCCCACTGCACTTCCCACCCCCGGCACCGACGGACACGGCGCCTTGGGAAGGGCTGGCTGGATCCATCCCGCGCTGGGCCGTCACTGGGGGATGGACACTGAGCATTCTGAGGCTCTTCTCGGTGCAGGGCCGCGGCCGAGGGGCTGTTTGGGGGATGGACACTCCCTCTCTGAGGCTCTTCTCGGTGCAGGGCCGCGGCCGAGGGGCTGTCCCTGGGGGATGGACACTCCCTCTCTGAGGCTCTTCTCGGTGCAGGGCCGGGGCCGAGGGGCTGTTTGGGGGATGGACACTCCCTCTCTGAGGTGCTTCTCGGTGCAGGGCCGCGGCCGAGGGGCTGTTTGGGGGATGGACACTCCCTCTCTGAGGTGCTTCTCGGTGCAGGGCCGCGGCCGAGGGGCTGTCCCTGGGGGATGGACACTCCCTCTCTGAGGCTCTTCTCGGTGCAGGGCCGCGGCCGAGGGGCTGTCCCTGAGCCTGATGGAGCGGCTGGCGGGGCACTACGGGCAGCGGGCGGTGCGGATGCTGACGGTGCAGTACCGCATGCACCGGGACATCATGGAATGGGCGTCCTCGGAGCTCTACGGCGGCCGGCTCAGCGCACACCCCTCCGTGGCACAGCACCTGCTCAGGTGGGCCCCTTGCTCTCGGCTGCCGCACCCTCAGCTGAAGTGTCCTTTTCATCCCGGTTCGTCCCTTCCCTGCCGAGTTTTCCGCTCCTCCTGTGGCCAGGGCAGCGTTTTTGTTTCAGCCATTACTTCATCGAGGAGATGTTACCTGGGGGGGTTCGTCCTTTTTGCCCTGTGAGCAGAAGTGAGGCAGAGTTGTCTTCTGTGTCCTCCTTCGCTGCGATAATCATGGAATCCCAAAATGGTTTGGGTTGGAAGGCTAGAAGCCCATCCAGTCCTGTGCCATGGGCAGGGACACCTTCCACTAGACCAGATTGCTCCATATCCCATCCAGCCTGGCCCTTGCAGGGATGGGGCAGCCACAGCTTGTCCGGGTACTGCTGTAACATCAGCGATGGTAACTGGCCCTTTCCCAAATACCTCGAGCAGGGACCTGCCGGGCGTGTCCTCCACGGAAGAGACCAGCGTTCCCTTGTTGCTCATAGACACTGCTGGCTGTGGCCTGTTCGAGCTGGAAGTGGAGGATGAACAGTCCAAGGGCAACCCAGGTACCACAATGGATGGGCTGAGGTGCTCAGCCCACCATGGGCTTGGCCACATCCCAGAGATGCCCCCCTGGGGAAGGTGGGGTCCCAGAGAGCCTTGCTTAGCTGAGAGAGCATTCCCTCCATAAATCCTCAGGCCCCAGGGACTCCGAGCTGTGTTGGAGCTCTGGTGATGGTGTCCAGCTTGTGGGTGGCCACTCTGGCTGCCATTTCCCCTTGCAGGGACGTTTCTCTGTGCTGAGGGCTGGGGCAGGGTGGAGAATCCCTATGGCAGGTGCTCTACACCAAGGAAGGGCGAACAGCAGCAGGCAGAGCACAGGCCTGCTTTGGGAAGGCTGTGGGTAGGGCTCAGAATTACCTCCCAGTCCTCTGCTGCTTCCATGAAGTCCTGTCTGGCTCTTCTCCATGGATTTTCCTTGGACACCGAGTTCCTGCTGGTTTACACCTGGAAAATTAGGTTTCATTATAGAGCTTGGGTGCAGAGTCAGACTGGAAAATGCAAGGGCAGTTTTTACCAGTTTAAATATCTGCCACCATCTGTTTGAACCCCACCATCATCCAAGCACCTCATTTTTCCATGCACCATTCCCAGGGCCCTGCTGAGCACAACAGGCTCTTGTTCCCTCACAGAGAGCCAAAAAGCCTGCTCTGAGAGAACTCAGGGCTTTGGAGCAGGGGATTAGAAGCACATCTCCCCAAATCTGGGAGGCAGCCTTTTGGCACAGCTCACTGCAGAGTCTTGATGTTTATCACTGTGCTTTGCTGCAAAGCAGAAGCCCAGCCAATAAACCATGAAAGAATTGGGATAGGATTGAATTTTTCCCCTTAGATCCCTCTGAACCAGGCACCATCTTGGACGCCCAGTTTGTGGCGGCCTTTCCTGCTGTTTTGGGGGAGGTGGGCACATTCCTGCGGCCCCTGTTCCCTGTCCCACTCTGTTCCTGTCCCAGGGGAGGTCCAGCTGGTGGGGATGCACGTCCAGGCCTTGGTGGAGGCTGGTGTGAAGGCCAAGGACATCGCTGTGGTGGCTCCCTACAACCTCCAGGTGAGCTGTCCCTCTCCTGGCATCCCCCCTCTCCCTGCACACGGAGCACCACGAGATCCCAGAGACCTGCAGAGCCCAATTTAGCCAGCATTTGGCACCAACTCCCTCACCTTTGGGCAGCTGGAGGCCGTGGAGGGAAGAGCTGTTAGTCGGGTGTTCCACTCCCCGCCTCAGGAGATGCCAGTGCTCACCCGTGTGGGTTTGGGAGGGAGGGATTTCCCCCCAGACCATGCCATTTTAATCCTTTTCACCCATGTATTTCCTTTAAAAGCTACCCTTGGCCTGTTTCTCAGGTGGACATGCTCCGACAGCACCTTTGCCACAGCCACCCCGAGCTAGAAATTAAATCAGTGGATGGTTTCCAAGGAAGGGAGAAGGAGGCAGTGATCCTGTCCTTTGTCAGATCCAACAGGAAAGGTAAGAGCTCGCTGCTCCCCCGGGAATGGGAAGGAAGTCGTGTGGCCAAGTGCTGTGGTTTAATTGCAGGGCTCTAGCGCTTGGCTCCGGGTGGATTTACTGGCAAACCCTCCCTTTTCAGCCTTTCCTGTTTAATTAATGAATCTATGTGCTGTCAGGGCTGCAGAGGAGGCTCCCGTGGTACAGCAGATCCAGGACTGCTCGGTTTGAAGGTTTCCTGACCCTTGAGGCCTCAGAAATTATTTAAACCAGAGCCCTAAGACCGTCACATCCCATTAGCCCCACATTTAGGGGAGTTGGGGGGTAATTTCTTGGGTCTCGAGCCCATTTTGGGTCAGTTCCCTGCGGAAAGTGAGCAGGAGTTGGCATCCCAATGCCATGCACGGAAAATGGTGCTTTTGGGAGCAAAATCTAGAGCGGAAAATCAAGTTCTTTGCTATCAGCAGCTGCAGTGAAAGTTAATAGCTGGAAAAAAGCTGCTGCCCTGGGGGCACGAGGCTCCTGTGGGGGAGCTGAAGGATTTTGTGGAGCCAGCTGAGCAGGATCACTCTGTGATCAGCTCTGTTCCATGCTGGGATCAATTCCCTTTCCAAACCCACAGCCCTGCTGCCCCACCTGTGCTGCTGGAGGTGGAATGCTGAGGGCTGGAAGGGGGGAAAAAAGGGGAGAAAAATGCTTGGAAGGAGGAGGTGTCTCTTTTTCCAAGCCTAGAGGAGGAAAAGCAGCCTTGTGGGGAGAATGGAGGTGAGGACAGCACTAAGAATAGTCCTGATCCAGGAGTGACTCACCCCTGGATGTGCTGGTGGGAGCTGGTGGCCCCAGGAGGGTGAGTGTCCCACAGCCCCTTCTCCTGCACAGGGAGATGCCAAAGCTCAGATGTGGGGCAGGAACTGCTTTCCTTGGGGGCACGGGGAGGCTTCTTCTTGACCTGTCTCTCTGCAGCCATTCCTGATCCAGCAGGAAACCTTTTAAGAGGAAATCCTTCCCTGTAAGGGTGGGGAGGCTCTGGCACAGGGTGCCCAGAGAAGCTGTGGCTGCCCCATCCCTGGAAGTGCCCAAGGCCAGCTTGGACAGGGTTGGGAGCAACCAGGGATAATGGAAGGTGCCCCTGGCAGGGAGTGGGACTGGATGGGCCTTCCCAACCCAAACCATTCCAGGGTTCAAAGGAGTTGGACTTGCCCCTGCAGCCTAAACCTTATCAGAGTAAGTGGGAACTGTTCTCCGAGTCTCAGAGCAGGGAGAGGGGCTCCCCCTCACCCCGTCCCTCAAAGGCAGCACGGATGAGGCAGCTGAGGCAGCACCAGGCTGGGCACTGCTCCGGCAGAGATGGCATTAATCTCATCTCGACTGGCCTGCTCGCTGTTCCCTGGAGCTGGCAGCTCGGCACCGCCCACGCTCCGCTCTCGCTGCCTGATCCTGCCTGAGTCATCCCGGCACTCGCTGCTGTCTGTGAGCGGAGCAGAGCCTCCCCGAGTCCCCAAATGGCTGTTCCTGCAGCCTCTCTGACAGTCTGGGAGCTCTGTAGGACAGAGTGGGGGAGTTCTTTACCTGCAGCCCCTCCGACAGTCTGGGAGCTGTGTAGGACAGGGGGGAGTTCTTTACCTGCAGCCCCTCCGACAGTCTGGGAGCTCTGTAGGACAGAGTGGGGGAGTTCTTTACCTGCAGCCCCTCTGACAGTCTGGGAGCTCTGTAGGACAGAGTGGGGGAGTTCTTTACCTGCAGCCCCTCTGACAGTCTGGGAGCTCTGTAGGACAGAGTGGGGGAGTTCTTTACTTGCAGCCCCTCTGACAGTCTGGGAGCTCTGTAGGACAGAATGGGGGAGTTCTTTACCTGCAGTCCCTCCGACAGTCTGGGAGCTCTGTAGGACAGAGTGGGGGAGTTCTTTACCTGCAGTCCCTCCGACAGTCTGGGAGCTCTGTAGGACAGAGTGGGGGAGTTCTTTACCTGCAGTCCCTCCTCTGTCGCAAGGTGAGCCTTTTCCACGCTTGCTCCATCTTGTGTTTGCTCCCAGCTCCAAGTTGAGCTTGTGTCCTGGGCCAGGCAGGGAGACAGTTCCCCTTTCCATGTGCCTTCCGTCCTCTTCCCAACCCCAGGAGCTCAGTGTGGAGCCTGTGGAACACAGGTAGGAAGAGGAGCGGGTGTAAGCAGGGACCAGAGCCCGTAAGCACCAACTCCCACCCTCCAGCCAAGAAACCCTTGGATCCCTTGGACCAAAGCCCTGCTTGGAGGCAGCCCTGCCCCCTCTGGCACCCCTTCCCTCCTGTCCCCCAGGTGAGGTGGGCTTCCTGGCCGAGGAGCGGCGCATCAACGTGGCGGTGACGCGGGCGCGGCGCCACGTGGCCGTGGTGTGCGACAGCCACACCGTGGGCAGCCGCCCCTTCCTGCGGCGCCTCCTGGACCACCTGTCCCAGCACGGCCTCGTGCGCTCCGCCTTCGAGTACCTCGACGACCTCGTGCCCCAAAATTACCCCGGGGAGGGCCGGGCCCAGAGCCAGCCGGGCCCCAAAGCGCCGGGCCCCAAAGCGCGGCCAGCTCCGGCCGGGAAGCTCAAGGCAGCAGCGGCCGGAGCAGGGAGCCAGAAGCCAGGAGCACGGAGCTCCCCAAGCACCTCTGGGCCTGGGAGAGAGGGCTCGGGGACAAAGGAGGGTGGGGACAGGTTCAGGGCCATGCTGGTGGCCTTCCTGGCGAGCGGCGAGGCGCAGCTGGATTTCCCGGCGTCGCTGAACTCCCACGAGCGGATGCAGGTTCACGTGCTGGCCGAGGAGTACGGGCTGCAGCACCTGAGCTCCGGGGAGGGCCGGGACAGGTTCATCAGCGTCCGCAAGAGACTCCCCGAGCAGCCCCCGCTGCCCTCCGAGCCCCCGCTGCCCCCTGAGTCCCCTCCTGAGCCCCAGCATCCCAGCGGGAACACCCCTGACCCCGCGGAGCCGGGGAAAAGCAGCGAGGACTCAGGGAAAGTGGACCTGAAATCCCTGCACCTGGAGAGAGTCCAGAGGGAGAAAGCCAGGCGGGAGGAGGCGGCGAGGAAGGTGCAGGAGCCCGGCCGTGGCAGCAGGAAAAAGGACAAGAGTGAAGCCAAAGGTGCGTCCGATTTTCCCTAGCCAGCACAATTAATGCTCTTCTTTGAACGGATCATAAATCCCAGTGGGTTTGCTCCAGACCTTGGAATTGGTGCATGGAGCATGTGGCTCCTGGAAAGCTGCAGGGAGGTGGGAACTGGCTGCAGCAGCCAGGGAGAGGGGTTTGGATACCTGGAGGAAACATTCCTTAAGTCAAAGGAAAACCACTGGGGACCCTTCCCCAGGAGAGAGGCTCAGGAGCCGCATGGGAGGCTCCCAGCAGGAGCTGAGGGAAGTACCTGGCCCACGCTGAAGGATGTGAAGGCAGAGGCTGCCCTGTGACTGCAGGAGGGTGGGTTTGATCCCAGGCTCCAGTCCAGGCGTGTGCTCCCCTTTCCCAGGAAAGCCGGCGCTCGGGAGCGCGGCCGGGGAGGATTTCGACGCTCTGATCTCCGCTGCCATCGAAGCTGACAGGACCTGTGGCTTCCCCCGCTGCAAAGCCTCTGTCACCACCCTGGGCCAGCTCTGCCACCACTGCCAGCGGCTCTTCTGCCTCAGCCACCACATCCCCGAGGTAAGGAGGGGGGCAGGAGGAGCTTAGCCTGGGAATCTTCCCTATGGAGCTCCCCGGGCAGGGTTTCCTTGCAGGGAGTTTGGGCAGAGCCCTCCCTGTCAGAGCCTGCGCTGAGCTCAGGTACACAGGGCTGGCAGGTGCTGACACCTGGCCTCTGCTCACCTCTTCCTGAGGGATTTTCTGCTTTCCTCTCATTTTGTGCCCTTCTTTACCATTTTCTGGCACTTATCCCTCTGAGGCCGTGTGGATGAAGCGAGGCAGGGAGCAGAAATGGAAGAAGCACAAGTGTCAGGCTCGAGTGAGCCTGGACTCAATTCCCAGCTCTTTGCACATTCCCTCTGCATTCTGAGGATGATTCCCAGCCCTTTGCAGAGTCTCTCTGCATCCTGGGGACAGGTCAGGCACAGAGCAGAGCTGCCTGTGTCCCTGCTGCGCATCCCGCAGCTCCCGTGCCCTGTGGAGCCTCCTGGAGCTCAGCAGCCCTATAAATCCTCGGCACAGCGTTTCCCCCTGTCAAGAGCTATCTGTTTCCATGGCAAGGAATAGCTGTGTTTATGGTCACTCAGCATCCAGGGAGATGTGGATTTATTCCCTGCAGAATGGCCTCTCCCTGCTGAGTTGTAACGAGGCTCCAGCAACTGTAGGGATTCAAATCCATGTCAGCCCCGGGCTCTGAGGGAACAGGCTGGGACCCCCCTCCATGGAAACATCAATGACTTTGGGATGAGCCAGGAAAAGGGGTCAGGTTTTAGGATCTGAAATCCTAATATAATTAGGGAGATAATTCCAGTGTTGGATTTGGCTCATTAGAGCAGATCCATGGCTAAAAAAGGTCTCCCATTCCCCAAAAAACCTTTCCCAGTTCCCTGGAAAGGGGGTGGAAGGAGCCACTTGAAGCATTCCAAAGGATGATTTACCTGCTGTGCAGAGCCCAGGACCTGGATCTTTGTATTTCATTCTCTGTGAGAGGAGCTATAAATGATGGTTTAATAAAATACACACTCATAAATATTAATTATTAAATTTAAACAGTAAGTATATGAATAAATATATAAAAATATAGAACCTGAATATAAAATGAAACTAAATACAAATAAACCGAAAATAAATAGCAATGATAAATAAAAAGAAACAATAAATTTAAATTATAAAAATACACAATATTTATAAATTATATAATATATAATTAAAAATGATAAAAATAAAGCAGTGTAACAACACGGTAATATAATATATAGCACAGTGATGGTTATGATAATAATAATAACAATGATGATGATAATATGATTATAATAATGATAATAATAATGATAATAATAATGATGATAATAATGATGATAATGATAATAATAATAATAACAACAACGATAATGGTTTTAAATGATGGGAGCTGATTTCAGGGGGATGCAGAGCAGGTAAAAAGGGAATTCCAGGCCCCAGGAGGGTGATCCCTGCCCCTCTGGCCGTTCTCTCCCGCCAGGCCCACGGCTGTGGGGAGAAGGCCAAGGCCCAGGCGCGGCAGCGGATCAGCCGGGAAGGGCTCCTGTATCCCGGCAGCAGCCCCAAGGACAAATCCCTGGATCCTGCCAAGCGAGCCCACCTCCAGCGGCGCCTGGACAAGAAGCTCAGCGAGCTGACGAGCCAGAGGAAGGGCAAGAAGAAAGACAAGGAGAAATGAGGGACCCCAAAGCTGCTTTTTTAACCTCAAAGCCGCAGCTCGGCCCCTGCGAGGGTGGAGCTGCTCTGCTGGGCCTGGGTGGAATGGGGAGGGCTCCATTCTGGGGGAAAACCTGGAGCTGGGAGCTTTCCCGAGCCGCAGGGCTGAGGCAGGGGAGGCAGAGCTGCTGTGTTGTCGTGGTTTTCCGTAGGGACACGGTGATGGATGCGCTCAGGGGCCGGAGCACGCCGGTCAAACGGGCATTAAACACCCAGAGCCACTGTCACTGTCACATCACTCCCTGCAGCACGAAAGATGGATGTCCAGGAGCAGGGACGTGGGAGGCACCCAAAGCCCCGGGTGACCCCGTGCTCCGGGCAGGATGACTAAGGAGATGGATGTGTCCCAGCCCAGCAATCCTCCGGCACCGCTCGGAGCTGCAGGGACCCGGCCCGTCCACAGCACAGCCATTCCCTCCCCCCCTGGGCCAGGGGCTCAGGAGGGGCTCAGCCCTGCTCCGGCTGTGCCCAGGGGTGGGAATGGCGATGGGAATGGGGAGGCCTCGATCCCAAACGGTGCTGGCACCACGAGGAGCCGTTCCAGCACAGGGAACCACTTCCCTGGGAGAGCCGGCCTTCCTTCCCTGTGGCACTCCCTCCTCCACTGCTGCCTGTCCCTTCCCTGACGCTTCCCAGACCTGTCCTGCCCTTCCTGCAGAGCTCCTTGGAGGCTGATTCCCACTGGGAAAGCCTGCAGTGACAGCAGGTACAGCCACACGAGCTCTGTGCAGCCCTCCCAGGTGGGAGGGAGCCTTGTGTCCCTCCTGCACCTTTTCCTGACCCCTCATGCAGGGTGCATCCATCTCCCCACCAAACCCAGCAGCATTTTTTGACCCCAGGATGAAGGAAAAAGTGCCTCCAAATAGGAATGACCAGAGAGGAGCACTATAAAAATGCCTAACCTCCACATTCCACATCATTTTGGGGCTAAACATCAGAGATTCCAGCACCTGTGGGAGTCACCTCATCCCAAGCAAAACTCAGCAGTTGGCAGGAGCTGCGGGACAGGCAGGGATTTCTGTATCCATCTCTTCCCAAATCCTTGGTGGGGATAGCTAATAAGCAAAATTTTTCCCCAAACCTCGTGGCCTGTGGGTACTGGCTGTGAACAACTTCCCACAAAAACGTCCTCATCCTTCAGAAAACCTCCTCCTTCAAACCCCTCGGTCCTTGGCTCGTGCCTCAGTGCCCGGGGCAAGGCCGTGTGTCACCCACGGAGGGATGGCACCGGCCCCCCTGGCAGCAGATGGGCCAGGGGGGCTCCTGGAAGGAGCAGTGGGGAGGAGGAAGTGTGGGAGAAGGGAATCTGGGCATCAGTGAGTGCAGACAGGCAGGGGGAGGAGCTGGAGCAGAGGGAGATGGTGGAACAGGGACATCACAGCCGTGTCCCCAAGGGAGGGTCAGGCAGGACAGATGGGAAGGGAAAAGTGCCACCAGCTCCGGGGAGAACTCACCTCGGGGTTACTTTTCATCAGGGAAAAACAGATAAATGGCTCATTCACACCTCTTTCCCTTCTCGGATCATCGAAGCAGCCACATCCCAGCCCCTGCTCATCCCATGGTGCCGATTTCCTGGCACAGGGCCCCGGACACCCCCAGATTTCCCAGCCTGGCTTCCCACCAGCATCCTGCAGGCAGGGAAAAGCCAAGGCTCCAGGCGGGAAGGGATGTGGCCCCAGAGCAGCCTCTGCTCTCCAGCCTGTGCCATGAGGGGCTCCATCACCCTGCACAAACCACCGTGGGAATCAGCTCCCCAAAAATCCCAAACCTGGCTTAGGCCAGAGCCCAGGAGCAGTCAGGATCCACACAGGCTTTTCCTCTCCCTTCCTCCTGAAATGGGAGTTGGGCTTAAAAATTATAAAATTAGGGACCTCTCCCACCTGCCTTGGGTCACAGGGCCAAGATGTTCCTCTCTATGCCCAAATCCCGGATAAAATGAGTTCTAGGGTAAGTCACAGCCCAAGTCCAGGATTAGGAGCTGGAAAAAACAACCCCCAGGTGTGAGAGTTGTGTTAAAGAGCAGGAGTTTGCCGTGCTGTCCCGAGCACCCTGAGGGTGAGTTTGGGTTGGGAAAGTGGCTGGGGTTGGGAAAAGCTGCCCCTGATCCTACTGGACCTTTAGGGGATGATTCCCAGTGTGGATCCGGCCCCAAACCCAAGAGCTTGGAAACCAAGTGCGGCCCTGCCTGTGCAGGAGCAGAGATGGGCAGGGATTGACTCGGGGGGGAACGGATGGAAGGAGGAGCCGTAGGTAACAATTGATTTTCTGCTGTAATTGCTCCCTTTTCCCATCCTCACTGGAAACATTCCAACCCTGGCACGGCGCACCAAAACCCCTACTAAAGATCCCCTCAGGATCACCGCCCACGCCAGGCTGGCTCCTCTCACCCCCCCTCACGATTCCCTCCCAAAAACCACCTTTCCCAAGGAATCCCCCCCTCTCCCTCTCTTGGAGTCCACGTTGGAGGATTCCGCGGATTTCGAGGCCGCCGGGAGCACACGGAACGCTCGGGAGCCGCCGTTTGGGGAGGTTCCTGCTGGTTTTGGTCCATTTGGGCTCCTTCCCGGCGGGTCTGGCCCAGCAAAGGCGGGGGCGACCCCGGAGCCGCTCCGGGTGCTTCGGGCCCCTGGGTGCCGACAGCCTGAGCCTGTGGGATGCCACGGAGTCCCCGCTCCAGGCCCGCCATCCCGGGGGCGGGAATGCGGCCTAGCTGCGGCGGAGCAGGTGCCACATGGAGACGGGCCTGCGGAGCGTGGCCAGCATCTGGTTCCAGTGCGTGGTGCCCATGCCGCTGGCCGCCGGCCCGATGAGCACGTGCCCCGTGCTGTCGCCGCGCCCGTCCTCGCCGCCCTCGGCCACCGTCACGCGCAGGGACAGCTCCTGGGGGGCGCGGGGCCGTCACTGCCGTGCCCGGTCCCCCCCGGGATGTGAGGGGACGTGCGGCCACGGTGCCAACGCAGCCACGCGTCCCAAGGCCATGGAATCGCCGCCCAAACTGCCACACCCCACATGCTCCGCACCCCCACCCCGCTCAAACCCAGCCCTGGCTGCTGCAAGCCCCCCAAACCCCTATAAACCCCCGCTCCTGCACCCCTGTGATTACACATCCCCCTCTTCTCCCCTAAATCCGTCTGTGCCCCTGCCCACACACCCAACCATCCCTGTGCACCCGGCTGTATCCCGGCCCACGCAGCCATATCCCCCCCCAAGAGTTCCCCACACACATTCTCCCTGTCCAGCAGCCACTTCTGCGCATCCACGACCCCAAAACAGCACCCACACCCCCAAACAGCCCCCAAACAACCCCCACACACCCCCAAAACAGCCCCCACACATCCACACCCCTCCAAACTGCCCCGACACCTCCCCAAAGAACCCCCACATATCCACACCCCAAAACAGCCCCCACACATCCCCCAAACAGCCCCCACACATCCACGCCCCTCAAACAGCCCCCACACATCCCCCAAACAGCCCCCACACATCCCTAAAACAGCCCCCACACCCCCAAAACAGCCCCCACACATCCACACCCCACAACAGCCCCCACACACCCCCAAACAGCCCCCACACCCCCAAAACAGCCCCCACACACCCCCAAAACAGCCCCCACACATCCCCAAAACAGCCCCCACACATCCCCCCCAAAAAGCCCTCACACATCCACACTCCCAAACAGCCCCCCCACATCCACACCCCCAAAACGGCCCCCACACATCCCCAAACAGCCCCCCCACATCCACACCCCCAAAACGGCCCCCACACATCCCCAAACAGCCCCCCCACATCCACACCCCCCACACCTCCCCAAAACAGCCCCCACATATCTATGTACCCCAAAACAGCCCCCACAGATCCACCCCAAACCAGACCCCCACACACACAACCCCCACAGCTCCCAGGATGCCCCCAGCACCCCACAACCCCCCGGAGCTCCCCACTAGTGGGTTTGGGGAGCTTGAGGAGCACTGGGACGTGTCCCCCCCTCCCCGGCGCCCCCGGGCTGGGCCGGACCTGGAGCACGATGGCGGGCACGGAGAAGATCATGGCCTCGTTGAACACGGGGTTGGTGTCTCCCCTCTTCACCGCCGTCTTCTTCTTGCTGATCTTCCTCCCGTCCTGCAGCAGGTACACCTTGACGAAGGGGTCTGCTCGGGGGGCAGGAGAGGGATCGGTCACTCGTGTCCCCAGCCACGTGGACAAAGCAGGGGGACCCTTCCTGGTGGCCCTCCTCAGCAGGTCCGTGCTCACCGGGAGCCACTCCCGTGGAGCAAATGGGACAAACCCCAGCACGGAGCCCCCCTCACCTGCGGTCACCTTCCCGTTGCTCCACACGAGGTTCTTGGCTTTGACCACCACCACCGTGAGCCGCTCGGCCGTGGGCAGGTAACTCAGGGAGAGCAGGATCTCCCCCACCGTGTCCGCCGCCTGCGGGGCGCAAAGCCCGGGCTGTCACCCGCCAGCCCGACCCCAAAAACCCCGGCTGGGGGGCACGGGACGCCCCCGGCTCACCTTGTTGGTGTCCTGCAGGTAGAGCCAGGCGGTGAAGGGGCGCGTGGCCAGGTCCAGGTCGGAGAGCTTGAGCTCGGCCACGCCGGTGCTGACGCTGCGCTCGTCCTCGTCGATGCCGAAGACGGAGAAGCGCAGGCTGTTCTCCTCCAGCGCCGCCGGATCCAGCGGCACCGAGAAGCGCTCGTCGAAGGCCACGGAGTAGGAGCTCCTCTGGATCTGCCGCGGGAAGCGGGGATTGCCCTGGCACCCACGGGGCTTGGGGCTGCGTCCCTGCTCTGCCCCGTTCCCTGGGAATTGCAAAGGCATCCCCAGGGCACCCCCCGTCCAGCCGGGATGATTTATTCCCGACCTAACCACAGCAGCTGCTCAGCCACTGGGGTCAAAATTAGGGCTGTGACCTGCCCCAGTGCTCTCAGGTACATCCCACCCCCCTGGGAGCATGGATGTGCACCCAGCTTGGCCATATCAGGTGGCAGGATTTATGGATACCAGGTGTAACCCCCAGCCCTTCTCCGGGCAGAACCAGCTCCTGAAGGTGCCCACTGGGAATGGTGCTGTTTGGCTGATGCTGTCCCTGTGTCACGTCATTCCCTGGGAGCAGAGGCAGCAGCAGCTCCCGTGGCTCATCCCATGGGTGCTGATCCCAAAGAACTGGCCGAGGGAAGCTGCTCTGAACTCATGGGTTTAGGGGTGGGTTTTTTTCCCCTACTCCAGCCCTGTTTCAGCATCCAAGACGCAACCAAGGGTTTGTCCCATGGGATGGAAAGCTACAGCCCTGGATAGCGTGGAGCAAAGTGGATCCACCAGTCCCCAAAGCCACCCAAATCCAGGTGGAGAAGGGGCCCCTCTGCGGGGCTGTGTCACCCCAAAAGCCCCCAGGACCGGGTTCATCTCCCCCAAGGACTCTCTCCTGTCTCAGTCTGCTCCTAACCCTGCTCCATCCCTGGGGTGGAGGACACAAAGGTGGCACCTGCCATACCCCCCTTCCCAGTCCATGCTCTCCCACTGGATACCAGCAACCTGCAGAGTCCCTGGGGCACTGAAGTTCCTCTGTGGGAAGAGCAGATTTTACAGCCCTACAGATTTTACAGACTGTCTGCAGCCCACGCTGTATTTTGGGAGTTCTGGATCAAGCACAACCAAACAGGAGCTGCTATTTAAAACCCCTCCAGCAGCACTGGAAAAGCTCCGGCCGGGCCTTTATCTGTGGCCTCGGGGCAGCCAAGGAGGTAAATTGTGCTGGTGAATTATAAATAATGACACTAAATAATAAATATCTCCAGAGCATAAATAAAGAGCCAGAGATCTGGATGGAAAAATGGTCTAAAAGGGCACTGTGGAAATTTTGGAGGCAGCAGCTATTGTGTGTGGATGGAGCAGCAGCTCCAGCCCAGGGGAGAGATATACCTTAATGGGACACAGATCCCTACTCCTTGCTGGAACATCCTGATTAAATCAAACTGGCTCTGTAAAAAATGAGCTGCTGGAAGAAAACTGTGGCTCTCTCTTTCCAAAAGCAGCTTTTGAGGCGCTTAAAAAGGGAGGTTTTGCCCCAGATCCACCCCTGGTTGTGGCTGTCAGTGCCCCTACGTGGATTTCCCGCTGCCTCCTGGGGATGGAAAAGCACTGGGGCTGCTGTGGGAAGCAGAGAGGGATTGTGAGGACTCAGGGGACTGTGGGGCCACAGCAAGACACCAGCAGCACTTGCCCAAGCTGCCACTGGCCCCACGTCCCACCCCAGGCCACCTCCTCCACCTGCCACACCATCCCCAGGAGCAGGGGCAGCCAAGCAGGAAAACTTGGCCACCAGCCACGCTCAGAGACGACAAAGTGAGCCCAAATCTCAGCCAAGGGAGAGACATTCCCGCCTCTGCCAGGTTTCCGATGTGCAAACCCACCTGGGACACCCCCCAAAATCCCATGTCAACCACATCCAGCCTTGAACTCCGTGCTCCCAAACCCCACCACTGCCTCGGGGAGTTGATATCCCAAAAACTCCGTGCCGACCACATCCAGTCCTGGCGTGCCTGGAGCTCCCCGCTCCCACACCCCACCCCTGCCTCAGGGAATATGGCCAAGGGACGCAGCCCCCCAAAATCCCAGGGCGGTCCGTGTGCCCAGGGGTCTGTGGGGGGCCCGGGGTGGGAACGAGGGGCTCACCCGGGAGATGCCGACGATCTGCTCGGCCGGGAGGAGGCTGATCCGCATGAAGCAGGACTCGAAGCGCGCGTCCTCCTTCTCCAGCAGGTCCTTGCCCTGCAGCAGCGTCACATGCAGGGCGGCTGCCCTCGCGTCGTACTCCATGGACACCTCCACCTGCCCCACCGTGAAATCCTGCCCGAAGTTGTTCCCGATGGACGAGATGGAGTTGAGGGAGTCGGCCGAGATGGATTTCCGGAGGGGGCCGTAGTGGGCCAGGCCCAGGTCTCTGCCCATCAGCTCCAGGCTGCCCAGCTCCTGGATGCTCTCCAAGGTGTCCTCTGCCCTCAGGCTGCTCTTGCGGGACGAAGAGCTCCGAGCTGGCGCCCGCTGCGAGCCCGGGGCCAGCCCCCGCTGCCAGGGGAAGGAAAGCAGGCGCTGCCATCCATCCATCCCATCCATCCATCCATCCATCCATCCATCCATCCATCCATCCATCCATCCATCCATCCATCCATCCATCCATCCATCCATCCATCCATCCATCCCATCCCATCCCTCCGTGCGGAGCCGGACAGCTGGGCTTCTCCCTGGATGCATCCCGGCCCCTGCCTGGCCTCAAGCTGCCGCGGCAGCGAGCCCGGAGCTTCCCGCAGCTCCCGCCTCCAGCGATCCCCACAAAGGCTCCAGCAGCACCAGGTCGCTGCCTGCGGCTGTTCCCGTGCGCGAGGGGATCCAGGAGAGATTCCCACCCCTCCAGCGTCCCGCGAGCTCCAAAGGGAAGGAGACGGACCCGACTTCCCCCGCTTACCTTGCTCCTGATGTCCGGACACGCCGCTCCGTACTTCTGCTCCAGGTACCGGTAGTCATAGTTGGGGAAGGGCGAAGGGGCCGGGTAGCTCCCGGAGCGCCAGAGCTTCCACAGGTTGATGGCTGCGATTCCCAGCAGCGCCAGGGCGCCCGCGGCGTAGAGCCCGATCTCCCACCGCGGCGGGCTGGAGGCCGCTGCGGGGCACAGGGGGCTCCGTGAGCCGCTCACGGTCCCGGCAATGCGCCTTCAGCCTCGGCTCCCAGCTCCGAGGGTGCGATGGGATGGGCCAAGGAGGGGAGAAACCGCAGCTCCCACCCGGGCGGCTGCAAACGGGTCCGGCAAGAGGCTCTGCCAGCCAAAAAATGCCAGCCCTGGCGTGGCTTGCCCGGGAGGTGAAGTTCTGTGTGCCAGCCCCGCTTCCCAGCGAGGTGCCGGGGGTCCCTTTGCCGGCTGCGGCTCTGTCCCACGGACAGATGTGGTGCCCGGAGCACAGCCCCCGCTGCTGCCCGGGGATGCCCGGAAAAGCCGGGAGCAGGGAAAAGCCCAAGGAAAAGCTGTGGGAAGCAGGCAGAGCCCCGCGGCTGCCGCCGGAGCGAGCGGGGAGGGAGCGCCGGGCTCGGTTCCTGCTGCATTGCACCAGCCTCCATCACTCCCGCGCCGAACCGGCACCAGCCGCTCCGTGCGGCGCAGAAAAAGGGGGAAAGAGAGGATTTCTCATCCCGGAGCGCTGCCGGGGAGTCCTCCGGCATCACCACGGCGCAGCGCTCCCTCCTTCGGAGCCGGAAAAAGCCCAAAGCCGGGCTGAACTCCCACATCGCATCCGAGCGCAGGGACAACCTGCTGCTCCCCGCAGCCCTCCTCCAGCGGGAACGGCGGAAGGAACTGAGTATTCGCATCCAAAGCACCTGCTTTGGATCCGGGAGCAGCCCGCAGGGATCTCCCGGGTTAAACATTGGGGTGGGACACGGGTCCTTCTGCCTCCACCCCGACCCAAACCCCTCAAGGGCTCTGCTTTATCCCTGCATCCCGGCTAAGGATGCTGTGGGAAGCAGTTGGAGGCTCCCCGTGCCAGAGCTCCCAGGCTCCTGCTATGGCGGAGAGGCAAAACTGGGAACAAAATTGGGAATAAAAAATAAAAATAGCAGAATAATCTTTTGCTGGCTCCTACCTCTGAGTAACTCCAAGCACAAATCCCAGCTGAGCTGGAACCTGCTTCCCCCTCATTCCTGCCCGTTTCCGAGGGCTGACCTCTCATGTTGGAAAACTCGGAGGTTTTAAGGGTTTTCCCCTCGTTTTAGGAACCAAAACCCCGCGGGCACATGGAGCAGAGGGTTCTCCCCGTGGGAAGCAGCGAGGACCAGGCAAGCAACCCTTCCTTCCCCCCAGAAAACCTCGGTGCGAGCGCCAGCAGCTCTGCCCCAAACCCTTCCCGGGCTCCCTGGGGAGGACTCACCACTGAAGCGGGATCTGCTTACGTGCCCAGTGTCCATGGCAAACGCTCCCGGCGAGCGGGACAGCCTGGAATGCGCGAGACACCGCGTTAGGATGAAGGGGAAGAACTCAGAAAGGGAATGCCTTGTGATGCTCCAGCAGGGACACTCCAGCACTGCTCCCCCTCCATCGCTCCCGGCCTCGGCGCCCCTTCCAGGCGCTGAGCAAACGCGCTGGAGCCGAAGGAGGGACAGGAACCCTCGGGAAGGGGCAGAGCCGCTCCATTTACCTCGGCAGCGTTTAACAGGCGACATTCCCAACCCCTCTGTGTGCGGACATCTCCCCTCTCCAGCAGCCCTCAAAGCCCTTTGCTGCTTTTCCTGCTGAAACCTTCCTTTGCCTGCTGCAGTTTCCCAGCCTCTCCCGAGGGCTGCCCTGGCCCCAGCCGAGGGGGGCAGCCCCATTCCCCCATTTTGGGGTCGCTGCGGGGTTTAGGGGATGCTGTTGCCCAGGAATCAGCTCCTGCAGCGGGAAAGCTGCATCGCCTTCCCCCCAAAAAGGGCTTTTCCCAATCGAGCCCAAAGGAAGCTGCTCTGCCAGGCAGATCCCAGCACATCCCACGGATGCTGAGGGGGATTTATCCAAGCCAGCTGATCCTGCTATGACAAGGGGGTTTGGGATCCCCAAAAAAAACCCAACAAGGAAATCCAATGGGAACCAACCAGCACCCCCTGTTCCCTGGCGTCCGTGCTGGGGGATCACAGACCACGGGGAGCTGGTGGGATCCCACAGACCCCCACGGGGACACAACCTCGACTCTGCACCTAAAGCCCCCCACACCTGCCTCGGAGCCCCCCAGCCCCTCTCCAGAATTCCCAAAGCCCACTCACAGAGCTGGATTGCCCTTGGATGGATGATCCCGCAATATTTGGGCCCCAAATTCCAGCTCCCCTCGGGTGCTCACAGCCTCAGGCACGGCGGGGGGGGGGGGGGTGATCAGCTCCCCCCACAACCATCCAGGCTTGGGTTTTAACGGGAAAAAGTGGGAATTTCATGGCATGGAATATCAGCTGTGCTGGCCTGGCCTGGCACCCTCTGCAGGGGCACACGGCCCATCCTTGGGGTACCAGGAGGAAGGGGAGCCCCAATGTAACCCAAAGTGACAGCGATGCTGGGATGGGGCTGGGAGGTGCCCAGCTCCTCCCTCTGGCACAAATCCCCCCGTGCAATGGATAAAACTGTCCCAAATCCTGGCTGAGAACGTGCTGGGCTCGTGTCACGGGCTGAGCTCAGCTCAGCTCAAGGCACACTTTGCTGTTCAGTGCTGAAAATTGACATCTCAACAGAGCAACGTGATGGAGATTTACCCTAAACTGCCTCTTTTCATGCCCTGAAAAGCTCCTGCGCCCAAGCAAGAGGCTCTGTTCCTCTCCCTGCTTCCCAATTATTTTTAATATGAAAATAGCAAAGTTTTCAGGACCGGCTTTCCCTGCAGGAGGACAAACATCCCCTTTAAACCCCCTCCATCTCTTCCCAATTTCTTCCGGAAATTAGAAGGAATTTCTGATTTTTCTTTTCTTTCAGAGCTTCCCCCCCGCAAAACCTCCCTCTCTAATGAGCTGTAAGCAGCAAGTCAAGCAGATTTCCAAGGCATCACCTGGAAAGAGACTGCGGTGCTCAGCACTGGGATGAAACCCAGAGGTATTTTCCTATTAGGAGAGCAGCATCAATCTCTCCTGAGCGAGGAAACGGGGGTGGAGGAGCTCGGGGAAGGATTTATGGCTTTTTTTGTTAACTAAGCTCTTCCCGGGAGCGTTGCACCGAGCTGCTCTGGCATCCCCCTGACCTGCCGCTCCAATCCCTGGGAAATCAAGCCTGAGGCGTTGGGAAGGGAACGGGCACCGCTCTCCCACTGCTGGCAGCACAGGGATAGATGGATTTTTCACCCACAGACCTCCAGATCAAGGCTGCAGAGCCTTGGTTTGGGGTGCAGAGACCAAGAACGGGGGGCAGAGTGCCAGGTTTGGGGTGCAGAGCCCTCTCCATCCATCCCAACACCCCAACGCCCAGGGCAGCCCCGTTTTCCTCGGGAGCTGCTGCAGAGCTCAGCTCCCTTTTCCAGCTTGGAGGGACAATAAAACAGCATCAAAGCCCCCTGTCCCCCTGCAAAAGGGGATCCCCCAGCCTTCAGGGGGTCGTCACCTCGCTGCTGCCAAGGCCCCAGGCACAGCAACCCCAGTTACTGGTCCCAGAGCACCGGGACCAACCTGGCTACGACCCCCCCGAGCACGCCGCAGTCCCCAAACGTCCCAATCCAGGTTCCAGCGATCTCCCTGCTCATCCTCCCTCCCTGTCCTGCCCCAGACACCCGTGCCCGGTGTGCCGAGCCCGGGCTAAACTCAGCTCAGCAGTGAGGCCGGTCCCGCAGCGCTGCTCGGCCCCTTCCAGCGCGGTCCTGCCCCCTCCAGCCCCCCCGGCCTCCATCCGCAGGGCACAGGAGCGGGATGCAGTTTGCTCCCGGCACGAATAGAGACGCGTCCCAAACTTGCCAAAACATAAAGATTTGGGCTCTGCTCTCCCCCATCGCCCTCCCCAGGGCACACATCCCACCCACGGGCACCCAAAGCGGCGTCCCCCGCGCTTTACCTGGACAGCTACAAATCCTCAGGGATCTGCGGGGAGCGCGGGGACCCCCGGGCGGCCCCGGCATCCGCCGAGCTGCGTCTGCTCCCGGGGCTGGAGGGGGGACCCTGCGAGCCCCGGGGCCCGCCCGGCCGGCGGTGGGGAGCGGGCAGAGCCCCCCGCGCCGCCCGGGGGTCCCCGAGCTCAGCCCCGGGACCCACGGATCTCCCCAACCCCGGGGACGGGGCAGAGCCCCCCGCGGCCGCCCGGGGATCCCTGCGGCTCCAGAGCCCAGCCCCGGGAGCCGGGATGTCCCCCCACGGCCGGGATGCTTCCCGGCGGTGCGGGACCGGGAGCGGCTCCGCTCCCTCGCCCAGCCCAGCCCAGCCCAGCCCGGGGCGGAGCCGCCGCTCATCCGTGCCATGAGCTGGGCGGTCTCTGCGCTCGCCAGACCCTCCCCAGGGCTCGGCTCAGCCCAGCCCGAACCCCCCCGGCAGAGCCTGCGGACCCCGGGGGTCTCTCGGCTCTGGTTTGTCTCCCTGCTTTCCTGAGGAAGTCGCCATAAAAAAAAAGGCCCTCAACGAAATCCCCCCCAAACCCTGCAAACGCACCCCAAATCCCAGCCAGGAATGAGGAGGGACAACGCCAGACCCCTCACCCCACACTGGAGACCCTCTGCTGTGTGCTTGGCCATACCAGCCTCTCCCAAATCCCCAAATCGCCCTTCCCAGGGACTCCCTGGTCCATCCCACCGCAGCTCTGCATCTCCAGCTGCTCCTCCCCACAGGCCCTGGTGAGCCTTTCTCTCCATGGGGTCCCCACGTACCCTCCTCCCCTTGTCCCTCAAAGGGCGCGGAGCCCCTTGGGGTCTCTGGATCACCACCCCAAAGCCGAATCCTTGGGTTCTCCCTTGTCCCAAACAGCTCCCAGCTGTGTATCCCTCCCCTGGGGCCATCCAGAAAGGCCTTGGCTTTGGATTCTCCTAAGAAAACCCATCAGTTCCTCTCCCTCTGCACCAAGAGGAGGAATCTTTTGGGATCCGGCTCCAAAAGCCCCTCGGGCAGTTTTTGGCTCCGTGACCATCGGAAAGACTGTGCCTACACACCCTCCCAGGGGATCGCCCCTTTCCCTGCCTCCATATCCACGGCTTCAGCCACCTCACCTCACATGCCAGGCGACTTCCAGGGCAGCAAGGAGCAATTTCAGGCGGCAGGAGGAACACTTCGCTCGGGGAAAATGGAATAATTGGGATTTTGTGGGGAGAAAACACCCACACAGCCTGAGCAAAGATGGGGTCAGGGGCCACGGAGCAGCCTGACATTCCAGAGGACCTGCAATTCCTGGGAACACCCATCACATCCAGCCACTGCTCAACCCCGGCTGCAGGCAGGGCAGCACTGGGAGATGCTCCCATGATCTTCCTGGTAGGAAGTTGATTTTCAGGGACAAAACGGCAAGTTTTGACCATACCAAGAACTGGGCGGGAGAGCTGCCTCATCCTGCAGCCAAGACTCCTTTCCATGGGGCTTCCTGGCTCCTCCCCTGGGCACAGCTGGAAAGGAGCAGGCCACGGTCCTTGCCCAGGGATGGGGCAGGCTGTCCCTCTGCAGCCCTGCCCGGGACCCAGCACCCTCCTGCAGGGCACCTCAGGGCTCACCACGCCAGACTCGGGGCAAAGGTGACCCCCAGAGCTGTTCCAGCCGGGATCAGATCAGGCTGAGGTTTGGAAATCCCTGAATGCCCCAGCTGGGCACCGGGATTCCTCACACCGACAGCAACCCTCCTATTAAAAACCCCTCGGTTTTAAAGCCAGCACTTACCTGTGCGATCAGGGTGACCACAGGTGGGATACCTGTTCCAGGCCAGCCGGACACCCCTGTGGGTGGGAGCAGGAGCCCGCTGCCCCTGCCCTCTCCACAGGGAGGGTCCCATTTCAGGCCACGCCAAATGTTATTCCCACGAGGACTCCTGGCTTCCTTCCACCTCCTGGCGATGAGGCTGCTTTGAGCTCTGCCTCGAGACAATCACAAAGGATTCCTAAATCCAGGCGAGTTTGCAACGACCAGAGCCCGCCTTTTTCCCTGGAAACCTGGACACATCCCTTACCCTCAAGGCCCAGCATCCACGCATCCCTCCTGTGTGCTGGAGGGGGCACAGCCCGACCCCCTCAGCCCCCAGCTCCGTGGGTGAGGTGACAAGAGAGGACCCACAGGCAGACAGAACTAAATGGGCAGGATCCAGCCTATCCCTGGGATCCCTTGGATGCAGACAGATGAGGCAGTGGCTCATGTGTGAGGCCAGAGCTCCCGGATCCTTCTGGATATTCCTCACCAGGTGTTGCCAGTGCAGGTAAGTGGCCCTTGGGCAAGAGGGGGGTGCAGGGACAAGTCCCCCCAGGTCACCTGGCCACCCCCCCAACTGGGGATTCCCGACTTCCCTTGCCCACTTTTTATGGGTGGAAAACATTCAGGACACTGAAGCTGGGAATGTTGGCTGTCACTCCCACACAAGACCAAACAGGGTTAAAACCCCAGCTCTGCAAGCTCCTGCCATCCCAGAAGTTTGGGGTTGCACTCTCAGAATTGTGCTGTGGTGTGTGCACATGTCATTTTCTTTTGGATAAACGCTTCCCTGGAAAACAGCCAGGCTGGATTATGCAGGGACAGGGTGACGTCAGTGCCCAGGACAGCGACGCGAGGGCTCGGAGCGGAGGATATGGAATCCATGTGGATTAGTGGAGCTCTCACATTTGGGAATAATGACCTGGGGAAACAAAGCAGCCCAGGCTCCCCATTCCCTTCCCAGGATGCTGAGTCACCAGCACAAACACTGCCTGGCTCAGGATGCTCCCTGGCTGTGCCGTGCCAGGGACGTGCTTGGCCTGGGCCTGCTGCTGCTGGCAGGGGGGACAGGGATGGGGGTGTGGCACTGCAGGGAACAGCTTTCCCAGAGACCCCTGACTCTGGAGCCATCCTGGCAGGAACGGGGCAGTGACAAAGGGTGGCAGAGCCTGACGTGCCCCTGCCAGACCCCAGAGCAAACCCCACCCCTGGGTGAGGACACAAACCCAGCTGAGGACAAAGCAAGGAACCCCAGACCGATGGGACACTCCCGGTTTCTGCTTGTGACACATTTTACTCCGCAGAGCGAAGGCAGGTTGACCTTTCTCACTTCACCTTCCCTTACGCTTAAGAGATGACCGAGACTAAAAGAGAAATTAAAAATAAGAGCTAAGGAGAAGTTGCCTGTCCCCCCAGAGCCGAGACACACCGCCCGAGTGCCGCAGGCCGCTCCGGGATGTTGGAAGCCAGCGGGATGCCCTGCGGAGGGGCTGGAACAGCAGCGTGCTGTGGTACATCCTGTGCAAGGAACGCAGCGTGGCCACAGGTCCCCGTGCACCCGCGGTCACCTCGCCCAACGCCGCACCCAATCCTCCTCCGCAGCTCCAGGTAGTTCCAGCAGGAAGAACACAGTTCCACTTCCCGTGCCTGGTCTCTGTACGCTTCACAACAAGTGTTCCTAATGCCCCAAGGCCCCACGGAGCTCTCAGTTCCCTGGGAACGCAGCAGTGGATCCCAGTGTGCCGTGCTCTGAGCCCCCTGCCTCCACAGCTGGCTCCGAGGAAGACGCACAGCACCCGGTGAAGGCCCCGCCCCGCGTGCGGGCTCGGTGCTGACCTCCCTCCACACAGCCTTGCTCTGGCCCTGCCCAGGTGGCGCGAGGAGAGAGGGGGGCTGTGCCAGTGCCATCCTCCCCGAGAGGATTCCCACACGCCGGAACGCTAACAATGACAATTAGGAGTTAGGTAGGATAAGGTTGGGACTGCGCACCAGGCCCGCTCGGGCAGCACGAGTTCCTGTCAGCCCCGTGTCCGCGCTCAGAGCTTCCTCTCGCGGAGTTTGCTCCCGTCGGGCTCCTCCAGCAGGGCTGAGTGTCCATCCCCGTTGCTCAGGCATTTGTCCTTCTCGTGCCTGTGCTCCTGCTTCTGCCGCCGGATCTCCTTGTACCGCAGGGTGATGTCCCTGCAACACACACAGCACACGGTTCCAGCCTGCGGGAAGAACGGCACGGGAACCTGCTCCTCACCAAGCTTCCTGGGATAACGACTCGCTGGAGCCTCTGGCTGGGCATTTCTGCAGCTGCTGATGGCACTGATTCACGGGCAGTTTGTGTTTCTGGCTGGTGGCTCGGCTCTTCCCACCCCTGCCACAGCCAACCCTGCAGGAGCAGCCACTGCCACCCCTCCACACACCACTGCACTTCAATCATGGAAAGATTTGGGTTGAAAGGGACCTTAAAGCCCATCCCATTCCACCCCCTGCCATGGGCAGGGACACCTTCCACTATCCCAGGGTGCTCCAAGTCCAGTCCAACCTGGCCTTGGACACTGTCAGGGATCCAGGGGCAGCCACAGCTTCTCTGGGCACCCTGTGCCAGGGCCTCCCCACCCTCACAGGAAAAAACTTTTTCCCCATACCCTCTGTAACCCTGCCCTCTGGCAGTGTGAAGCCATTCCCCCTTGTCCTATTCCTCCAGTCCCTGACATGCAGAGTCCCTCTCCAGCTTCCTTGTGGGCCCCTTCCAGCACTGGAAGGCTGCTAATTCCTGAGGGCCTGTGCAGCTGCTTTCCACGATCCAGACAGGAAACTGCCAGGATCAGGCCCTGTTTATTTCAGGACTTGCACGCACCCAGGAGAGCTGTGCTCTCTCCCCAGGCAGTCCCGGGGAGCATGTTTGAGGGTGGGGGGTGAACAATTCCCCCTAAAGCCCTGGCCAGCCCCAAATGCAGCCCCACTCACCGAATGAAGAAGCGCCAGGCTGTCCAGGTGAGCACCAGGATAATCCCCAGGATCCAGCACTGGGTGATGTAGAAGGGCAGGGAGAGGGTGAGCGTGTAGGGATCGTACTTGACGACGATCAGGAACTCCGTGGCAGTAATAGCAGCAACCAGCCAGGCCTGCTGGCCCAGCTTCTTGTGGAACTTCCTGCGGGAGAAACACAGACAAAACCATCTCATTGCTGTAAAATTAGGGCTGTGGAGAAATCTGCACAAAAAAGACAGCTGGGGCAGTGATTTCATTCAGCTTTGCACAGTCCTACAAGCCTAGCTCAGATCACACATGCACTAAGGCTCTGCAGGACGACACTTTCACGGTGATGTTACTTCAGTTTCCTCTCGGAGGCTCTAAAAGCAAGGAAAGTTAAACTTCACCACCACACAATGCAGGGAAGTGCCCCGATTCCCAGGTAAACCCACATGAAACGATTCTCTGACCAGCCTGAGACCAGCTGATGTTCAGGGTATGGCTCCAAACAGGAGCTTCTTGCACACGAGGCCCAGAGCTGTATTTGACACCAATGTGTAGCTCAAGCTACACCAAACCATCCAAATACCCTGGGAAAAAGCATGGAATAAATCAAGTGTATGTGACTGCTGACGCAGAGGGGATGAGTGCATTCCTTCTTAAAAGGTATCCTGCCTGGATCAGCTCAGATGAAAGGGCTGCAGAAACTGCTCCAGGTGGTGACAGATTAAATGGGCAGAGACCAGCCCTAACCCACAGGCAGGGAGATGAAAGGATGCAGCAGATCTCTCACAGGGAATTCCAGCTGCTGGGATGATGGCAGCTTTCTGCTCTGCTGGGCTGTTTCCTCCTCTGCCATCCTTTCCCTGACAACAGAATCAAAGGTAACCCCAACACAAGAGCTGGGCAGCCCCTAAGGCTGCCAAGGAAGAGAGCTCATTTCCTGCCCTAATACTCAGGGAAGATGTGAAAGATTTTTCTTGTGATGAAGGAGATAAAAAAATTCATGGCCTTGATGCAGACTCCCTGGAAGTGACAGGAAGACTCCAACTGGGAATGTGTGACTAGGTCAAATGCTACAGGCTGTTGCATCAAGACATTCCTGGTCAGGAACACTTCACACATCCAGTCCTCGGGAACTCGGGCAGCACGTGGATCAGGATGGCAGCGGGGTGTGTGAGGGCTGGAGAAAGCTTCATCCCTCTTCTGGGACTATGGCAATTCCAGGCACTTCACTGTCACCACACTCAGCCCAAGGTCCTGCAAGCAAAGCCCCAGAACTGCCTGCAGCCACTCAGCATCCTGAATGGGAAAAAGAATTCTTCATGTTGGAATTTCACTGCTTTGTAGACACAACATTGCAGGGCTGGCTGGAGAGACCTCATCAGTTCATCCCAGACAATCCCATCACCACCAGACAAGGCAGTGAGCAACGTTTCTGTCAAGGAAGTGCAGTGTAATATTCCAATCTTTGAGCATTAAGAGCTTCCAAAAGGAAAAGGTCAGCAAGGTTTCCCACATGATGCAAGGCGGGAGCCTCTGGTACAGCCTGCTCTTCCCAGCAGCTTCTCCTTACAACACCAGGGGAAGCATCCTGAAGGATCCTTCGCTTGAAATGACGTGCCAGTGAAGCTGGCCAACAGGGCAGACCCTCTCTGCCTGGATGGCCCGGAATGCAGGAAGGAACGGCCAAACCCTCCGCAGAGAAGGTACCAGGCAAGAGCGGGCGCTCAGCTCTGCCCTTCTGCAGGAGCAGCCTGATGTGGGCTCTGGGGGGCATCAAGCAGAGCCAGGAAGGCCAGGAGGTGGGGGCAGCCACCTCCCCCAGCAGGGAGCATGGCAGGAGGCAGTGGCAGTGACAGGGGTGCGCAGCTCGGGATGAGCCGCTCCGGCTCGCGGGAGGAACGGCAACAACCGGAACCAGGGATGAGGCACTGGCGAGGGATGGCTCTCCCAAATTCCAGTGTTACGCCACGTGGTGGAACAGAGGGCAAAGGAGCTTTTCCAACCCCAACACAAGAAGATGAATGGTGCTAAGGAGAGGAGCTCGGCAGCGAGGCAGAGACTCTTCTTACCTGTGAGTCGGAGGCACGTCCCAAACCAGTAGGTCCAACACCAAGGGCAGGGCATCCTGCCCCTGCGGAATGTCCTGAATTCCGACTAAGCAATGTGGGCTGGCCCTTCTTCCCACTTCTAGGAGTCAAAGCCTTGCAAGGGAAACTGATCTTCAGACCATGTTGGAACCCTAAATTCTGAACACAGACACTTTTTTGCGTTGGTCAGCGACAGACAATGAACACCCCTGGAAGCCAGACGGTGCCTTAGGCTGAGGATGTGGGCTCAGGCAGGTTGTGACATTAAAAGAAAAGGTGATTTTGAGAACAAAGCTTTCTCAGCTCTCACATGGTCTGCAGAAACAAAAGCAGCGAGGACAAATATGATGCTGAGGTGGGAACAGTCTCAAGTACATGCACTGCTGTGTGTGGTGCTTCACCTGCAGCACATCCTGCTATCGGGGGCCTCTGACCTGCAAGAGGATGCCAGGAGAGCTCCAGAGGGCCAGGGGGAAGACAGCTCAAGGAAAGAAGTGCCTTTAAGAATCCCATTTTTTAGTCTGGGCCCTGATGTCCCCAGAGGGCACACCCGAGAACGGCAGTTCCCGGCTCTCGGTCTGGAATCGGAGGCTCCTCTGCCCACGAGCCAGTGGCACTCCAGCTCATTTCCACACTCCCTTCTCCACAGAGAGACCATTTACCAGACACTGAGGTTAACGCAGTGCACACACAATGCCCTCAACAACAGCTGCTCTCTGACCGGGGGCAGTGAGAGTGGTACCTCCAAAACAAAGGAACACGAAGCGGGATGCTCTGGGATTAGGCCTTTTTTTGTCCCTGACAAGCTGAACTGGTGCCCGAGATGGATGCCAGCAAGCTGGAGCAAGTTCAAAACAAAGCACGTGGAGCTCGACATGGGAAGTACAGAGAGGTGGGGCTTACGGGTCGTCCATGAAGTCGTAGATCTCCCTCATGGCCACCCCTCCCACGTTGACAAAAAACACGAGGCGTAGCAGCACCAAGTAGTGTTCGGGGGGCATCCACAGCACAAACTTCAGGTAAAACGTGTTCAGCTCTGCCAACAAAAACTGGGAGAAAGGACACGTGGATTACATTTGGAAAATACCGGGGGATGAAGCCTGGAACGCCCCTCTCTCCCTGCAGGGCTCCCCCTGCCCCTTTCTCAGCCCTGCTCAGTATCACTGAGTGAACCACCAGCACCAACCCCAAACCAACGGGGTTTTTAAACATTTCCTCTGCGTTGGAAGAGGCACTAAAAACAGCTGGGCAAGCAGTACCCTCAAATTTCAAACAAGTTTGTGAACTTCAAGCAAAGAGCCTGAAGTACCACCAGAAGCACTGAGGACAAATCCCAAAAGCACAGCTTTTCCTTCCCCTGTCCTTTAAAACCCACAGCTGAGGCAGCCCCACCATAACAAGAGGCACGAGCTGCACATCCTGGGGGCGCTGGGATGGGTTGTTTTTTCTCAGTTGTGCAAACTCACCCTCAAAACCAACTTGGGAAAGTTGATTATAAATTAAGAGCAAAATGTTCTCTCGAGCAGCTGCCCTGGCAATGTGCTTAAAGGAGCAGAGAGACACCAGAGTGTCACTTCAAAAGAAGTGATAACAAAGGGCATTAAGCACTGCTTAAGCCCAAGGAGTGAGCCAGAACCTGAAGCTGCTTAGAACCTGTCAGCTGAAGCTGGGATGTGCCAAAAGAAACATAATCCTGCAGTCCAATATAAATTCACTGAGATCTCTGCTGCAGCAGCACCTAAAGCCCAATTTCTTCAGGGTGAGACCAGCAACCTTTTGGGGAAACGTCTGTTTTATTTATACTCTTTCACTGCTCCCACAAAGCAGGCCTGGCTTTGTGGCCACAGTGAGCTTGGCCAGTGTGTCCTGCAGCAGGAAGCAGGTGCTGGGAGCTTGTTCTGGCAAAACACCGAGTTCTGTCCTGTGCCACAGAACCTGGTCCATGCCCAGTGCCTCTGGATCACCACCAGTGTCACGGGGATGGATTTAGTTAAACTTCACAGCTGCTGGGTTGAAATAAATTTCAGTTGCTCAGAGCAGAGCCAAGTGACATCCCACGGACGGCACAAAGGCCAAAGTCCCCTGGCTGGGAAAGGGGCAGGAGTGAGGAAAAGGCATTTAAACTGCCCAGTTCACGCTCCCTATCAGTGTCACGGGGGTGACGAGTTCTGGTTCACAGGCACAGGTATGAATTTCAGATGCTGCATTACCAGCATGAAACAATTCCACCCACTCAGGTGCTGTGTGTGCAGTGAAATATTAAAAAAAAGAGAAATCTAGGAGAACTGAATTATTTAGGCAGACCTGTGCTTCAGGAGTGAGCTCAGAGGAGCCCAAGGCCTTGGATACAGCCCTTTCCAGCTGTAACGCGACCTGTAGCTGTATAAAACCTAGGGATTTGAGCTACTTTCACCCACAGTCCATGCTTTGGGGAGCAGCAAATTGCTGAAAACCCAAAGACCCCACTTTGTATTGCTCCCACTGCCAGCAACAGTGTTCAGCAAGCAAGGACAACCCTCCCTGCAGTGATTCTGTCACCTGTCCCAGAGACACGGACGCAGCCACCGGCTCTGCGGGACTGGGAAGGGATCCCTCAGCTTCAGGAACACCCCCAGAGCTGCAGCCTGAGGTACAGAAGCTGGAAGCAGGGGACTGAAGGGCCAGAGAGGCGTCCTCACCACGAAGATGATGCCGCAGACCGCGAGCCACCTGCGCAGGCTGGAGGCTGGCTTCCACTCGAACTTCACCCAGCTGTACGGGGTGAACTGGAACACGATCCTCTTCATCTTGCCCCTGGAAAAGAGCAAAACCACCACTGCAGCTCGAAGGAAAGGCAGGCAAGAGGCATCTGCCAGCATTTCCATTTGAGACACCAGTTCGGATACGCAAAATGCCTCCGTTCACTTCATTAAAATCACAACTTAATGAGATTAGCTCTGAGCTTGTTATTTCAATTATCAATTTAAGATTTAATACGCTACACCCCGTGTTGTAAGCAGTTCTGCTCTGCTCAGCAAAGACACTACAGAGCACGATGGGGCACTGCTGGTACGTGACTACAAGGGATTTATTAAATTTTAATTCCCAGTGTCCCAGTTCCTGTGAAGTTCTGGTTACCAGGGAATGCAAAAAGACCAAACGGATCCTTGTTGTGAATGGGAGTATGATGCCAGCTTGGATTCCTGCACCTCCTTAAACCATTTCATTAAGCTAATTTCCATGGGATGCCCTCACTCCCAGCCATCAGGCAATGCCTGGGACACACAGCTGTATTTCCAACAACCCCATCCACAAGGTGAATAAAACTCTCAAACAAACCTCCCTGCAGCAGTAAGTCACTGGATCCTGGAGTCACCCGAACACCCAGGAACTCTTTAATCCACATTAACCCACACAGAACAAGCAAGCTCTGAACTTGCCCAACCTCTGTGCTGTGCCTGTGGAGTTCCATCCTCCCCAACTTACTTGTAGGTCGGAATGTTCCAGAGTCCTTGCCACTTGTAGGTTTTCAAGGAAAGCCAGGACAGGGTCTTCATCCCACAGTAAATTCCTAACCCGTTACACAAGATCACATCCATTATCCACTGGAAGGAGAAACACACCAGTGATGCTGGGGAAGGAACACTAGAGCTTGGGAAAGGGAATGTGCATTCCAAGGAGTGGGACAGAGTGTTAATTCCACAGATTTTCTGAAGGCTAAATAGCTTGGCTTGATGTCTCTAATAATGCACTGACTTTTGTAAACACAACCATGGAGCAAATCATTCCAAGCTTGGGTCTTTCCCAAAATCCATCCAAACACAGACCCAGAGCTGTGTGCCCTGACTGCAGGGAACTCTGATCACTCTGGCACCAACTTACACCTCAGAGGAAAATAAAGTATAATTTTAAAAGGGTGTCCCTTCAAGCTCACACCAAGTTTTGCCTTCCTCTGAATTTCAGACTTCATGCAGCAAATATTTCAAACTGTTCAGGTACAGCTTTAGATTTTCCCTCCGGTGTGAAATGAACCCAAACAAATATTCGACCATGTCCGAGGGTTTGTAACCCACAAAATTACAGAAACAGTGACAAGCACGTCACAAACTCAACAGGGGGCAGTCACACACGTGACACAATTCAGCTCCCACCACTTCCCAGCCCTCCCCAGAACATCTGCATTCCCAAATAAGCCCTGGTCCCTGCAGTACGTACGTGATCCCACCAGCACTCGCTGAAGTTTGGGAGCTGGTGCTCCAGGCTGTACTCCAGGAACTCAAACATGACACTGATGATCATGCACATCCACCAGTCCCGAATCATCAAGGTCTGAAGGGAGAAAAAACGTCTTTTAAACAGCTGCTGAAATCCATCTACAGTTGCAGATCTTGTCACCAGTATCCAGAAAAGGATCAGGAAACTCAGGACAGTTTTGTTTTCATGATGTGATGGTCCAAATGCCCACAGGCCTCTCAATTTACCAACATTTCCAGCACAAGAGACAGGAAAGACACTGAAAAATCACCTCCACCCCAGCCAAAACCAGCCCAGGAATACAGATTATGATAACAATCCCATCACATGGAAGAACAGAGAGAGGTAAAATGGGATTCAGCAGGAGGGAAATGAGTTAAATGAGTGGAATTACTGGGTGCTCAGCCACCACAGGCAGCACCGTTCTAAAAGTGCTCAGAAAAGGCTTTTCAGAGCCTCCAAAGCCACAATAATTTCTGATGAATGAGGCCCATTCATTCTCAATATTGCCCTCCTGGTGCTTCGAGATTTGGGGAAAAAATGCCAACAACAAGCCCATCTCTGTTTATTGAGACAACACACTCAACCTCCAGCTTTTAATAGAGAAATAGCTTAATATTTAACATATTTAAGAGAAAAATACGCTATGGCCCAGAGGAGATCCAGCAGCCTGCTTCCTTCCAGCTGGGCAGCCCAGTTCCTACTGCAATTCTCTTGGAAGAAGAGGATCCAAGTTCTCCAAATTTATAGGTCAGTTGATTAACAGAACAAGCTGAAGTCCAGGTCTCCCCAGGCCCAGAAAATTCACCTCTGGTTTTGAGGGATGCCCCAAACCACTCACAGAACACATCTGCACTTTTAAATGAAAATACAAACCAACAGTTCCAGCTTGTTTTCAAAGCAGCTGAGCTCCGTCAGTTTGTTATTTAAACAGCAAACCCAAACAAGGTCTGCAGGGGGCAAAATTGCCTGAGTTAGTCAGTCTGCTTGGGTTAAAAAAGGTAATATTTAGACCAAAGTAATCAGCAAAACACTGCTGACTGTTCTGCCAGAGACAGGCACAGCTGGAATTCCTTCCACAGTTGGTTGATACCAACTAAAAAGTAACAAGAATTAAACCACTGCCCATTTAATGGTTTAAAATCCTGATCTGATGCCACTGGGAAAGCAGCAGCAGCATCTGTGTTTGGGAATATCACTGTCACTGCCTGCCCCACGCTCCACTTCCAAAGGTCGTTCCAGCATTTCTGTTGCAACAGGAATTAAGTTCTTTATTGATCTGACCCCAGAATGAATCCCTGTGGAAGAAGGAGGCAGCCTGTTGCTGTAACAAATCTCTGGAAAGAAATGAGGTGGCCTAACATGGGCAGGAGACAGAAAAAAAGAGAGAAAGAGGCTTTTCACATCTTTACATGTATTTTCATGTATTACAAAGCTTGGTATAAATGACTGTGGCTTGGCACCACAAAAGCAGCAGCAGTGAGGCTTTGGAAGCAGAGGAGCAGAGTCCCCAAAGTGAAATGAGCCATTCTTACCTTCAGGTACCACCCAAAAAAGTGAGCAGGAACAAATCCATCCAGCTTGTCCTGCAAACCAAAAAGAGAGTGAAGGTCACAGTCTTTTTTTTTTTTTTCTTTTCTTTCTTTTCTTTTACCCCAAGAAAAATGCAGCAATGAACTTCTGGTTTTCCCACACATAAATACTTGCATTCCTTCATCAGGAAGGAATTTAGCAGAGCTTCTTAAATCTTACCAGCCCTGCCAGTCCCTGGGCACAGTGGGCCTTTTCCCTCTACTTTTACAAGATCCCAGTTACTCCAGCCCCTGGTGCACTGAAGATTTACAGGGCAGACCCAAAGAATTTGGTGCTCCTCACTCCACGCAATCAGGGAGCTGTAAATGTCCATCATTCCTTTGCCCTGGCATTTCTGCCAGGGAGAAGCAATAACCTGATGGTTTTCAGGATGCAGAAAAGTGCTTTTGGAGCAACCTGGACTAGTGGAAGGTGTCCTTGCCCATGGCAGGGGGTGGGGCTACATCACCTTTCCAACCCAAACCCTTCTGGGATTCTGTGGTGCAGCTTCTGGGCTGACAGAGGAGAAGAGTCCTCAAAGCACACAAAGAAATTCAAACTCTGAGGGGAAAATTGACACCAACAACCTGAGAAGGAAGGGCTGTTGAACAGTTCACCCCTGGGCAATCAGGTAATTGGGATCCAGAGAGACACATCCCCATCTGATGGACAGGAAAGGTCAAGAGACGAGAAATAAAGAGGCTGAAGACTCAGTCACAGGCTGTGCTCTGATTCAGCACTCAGCCAGACTCATAACTGCACTCTGAAGAGCTCAATTAAGCAGCTTTTTACCCCAAAATAGCCTCAATGGTGAGTTTGCTCCTTACCCAGATGTTGTGGAAGGGATCAGTTCCATTGCCAGGGTCATAAATCAGGCAGTTGCCCCCGTAGTCTCTCTCTGGCAGAGGAACCCCTAAATGGGGGTCAATGTACTTCATGAACTGCCTCCCATCCTGCACGGTCTGCAAGGGAACACAGAAACCCAGGATCCTCCTGAAGGATCCACACACAGAAGGCACAAACAGAATTAAGACCAACATTGATCTCCAAAATTGCCCTTTTTTCAAATTTGCTGTGGAACTAGTCCTGAAATAAAGCCAGGCCTTGAAGTGCCCCACACACACACCTGACTTGGAGCCTCTAATCCTAAATATTAAGGGGAAAAGTGGCTACAGAATGACCTTAAAGATGAGAAATCAGTGATCCTTAACCCTTTACCCCAAGCCACTCCTCTGTGCTCCCCATCTCTCCCAAAGCCTTCATACAGCTCATCCTTCCCAACCCTCATTTCCAGTAAGGTCCCATGCAAACAGCAAAAAGAAATTATCAAAATGACCAAAAAGTGAACTCATCTGTCCCTAAATCAGCCACACATTGCTGAGTGTTTATTTCCCAACAAAATCACTCAGTGTTGTGGTCAAGGCTTTGCCCCAGAACATCTGCGACAGGCAGCAAAGCAGGACAAGGCCAAAATTAATTAACAGAGCAATAATAAAATTACAGAATGAACTGCTGAAGCCACATGAACTCCAGGACAAGTTTCAGCCACGAGCAAGCTTGGATTTGCTGTCAGGAAGTCCAGCCACCTGCAGACTCAGCAGAATCCAACCTTATTTAAACCTGGGCAAGGCAATGATGTATTTTTAGTAAAGAGCTGAGCAACAGCAGGGAGTTCCTTAACCACTAAATCTCTGCTGACACCACACGCTGCCAGAGGGAAGCAAAGCCATTCCAGCCTTTTCTGCTGGAACTCAGAGCTACACCAGTATAACCAACGAAAATTACTCAGTCTGACTGCAGCCACTCAGGAATATCATGCTCAAGGATGGCTGGAAAAACCCAAGGTGACTGGCCCCACTGCTTCAAGCTCACATGGCCTCTAGAACCAAAACTTAAAAAAAAAAAAGGCATTTCTCACCCTTCCCTCATGTAAAATGATTTTTTGATTTTTAGAGCTGCCTGGTAAGTATATTGCCTCAAAATATTTAATTTTAACTTCTGAGAATTGTAAAAGTCAGGGGGAAGGTCTCAGTTTACTAAAGGACAAGACATGGTAAAATGTGGTTAAAAAAGAACATGGTAAGAACAGTTTCATTTGGAAGCACCAAGGGCACGTCTTTCTATGAAAAACCTCCCCCTCAGCTCCTGCCAGCACACAAAGCTGGGTGTGAAGGTTTGGTTTACTGCAAGAACCCCACACCTACGAAGAACCTGTCATTCAAGGCTAAAGGCATTTCCAAAGGTGAAACCAGGGGAATTCCCCCCGAGTCACACCTGGCCCAGCAGGGCAGAGACTGGACTGTGAAACACCAGCTCCTGAACATGAACTCCCTCACCAGCTCATCTAAAACCACTTCAACACAGTGTTGACCCTGGGCTAAGGGTGTTTGGAGGTCAGAGCAGGTGAAATATTTTTGTATTATCATTTCCCTCAGCCTCCAAGTCTCATTAAACAGCCCGATGATTCCATCTCACAAAAATGAACATCTCCTGTAGTCAGCAGGGAAAAAAACCACCACAAATGAGTTGATCTCCACGTGGAAGTGGCCTTTAGGAGCTAGAAGTGTGTCAGTCACTTACCTGGAAGAGGATGAAGATGAGAAAGAGCTCATAGACCACGCTGACACACAGCCAAAACCTCCAGTAAGCTGCAGAGAGACACAGGGGGGATGTCAGGAGCTTTGGAGCAAACCATCAATCAATTATTCATCTACTTCAGTATCACCCAACATGGAATCCTGGAGTGGTTTGTGTTGGGAAGGACCTGAAATCCCATCCCAGCCCCTGCCACGGGCAGGGACACCTGCCACCATCCCAGGTTGCTCCAAGCCCAGCCTGGCCTGGAACACTTCCAGGCACGGGGCAGCCACAGCTTCTCAGGGAACCAACTCCATTTCAAGGGATGCTCCCAGCATGGAATTACAAATCCCAGCTCCCAAGCACAGCGATCCCCACCCTCCCTCGGGGACAGAGCCAGAAAGGATCTTCAGCTCCCACACAGGCTGCTGTGTAGGTCTGCTGGAACTGCTCAGGCACTGACCTGGATCTGGGAGAAGGGACCCGGACCTGGAGCACCTCAACCCAACAAACCCAGCAGCTGAGAAGTGGAAGGAAAGGAATGTGCCACCCGAAATGCCTTCCAGCAGTGCCTGGAGGGGAACCTGATCCTTCCTGAACTTTCTCCCTGATCTCAGGTGACCTGACCTGTCCAACCTTGGCCACATCAGATGCACCCAGGGCAGGCCAGAGTCACTTCTGGCAGCCCAGCTGTCGGCCTGAACACAAGGTCGTGTCCCCACAGCATTTCAAAACCCCAAAGACAATTTCACTCCTACTTGGAGTGAAATTAAAACCACGCAGACCAAAGGTTCAGCAGGTGCTGGGTGCAAGGCCTGGGATCACCTGGGACTCTCCACAAGAAAAGCCACGCAAAGCTCAGCTGCTTCAGAGCCCTCCCCCGATGTGTGATTACAGATCTGCTCACACCCCAGTGACACCTGAACCCAAAGGGCGCCCAAATTACAGTGTCTGCACACTTCCAGCTCCACCCCAGCACCTCAGCTCTCCTGACAGGCTCAGCCCTCGGGTCACAGGCTGTCCTGGATGGGAGTTTTGTGCTCCACAGGCTCATCCATGCCCCTGATCCATCCTGCTCCACCCAGAGCCTGGTTTCTGTCCCATGCAGGGACTTCTGGGCTCTGAACTCCCTCAGCGTTTCTGTTTCCTGTCCTGAGAGGCTGATGCAGAACCAGGGTGGGCACAGACACAGCTCCAGCAGTTTTCCCTACCCAGATCCAAGGATTCTACACAAGGGAATTCAGAAAACTGGACACAGTCCCAGCAGGTATTGAAACTCCAGAAACATCACACACCAGCCCTTCTGGGACGGGACCTGCCTTCAGGTGTTTCCTGCTTATAAATGGAGCTGTTGTTCCTCAGGTCCATGGGCCTGACAGAGAGGAATCCCAACAGGGTTTGCCAGGAAACCCAGACCCTCAGGTCTGGCTTGGGAATTTCTCCCTGTTAATCCCAAGGCAATGTAGGCACTTTGATGTTTAAAGTAGGGCCAGGCATAAATCATGCAAGAACGAAACAAATTCCAGGCTTGAACACAAGAGTTATCAGCTCAGAACCCCAAAACAACTCCCCATGGAGCTCCTCAGGAGCTGTTTTATCCCAAAATGTGTCTTTATCCAGTTCAGCCTCAAGTAGAAAATAAACGCTTTAAAAAAAAAAACCCCAAAACAACAAAGAAATTGTAAGAAAAAAAACCAAACCAAAAATACCAACAAACCCCACACATTTTTAAAAGCAGTCCCTGACACCATCTTTGAAACAGACCACAGTGTGGAAGGTGGGACCTTTTTGCAGCAAACCTGCTAAATTAATTCCACCAGAATCACCTATTTTACACTTCTGCAAAATAAAAAAAGGGAAAATAAAAAAGGCAGGTATGACTCAGAGAACATCAGTCCAGAGCTCTGTGACAGCTTTCACCCCTCCTGTCTTTCCAGAATGCAGCTTAGGAAAAACCAAACAGCCAAAAAAAATATCCTCCATTGGTCACAGGAATATTTGGAAGAGAGGAACCTCTTCCCAGGCTGGCACCACGTCCAAGCCAGCAGGGAGAATTAAACTTTCCTCACCACACTTCTCCCACCAGAATTGAGCGGTTTCCTTTAAATGCCACTGCCAGATGCCCGGAAATTCTGGTTTTTCTGACCCATAAACCTCGTTCCAGAGATTTTACACTGCTCACAGTCAGCAGAGTGACAGACTGGCCCTGAAAGTGGTGTAGACACAGAAAGCAGAGAAATCTAAACCCTTGTCTGAGCTTTTATTCCTCCTCCTTGTCTGAGCTTTTACTCCCCTGTGTACACAGGGCTGTGGCAGCTGCTGAGCAGGCTCAGCCAAAAGAGGTGATTAAAAGTTGAGATCTGGTTCTGATTTAGGGCTGAGGTTTCTCCCCAGCTGACAGAGGTCCCCGAGAGGTTCTGAACACACTCAGTACCTGCACCCCAAATGTTTTCAAGGCTGTACAAACACTGCTCCTTCTCCTCCCGGGCCAGGCTCAGCTTTGGCTCTAAGGTTATTTCTGGCACATCTCCAATACCTGTTTTCCTTAAATTCACTTGCCGTTTCACCTCCCTCCAGTCAGGGCTTTCCTCCTGATCAAGGAGGTCTCCACTAATCACTGACACACCTGCTAACTGAGTGATTCCTGTGATCAAACATTAAACTGCCGCCTTTGCCAGGATTTGGGAACAGGGCATGAACATCCCAGAAGAGCTGATTCCAACCAGCCTCTTTCCCTACTTCTGCTCAGAGTGTGGCCCACTCTGCCTGAGGGGCTAAATGAGTAGAAAAACCACAAAAATGCTCGTTGTTTTCCTAAGGAAAACACTTGTCCTGGAGCTGCTCCTTCCAGTGCCACCAGTGCTGCCCGTGCCTGCTCCCTGCCTGCACATTCCCAGCTATCCCAGCCCTCAATCCCACGGGTTACTCCAGACCCTCACAGTTTCCTCCCTGAACAGCTTGTCCCGTCACACACCGTGAGTTAAGTCAAAATAACTCCTGGCAAAGGCTGGGAATATGAAGAGCTGCTTCTCAGGGCATTAATAACTGCCATGGATCATTTCTCTGGAATGATGACGTGGATGCGTTATCTTGACAGAGGCAGTAAAGCATCCCTGGGCTCCTACAACACCAGGCTCCAGAAAAGGAGCTGGCAGGGAGAAGGAAGAGTATCTCTTATCTGCAAATCCTAAGGAGGCAGGCTGCTGATGCTGACTGTATCCAGGATTAATTCCACCAGGAAACACTCCCCAAATTCGGCTCCTCATGCAGATGTTTAAGATCTGTCCCTTGCACCGCACTGCTCCCTGGGGCTAAGGCAGTGCTCCCTCTTTGCCTCTGAAGGTTTGGATGGAACCAAAGCCAATGGAAAATGGGGTAAAATCAGGGCAAACAGTCATACCTGCTTACTTCCATGATAATCCTACATTTTTGAGTTACTCAAAGGCAACTGGTGGCCTGTCCATGTAGCAAACTATTAAACTGGAGAAAACAGGGGCTTGTGTGGAATCAGTAGGGAAATGGCAAAGCTGGATGAGCCCCTGGCTAAAGCGGGGAATGCTGAGAAGGCAGCCAAAAAAAGAAATAAAGCCACCAGTCTGGACAGGCGCCACTTAGGTGGTGGCTGGGATCAGTTTCCTTAATGGCCTTAGTGAAAAGTAGGTTAATGACACACAGCAAGAGCAGCAGGGAAGGCAGGGACAGCAGAGAAGATGATCCCAAGGGACTGGAGGGACAGAGGAGTCCCTAACACAGCTCCACACTCTGGAACCAGGAATTTGGGAAGCATCACAGTATCCCAAAAATCCCCAAAACAACCCTGCAGCTCTGGAGAGGATATTTGAAAGCAGAAAGCTCAAAGCAATGCCAAAATGTTATGGGGAAATGTTAAATTGAGGGCAAGACTAAAAAGCCAAACTCCCCTGGTTTGCTCTAGGGAATAAAACCAGCCCAGACAAACCCACCGGTGTTCCAAACCCAGGTGCACCCAAGTGTCACTGGTGTCCTTAAAAGGAGCAACTGATTTTATGGGAGGAACCACAATCAACTGGAACAGAAGGAAAGACTAAAACCTGCTATTTAATGAGAAAGGCAAATTTAATAAAGCCCTGGGTTTGCAGAGGTGTCCTGAGGGCACTGCTCTGGAACCACGCCTGCTTTGGCTGAGGGTTGTGGGGTGGCTGCTGGGTTAAAATTTTGGCCTAAAACCCAGCTTTACTTGGCTGTAGGAGAGCCCAGTGCTTTCAGGAATATTATTTAAGCCTGTACAAATTCCCTTAATTCTTTCTGCTTCAATGATTCACATCTAAAAATCGGCAAGAGATCAAACACATTTAAATATGTTCATGTTTCACCTGCTGTTACATCACCTGGAAGAGGTTTGTGTTGTGCTTTCAAACGCTTTCGAGACTTCCAGTCTTACAAGAAACCTTTAAAATCATAATCAAGGGCCTCTAGTCTCCCATGGATAATGGACATGGAGCTAAGGAAGTGCTCCAGCACCAGATACATGGTCACAAGTGCAGTCCCAGCACAGACAGGAGGTAAAAAAGAGGATAAACAGGGGAAGTTCAGGCTTAGGAACCTGGCAGTTCTCACAGAGCTTTTCACCAACAAGCCAAACCAAGGAGAACCAAGCAGATCTCCAGGCTCCATGGAAGCCCAGCAGGATGGGTATGGAGGAGCCTCTGTGATTACTGAAATGACAACTTACCTGCTCTCCAGGCAACACAAACATTTACCTTCCCCACACACCTGGCAGCTCCTTGGGAGTATCTGAGTGAGCCCAGCAAGGTGAATTACCTGGGTGAGGTCTTGAGAATGGTCCATCTTTAGCTTGTGTCACCCCAAAACACAAGAAAACCAAAATACTGGCGACAATTCCTCTGGAAGGAAAAACAGAACACCCTGGTTTAGTGCCTCGTCCTCCTCCTGGGACTGCAAATGATGTTCTTTGATGTGAGAAACGTCTGGCCCATGTTTTTTAACTGCTGGATGTGTCCATCCTAAACGGATCCAGACACCACCCAGAAAAACCAAACAGAAAAAAGGCTGAGGATCACAGGGAGTCAAACACTTCCCGGCGTCTGGGAGCAGCTTTTATTCCCACTGGCTCACAAAGACACGATGGATTTAGCAGTGAGAGAGCTCTCACCAGATTTCCATGGAATTTAAAAAGGAGCTGTCAGACTTGTCACCACTCCAAAACAGCTTCTTAACCAACTAAAGACAAGCAGGAGCTCTCCAGACCACACCAGCACTGCTGCTATTTCAGGAGCTGGAACCACAACACAGAGCCCAAGGAACGTAACAGAGATTTTAAATAAAAATAAATTATCAGACCAGGAGCCTAAATATACCAAAGAGCCACGACCCCAGGCACGTTCATTTAGTTTTAATGGTTTAAATGGCATAAAGCAACCCAAAAATGCTCTTTTTACTACACCTCAACTCCCACTGGATCCTGCTTGCTGTCTCACATCAGCAGAGCTGGCTGAAAGGATGGACAACTGGGGAAGAGCTCATTCCACATCTGCAGTAAATGATGCAACCCCTGACTGCAAATAAAATGGCTCAGGCTGCAGGAGCCACACAAAATACCCCATAATTTTGCTGCCAGGGAGAAAATGTTACAAAGCAGAAGCAACAGGCGGCTGCTTGTGCTTTAAACATGTCAAAAAATCTTTCAAAACAGAAAACTGAAGGATTTACAAAAACTATTTTGTAACGTTCACCTCGGAGTATAAATGTTTGTGCTTCCTGAAAATAAAAATGGGTTTTAGTTATCAGATGTAACTCAGTTATTTTGCTTGCTGTAAACACTGGGAAGCACACCAGAATTAGCCACTGACTGAATCTGTGAATAGACAGTTCCATGGGGATTTCCAAAGATCTGCAGGGCAAAACCCTCTCAGCTGACCTCCAATAATGAGAATATTCTGCATTTTGAGTTCCTGGCTGCATCTGGAAGCTGCAGTGCTGCGTGGTGTGACAATCCCACCCCCGCTCAGCCATGAACTGAGGGGTCCAGACCACTGCTCTGGGCCTTGGCAGGGCTGTTCCCCCAAAGCTGGAATTCAAATCCTGGATCCAAACCACCACAGGAGCTTAGCTGTGCTCCTTCCTCTAAAACCCACTCTCAGCCCAAGAGCAGCTGTGCTGAAATGTGCTGGGGCTCCAGATACATTCATTTACTTCAAGTTCACCGCAGGAAGTTTGGAAGCAAATCACGGATTTGCATAAATAACCACATCAGCTCCATTATAATTTTTTTCCTCCGTGGTAACTAAATTTTCCCTCTTATCATCATTAATCTACCTCCTTAGGAAGCTTCTACTGGCTAAGCAGCAGCCTGGCCCTGAGGCAGGAATGCTCCAGCACCTGAGAGGGGTTCTCCTCTCCTCACCTGGCTGGACACAGCCAGCGGATTTTCCCGAGCAGCAAATCAGGAAGGCACAAAATAGCAAAGTGCACCCACAGAAATCATTTTAGCACTTAACCAAACAAAAAAAAAAAAAAAAGGGAGAGCCTGGCAGCAGCTCCATCAGCACAAACAAACTCTTGTTTGTGCTGAGAGTCGATTCAGACACACAGGACAATGAGGAGCTGTGTATGGCCCTCTGTCCTGGGATTCAAGGAGCCAGCTCCCACTCCCTGTCCCTTCCCGGGCTGGATCCATGCTGGCACAGCTGGTACAACCCCCTCGGGGTACCACAAGCCCTGGCAGAGGGCTCTGGCCTCCTGTTACCTCCATTTCCCTGCGGGTGGCTCAGCCACAACAGCAGGAGATCAGCATGCAAACCCACATGTCCCTGGATCTGTCCCCGTGGAAGGCAGGCATTGCCAAAAGCTGTTTAAAAAAAAAATCTCAGGAGAGACATTTCCCAGCTGGAAATTCAACAACCCTGAAGCATACAGGTGTTTTTAAACCCGAATGTGTTTCCATGGGAAAAAAAGAGATTTTTTTTTTCCCCCCCCAAGAAACCCTGCTCAGCATTCCAAGTATTTGGGAGCTGTGGATTTCTCCCATGGTATGCAGAGGAGGTGCTCAGGGTTTATTTGGCTACTCTCAGAGCTGGAGCTCAGTCCAGGCTGAACAGAGGAGAATGTCAGAGCTGTCAGTCAGATGGGCTACTCCATGGCTGGAAGAACAGTGGGAATAAAGCTCTCACGAATCAGACAGGTTTGTAGCACAATCTCTCCTTCCCAAACAAAGGAAATGTTCCACGGCTCTCACAACAGGGGCAGCTCGATCCCGTGTGTGATCCCAATGAACTCTGACTACATTTACATAAAAGAGGCTCCTGGAAACCTTATCTTAAAAAAACCCACAACAATCCTCCTTTAATTGTTTCATCCCCCCCCGCTCTGCTGGAGGAAGGAAAACGTCCTGCAACAGATGCAAACACCAATCTCAGCCCCAGAGACCACACCCCATGAACCCAGAGGCTCCCGTTCCCCTTGGGGTCTTGCCCATCACTTCTCCTGCGAGTGATTCCACGAATCCACCCCTCACCCTGCTCCTGCCAGTGACCGGATGGAGCACCTGAATAGGGGCACATAATCCTGATTTTACAGGGGGGAAGGTGGGACCAGCACGTGACTCCAGTCCGGGAAACACAGAGCCAGCACATTTGGGAAGTTCACCTCAATTTACTGCTCTGAGCACCTACTGCAGCTCACAGGGGCACCTCAGCCAGGGCATGGAAACAAAGGAGGCTGGAGCCTTTGGAAGTGCGGATTTAGGCTTTGCACCTACCCCAGACACTGCTCCACTGTCAGTGTGCAGGAGGTGGAAATAAAACCCCGCGACAGCTCCAGACTCTGCTCTGCAGGGACAAAACCCCCCCTGGTCATTAGGCACCAAGCGTTCCCGTGGAACACCGGCACACAGGGACAGCCTCGTGCTGGACGGGGCTTGGAATCAAATTACAGCACGGCTCCACGCTAGGACTGACCAAGGCCCCGGGGCAGGATAAGGGATTTTAGGTTATGGAAGCAAAAATACAAAATCTCTGACAATCTTGGGCTATGGATGCACATTGTGCCCATCTTACCCTGCTCTGAAATGCCTCTTTTGTTCGGAGATACACTTAAATACGTGAAACCTGGGATATTTGGAAGATTGTGTCCAAGCCTCAGGATGCTGCTTCCCAAGGATTTTTGTGCCAAGACGTTGTGGAGCTGCAGCAATGAGCAAAGCCCATTTGCTGCCCCTTCCCTGGCACGATGCTGTAAATTGATTTTAACAACTGGGCACTGGGTAAGCAGACAGCAAATCTTGTTTCCTGAGAGAAAGATCCACCTGCTGACTAATCTTCCCTGGGTTTGTTTTGATTCGGGCAGTCGAGGCTCTAAGCTCAATAATAAGATATTCCACTGAGTCACCTTAGCCCCGTGTTACTCCCTAAGGAGGCATCATCACTTCTCCTTCAGCTTTTCCCCTTCCCCATTCTGGGTGGCCATTCCAGGCCACACCACGCCTCCAGCCTGGCCTCTCTCTTAATGACTGGGAATAAAACGGCATTTGTTCATACAGCAGCCTTCCAGAACCTTTCCCAGCTCCAGACGCCTTCCAGCTTGTCCCATGTCACCCCCACGTGTGAAATCCCAGCCCTCAGCAGGGCACAGTGTGAATTCCATTACCCCCGGGCACTGCCAGAACAACAACCAAGCTTATCTCAGGAAATACCCCAATTCCTGCATCTCCAGCACAATGAATGCTATATCCTGAGTCCCTTCAGAAATGTACAAAAAGAGGAAAAAAAACCTTCAACAGCAATGGGAAAATTTTCATTGTATTTAAGAAAGCAGACTGGTAGAAAACAATGATTTTCATGCTTCTAGCAGTCATGCTTTGCAGCATATTTTTAAAACGTACTTAGCTTTCTAGAACACCACTTTCCTACCCTCCTTTTTCTTCCCCACTGCATCTTAAAAGGGGAGAAATTCAACCACATTGAATCAGTTTAAATTACAGTAGGAACTGACCACACACGTAAGATTCATTCTTATTTCCCCAGAGCTTCCCTCTGGGCTGCACGTTCTCACAGCAATTCTCATCAACAAACAAGGATTTGTAAAGAAATCTCGAATTTTATAAAAAGCACTTGAGCCTGAAAAATTTAGTCACAGCCTCCAGCATTTTGAAATGATGGTTATTTTAAGGAAAGGTTATTTTTAAGAAAAGGCTATTTTAAGAAACAGAGGCAGAACCCTTGCCAAAGAAACCCAGCCAGAAGGCTTTAGCAAGAGCGTGTATTTTGTTTTAAATCACACCACAGAGCAGCCACAGGCCTGACAGTGACACTAAACTGATTAGAAATTAAATTCAACGATCAGCAGCAGAGGAGCTTACGGATTTACGACTGGTTTTGTAACTCCCTAAAGGAACAGGCACTTCCACAAGGGAGTGCAGGGGTCACTGGAGGTCTCTTTTCCAAAACACACCTGGGAATACTCCGATATTCCTCAGATATTCACCTCTTAGTGTTGTAGGCCGTGTCCTGGGGAGTCTCTTCAAGCAGGGTTACGTAGCCCAGTGCACACGTGAGGATGAACAGGACTGTCAGGGTATGAGCTCTCCTGGAATTCAGAACAGAGAAAAATGACATTGAGAGGTAGGAAAACTCACATCTCCCCCTGCCAGTGCAGCCTCAGGAGGCCAAAACCAAGCAGTCAGTATTGAGGTTTTCTGTATTGCAGGGCACAGAGAACAGAACTTACAGTGGCACTGCAAGACAGCAGCAGCTTGGAAAAAACCAGCACCCAGTGCAAACACCCGGATCTAAACAGCTCCAGGTGTCTCCCCAGGTTTGGCAGGTCCACATCTGACAGTGCTGCTCCATTTCACAGCCCACTAACCAAAGCTGCAGCTGAGGGAACGGGCCCTTGAGAGCAACCAAAGGGAATTCACTCCAGACATGGGAATTACACAAGAAAAACTAGTAATTAAAAAAAAATTTTAAAAAATCTCTAAAGGAGAACAGCTGCTGTTGTAAGAACTCAGATGCCACCTCAAGGTGTTGGATTTCCAGGGATTCCTGCAGTTTCAGTGCACTTAGCACAAGGGGTTTCTGTGGGAACAGCTATGCCAGCAAAGCTGGGTGGCTGTTCCATACCAGTAAAATGTCCCCATCCGTGGGAGTCCATAGGTTTATTCGGATTTTGGCAAAGCACTCAGGGAGAAATTCCCCTGGCACAGGGTGCCCAGAGAAGCTGTGGCTGCCCCATCCCTGGAAGTGTCCAAGGCCAGGTTGGACTGGGCTTAGAGGAACCTGGGCCAGTAGAAGGTGACCCTGCCCTTGGTCCCTTCCAGCCCAAACCATTCCAGGATTCTGTGATTCCATGGAAGGAGAGCGAGCAGAGCACACCCAGCCAGGGGACACCCACACCCTACACCCACTGATCACCACACAGAGAATATTCTTACAATGTCCACGTCTTTTCTTACTTTAAGTTGAAAATGCCTTTCCTAATGAGCAGCCATTTATTGTTTTCAGTGGAAAACTCCTCTGGCCCCAGCTGGGAAGCACAAAAACTCTGACCATGTAAGGCCAAAGGACAAGCCACTAGTTTTTCTTTAGAGGACAATGTCCCTCAACACAATCTAATAAAACAAATCACATATAAAGAGGAAGCTTAGGGAGGAGAAAGCCTGTAAAAGAAAGTGTCTGTACGTGACATACTTGTCTGTATTTCCATTTTCTTTATATATTCTTTTCTAATAGCAGCTCACATCCCATCCCCACATCATGCCAAGGTTTGTATATTCAGGTTGTGCAGTGCACAATAAACCTTGGAATTTCCAAACAAGCCACTGACTTACCTCTAAACAACCCCCAAGTAACCCCCCTAAAACTGCTCTGAAAGTCAAGGAAAGGGCGGTATTGAATGAAAATTCCATCCCACTCCACACCATCCCTGCAATCCCACTGGGAACACACGCAGTACCTCATAAGCAGACACAATCCTCTTCTGCCCCTGCCACAACAGAGTTTGGCATTGAAGGCTCTCCTTCCTCGAGGTCCCCAGGGCACGGACCACCAGCTCCAGGAGAAAAACACAAGGACCCACGACTCCTTCTGGAATCAGCAAGGAATCAGCATGCCAAAACCCAGGGAGAGGCTCGCAAGCTCCTGCTGGGCAGCTTCATCTTCCCAAGTGCCAGGACAGGTGATTCAGCCATCGGCGCTCACGTGGGGCCTGCCCTGGATCCTGCAGGAGCTGGAAAACTCAACCCCAGCCTCTCCCAGGAGGCAGGACAGCAGGCACGGAGCCCACGCTCCAATCACACCGCTCGCTGCATTCACGTGTGGGTAAAACAAATGGGTTCTACTGCCATCACCAAAAAGGTTACGTGAACTCAAGGCTGCTCTCGCACCTTGTGCCTTGCTTTGCTGTTTGTTTTTGAAACTTGTTATTGGATTGTTGGGTTGCCACAGTTGTGCACATTGTTGTAGAGTTATACACATTATGGATTACACATAATTGTTAGGTCACTGTTTGTTTCTGAAGAGGCTACGAAAACAGATCTAGAAATCCCACCTTAGCATTTCACCACCTGAACGCCCCCACCAACTCAGCTGCTTTTCCAGTGCGTCCAGCATCCCATAAATTGCCAAAAATTCAGTTCTTACACGTCCTCCCTTGGATAAACACCTGGAGAAACCCCTCTGCCAGCACAAGGATGATTTAGTTGCACTGCTCCCTGTGAGGATCTTGTAGCACAGTGAAGGGTCGGTGCTGGAGAGCCCCATGTATCCCATTTCCCATTTATTTTTGGTGCCATAGCCACCAGCCTGAAACCCAACCAGCTGCCCTGTTTAAGGAGAAACAAGAGGCTGCTCTCCCATCACTTCCCTTGTAGCTCAGCTTTCATCTCCAGCTGCTGCCAGATTCCCTCCTAGCAGATTTTCAAGGTAAAGGTGCTTCCAGCGCAGCGTGAATTCCAGGAGCTGGGATGAAAGACTCTGGAGATGGGCTTGACTTCTGGAAGGAGCATGCTGGCAGCTCTGCCAGAGAGCTGTGAGCAGTGACACAGCAGTGAGAGGGAGCGCAGCACCACACAAATCCGCCTCAGAGGGGGAAAAAAGCCAGGAAATACGGATGTGCACGGTGTCTTCCCGCAGCTCGGGAGCTTAAAAACAAAATAAAATTCCACAAAAAGGAGCAGCTCTCCTTAAGGAAAGGCTCGTCCGAGTGATCAGGATGAATTTAATGGCACAAGGGGATTGTTTTCATCTCCACACATGCTTTAAAATAACACACCAGAGGAAGGGGAGCTAAGAACAGCCCAGCAAGGTAAGCAAGGCAGGAATTACATGGAAAGGCTTATGTTCTCCTGGCCTGGAGCCTGGGAGGCTGAAAAGAGCTAAGCTGGGAATCTTCCCCTTGGAATTACACACAGGAGTTTGGGCAACACGCCCGAAGCAAAGGGGGTACAAACTGCAGCCAGATCTGGGAGATTTCACATCAAAAACTCTGCAAAGCAGTGCCTGACGTACCTGAGCACAAAAATATCTTAAGGCCAGGGAGAGAACTCACAACAAATCCCAAACTGTTAAAAAGCTGGAATATTAAGTGGCTTATTTTTCTGCCTTTCTGCACCACACATTTGGCTCTTTCCCCACTCAAGCCCTGGGAGATTGCAATGAAATAAATCAGGTTTGCTTTCACAAAAGCCCTTGCCCTCCTAATTTAAACACCAAGTGAGAGCAAGCAAAGCTCTCCTGCACTGCAGATCACAAAAAAGTGGGTTTTTTCCCCAGTTAATGGGATTAAGTTTGATCTCAGCTTCTCTTTCTCATGCTAAGTCATTCTCCTGCACTGCAGGTCTGTCAAGGAAGTGACTATGAGCGCTTTTATTTCCCAACTGAAGCCTATGACAGAAATGATAGAAGGAAGTTCTTTAAGTAGCTCATTTTTTGGGAGATTCTGGCAGATCCTTGGGTGGAAAGGAGAGAGTAACACCCAGGAGCAGGCGGCCCATGGCCTCATTCAATCTCCCACAAATTAAAATCATCTTAAGCAGGGACCGCACCCTTGTTATCCATGGCTTGTTTGTCACCAGTGATGCAACAACTCCATTAAACATAATAACAATCACTGGAACACAATGCAAAGAATTTATTTATTAATATTTTGGTCAGTCCTCTTAAGTGGAACAGAATTCTGAAGCAGAGCCAGTCCAGTTTGCCCCTTGGGTTAAAAAAGTTGCATTAATTGTGGCTGCTGGTGAAAGGATCTGTCAGCAAACCCAATCAGTCCCATCAGTGACTTTTTCATCATTTAATTATTTATTCCAAATAATGGCAAATTCATTAAACCATTCCTGAAAGAGATTTTTAAATGGATGTCAAAGCTCTGTACCCTCCATAAACCAACGCATCACCTGGAAATTCTACGAAAATATGGCAAACAGCACAACAAACCCTTTCCTCCAAAAGCAGCAGAGGGTTCACGTGAAGAATAAGACACAAGAAAACACAACAAAAATTAATACTACTTTAAAACCAACCACATTTGAAATAAAAACTGTAATTAACAGGCAACCTGTTGGGGATAGACAGAGGGTTTGGAAACCTTCAACTCAAACCCAACCACACAAATATCCCTGTTGGTTTTAAGCTCTAAGATGTGTTTTAAAATCTGTTCAAACTCTCAGAGTTAATAAAACAGTCCCTATTCTTAGAGCAGTCGCACGTCTTCGGCACATCCCTGGAGTCACCCGAGGCCGATTGAATTTCTGTACGGACTTGTGACACTCCAAAATAGCAACCTGCCTTTTCCTTGCCATCTCCTCAAAGAAGCCCAGCAACACAGACCTCCAGAGAACCAGAACCACAGGTCAACCAGCAAAGCTTTGGCAAACCTGGCGTTTTCCTTCCAATCAGGAGGAAAGACCGAGCTCCCAAAGTTTCCCAAGTTTCCACAGAGCTCACAAGTTCCACAAATGCCCTATTTCAACTAGTAAACATTTTTTTTTTGTTTAAACCTACAGAAATCTGTGTCTCAGGAGTTAGTTCAGAGCAGTTCTACCGGGACAGGTGACCAGGAATTACAGATAACACTCTTCGAGCACATTTTTCCCTATGCTCCTTAAAACTTTGGGAGTGTGTTTCTGAAAAAAAAAAAAGCAATATAGAGAGCTGATGTCCAGGTGGGGCATGGAACTCTCACAGGCCCTCTCCACCCAGATATTCCTTCTGCACTCTTAGCTCACTTGGCAGAACCATGCAACCCCTTCCTTTGAGGAAAGGGCAATGCCATTCCCACAACACAATTCCAAAGGCACAGGCCCTCTGATCCATGACCAGCTGGCGAACGTGGCTTAGTGGGATTGCACAAGGCCTGGATGTCCCTGCTCCCTGCCCTGCCCAGGGCATTCCCACAGGCTGGAAAAGCATGGCAGGGTGACCCAGGACTCTGGAGCAATGTTGCTCTGCTCCAGCGCGGTGAATCCTGAGCAGGCAGCGTGGCTCGGCGTGGCCCCATTAAAGCAGGGAAAAATCCCGTGTTCAGTTCCCAGCAAACTCGAGGAATGCTGCCCTGGAAGTGCCACGGCCGTCCCTCAGGAGAGGGCACGGAGAGCAGCTCCTGCCGACCTGCGGGTGTTCCTTCTCCTAATCTCTCTTCCGGATAAATCCCCACCTCTTCCTCCAGGCTGCCCTTAGCAAATCCCGGGAGGTATTTCAGAGATAAGAGCAATCTCCACGAGGAATGGGTGAGGGATGTTTTGGGCTGAGCACCAACCCTTTCTTCCCAGTGCCAGCCGGTTTGGCCACACACATCCTCATCTCCCAGGCCATCTGGGAAGGACACACCGAGAGGAACGTGCCAGCAGGGGCTGCCCCTTCCTTAGCTGCAAATTCCACGCTTTTGGCACAAAAAGGTGGGAGTAATTCCTGCAAACACTGCCATTAGCCTATAGAATCGCTGCCATTCCCTCTTTCTTAGTTCTTTTCTTATTCCTTTTAACTCCACAGATCTCTGCTGCCACACCATGACCTCAGGAATTAATATCACGTCCACGTGCTGGCAATACGGGATCATTAGTGTGAGAGATAAAACACGCTAATAATCAAAAGGTGGCATTAAAGCTAATTAAACTCAAATGAAAGTAAGGCTTTGAAAAACCAATTAACCCACAGAGTCACAATGGGGTGGCAAAGGTGCAACTGGCACCTCCCAACACCCTCAAATCGACACTGGATGGACGTTTCCCTGGAAAATCTTCTTTGGTTAAAGACAAGCTACGAAATATCTACAGGAATTTTAGGAGAGCATCATACACAATATCCAACTAAATGACCCCAAAACAAGAGGAGCTTTGTGTGACAGCTCCTGCTGGAGGCACACAGACAAGAACAATCCAAGGTGCTGGAAAACACCAGGGAACATGTTCCAGTGGCTTGCCAGGCAGGCCTGGCATTCCCAGCTCTCCGCTAGGAAATTAGTTCAGGGATAAATGATACAGAAACCACGGATCTGCCTCAGAAAGCTTCCTCCTGTTCCCTTCCCTTGGCATTTCCTAATGGCAAAGGGAGCTGCCAGGCTACGCTGACTGAGCAGGTTCCCACAAGGGAGTATTTTCCAGCTCCAAGTCATTTGTACGGAATAAGAGCAGAGATTTTAGCACACAAGTGGTTTTCCAAAGTTTCAAACAGATTTTAAAGAGCAGGAAGCCAGCTAGGAAGCTCCACCTTTCCCAAGGACCACATTTATAGCAGGAAAATCATCTCTACAAATTAAACTACTCCTGGGATGGTTTCTGTGCCCACAGATCCCAAATCCTCTCATTTTCCCAAAAGGAGCGAGACACGCGAGTAACCTTATCCCTAATTCCTGAACTCCAATGAGAAGGTACATTCTGTATTTTTCCAAAGTCAGAGGGCAGCCACTGTTAAAAATTTCCTTTTCCTGTGGCCACCTCCACAGCAGGAGAGTAGTCCTAAGGGTCACAGGAAGAAAATCATTCCTCTGGATAATCTTTATTCTTGGACACGGTAGGAACTGAGTCATTGCCAAAGAACACTCTAATGTGTACAGGGTAAAAGTAACACGAGGAAAAACCTTGGGATTTTTCCAGGTGTTTAAACTCCTGGCTGCCAGCACAAGCTACTAGGGAAAAGAAAATCGGATAAACAGGGAAGTTAGGGAACACACCTGTCCACGCTGCCCTCCTGGAAGGGACCACCTGACGCAGGGAAGCTCCTGAGAGAAAAAGGCACATCCAGATATCCATAGGAACAACCCACACGGACACACTGACTGCATTACTGCATTTCCTCTGGGGTGACAGCCCTGTCACCACCACAAAAAGGTGCAAGGAGGCGAGACTCTACAGCAAAAATATCTGTTTCAAGGATTCACAAAACAGCTGGCAAGAGCCACCGTAAGGAGAGAGCAAGGAAAGGACAATTTTACCCATTTTCCATTTAAAGGTTGGCACCAGGATCCCGTGATTCGCTCAGCCTACATGTGCTGTGCCCGCCAGGAGAGGTCCTTTTGTCCCCGAGACCACGATGTCCCCTCGGCTACACCCGCGGCGTCAGGGCTCCGCAGAGATCCCGCCGGGATCCCGCAGCATCCCAGCGCTCCTTTGCAGCTCGCACTGGCAGGAATGTCACCTCCTTCATCGGGATCAACACCCTCGGCTCCGCCGCTGCCCAGATTGGCAGGGTGAGAGCCAAGTGCCCTCCCCTCCCCACTCCTCCACGCCAGGCTCCAGCCAAATCCCATCGCCCTCGGCTCGTATTCCAAACGAGCGTCTTCAGGGTCAGCTGGGTTTCCTTCATGGAAAGGGACGTGTGTTTCACACACACAGAAAAAACCCTGTACCTACACACACGGGGGCTGCTGAGGGGATTCATGGAACAACTTCAGCAAGGCTGGGATTGAGGAGCACTTTTCCAGGTACCAACACACCTCTTCCTGCAAGGACTGGATTTAACAAAAAGCTGATTTCCTCCGCTAGCCCAACACCGCCAGCCATGGGTTTCTGCACCCATTTTATGGACTGAGACACACAAAAATACACAACACCAGCAGGAGCGGGGCACGACAGCTTCAGCTGTCTGCCAGGACCACTGGGAAGAACAGGGATGGAAAGAGCCTCTTCCAAGATTAAGGGAGAGGGGAGAAGGAGGTGGGGGCTATATAAACAATGCTGATAGATGGAATCAGGCAGGAATGCTTGCCCGAATACGGTGGGCTCCTAAAGTGTTGGAAAAACCCCCAGAGCCCCCACCAGGCAGGACAAGCTGTCGGGGTCAGCCCTAAGGCTCCTGCTCCTGGAAAGGCGGGGACCGGGGCAGGGAAAGGAGCTGCCACCGCCAAAAGCCAGCCCCGAATCCCCGCTGCATTGCCAGGAAACAATTAACGGTAGGGCCACACCGGGAAAAAACACATGCAGCCCATTCCAGCACCGGTATCGGCGACACAGGAGACACGTAAACAAGATAACGGGCAGCAGGCAACTCGGATATCCCATTCCTCAGGGCCCCCTCCTTCGGGGACCCCCCCCATCCCATTCCTCAGCCGCTCCATATCCCATTCCTGAGGGACCCCCCCGGCCCACGCGGAGCCCCGCACGGGGGGACGGGGGCCATGCCCGGCGCCTCTCACCAGAAGAACGTGTTGGTGCCGTCGTCGTACACCTCGGACTCGGTGCTGCGGCGGGGCCCGGCGCCGTCCCGCTCGGCCCCGGGGGCGCCGCCGTTGGGCTGCGCGGGGGGCGGCGGCGGCGGCGGCGGCGGCGGCTGCTCCTCCAGCGCGGCCTTGCCCACGTTCCCGCCGTGCGCCCGCCGCTCGCCGCGCCTCATGGCGGCGGGGACACCGGCGGCGGGGACGCACCGGGGGAGGGGTGGGGAAGGGACACGCCGGGGCACGGAGGGGACAGCCCGGGCGGGGCACGGAGGGGGCCGGGGCGTGAGGCGGCGGCGGCGGCGGCGGGAGGGGAGGGAGGGGACGCGGGGCCGGGGTGGGGGGGGGGGAGGAGGCGTGAGGCGGCGCGCGCGCGCGGCCCCGCCTCGGCGCGTGCGGGGGGCGGCCGCCCCCGGGGGGGGGGCGGAGCCTGGGAGAAGAATTCCCCGCCCCCCCAGCGTTGCCATGGCAACCGCGTGGCCTCCCCCCCATCCCGCTCCCATCGCGGCCGCGTGACCGCCAGGCGGCGCCCTGAGCGCGGAGGAGCCGCCGCCGCCCCTCACGGAGGGCCCCGAACCCCTCAGCGCGATCAAAGAGCTCTAATTAAACAAAATGTCTTCATTCTGCGCACTCCTTCCGGAATTGTGCAGGGAAAAGCGTCCTTCGCCAGGCTGCCGTGCTGCTCTCGAGTACCACCCCCCCCCCCCCACCTTGGGGATTGCAGTTAGTCCCGTCCCTGATGCCGTGGCTGCCCCGGGCCCCGCGTCTCTGTGCGATGAAACGATAAATGTCTGTTCAATACCCGCGTTTTGCTGGCGAAATAAAAATGTGTTTTGCTTGGCAAAGATTTTTGTGGCCACCCCGAGGGTCTGGTCAGGGCTGGGGGTGCCTGCAGGGTGGCCCTTGATGTCTCTGTAACTCAGGTCACAACAACAAAGCGCTTACACAGCTTGAGATATAAGATATCTATGTAACCTTAATATAACCCAAATCATGGCTTTTATCAATATAACTTGAAGAATATTAATATAACCTGATACCTATGACCTGATGCTTATAACCTAAATCATAATTTCTATACCTATAACCTGATGATTATAACCTGAATCATAACTTTTGATATCCATATAATCTAATATGAATAACTTCTTATACAATGTAATGGCTGGCATGTAGTTAACTGGTAGCTTATAGGCAGAATAGAGAAAAAGAAAAGAGAAAAAAACTTACCAGGTGTATAGCTTTAGAGATAAATAACAGTAGTACTAATGAGAAATTGGCAAGACAAGCCAATTATCCACAAAACAAAGAATTTAGGCTGGTTAAGACCAGATAGACTGAAGGGCATCGGAACTGCGCATGCCTCGAAGACAAAGTTGAAAAGTTCAAGTGTGAAGAAGACTTTAGAAGCCTTCAAAGACCCTCGAAGACCCCCGAGTTGGGGAAGTGCATGCGCAGTGCAAAGAATTATTCAATAACCATGAGACCATGCTGTGTAAATTAGTCCCAGCACGTATGTGATGATGCTGTAATGACATAGCAACATTAAGCAAAATGTTACTGTATAAATAAACCACCACACTTGACAAAGGCAGGTGAGTTAGGAGGAGAAATCCCCCTCACCACCAGCACTGCAATAAACAAATACCTGCCCTACAGACATCGGTCTGTGGGGATTTATTTCCAGCCTATCTTTCGGGCATCAAAACGTTAAATGTCTGTTCAATACCCGCGTTTTGCTGGCAAAATAAAAATGTGTTTTGCTTGGCAAAGGTTTTTGTTGCCACCCCGAGGGTCTGGCCAGGGTTAGGGGTGCCTGCAAGGTGGCCCTGTGCCCTCGGATTTGAAGAATTCCAGAATTCCTCAACTCTTCCCAAATTACCTTGGTCAGGCTCCTCGTCCGGAATGTGCCATGCTGATCCTGGAGGGCAGGCAGGGAGCTCTGGCTTTCTGGAAAGATCCGGGCACGGCAGCGAGCACCAGGGATGCTGCATGGAGGAAAGGGAAAGTCCTGCGGGAGCAGAGAAATTAAACAGGGAAAGAAATCAAAGGAAAAATTTACAGACTGCAAATAATCAAGACGGTCCCTTCCCACCCAAGCTATTCCATGGTTCTATGAAACACTGAAAGGGAGCAGGGTAAGATGGGAGATTGGGAAGGAATCCTTCCCTGTGAGGGTGGGCAGGCCCTGGCACAGGGTGCCCAGAGAAGCTGTGGCTGCCCCTGGATCCCTGGAATTGTTCAAGGCCAGGCTGGACAGGGCTTGGAGCAGCCTGGGATAGTGGAAGGTGTCCCTGTCCATGGCAAGGGTGGCACTGGACAGGCTTTAATGTCCCTTCCAATCCCAGCCACACCCGGGTTCTCGGATTCTGCGGAATCACGGAGCTGGCCACAGGAGGGCAGCCGCGGGCCGGGCGAAAACACAATCCAGGGATGGATAAAAGGGCATTTCCGGCTGCTCCACAGTCCCCGGCCTCCCCCGAGCCCAAAAGACTCTCTCCTGCACATCCCACGATGCTTTATGAGAGCTAGAGGCACTCACCGTGTTCCAAGAGATGACGGAATGGCCCGAGTTGGAAGGGATCCATAAGGATCAGCCAGTCCAGCTCCTGCCCTGCACACACCCCCCAACAATCCCACCCTGTGCCTGGGAGCATTGTCCAAACGCTCCTGGAGCTCTGGCAGCCTTGGGACCGTGACCATTCCCTGGGGAGCCTGCTCAGTGCCTGATCACCCTCTGGAGGAAGAACCTTCTCCTAATACCCACTGTAAGCCTTCCCTGCTTGGAATGAGCAACCCAGTACTTTAATTACAAGCAGGGCTGCACCCCAAACCACATCCTCTGCTCTAACATATTGACTATAGCTCCAAGGATAGCGATGAATCCAAACAGACCAGGATTTGGGTGAAAACACCCCCAGCTTTACAAGAGAACACAGACATCTGCTGCCATTTTAGCACCATCCCGAATCAGTGCCTTTGCACCCTCGGAAGAGGAGCTCCCTGTCCAAAACCATCGCTGCCAGGCGAGAGGTGGACAGACAGCCTCTATCCAGCCGCAGTGGTTTCACACACAAAACCCTTCAGCAGTCTCCTCAGGTGGGGATTACCATCTCCACATCCAGCCCTAACTCCCTAACAGGTCAGGGAGTGCTCCTGCAGCTTCCCTGCCAACACTCGCTGCAGGTCAAACCGCTGCCCAAGGTGCCTGGAGCCCAGTGGGTTCGGGTTTGTGCCCAGCCCAGCAGCCACGGAGCTGATCATATCCTAAATAATTCCCTCTGCTCACGCAGGGTTTGTGTGGCTGCAATACCTTGGCACAGGTACGAGCCAGAGCTCCACAACACCTCCACAACAGCCTAGCAGGTGCAACATCTCCCTCCCCAATTTCTGCTTTTCCTGCTGCTGTCCTCAGCCCCAGAGCAGCAAATGCAGGAAGGGAGGGAAGCACTGGAAGAGGGACAGCATCCACCTGCTCACCTGCCTTGCTGCAAAAGCAGCTAAATCCTGCCCAGGCAAAACCAAATTCCTCCCAAACAGGAACAGCAGCAGCATGGTCTCCTCCGAGTGCCACGGGAGATGCTGCAGGGGCTGCATGCACCTCGGACAAAGCCAACCTGCAGGCACAGACTCACCTTCCCCACTGGCTGGTGATGCCCATGGGCTTTCGGGACTGCTGCTGGCTGCACAAGCTCCTGGGCTGTCCGGAGAGCCGAGCCTTTCTCAGGAGGGAGAAGCAGGAGCGTGGGAGGAGCGCCACGGGCTGTTCCTCCCACAGGTAACCCCGTTTCCCTGGAACACGGCAGCGCTCCCGTTGCAAAGGCCTTTGCTCTGCTGTCGGGTGGAAAGCACCGCCTGGCAGGGCTTCGCTTTCTCTGGGTAAACACCACACGCTCCCAGAGATAAAGCCTGCTCTCTGCTCCCAGCCTGTGGATCACCCGTGGAAGGCTAAAGGTCTGCCCACACCTTGGTTTCACACACAGCAGGACATTGGGAAGGCAACTCTTTTTTTTTTCCCTGATAATCCCCAGGTCTGGTGTGGCACCTGTTCAAGGCACGGAGCCGCAGGGTGACGGTGGCTTAATGGGAGCACCACTCTGAAAATGCTGGCTGCCTTTCCTAGAAGGATACAGCTGGATCACCACCCCCAGGACTTAGTTTATTTTATAGCAGCCCACAGGAATGCTGTTGGAGAGCACAAGGGAATCCAGAGCAGTTATTGACACTCCCGTTATTCCCAGGAAATGCTCTTCTTATTTGTAAATGAAAGCAATAACCCTCCCCCAGAAAACAGGTGTAAGGCGAGACCTGGCTTACACATAACCTTTTCACTCACTTTTTAGAGTAAGAGTTATTCCCTGTTCCAAGACATAAGTCCAGATTGGACGTGATTCTTTCCCTCTGCTCTGCTCAGGTGAGACCCCACCTCAAGTCCTGCACCCAGCTCCGGGGCCCCCGGACCAGGAAGGACATCGACCTGTTGGAGAGAGGCCACAGGAGGGACACCAAGTTGGTCAGGGGGATGGAGCAGCTCTGCCATGAGGAAAGGCTGAGAGGATTGGGATTGTCCAGCCTAGAGGAGAGAAGGCTTCGGGGAAACCTGACTGCCCCTTCCAGTACCTGAAGGGAGCCTGCAAGAAAGCTGGAGAGGGACTTTGGACAAAGGCCTGGAGCGACAGGATAAGGGGGAATGGCTTCCCACTGCCAGAGAGCAGGGTTAGATAGGATTTTGGGAAGAAATTCTGCCCTGTGAGGGTGGTGAGGTCCTGGTACAGATTGCCCAGAGGAAGCTGTGGAAGTGTTCAAGGTCAGGTTGACAGCACTATTACACATGGGGGGAAAAAAGCACACAGCTCCCACAGCTGTTTTACCAACCAGTGAGGCGTCAAGAGGAGATTTCTAGAGCTTTCCAGAGCTTCTGCTAATAGCTCCTTTTGGCCAGTTTATGGCACCTCTTGGGGATGCAGGGTACAGCACAAGGCCCTGGCACCGCCAGGGGCAGAGGGGGGAGCAGAGCCCCGGGGCTGACAGGAGGAGCTCGGCACTGTTACCTGCGCTGGGCGGTTCTGGGCTTGCCACTCCTCTGGGCGAGGGTGAAGGGCAGCTCCCTCACCTCCTCCTGATATCTGCCCACTGCCAGGCAGAGGCAGCTCCCTCCCAAGGCAGGCGCGAGTTTCACACGGAAGTCACGGCACTATTCGGTTCACATGAGACCTCCGAGACCTCGGTCGAAGGAGCTGGGGAAGGAAACCGCAGTGTGAGAGAGCCCAGGAGCCTCCAGCCCGCCCTGCCCATCAGCCCGCTCCGTAGGGATCTGCCCCGAGGGGCTCCAGGAGAGAGGGACACCGAGGAACGCTCTCCGCTTCACCATGCAGGTAGGAACAGAAACTGCCCCGAGATTCCCAGGATGCTGCTTTTCAGCACCTCTGAGCACCTCTGCCTTGGAAACACGGGATACGCTAACCTCTAATCTCTACCACTCATCTGCTTTCGGCCTTTAAGGTACAAAATTCCTACCACAGGTGTGTGACAGGGAAAGCAGGATGAGCTGCTTGTCCCATGCACCATCCCAAGGTGCAGTGGGGTCACACTGGCCCCCCATATGTTGGCCCCAGAGTTCAGAGGTGCCGAAGCACAGATCAGAGAAAGATGGCATGGATGGAGCTTATGTAAACCTAGGAATGAGCACTGCAGAGGTGCAGTGCACAGCCCCAGGTGTTCCAAAAGCGCCTGGAATACAGCAAGGGCAGAGGGGGAGCTGTGATGTTTTTCTTCGAAAAGATGCGGGTTTTTCTCCTGGAAAAAGCCAGGCAAAGGGCAAGGTCAGGGCAGGTAGTAAAGGTACAGGTCTGCCTGTCCAAGCAAAGGCTGTCCCCTTCTCAGGAAGCCATGGGCTAAGGTGGAAGTGCTCTAAGGGAAGCTGTGTAAGAATCATCCTGGAGATAAGAGCAATTTGATCATCTCAGTGTGGGTGATGGGAGCCACCCAATCCCACACCAATCCATGAGTGGAAAGGAAAACAAGGATGCCGGATCCTCTCCAGGTCCTTGTCCTGAGTTACTCACACGGGTGACTCTACAGCCAGCCCAAGGGTGCCTGTGGCCATTTCCCTGCCAGAACACTCAGGGCAGTGGATTACCTGGCCAGGGGACAGGGATCAGTGATACACCCGGAGGCACGGAATCCCTCTTCAACATGGACATTCCTGCTTCCCATTATGCTGGTCACTTCTACACCTTTGCACAGCAGCATCTCCACATCCTGTTCCAACCACGAGGCAGAGAGGAGTGAAACCGAAACTGTCCTTCCTGAGAGCGGGGATGGAGTCCAGGGTTCGTACAACCACTGCAGAGCCCAAATGGCCCTACCTGCACCTGATCCCACCGCCCTGTGAGGCCAGAGCACCGCAGCCACCATCAGACAGCGTCCCTAATTCCCAGGAAAAAACAATTAGAGTGTGAGAGCAACAGTGATCTGAAGTCCCTGCCCTCTGCGGCTATCCCCACACGGACATCCCTGCCTTTCTGCCACGAACTGCAGTGGCAAGACAAGGGGGATGGCTTCAAACTGGCAGAGCAGGGTTAGATGGGACACTGGGAAGAAATCCTTCCCTGTGAGGGTGGGGAGGCCCTGGCACAGGGTGCCCAGAGAAGCTGTGGCTGCTCCATCACTGGAAGTGTCCAAGGCCAGGCTGGACAAGGCTTGGAGCAGCCTGGGCCAGTGGAAGGTGACCGGGCCCATGGCAGAAGGTGAAACTGGACAGGCTTTAAGGTCCCTTCCACCCAATTCACTCTGGGATTCTATACACGCTCCATATGGCCCCAAAAGCAAGCTGGGCACCCACATGGCAGCCTGAGCCCCAGCAGCCACTGGGATGAATCCAACACCCCATTTGTGAGCCCAGCTTGGTAACCTCTCAGCCTCTTCCCAAGGAAGTGGGCATGCTGGCTGGGATGCTTGGACTCCCAAGCAGGACTGTGCCTGCAGGTGCTGGAGTTGGGAACCACCTGGGAACAGAAGGTGTGATGCCAGCAGATCCCTTCACCTCATCTTAAGCTCTACTGAGGTCAGCAGCAGCAGGAAAAGCGTGCCAAGGTGGCATTAGGAACACCCCAAAATGTCCCCGTACCCAAAGGATGGCTTCCCCACCACATGCCCATGATCATAGGTGGCACTGGCAGGGAATTGCTGCAGGATGAGGCTGGTGCACACGGAGGCTGAGAGAAACCAGACAGGCAGGAATGAGCCAACACGATGCCAGCAGAGAGTGTGCCAGGCCAGATCTGGGCCAGCATCAGAGCACTGGCAGTGGGCAGATCCCAGAGAGGCTCCCACTCCCTCCCCTGTGCCCAGAGAGGGGCTCAGACAGGGATACAGGAACTGCTGCACCCAGTCCTGCCCTCCAAACCTGGTTAGAGCAGACGACAACACCAGAATCCTCCCTCTGCCTCTTGCCATAAATTGGATACCTTTTATCCAACAGAAGTTCTGGCTCTTGTTACAACAGCACCTCTGGGGGAGAGCATCCCTCTCCTCAAGCCTTTCCGCTTCTCCTTCTTGTCAGTCAGTCTCCTCATGGCTCTTGTGCTTTGGCTGATCCACGTGAGCGAGGATCTGGCAGAACATTTCAGCCCTTTCCTCATCCCGGCCTCTCTGCTGCCATGGCCTCATTCTCCAGTGAAAGCTCAGGATCCAGATCTTACATCAGGGCACCGTTGCACCACCACGGCTCTGCCGCCAAGATTACAGCTGGAGGAACTCGTCTGGCTGGCCGCTCTTTCAGGTCACAGTGTCTCTGGTGACACTGAGTGACAATATTCCCATCCCTGGCAGCTCCTTCCCACCACTGCGCTGCGTCACCTTCCCTCGGGAACAGCGGCATAACTGTTTGTGGGGACACACCACGAGTCACACCAAAGAGTGGAAAAATCCCCCACAGGGGCAGCTGATGGCTTAAGCCGAAGGAGAGCAGGATTAGATGGGATATTGGGAAGAAATCCTTCCCTGTGGGGATGCTGAGGGCCTGGCACAGGGTGCGCAGGGAAGCTGTGGCTGCCACATCCCTGGAAGTGTCCAAGACCAGGTTGGAGCAACCTGGTCTAGAGGAAGGCATCCCTGCCCATGGCAGGGGATGGGACCGGATGGGCTTGGAGGTCCTTTCCAACACAAACCATTCCACAATACCTGCTTTGTGCTCCCCCAGAGCTGCACCCTTGGATGTCTGAGTGCAATTACCTGTAACCAGGAAGGTGGGAGCTGCACAGCCGCTCTTTCCAGAGCCACTGACACACAGGAGGGAAACAGGGAAAATCCAGAGTTCAAGCAGTGTTTGGACAACACTCTTAGGCACGCGGATGCTTGGGGTGGTCCTGTGCAGGGCCAGGAGCTGGATTCAATTATCCTTCAGAGTCCCTTCCAACTTGGGATATTCTACGATTCTATGATCAGCAGCTCATCCTCCCCTCTCTGTCCCTTGGCTGCAGCCTGAGGCATCCAACATGTTTTCCAAGGACTTTTTTCACCTGCTTTCCTGCGGGGTTGTGCCAGCCTCCAAGTGTCCGTGCTCCACTCTCCCTTCACGGGAATTTAAAACTACCTTCCTCACCCTCCCCAAAAAGCCAACAGTGCCCTATCTGATTGGAACAACTGACAAATGGAAAAGGCTGATTAAAGCCTGTAAAATCCACTGTAGCGTGGAAGGAGAGGGTGAAGGGTGAACACTTCCCCAGTACCAATGTCAGGGCATCAGGTGAAAGAGCTGGGGGAGGTTTTTTCTCCTGGTCCAGATCTCTCACAGCCCCAGGGCACTGCTGGGCGTGAAGAGTTCCGGGGAGGCTGCACACCCTCCCAGGGCAGCAGTCTCTGCAGCATCCCTAAACACAAATCCCTGAATGGCTCGGGAAGACCCCAAACTGGTGACCAGGAGCATGTGGGAGAAGGTTTCACACAAGCCTCCTCTTACCTTCCTCCCCGGGCATCCCTTCGAGGCTGCTGGAAGAGGAAAACACGGGATCTCCCAGGGAGCCTGCTGAAGCCTTCCCTTCACTGGTTTTCTTTTCAGCAGGAAGAAATTCTGCTGACTCCCTGCAGGGAATCTCCTGCTGAGGACAGGGACCCCTTGGCCTTCCCGGTAAGCTTTGCTCCTTCTGCACCCACAGTGAGTCCAGCCCAGCTCAGAGAGGGGACAAATTCCCCTTTCCCCTGCTCATTCCCAGTTCCCCTCTGCACAGTCACAATGAGGGTCCAAATCTCTGAGAGGCTGGAGCTGGGAAGGAGAGCTCTCAGCTTTCCATCCCTAATAATTCCCTGCTGGTTTCAGGGGCAGAATGAAGAGAAGTGGGATTTTGTCCTGGTGAGTGACATCCACGAAATGGGCAGTGAGAAGGAGATCAAGAGGAAGAAGTTCCTGGATGAGCTGAGCAAGAAAGGCTTTACCATCAAGGTGAGGGGCTGTGGGAGGAGAAGGCAGCAGATACTTGGCCTGGCTTGGGCTCCTGCATCCCAGGAAACGGGAGAGGCCTGAACCATTGAGCTGTTCACCATATCAGAGCTGGAAAATAACCCACTTGCTCAACCAAAGCAGAGAGAGACCCCAGCCCCAGGACTCACACAGCCCCCATCCCTTCCAGCTCTGGCCCTTCCCTGCCCCTCTGGCCCTGCTCTAACAGCCTTTCTCTTCCCCTCACCAGAAAATTGAGGACACAAAGCTCTTTTATGGAGTCCGTGCCCCGAAGGACATCTTCCAGAAGTACCAGCGTCTCCGCAAGAAGGCTGACAGCAGGCAGCCAAACTCCAGTGACCACGAGGATGTCGAAGGGACGGTCAGGTGGGTGCTGAGCTGATTTCCAGCCCCCTGCACTCACTGTTCTCCACACCAGCATCCATTTTCCAGCTCGCTTCACAGCTGTGCCAGGCTTTTCGTTTTCCACAGAACCTTCCTTCACCTTCCACGTCCAAAGCTGATGGCTTCTCACTGCCCACATCTCTCCCTCCCTTGCTTCCCTGGGTTTTAGTGCACACCTTCTCCCTTCTCTGCCCTGTTTTCCTGAGCCACACAACACAAGTCTGTATCCCAGAGCAGCCTCTAAACAGTTTCTCCTTGTTCAGGATACGGATCGTGAACTTCATCGTGCGCAACACCGCGACGCCCAGCTCTGGTAAGGGAACGGGGATCACAGGGATGATGCTCAGCCTGCATCTGCAGGAAGAATCCTGCCACGTGGTGGGCACTGGCATCTCAACTGCCTTGCCATCCTGGGGTGCTCAGACAAGACAATTTGCTGCTGCATCCAGAGGCTGGGAGATGTGCACTGCAGGAACCAGCAGTTCCTCTGCCGTGTCTCCCCAAATTCCTAAGCCTAACCCTCTCCCTTCTGCTCTGCTCCCAGAGAAGCTGCAGGACCTGATTAACAAGAAGGTGTTTGAGGCAGCCTTTCCCCTGCACGAGGTGAGGCTGAGCACACAGTGCCTGAGAGGAAAATCCAGGAGAGATGGAGGAGCAGGATGGGGTGGGGGGAACCTGTGGGTGACTGGGGCTGCACCAAGAACTCGCTGGGTTGAAGGGCATGGCAAAGCTTCTGGCAGCTGCCTCGGAGCTGGGCAGGGCATTAAGGGTGCCCTGATATTCCTGCATCCAACCAACTTCTCTGCTCTCCAGGAAGAAGAGATCAAGAGAATACTAAAAAAGCAGTGGGCTCGCTGGAGAGGTTTATTTAAGGAACAGCCAATTGAGGCAATCAGGTAATACAGGCACAAGAGATACAGATCTTTCTAACCAAGAGGTCCCATGTGAAACCCAGAGAGCTCAATGCCCTTTGCCAGGCTCCTGCATTGTCTTAAAAATCATTAGTTTCAACCTGGCTCTTCTCACAAGCACTGGGCTGCCTCTGCAGCGTCCAAAGCTCTTAGCCTGAGGGTTATCCCTGAGGCTCCAAGCTCCATCTGCTAATCCTGCAGCATGAAACAACCCCCGCATCTGTGAGGACTTTATTGAACCATTTGGTTTTCAGCCACGTTCAGAAGGCAGGAGAGGTGGGAACTGAGCATCAGTGCTGCACACCCAGCCCGGGGCTGAACTCGGGGCAGTAAAGGCAACATGGGGCTCCTACAACCACATGAAATCCCAGGGAAGACCACGGCTCTTGTTTTTGAAAACTAACTCCATGGGCAGGGGTGGGAGGGCAGAAAGAATGTGTTACTTCATAAACCTGCCAGGTGCCTCTGGTAGAGAGGGGAGATCTTAAAGTAGAGGAGCATCTCTGACAGCTGGCACAAAGTTAATTCCTCCAGGATACAGGGCTCCCAGTTCCTCAGTCAGTAGGTCATTTCTTATCCACGACTCCAACCTGCTCCCCACACAACAGAAACCCAGATACTGCCACCATGGGCATTTTCTAGTGACTCCCAAAATCTAATCTCCTCTCTGGCCACAACATCCACCTCATCTTTCCTCCTAGGTGCTATTTTGGAGAGAAGGTGGCCTTGTACTTCGCCTGGCTGGGCTGGTACACCTACCTGCTGGCTTTTGCTGCCCTGGCTGGGTTGGTGACCATCGTGGCTGGGACTACTGTTTTCAGTTCCAGCCAGGTGAGGTAAGGCCCTTGGGAATGCCAAATGCACATCCCGTTCAGCTCTGCAGGTGGCTCTGAGCCACCCTTGTCCCCCTTGGCTTCCCTCCTCCTTTCTCTCCAGCAAGGAGATCTGTGACGCCAACACCACCATCATGTGCCCGCTCTGCGACCAGAATTGCTCCTTCTGGGTCCTCTCCGACACCTGCATCTACGCCAAGGTAGGGAACCCCCTTCCCAAGGCAGGCCCAAGGTAAAGGATGGGGAAACACTCCCAGCTCATGCTGCTCCCACGCCGCTAAAAAGAAACCCTGCCCTGGATCACAGTCTCCATCAACACCATGGAATATTTTACCAGTAACAACCCCCAGTGTCATCACTTTCTGGCGTTTTGCCCTCCTGTAGCACCTTTACCTGTCTTGGGGGATACAAGCATGGCAAGATCCCGAGGTGCCACAGTGCCTGCACCTCAGTGTCCCATCACACTCTTCCTTCATCTCTTCCAGGTCACTCACATGATTGACAATGAGGCCACAGTGGCGTTTGCCATGATCATGGCCATCTGGGGTAGGTGTCCATGTCTGGGTGCCCAGCACACGTGGCTGGGAGAGGGAGCAGGAGGTGGAAAATGGGACACCAACATAGCTTCACCCTTTGGGGGGGTTTTATATCTCCTTCGCTTCCAGAGCCTTCAGCTCCCCTTTCAGACACAGCAAGAGACAAAACCATCCTGGTGATATCCTCCAGCTCCCCAAATATTCCTCACATGAAGCTTGTCCTACCTGAAGTTTCCGCTCAGCACAGCCTCTCCCAAAGTGCCCAGCAGTTTTCTAGCAGCTGCCCATAAACGGCCACAGCCACAGGAAGGAGGAGCCTCCAGACTCCTCCTCCACCTTCCCAAATCACTGCACGGCCTCTTACTTGCTGTGGGATGACGGGATCCCCTCACTGCCTTAGTTACACACTCATCTGGCTTTTCCACAGCCCTTTCCGTGACCAGCCAGCTCAGGAGAGGGCCGGGTGTCCCACCTGTGAAGCCACAGCACCGCCCTGAGTGCGTCCGTGGGCTGGGGCACACAGGGACACACTCAGGAGAGTCGATCCAATTAACAGAAGGGGTGGTTGGAATTGGAGTTGGAGAAGTGTAGCCTTGCCAAGGTGCAGCGCAGGACACCCATTCCACCTGAAAAGTGGCTTATCCAAATTCCCTACAGACACTAGAACAGGCCTGGCTGCCAGTGAAGGTTCACCTGAGAACTCAGCTGAGTGAGTTCCCTCACTGCTGCCTGTCCAGGGCCCTTCCAGGTCACCGAGGTGCAGAGAGGACTGCCTGTCCTTCATGGGCCAAGGGCAGTGCAGGCTGGTTCACCATCAGGTTGGATGTGATGTGACTCTCTGGGAGACTGAGGAGTGGCTTTCAGAGCCATCCCTAAGTGTCACTGCACTTTCTCCTTCCCAATCCAGCCACTGTATTCCTGGAGCTGTGGAAGAGGGAGAGAGCCACTGTGGTCACCAAATGGAAGCTGAACGAGTGGGATGAGGATGAGGTGAGGACATCATCTTTCCTGCTCGGTGCTTCCCTTTCCAGGACAGGAGTCACCTGGACCTAGAAAAGACACATCAGAGGGGTCCCTTGCCCAGACTGAACTCAGTCAGGCTGGGCCATGCTGTTGTGGGTCGGGTGCTCACCCCTGTCCTTCTTCAGCACTGCTGATCCCATACGTCCCCTGACACAAGGGGCACAAAGCACTGCTGGGTCCTTTCTTTCCCATTTTTAACTTTAATTTTTTTTTTTTTTTTTTTTTAAGGAGGAGCTGGCTCTGCAGCTGATCAATGATTTCCAGCACCAACCCCGGTTGTACCAGCACTCCTACTTCCGCAGCACCATCATCCTCATCTTGGCTCTGCTGCTGGTACGTGCCAGGCGACCACGGGAGTGTTTGGTTCAAGGGCACATGGACCAAAGCAGCAAAGGCACAGAGCAGGTTTTTAGGGCAGTTCCATGCCCATCAGGATGATCCTCATGCTCACACCTCACTGTGCTGATGGCAGGGGCCACCCAGCCTTCGGGGACACGCACTGAAGGCTCTGCTCTTGCAGTGAGGATCAAGGCAATGACACGGAGGGCAGGAAGAGGCAAATCCCAGTGCACTTGTCCCCAGTGTGGGTCAATGGAGACTGGTTCAGGTGGAGACATAGAATCCTGGAATCACAGAATGTTAAGGGTTGGAAGGGACCTTATCTAGTCCCAACCCCCGTGCCATGGGCAGGGGCACCTTCCACTACCCCAGGCTGCTCAAGCTTTGTCCCACGTGGCCTTGAACACTGCCAGGGTCAGGGCATCCGCAACATCCCTGGGCAGCCTGTTCCAGTATCTCCCCACCCTCACAGGGAAGAATTTCTTCCTAACATCCAGCCTAAATGTCCCCTCTTTCAGTTTGTACCCGTTACTCCTTGTCCTATCTCACGAACCTGTCGGCCTCCACCGAAGGGCGCTGGTTTGCCTTTGAGGCCACATCCAGAGCCCTGCTGAGGGGACCATCAGGTGGGATGGAACACGTGGCCTCGGTGGCTCCTGACCCCTCCTCTCCTTCCCCGCAGATCATGGTGCTGATCGGCATCTCCCACATGCTCGTCATCTACCGGGCGGTGGCCATGGCGCTGTTCACGCAGAGCGAAGTGACCCTGCTGAGCAACTACGCCAACATCATGGCTGTGATGACAGGGGCCGTGCTGCACTACATCACCATCATCGTCATGACCAAGGTGAGCAGCCACATGGGCTGCCCAGCAGGATTTCTCCATGGCCAGCCCTCCCTGCTCATCGTATCCCTCTGTCCCGCAGGTCAACCGGTGTGTGGCCCTCTTCCTCTGCAAGCTGGGTAAGGGAAATGGGGTGTGTCCCTGAGCACAGCCAGCCTCCCATCCCCTTCACTCCCTCCACCAGCACAAGGCAGCTCCCAGGCAGCTCCAGCCAGGGAGGCCAGTAGCCCCCCTGCACACACTCACCTGTGACCCACATGCTGTCCCACAGCCAGCTTTGCAGGGACAGTCAACCTACAGGGCTGAGAGCTGGCAGGAGCAGGAAGCCACCCCAGCTCCAGGAGAGGTCACAATCTGGATTTCCTCCCAGTCCTAAGGCCCCTTCTTCCCCAGCTCATGGCTCTGAGTGGCCTCCCTGCTTGGCTGGATTCACCTCCATCAGAGGGCTCAGCTGGAGGGCAGGGAAGGCTTCACGAGGGGCAGACACCCTCTGGACCTTTGGATCTGCAGTGGCACCCGTGGGGGCACAGGGCATGGTCCCACTGCTCTGTGACCAAGCCCCTGGACATTGCTCCCTTTCCTAGAGAAACCACGGACCTTGTCCCAGCACGAGAACAGCTTTGCCGTGAAGATCTTCATCTTCCAGTTCTTCACCAACTTCTCCTCACTCATCTACGTCGCCTTCTTCCTGGGACGGTGAGCAGAGAGCACAGGGCAGCCAGGGTTTGGGATGGATGTTGCCCAGGGTGTGGGGACAGCCCAGCCCCTCTACCCTCCCCACCGGGCACGAGGGGCCCATTTGGGACTCAGGAGGGCCATGACCCCATGGATATCACTGTTGCTTCCTTGCTCAGGATCAATGGCCACCCAGGGCACTACGTGCGCGTTGCTGGCCGCTGGAGGCTGGAGGAGGTGAGGCACCCCCTCCCTGACCCCACAGACAGCTCCTCCTCTTCCTTTGCCTACTGCCCAGGGAGCCTCTGGGAAGCTCAGCTTTCTCCCATAGCACCTGCCAAAGGGTCCCTTGGGCCCACCCACCCTGCTTGCAGGGCATAACCCCTGCCTTGTTGTCCCCTCCAGTGCCACCCCAGCGGCTGCATCACCGACCTCTTCATCCAGATGGCCATCATCATGGTGCTCAAGCAGACCATCAGCAACATCATGGAGTATCTCATCCCGTAAGCTTCCCACGCTGACACTTTTCAGAGAGGAACCCTGGTCTTTTTCCTTTTTCCCTTCCTCCAGGGATGTGCCAGCAGCAGCCCAGCCCTGCTGTCCTCTGCAGGCAGCCACACAAATCCTTCTCTCCCTCTGCAGCTTGATATCCCACCAGCTACGGAAGAAGCGCAAGCGCCCCAAGAAGAGGAGTATGATGTTAGGAGAGGAGGAGGAGGCAGAGGACCCCTGCAAAAGGCAGTGGCTGAGCAACTACGAACTCAATGACGTCAACAGCTTCAGCTTGTTCGACGAGTACTTGGAGATGGGTACGTGGGGCAGGGGGCAGATCCATGTGTGCTCCGTGGCTGGGGAGTGACAGATGCTAGGGAGGCCACACGCAAGCAAGGGAGAGCTCTGAGCCACAGCTCCACACCCCGTCCCCCTCCGAGAGCCCTGGGACGCCAAGATCATTCCCAAAACAGAGAGCAGGCAACCGTGCTGGCCTTGGGCCCTGCCTCGGACCTTCCTCTCCTTCCAGGGCCACGGCTGTAACCCCAGGGTGTGCCTGTGCCTGGCTGGCTCAAGTATCCCCACAGATCCCCCTCTCTGACAGCCCTGTGAGAGCTGGGCATCCCCAGGACACAGCTGTCTCCCCCTTCCACCCCTGCAAACCCCCTGACCCAAGCCACAAAGCAGGACAAACCCAGGCAGAGGGGGACATCCCCCCTGTGGCAGCTTCACACCAGCACCTGGCATATCCCCCTCCACAGTGATCCAGTACAGCTTCACCACCATCTTCGTGGCAGCCTTTCCCCTGGCCCCGCTGCTGGCCTTCATCAACAACATCATCGAGATCCACATGGACGCCAGGAAGATGACGCAGCTGCACCGGCGCATGGTGCCCAGGAAAGCCAAGGACATCGGTGAGGGGGGTCCTGCCAGCTGAGCCCCTGAGCACCCCATGGCCATGGCACAGCACCGGGAGAGCCGTGGGTCGGGGAAGGAGAAGCTGCTTCAGACCCTGCCAGAGGCTGAGGGGCAGCTTGGAGGCTCCTTCCTTGACCTGGCCATGCCGAAGCTGCCCCTGAGCTGGAATGGTGGCAGTGAGCTGGCAGAGGGACCTCAGCGGCTGCTCCTCTCCCGCAGGGATCTGGCTGCAGATCCTAGAGGCCATCGGCACCCTGGCTGTCATCGGAAACGGGCTGGTGATCGCCATCACCTCTGACTTCATCCCTGTGCAGGTCTACAAGTACATGTACAGCCCCTGCAAGAGGGAGAACCACACCAGCACGGAGTGAGTTCAGTCCCGGGACAGCCCCTGCCCACAGCATCCCCACGGCCCTGTGCCCACAGCTGTGTCACCACCTGCCTCAGTGCCACCACTGCAGGAGCCTGAGCTGTCCCTCAGAGCGAGGTGGGGGGAAAGGGGAGCAGGGCAACATTCCCACACGGCATCATCTTCAGCCTCCCACTCACATCATCCCTGTGGTGGGTGACCTGACTGGGAAGGGCGGTGTGTAACACTGGAGAGCTGCAGGATTCCCAGGATGCAGGCACATGCTCTCTCCTGCCCTCTCCCTGCTCCTCCAAGCCTTGGCTGACTGACCAAGTTCACTCAAACGGGACAGAAGGCTCCGAGCCCTCCATTTTCACCACTCTTCATGAAAGTGGGTAGTGAGACCCCCAGGTGGGTTCTGCTTCCCCAAAACAGGAGGGTGCAATCCATGCTCAACCCGGTCCTTCCCCACAGCTGCTCCACCGGCTACATCAACCACAGCCTCTCTGTATTCCGCATCCGGGACTTCGAGCCCCACACCAAGGTGCTGCCGGAATTTATGGGGCACCAGATCGAGGAGTGCAGGTAAGAGCAGCCCCCTGCCACCCCCCCCTTCCCCTCACCGTGACATCCAGGCTGGAATGGAGTGGCCTGGGCTGGCACTGACAGAGCTGTGCTGCAGGTACCGCGATTACCGGAATGCCGACGACTACAACTACACCGTCCAGTTCTGGCACATCTTCGCAGCCCGGCTCGCCTTCCTCATCCTCTTCGAGGTGAGCACCCGGGGAGGCAGGAGAGGGCTGGGAGAGGGGTTGGATCCGTGCCTCGTGCCTGGGCTGGGAGCCCCTGACTGCCTTTGCTTCCCGCAGCACGTGGCTCTGTGTGTGAAACTGATCGCAGCCTGGTACATCCCCGACGTCCCCCAGAGGGTCAAGAATGAAATTCTGAGAGAAAAACATGAAAATCTCTGTAAAGAACCAAGGTGGGTGATGCCCTGGAAGGTGCCAGGGGTTGCTGGGTTTCAGGATTCGTCTGTCCTGGAGCCCCTTTTCCTTCAGAGAAAGAAAAGCTCCAAGTTAAAACGAGAAGCGATTTTGCCAAGGGAAGGACTTTGCCCACGTTTTCCATCTAGACTTTGTTTAAAGAGAAAGGATTAAGTATTGCAGTGGGAAACAGAGCCATTGTACCTGCCCCAGTGCTGCTGTCCCACACTGACTAAGCCCTGCTCTGGGAAGGACTCAGCCTGACCCCTCTCCATGGCCACCCTGTCCCAGCTGCCACCCATAATCCCGATGGGAGCAGGGTTCAGGAAACACCTGTCGTGGTTTAACACTGGCCAAACGCCAGGCACCCAGCAGAGTCTCTCACTTACCCTCCCCTGCCACAGCTGGGCAGAGGAGGGAAAAAATTAACAAAGGGTTCATGGGTTGGACGAGGACTGGAGAAAAACTCCAAGGGCAAAACAGGCTTGGCTTAGAAGTACAAAGTGAATTTATTACTAACAAAACCAGAGGAGGATAATGAGAATTAAAAAGCCCTTAAAAACACCTTCTTTTCCCCCAGCCCCTCCCTCCTTCCCACTGACAGCTCAGGGAGACAGGGCATGGGGGTTTTGGTCAGTTGGTCATCCAAGGTTTTCTTCCGCTGCTCAGGGAGAGGAGTCCTTCCCCTGCTGCACCGCGGGGTCCCTTCCCACGGGAGACAGTTCTCCATGAACCTCTCCAGCGTGGGTCCAATCTCACGAGCAGGAGTCCTCCCAAAACTGCTGCAACGTGAGTCCCTCCCACGGGCACACAGTCCTCCCAAAGCTGCTGCACTGTGGGTCACTTTTCCACAGGGTACAGTCCTCCAAGGCCAGGCTGCTCCAGCCTGGAATAGAGCCCGCTCTCTCCACCGCGTCTCCCACTGGAGCACAGCCTCCTCCAGGCATCCACCTGCTGCAGCATGGGCACCTGCCCCAGGGTCTGCGGGTGGATCTCTGCATCCCCCGTGGATCCCCAGGGGCTGTGGGTGGATCTCTGCATCCCCTGTGGATCCCCAGGGGCTGTGGGTGGATCTCTGCATCCCTCGTGGATCCCCAGGGGCTGTGGGTGGATCTCCATGGATCCCCAGGGGCTGCAGGGGCACAGCTGCTCCACCATGGTCTCACCACAGCCTGCAGAGAATCTTGGCTCTGGCTCCTGGAGCACCTCCTCCCCCTCCTTCTGCACTGACCTTGGTGTCTCCATGTTGTTTTCCTCACATGTTCTCACCTCCTCCCCCTCCTTCTGCACTGACCTTGGTGTCTCCATGTTGTTTTCCTCACATGTTCTCACCTCCTCCTCTTCTCTGGCTAGGGAAAAAAAAAAACTTTGGCCCTTTTTGTTTTGATTTCCTTCTTAAATCTGTTATCACAAAGGCGTTACCAGCCTGTCTCACTGACCCAGCTTTGGCCAGCAGCATGCCCATCCTCAGAGCCATCAAGGATTGGCTCTGCTGGACATGGTGGAAGCTTCCAGCAGCTCCTCACAGAAACCACCTCTGTGGCCCCCCCGCTACCAAAAACCAGGCCTTGCAAAACCAACACAACGCCAGACAGCCACAGCCTCCCATCTCTGCCTTCCTATTGACTGTGGGATTTCCCACAGACAGGGGTTCCCCAAAAACAGCCTGTCATTCTTTCTCCATCTGTTTCGGGGAAAAGGCCCTGTTCCCACTCAGAGTGTTTTTCCACCCCTCTCAGCTCAGACAGTTCCCTTCCCAACGCCTCTCTCCTCTCCTCTCCTCTCTCCCCAGCGTGATGGAATACGTCACCGAGGTGTAGCCACCGCTCACCAAGGAGAAGGAGAACATGGACTCGAGCCCCTTTCCCAGCCTGGCAGTGCTGGGGGTGCCGGATGAACCCCACGGCACGGTGCCACATTGTCCCATCTGGGACCGAGCTGGGAAGTGATGACAAGACAGTGGCTTCTCGGGAGCAGGCTGCCTTCTGACTTGGGAAAGAAGGAAGGAAGGAAGGAAGGACGCTGTGGCAGAGCCGGGATGTGTCTCTCCAGCTGGGACAGAGCTGTGGCGCTGGGGACAAACCCAGGGGCAGCGTCCGGCTGCTGGGCTGCAGGAGCTCACCTGGGTCCTCGTCACTCCCTTCCTTAAGCACAGGAAACACCACTTTACCTCATTCCAGGCTCCCTCTCCAGCCCTTTTCCTGCACCTTGGCCTCTTTTTCCACTGCCTTCCGTGACCTCTCCACTCTCGCCCCAGTGGGGAACTTGAGTCCCCCTTTCAGCACACTCCTCCCCGGCATGACTCCCACGCGGCTGCAGCTCCGCCCTGCTGTCTCCATGGACGCAGATCCACCCTGGTGTCTCCATGGACCTTGTTACCTCGTGTTCAGCTCCGGGCTCAGCCGGGTGCTGAGAGTTTGTCCCGGCTCAGCTGCCACCAGCCATCGGTAAATAAACACAACACCCACGTGGACACGCAGACCGTCACCTGCCGCCTGGTATTGCTCCTGCCCTCCTCCTCTGCCATCCCAAATCATCCCCCCAAAACCTTTCCTTGTCTTAGTGGGGATAATGGAAACACCCGGGGGAAATGGAGGAAACACCCAGGGAAAATGGAGAAAACACAGCAAATCCCCTATGATAGGGTTGTCCCACCTTTTCCTACAGAGACACCACTGCTGGCTGGCCCCCCTACTCCAGACAGAACGGGTTTGTCTGCAGCAGGAACAGGGTGACACCCCAGGCCTGGAGAGGTGCCACGGCTTGGGGAGGTTTGACAGGGGATGCCAGAGGCAGAACTGGGGGGCAGCCCCCTCCTGTCCCACCAGTAGTGACCCCAACCCGGCTGGACACCACCCTGACACTGCCCGTGCCCCCTGAGGGTCCCACCACAGACAATTTCCAAGGTGTGGGTCCTGGGGGCTGTGTCCTGGAGGTGACACACCCCAGTCAGGACTGCAGTGACAGGCACCAGGGTTAACTCAGCCTCAAAACCTCACTCCCAAAAGCACAGAAAGCTGCTAATGATCCCATAGGGAATGGAAAAGAGCTTGCTGAGCCCTCAGGCTTGTCCAGTTGTTGCACCACTGTGACCAAAACGGCCTCTGCTCCTCCATTTAACTTACCTACCACAGGGATAACCCTGATGGACAAGAAAGGTCTTATCAGCTCCTGATGCCTCCCCACACCCCTGCCGTGCCCAGGACCTGGGCTTGTTCCATGCAATCCTTCACCATCCCACAAATCCAACAGATTTACACCGGATTTTGCAGCTCATGCATCACAGTGTCCATGACAAATGGTCAGCCCTCAAAAAGGACTGCTCCAACACCTGCTGCCCCAAAAACACATGCAGCGAGTGGCTGTGGGGCCCAGGAGCAGGGGATTCTCCCCAGAGATCCAGCAGGGTTCCCTCTGTCCCTTTCCCTCCCACAACAAGCCAACAGCACTGGTAGTTTACATCCTAAACAATGAGGGGTGAGAGTCGGGGTGTTTCTCCAGGGGAACAGGCCCACAGACCTACCTGTGACCTTTACCTGTTTATTTATATATATAGATAATTATTCAATCTACATCTACCTATATTTATATATTATTAAATATAATACTATATTATTATTTTATATATATATATATATACAAATGCATACACTGCACCCATGGCCCTCTTCTTCCTTTTTTGGCCTCAAATCACGTGCTGGTTGATGCTTTTGTGGCTCAGGCTGGTGTTTGTCCAGAGGCTGCCAGTGCTGCTGTGATCACGCCCATGCCCAGGGTGTACCGAGGCTCTAATCACCTCCACGGTAATTAGCACAGGGGATACCTGCTGTCCACCAGTGGCCACGGCCAGATCCAGCTCCCGATGGCCAGCACCAGCCGGAGCAACCACCTCCAGTACCAGCTTCATCCAGCAAAAAGGCTCTAAAGTCATGGAAAGAAGGAAAGGGAGGAGAAGGAAACAAACAGGAGAGCCTGCGATGCCCACAGGTACAGCTGACTGCAGGTTTCTTATTGCCCTGACACCTCCGTGGGCTCATCCAGCCATGAAGAAACAGGGGGCTCCTCCTTGGCCCCCAAGCCTTGTGATACCTGCTCAGTGTGCTGCTGTCCCCCTCCGCTTTTCTCTTTTTTTCCTCTCTTTTCCCCTCCCCCGAAGCCGGAGTTGTTGAGTTTTTCCCCTGCAGGTTCAGGTGGAGGTGGAGCAGTGGGAGGAGGGACAGCCAGCCCTTCCTACAGGCCTGGCGCCCGGGGATTGGGGCAGCAGGAGCGCCCGGCCGAGGGCAGGGGCTGAGCTGGGAGGAGAAATAGATAAACTATTAAAACAGAAAGAAAAAAAAAGAGAAATTCCAAGCACTGATCTGGCCGGTCCGGTCGGCTCGAGCGGGAGGCGACGAGCAGGAAGCCCGCGGCTGGGGAAGCTCCAAAGGTAAATGCAGCTCTGTTCTGCTCCCCTTTCCATGCCGAAGCCACCTCAGATGAGGTCAGCAGGGTTTCACCCTCACCTGTGGTTCTCCTCTGGCTCTCCTTCGCTCTCCTCCGGCTCTCCATCCTGCTTGCTCCCTTGGCACGCCCACCCCGCAACTCCCTGCCCTCCTCGCTTTCCCCATGGCCGTGCTCCAGGGAATGCTGCGCCCAGCCATCATTTACCACCCCACAACATCCACACGGTCCTCTGCCTCAAATCCGGGCTGTTCCCACCCCAAGTTGTGGGAAACGGGAGCCACTGCTGCCCATTAGCCGGTGCTCCTCCCTCCCTGGCACTCAGCAGCCCCAGCACCCACTCCCTTGTGGGCATCCAACGCTGTCATTCCCTGGAGCAAAGGGCTCCGGGGGTTTTGGGGCTCCCCACACCCCCTGGCCAGGCTGCAGCTTCTTGGAGCTTCCTTATTCCGGCCATCAGAGGAAATGGCTTAGGAGTGACCCATCCAGGAGCAGAGCTGGAGCATCGTGCCAGGCAGAGACAGCCCCACGCCACGCTCGTGAGCGTCTCCCACCCTTTCTCCGTGTGAAATCCAGGTGGGCTGGCTCATCTCCACCCCGTCCTCTTCCTTCCGTGGCCGTGGAGAAACTCAGTTAATCCTTTAGGTATAAATCACTCCCAGCTGGTCAAGCTGAACACGTACTGGGCGTCTCTCGCGTACCTTGATCCCTGGTTTCACCCCACGCCTGGCACCAGCCTGTTCCAGAGGGAAGCACCGTGCCTGCATCCCTGCTCCAAGCCAGGCAGCACCACAGACCTCACCCTTCCCATCCCACACCGACAAACACGGGGGGACCAGCCCTGCTCCTACCCAAAATCTGGGTGCATCCAGGAGTGCTGAAGCTCCAGAGCAAAGAGAAGCTCGGGAGAGCTGACTCCCAGAGTTAGGCCTGGTGTTTACCATGGAAACACCGGCACCGTGATGTCCCTGAGGCTCCCACCGCAGCCCCAGCACCCGCATCACCCGCAGGGTGTGTGGGGACAGAGGAGCCCAGCCTCGCCGGGCTCTGCTCCGCTCTCTGCTCCCGGTATCCGCCTCTTCCAGCGGGGCCAGCGCAGTGACACCGCTGCGTGGTGCCAGCTGGAGGGTCCCTGTGTGCCATCCCTGTGTGCCATCCCTGTGTGCCACCCCTGTGCTCCCGGAATGCCGCGCCGCGGTGCCGATCCCTGGGCGCATCCCGGCCAATCCACGGGGCAGCAACGCCCCGAGGAGCACCGCACCCGCCGGGGAGCTCTCCGGGGGGAGGCTGCGTTTCCATAAACAAAGCAGTCCGCTGGCAATTAACAGGTTCAAGGGCATGTCAGGCTGCGGGCAGCTCTGCAGCCCAGGCAGGAGGTTGGCAGGTGAAGGGAGTCCCGCTGAGACTCCCAAAGCCGCGGTTTCCCGTGGCTGAGCTCATTTCCCCTCCATGGTTTTGGGTTTGGGCTGAAGCCACATTTTTAAAACCCTGCAGCCCCCGGCCGGTCATTAATCTCCTCCCAGCCATAAATTCACGGTTGGGAAAGCCCGGCTGGGAGTCAGCGCAGGGCGGGCAGGGGACACGGTGGCCACCAGGCCGTGGGTGGGACAGGATGGCTTTGGCTTTACGGCAGAGCAGCACCCACCACCCCCAGACGGAATGGCTGCGGAGGCCGATGGGGGTGGCCGGGCCCTGCCTGTGCCAGCACTCACGGAGCCCTTCCCGGTCTGTCCCAGCCCCGGCCCGCCCTGCGGCGGAGGCAGGAGGACTTTGTCCCCTCCGGAAGACGCCGCCGCTTGCGATGCCGGCAGCGCCCGCGCCCGTCACCTGAGCGTGCCATGGCAGGTAGGTGAAATCCCAATTTTCCCCTGTTCTCAGCTGGGAAGGATCCCCGTGTAGGGACAGCTGGGGGTCCTGCTCGGGTGTCACCTCACAGGGAGGGCGAGGGTCCTCCCCAGGCTCCCAAACCGGCTCAGCCTGTTGCTGAACAGCTGAGCTAAACAGCTAAACGAGCACCGCTCACTGCCAGACCCCCACGGCACAGCTTGTTTTTCCGGGATGGCTACACCCCTCACCTGCCCAGCAGGGAGCTGGATCAGCTTTCCCATCCAAACCTCCTCCCCTCTGTGTCCCCAGAGCTTTGCAGTGTGCCCCCCGAAATCCTGGTGCCGGCTGCCAACGAGACGCTGGAGCTGGTGCTGGGCAGCCGGGTCGAGCTGAACTGCACGGTGCGCTGGGCAGGCACCGAGCGCTGCCAGCCCATTCCCGCCTGGAGCAAGGACGGGCAGTGGCTGGGCAGCGGGAGCAGCCAGGACACCGCCTGGTAAGGAGCCTGCCCTGCGGACACCCACGCTTCTGCTTTTGGTGGGGTTGTCACCACACTGCCTGACCCACAGCATCCCCACGTCCCCTCAGGTCCGGCCAAAACTCCTCGGAGCAGCTCCTGGCCAGCGTCCTGCAGCTCAACCTCACCCACGATGCTGATTTTGGGGTGTTTGCCTGCTGGATCAGCAATGCCACGGCCACCTTCACCCTGCGGCGAGCGGGTAGGGACCTGCTGGGGACAGGGAGGGGGCATCCCACGGAGAGCCCAGGTGCACGGGGGGATTGAGGAGAGCGATGGGGGCACCGCTGCCTCTCTCGCATCGGGGTGCAAACCCGCACCGAACCCAGGTGCGCTGCTCACTCACCGTGCCCGTCCCCGTCGTGGCAGAGGCGGCGGGACACGTGCCGGCGGTGCTGGCGGCCCTCCTGGTCCTGGTGCTCCTGGTGCTCCTGGCTGTGCTCTACGTGCGGTGCCGCCTGAACGTGCTGCTCTGGTACCGGGACCGCTACGGAGAGCTGGAGATCAACGGTGAGCCCGAGTTGCCGCCCCGCTGGGAGCAGCCCCCCGCGCTCCGGGGGCTCACAAAGCCCCTTCCCGTGTTATCCCTGCTCCGCGGCTCTCCCCAGACGGGAAGCTGTACGACGCCTACGTCTCCCACGCCACCGCCCCCGACGACCGCAAGTTCGTCCACTTCATCGTGAAGCCGCAGCTGGAAAACCGCCACGGCTACAAGCTCTTCCTGGACGAGCAGAACATCCTGCCCCACTCAGGTAGGCAGCACGCAGGGCTGGGCAGGGGGTGGCCCGGGGACCTGGGGGTTTGAGAGCCCTTTTGCCCGCAGAGCCGTCCGCCGACCTCATCATGAACGTCAGCCGCTGCCGGCGCCTCATCGTGGTGCTCTCCGTCGCGTACCTGGAGCAGGAGTGGTGCAACAGCAGCTTCAGGTAGGAGTGGAGCAGCTCCCACGGGAGACGAGAGGGGCTGGCGGGTCCCTCAACCCCCCCTGTCTCGCAGGGAAGGGCTCTGGAGGCTGCTGGAGCTTTCCAGGAAACCCATCTTCATCGTCTTCGAGAGCCAGTACCGGGAGATCACTCACCCCGCCATCACCCTGCTGAAGCAGCACCGGAGCGCCGTGACCCTGCTGGTGTGGAGAGCCGGCTCCATGGTGAGTGCCGAGCAGGATCGTGACCCCCCTCGGCACCCCCGTTCCCTCCCCAGCACCCCACAGTGCCGGCCTCCCTCCTGCCCTTGGGGGCTGCCCCATGGCGAGAGCCGAGCAGGACGCACCCCAGCAGCGCGCCCCTTCCGTTCCCAGCTCCCCATTTTGTGTCAGCCTCCCTGCTGCCCCCGCTGGGGCTGCTCCCCGGGCTCCGCTGCTAAAGAGCAGGTTGGGGCACTCGCCTTTCGCAGGAAATTAAAAAACCCAACCAGAAGAGCCCTGGATCTGGCAGCTCACCCCCCAAACCTGCACGGTCAGGAGCCCGTGACACTCCAGGGTCTCCCCGTCTCCCGGAGCGGAGCTTTGGCCCAGGGCCACTCCGGCCATTTCGGGGCCAGGCTGGGAGCCGGAGCCCTGGGGAGTGTTCCAGCAGGTCGGGCCGGTTTCTCTGCCGGTGCGTGGGCACGGTGCCACGCCGGAGCACAGCCCTCACCTCGGCCCAGCTCCCAGCGCCGGGGAGAGCGAGCCGAGCCCGTGAAACCGTGCGGGGCCGCGCTCCGCTGGTCCCGGCCCGGCTCGGCTCATCCCCTCCCGGCCCCCGCAGACCCCGTCGTCGGACTTCTGGAAGGAGCTGTGCCTGGCCCTGCCGCGCAAGGTGTCCTTCCCGGGGAGCGTGGGGGACCCGCAGACCCAGCTGCAGGAGGACAAGGACCCCATGCTGATCCTGCACAGCAGCTACCTGGACAGCGCGGGAGACCTGGACCCGGACGGGGACCTCGGCACAGGTCCGCGTCCCTGCTGCTTCTCCCGAGGGCACAGATGCGCGCTGCACCTCCCTCCCGGGCTTTGCCTCCCGCTCCTGCGGCGGCGGGGGTGGGTCCAGCCCCTTCCCCTCCACCTAAAGCCATCTCCCTGCTCCTGCCAGGCCTCCGCGGGCGCGTTTTCGGCAGCCCCCCGGCCCCGCGCCTGGGCGGCCGCAGCGCTGCCAGGGCTCCGGCGCCCAGCGGGACGGAGGAGGCGCAGCTGCGGGACGGGCAGCGCTCCGAGATCGACGTCTCGGATCTGGGGTCGCGCAACTACGGCGCCCGCACGGACTTCTACTGCCTGGTGACAGAGGATGACATCTGAGGTGTCCCCCATCGCTGTGGGGACGCACGGACCAGGTCACGGCCGAGAAGCCCGGGAGCTAGGATGGGATCTGAGCCACGGCCATACTGGGAAAGCAGGAGCTGGCTCCAAAGTGGAAAGCTGGGAAACCATCGCCAGGAACACCCTGCCCGTAGTGCCTAAGTGCCACCCCTGGGTGCTGGGTCCTGTCCCTTGCCGTGGGCGGCAGGGACATTCTTCCAGCGTGAGGGACAAGTGCTGGGATGGGTGATGCTCTCCAAGGAACATCGTGCCCCAGCCCTGGGGAGTGCCCGACGGGAGCGGCGGCAGCACCTTTGTCCCGTGGAAATCCCCGTGACAATAAAAGGCTGCTGCACCCACTGGGTCCGTCCACGGTGGGGACACAGGTGACAGTGGCAGGGTGACACGGGGGGGTCTCCCCACCGCAGGCACCTCTGTGCTCTGCCCTTCCCACACCACAGTCCCTGTCACACCAACTCAGAGCCGTGCTGGGCACGGAGCGTGGGGTGGCACCGTGGGGTGAGAGCTCACCCTGCGCTGGTGTCTCCATGGCACTGCTGCCCCCGGGGCGCTGTCCCCTCCCTGCCAGGTGCCATCCAAACGCAGCTGCAGGTGGGCAGCACTCAAGGCCTTTATTTCAGGGGTACACAGGGCTGGGGGGTTGTACACAGAGAGCTGCAGAGCCAAACACCCCCTGACCCCGAGCCGGGACCGCGCCGGTGCCGCTCACCGTGGGGACCCCTCCGCCCGCTCCCCCCATCCTCCCACCCCTCTACCTACTCTACATCTCCCCCCCCGGGGTGCCCTGTGCCCCCCAAGCACGGGGGCTCCCCCAGCCCCACACCCGCCGGCAGCCCAAAGCCACCCCCAGCCCGCCCGTGCGTCCCCTCCCGGCCACCACCGCGGCACGGAGAGCTTTGGACCCATCTGCACCCAGCACCGGGGGCACTGGGGACACCGGGGGCATCTCCCCACCCACGGGGCGACGCCGTTCAGCAAACACGACCCGGACAGCCCTGCCCGGATCCTGCTCCTGCCACGCCAGCAGGGCCCAGCCCTGGCAACAGCTGGTGAGGAGCGACAGCAGCGGCTCTGCCACGCTGGGACAGTCCCCACAGGGTGACAGACGGGGCCCTGGGGCCCCCCGGGCTTCCTGCACTAAGGGCTCGGGCAGCCCCATCAGACACAAGCCCCTGACCACCCTCCCTAGCGAAGGGGGAAAGCAGCACTGTCACAGCATCACTTCCCAGCTCCCTGCAGCCTGCCGTGCCACCCCACAAGCTGTGGGAAGCCACCTCAGAGTCCTCCAAGCCCCCAAGCCATGCAAAGCCCCATCCCCACCCAGCCAGGGCACCACATAAGTGTAACGCACAGCACATCCCACGCTGGCACAAGGCACGGACACCCCCCTGGCCCCACGGCTCAGGGAGCTGGGATGAAGCACCCCCAGAAGCCCCGTTGCCCCAGAACTGCTCTACAGGAGCCTTCCCAAATCCCTGCAGCTCCTGCCCCCCTTCAAGCTGCAGGACAAGCCAAGTTTTGCAGACAGCTGGCTGAGAGTGGGGAGAGCCCCATAACTGGGGTCCCACAGCAGAGCCAAAAGCAGCACCTGGGTTCAAGGCTGGGCAGGAGGGAGGACAAGTGTCCCCCGGCCAGGGAAGGGGACCTGGCAGAGGGGGGAGGTGCACGGGATGTAGGGATCAGGCTACGGGGCGGGGGTCTGGTGGCGAGCAGCCTCCCCACGGCATGGCCGGCAGCACAGAGCATCCCAGCAGGGCATTCCAGCTCCCAGGGTGTCCTCACAGGCTGAGGAAGTCCTCCTTCCGGTACCCCTTCTGCAAGGAGACAGCCCCATCAGGCACACGGAGCCCCTCTGCTCCAGCACTGACAGCCCAACACCGTCCCCACCCCACCTGCACAGGGACAACGCTCTGGGAAAAGCAGGCATGGAGTGGGGACCCACCCTATGCAGCATTTGGGTGGTGTGGCTCTCCAGGGTGAATCCCCCGGCCTCCATTCCCTTGGGATCCCCCCTCAGGATCTCCCCCAGGGCCCTGCTGGCTGTGGGAGGCTCTGGGATGGGTACGTACCATCTTGAAGTCCCGGTGGAGCTTGGTGTACTGCCACATGTTTCCCAGGAGGCTGGCGGCAGCTCGGGAGGACTTCTCATTGTCTGAGCTGGGAAAGAGACGGGATGCAATGAGGTTTTGGGCACCACTGAGCACAGGACAGTCCCCACCGGCCCAAGAGGGGTTGGGGGCTTAGTGTGGGTGGGGAGAGGCAGGAGGTGAACATCTGGGTCCCACCACAACAGGCAGGAGCAGAGAGAGGGTCCCTGAAGGGAAAAGGCAGCTGTGGCAATGGTGGGGCGTCCTTAGGGGGTGACAGAAGGCTGGCAGGTGGCCACGAGGCCACTCTGAGCCGGTCTGGAGACTCCCAACACTACAGCTTGGGAAGGGACACTTGTGCCCCTCTTCCACCGTGCCGGAGCAAGGGCGAGAGGGCTTAGCAGGGCAGGAGCCCGGGTGTGAGCTGGGACACGGCAGCTCCCACCTGTCCCGTCGCTTCTTGATGAAGAAGAGCTTCCTGAGGCCGTCGAAGTAGACGATGTCGCGGGCGGCCATGGGGCTCTCCACCACCAGGTTGTTGAGCACCGCGATGATGTTCACGATGACATCAGCAGGCGGGGCCTTGTCCCCGACGCTCCCCGGCAGCTTCTCGATCAGGTGGCTGACCACCTTGGTGGCTGTGGGCAAAGGGCATGTCAGGGCCAGTGGCCGGAGCCGGAGGGGACAGAGCCACCTCTGGGAACAGGGCACGGAGCAGCCTGCACACCCAGCTGCGAGCAGGGACGCAGCAGGCAGGACGGCGCTGGGATGTGGCTGGAGATAACGGGAGGCCAGGCTGAGGAAAAGGCTGGGAAGCGTTTCCCACCCTCCCCCCAGGCCTGGCTGACCCTCGGCACTCACACATCTCGTCCTTGTTGCGGGCGTGGCGGGACAGGTTGCGGATGAGGCCGGTGAGGGAGCGCAGCTGGTGGTGGTCGGCGGTGCGGACGCGGTCCAGCACGGGGTTCAGGATGCGCTCCTGCTCCAGCGCCAGCCGGCTCAGCACGCCCGCCCACTGCAAGGCAAACACCCCCTTGGACACTCCACCACCTCCTCCTCCTCCCACTCAGTGGGGCACCCCGCCCAGGTGCCCCCCGTGCCAGCAGGGCTGTGGTGGGGAGGGCCCGGCTCTCCTCACCCTGCGGTCCCCGGCCGTGATGTTCTGCAGGGCGCCCGAGGCCGCCTCCGTCGTGTGCTTGTTGAGCTCGCAGCGCTGCAGCAGCCGGTTGTAGATGCCCACGATCTGTGGGTTCCAGAGCCACTCCATGCCCTTGGGGTCCTTGGAGACCTCCGTGAAGGTGACGATGTCCGCGTTCAGGTAGTGCTGAGGGACAGGGGCACTGTTAGACCCCTCCGCAGTGTCCCTCACTGCCAGCGTCCCCTTTTCCCTGCCTGCCTGGCCGGAACTGCTGGGCAGGCAGCTGGCAGGTCGCCCTGGCTGCATCCTGCCCCGTGGCCTGGAAAAGCGGGGGTTCAGCACCCTGATTCACCCCAAACACCTGATTCACCCTCCGCTGAGCTCACCCCTGTGTCCCACCCACCAGCCGAGCCCGGCGTCCACCTCCGCCCTGGCATCGCCTCCGCTGCCAGCGCTTCCCAGCGCTTCCCAGCGCCAGCCCCGCCCGGGTGACACGGCCACGACGTGCCCCTGCTGACCTCCCGGGCTTTCTTGCTCTGGGGGCTGAAGCAGCCCACCAGCTCCCCCGTCACCGTGCCGCCGGCGTTCCTCCGGTGGCCCTCGAGGCGCTGGAGCGAGGACGGGGGCATCTCGTCGTACAGGCGGTAGGAGAGGTTGCGCAGGACGCAGACGGCGTTCTCCACGCTCTGGGGGGGACAGGGGACACGAGGGTGTCACCCCTGGGCCACCTGCAGGGTGTGTCCAGCTGGCACAGGGGCTCCACGGCAGAGTCATGACAGCGGCTGTGCCCAGGGAGCCCAGACGGAGCCGGGCTGGTTTGACCAGCATTGCATCAAGATGTGCCTTTGCACCATGGGACGTGGGAGCAGCACCTCAGCCCCACCAGCACCAGCTCGGGGGCTCACCTTGTCCTCCGACTTCCCCACCTCCAGGGAGCTGTTCACGTAGTGGATCATGGAGTCCACCAGCCCGTGGCACTCGCGCATCTTCTGCCGGGTCTGCTGGCTGGCAGAGCTCAGGTTCCTGCATGGGAAAGGGGTTCTGTCATGGAGGGAAGGGGATCCCCCACAGCCACCCCCTCCTGAGCCCAAAAATGAGCCCTGCAGGCCCCGCCCCCGTCTCCTCCTCCCTCCAAAACGTTGCTCCCAGTGTGAGGACCCGGAGGAGATACCTGAGGAAGCCTGTGGAGTTATAGAAGATCTCTGCCTCTGAGGGGTTCTGCTGGATGACACCCGAGCCCCCCAGCCCAGAGAGAGGGACCAGGACCAGGTCTGTGAGCTGCTCCAGCGTGTCCCGGGCCAGGCGATCTTTCAGATTGTCACTGGAGGACAGATTCCACAGGATCCCTGCACAGAGGAGGACCCTGAGTACCGGAATGGCTGGAGAGCACATCCACCCCACCTCCCCTCCCTGGGGGGCTCACGCTGCTGACAACGAGGCAAAGGGATCATCCCTGTGGAGCACCATCCCAGCTCCCCTCACACGAGGGGAGGAGAGTGTTGCCCCCAGGGGAGGGGGACCCCTGCCCACCCCGCCGTGGTCCCCAACCTGTGACGTTCTTGCGGAGCTCGTCATCGGGCTCCCTCAGGGTGCGCATCAGCTCGTAGATGCCGTTCTCCTCCACCAGCGCCAGCTTGTTCTCGGCGTTGTCGTAGATGAGGTTGCGCATGGCGCCGGTGGCGTGGCGCTGCACCTCCTGGTTCGGGCTGTTGAACAGCTTCACCAGCTTGGGCATGGCCTGCAGGCTGCGGGCCTGGGGGACGGCCCGGGGGGTCAGACAGGCTGCGCTCCCGGGGCTCCCTCCGGCCCCCGCGCCTGCCCGCGGTGTCGGAGGGGCTGGGAAAGGCCCTGCTCCCGCTGGGAAAGGCCCTGCTCCCACCGCTCCAGGGGCTCACCTGCTTCTTGGCACTGCTGTCGCTGTAGCACTTGTGCTGCAGGTAGGCAGCGCCCAGCACCTGCAGGTTGGGGTCGCTGGCGATCAGGTACTTCACTGCCGAGGGCAGGTCGATGTCGTCGAACCTGGAACCGCGGCCGGGTGAGGGGGAGCCCCAGCAGAGCGTCCTCCACCTCTGCCCCACCACGTCCCCCACCTCTAAGGAGCCCCACCAACCCCATCTCCTTCCCACTGCGCTCTGGGCATGGGACTCCATTCCCAGGGGAAGGAGCATCGTCCTCCTGCCACATCTCAGGATGTGTCCACGGAGGAGCCAAGGCCACAGGCAGAACACGCTCAGACATCAGCCCATGCCGCAGTCCGTAACCACGACGCCAAACTGTGCCCACCATCCCACCCCTCGCACCCGGTGGGAGCTGGAGGGGTTCACCCCCCCCGGGCAGGTGACCCCAGCGGGACAAGGACCAGGACAGCCCGGAGCAGCCCCCGGCGCTCACCCGCCGGCGTGGTGTCCGAGCAGCGCGCCGTGCCCGTTGTACATCTCCATGGCACGCGGCTCCGCGAGGTGGTGGCCGGACTCGGCCAGGCTGCGCACGGAGGGGGCGCGGGAGCTGTGCTCCCCGAGCCCCAGGAAGGCGCCGCCGCCTCCCGCCGGCACCGTGCCGAAGGAGCCGGCGCTCAGCCGCGAGCGGTTGTTGCTCTGGAAGCGCTGGAGCGTGCGCATGGCGGGAGCGCGGATGGTGCGGCTCGGCGGCCCCTCGGCGCCGTCCAGCCACTCGCAGGGGGCCTTGGCGGCCGTGCCGGCGCTCAGCTGCCGCTCGAAGGCGAAGGAGCGGCCGAAGCCGGCGGCGGCCTGGCTCTTGTAGAGCTGCCGGTGGCCCGGCGCGTCCAGCTGCTCGGACAGGACGCTGTAGCGGTCGTCGGCGAGCGGCAGGGGCCCGTCGGCCAGGCGCAGGGAGCGCAGCGACAGCGTGTCCAGGTTCTGGCGGCAGCGGAAGGCGCGCTCGTGGAAGGAGCTGGGCCGCGGCGAGGCGGTGGCCGCCTGCGAGGCCGCGTAGCCGGCGGTGTAGGCACGGCCCTTGGCCAGGCCGCCGTTGCTGATGGTGGCCATGCGCTTGTGCGGGGTGAGGTCCACGGCCGAGCGCGAGGACCAGCCGCTGCCCCGCAGCGTGCCGAAATCCTTCTTGGCCAGCGGCTGGTACAGCTGCAAGGGGGTACAACAGAGGGTTAGGTGCCCGTCCCTCCATCCCCACCAGCCGAGGGGACAGAGCCCCCCGTACGTACCGAGGCTTTGGGGTCCACGCCATTGCTCTGGGAGCGGGAGCTGAAGGAGGAGCGCAGGGTCGAGCTGTACTGAGCACCTGCAGGACAGCGACAGAGGAGGCAGCGTGAGCACGGGCAGGGCAGGAAGGGGCCTGGAGGTCAAAGATCGCCCCGGCTCATCCCAGGGGGACCTGCTGTGGGAGCCACGGCAGTGCGAGCGGAGCTGGGGGGGACAAAGGGGTGGGAGGAGGGTGCCTTCGCCTGCCCGCTGGCCACGGGGAGCCGAAGTGGCCTCCCCGCCACGCCCCATGCCCCGACGGCGAGGGCACTAATTGCCACCTCGGCGGGGACGCCGCGGCTCAGCCCGGTCCCTGCCGCCGCAGCCGGATCGGCAGCCCGGGCATCCCCCACAGCCCGGCCCGGCTCCCCCGCCCCGGGAACGGGACCCTGGTAGGGCCTGGACACCCCAGTGTGCCCCATGGCAGCTCCTCACGCTGCCCATCTGCCACCGCCACCGCCCCAGGGCCGCCGGCGGGACGGGACGGGACGGGACGGGGCCGCCGCCGGTGCTGGTGGTGCCAGGAGCGTGACTCAGGCCGGGGGCAGCCCTCGGGGTGTCACCGGGGCTCTGTCCCCGGCGCCGGGGTCCGCAGCGCGGGGGTCAGGGCTCGGGGGATGCCGGCGCTGCCGGGCGGGGCGGCAGGGCGGAGGCCGCCGGCGCAGACGCTAAATGGAGGAGCTGGAGCCCGGCCAGCGCTGCCGCTCGGGGCCGGGGGGGCTCTGCCAGGGCGGGAAAATCCTCCCCCCTCCCAGCCCGGTGCAGGGTGCGGGACCCCAGCAGCGCAGAGCCCTCCAAGGGCAGCGGGGGAGACTGAGGCAGGACCCCGAGCGGGGTGAAACGAGCCCACGCTGGGGCTGCGCTGCCCCTGATCCCGGTGCCTGGGGTGCTCGGGGGCGCTCGGGGGGCTCGGCCAGGGCTGGGGGCACCCCCCAACCCGCAGCCAGGATGTGCCCAGAGCCCCAGCGCCGGGGCCGAGGGGCTCCCACCGCCCGTCCCACCGCGTGTTCCCAGGGGGTCCCGGGGGGGAATCTCCCACCTCTGGTGCCGTCGGCGAGGTCCTCGGGGCGGGCGGGCGCTTGCCCCCGCAGCATCATGCGGATGCGGACCTGCTCCTGGACGCGGGCGCTGCGCAGCCGCTGGGCCTCGGCCGCCTCCCGGCCACGCTCGTCCAGCTGCCGGTCCGAGGGCAAGGCCAGGGAGCAGACGCCGGCCTCGGGCTGCAGGGCCGACAGCAGGAAGGCGTTAGTCTCCTGCATGGCGGCGAGGGGCCGCGGCCAGCCCGGCCGCCCTGCGCAGGTGAGCGGCGGCAGTGGCGGCGTCCCGGCGTTCCCCAGCCGTAGGGAGGCTCCGGCCCGGCCCGTCCGTCCCGCCCCGCCGCCACGCCTCGCCGGGAAAAGGAGGGGGGCCCCACCGGGGCCACTGTCACCATCGTCACCATCACCCATCGCCACAGGTGGAGGTGCCCAGGGGCGACCTCGCGGGGACGAGGGCGAGAGGGAGGCGGGTGGTCCAGGGGTCTGGGGGGGGTCCTACCTTGGGAAAAGCCAGGATCTCCTCAGACAGCCCGCCCCTGACTGCTGGGCAGCCGCACCAGTGAGCCCCAGACCCCCACGCTGTCCTGCCAGTGAGCCCAAGACCCCCAGGCAACCTCGCAGAAGAGCCCTGAGCCCCCCAGAAGCCTCCCCATTGATCCCTGCCATTGAATCCTGGACACCCACATTGCTCCTCCAGTGAGCCCTGGAGTCTCATGTGGTCTCCTAGGAGAGCTCCAGACCTCTGGACAACTTTCCCATTGACCTCCAGAGATTCATCTGGCCCTGGCACTGAGCCCCAGACCCCTGCAATGTCCCTCCAATGAGCTCAAGGCCCCCAGGAAACCTCCTAGGAGAGCGCTCTGCACCCCCATAGGACCTCTCTGTACAGCTCTGGACCCCCATATTATCACTCCAATCAGCCCCATACCCCCACATGGCCTCCCAGGAGTGTCCCAGACCCCCATGGAGACTCCTCACAGCCAGCTCTGCCCACAAAGCCCCAGGCAGCCTCTGCAGGGACCCCCAAAATCCCTCGAGCCACTTCCCAGGAGCACTCTGGACCCCCATCGTGCACAGGGGTCCGGCCTGGAGTGGGGGGCTCCCTGCAGTAACTCCTGGCTGGGCCCTCCCTGCTTTGCTTTTCAAATCAGCCGGGGACCGAAGAAACAACAACAATAAAAAAGGGGCGGCGGAGCGCCGCGGGCCCGCGGTGACGAACGCGGTGACTCAGGCCCCGCTGCCACCGCAGGTACTAATTAGCCTCGCCCCACCTGCCGAGCCGCCCCATCAGCGCCAGGCTGGGGACACCGCGTCCCCCCGGCCCGCCGTGCTCGGCACCAGCTCCCGAACCCCCCCTCCGCCTCCGCTGCCCCGCAGCCCCGGCTCGCTGTGACCGAGCGGCTCATTCCTGACCCGAGCTGCGGCCGTTCTCAGCCCCTGCTGGGAGACACGGCGGCCGCGGGTCAGCGGCCGGGTGAGGTTTGGGGTGAGCGTGGCCAGCCCTGGCTCAGCGCTTGGCGTCACCGCTGCGGCGGCCACAGCGCGTTCGGGGCTGGGCCGCCTTCACAGCGCCCGGCGGTGACACCGTGCGCGCTCCGGTCGGGGGTGAAAAGGGCGGCTTTCCCTGAGGAATGTGCCGCCGTCAGCAGCAGCCGGGGCAGGGCCGGCGTGGCAGGAGCTGCGGGCCCGCAGTTTGGGGCGACAGTCCCCTGGCCGCCCCCCCAAATCCCCCTCGGTGGCACCACGCCGATGTGCCGGGGACCAACACGGGGGTCACCCACCTCCCCCCAGCAGCTCTGGGCTTTGTGAGAGCGCCCTTTTGCTCACCCCCCGAGCTTTTCGGGGTGCAGCAGCCAGGAAAACCCCCGAAGCCCCCCCTCTTCTCGCAGCGTGGCACCGCCCCACGGGCGCACCGGGTTTGGCAGAGCTCGGCGGGCGCTCCCAGCCCTCCGAGCCGGGATGAATCACGGGTTCCCCCCGCAGCGGGCCGAGGGGGCGGATCGCTCCCTCTGCGAGCCGACACTTGCCCGCCGTCCCCGTGCCAGCATCCCGGGGGATCGGGGCCATCCCAGGAGCCCCCCAGCCCCGGGGGACAGAGGGGCTCCGGGGGCACCGCCGAGCCGCCTGGCAGCCCCACTTTCCCCCAGCTCTGCTTCCCTCCCAAAGCCCCGTTCCCCCAGCCCAACACTGCCCTGCAGCTGACAGATGGAAATTTGGGGGTCCCGGGGGATTCAAGGAATGCTTGGAGCTGGAATGGGCAGCGCTCGCCTCATCAAGCAGCTCCTTAATTAGGGAAGGGTTGGATAGGAGGGGGATACACCAGGGGGCTTAAAAACAGCAAGTCGGCACAAAGAAAACATTCGAAGCCAGACCGAGGCATTCCCGAGTTAAATAAACCCAGCCTGGGATCCCTGAAGAGGCCGCTGATCCCCCCGCAGCCCGGAGGCACCTCTGTCACTCCCTCGCGGGGTGACAGCGCCACATTCCCGGGGAGCCCCGGCTCCTCTCCCGCCCCGCGAGCAGCACCGAGCGCCCGTCCCCACGCCCCGCTGCCCAGAGCCGGCCGTGCCCGCCGGGGCCAGCGGCGCTGGGCTGGGAGTGGCCCCGCGCAGCTCCGGACACCGCGCGCACGTGCCGGGAGCCACGCCGGGAACACCGAGGGAAGGAGGGAAAAGCCTCCCGGGGCCAGAGCTGGCCGGGGCTGGGCAGCCACCAGACCCGGGCGGTGAAGCCCGCGGAGCCCCGGCAGCGGGCGGGCGAGTGCGGGGGGACAGGGCGAGTGACAGCGGCTCTCCCCGGGGACCGGCGGTGGGGACGGTGGCGCCGACGGGTGGCCAGCACGTACCTGGGTGGGTGGCCCCGCGGGCCCGTTGTCCTGCAGCATCCTCGGGCGGGCAGGTGCACCCCTGGGTGCTGCGGGTGCGGGTGGGCGCCGGCGTCTGCGGCGGGCGTGGGGCGCGCCGGCCCGCCCCGCACCTCGCCCAACCAGTCTCCTCGCCGGGGTATTGCATGGATCCTCTCGCCTCCCCGCCGAGGCTGGGATTTCGGGGCTCGCCGGGGCTCCTCAAAACCGTCAGCACGGCCCGGGGGTCAGGGGGACCCAGCCACCACAGCCGGGCCACGTCTCGGCCGCCGTCATGATGCTGCAAAGAGTCCCCAGGGATCCCCACCGCCACCGTGGCCGTGATCCAACGTGTCCTTCCCACCACATCCCCCTGAACACCCAGCTCGGGGCACCCATGGGCGCAACGGGGAGGGTCTGGGGGTGCCAGAAGGAGAAGATGGAGGGGAGGCAGAGCTTGGGGGGCACACACATATTTTGGGATGCGGGGGGCTCCCCCTGGTTGGCAGGGAGCGTGTTTGTGTGCGTGGGATGGAGCAGGAGCCCTTTGAAGCCAGATAAGCTGAGAGGGAGCGTTTGAAACGGGCCAAACCAGTTTGGGGGGGGGTCACCACTTAGCTCTTACCACCGCTAACCCGGGCCCCCCACCACACCCCACACCAGCTGGGGGACGCCAGGAGGGACCCCCTGGCAAAGCCCAGTGCAGGGCAGGAGGTGTTGGGACCCTCCACACGGTCACTGCTGTCACACGTGTGGCCCGTTCTCAGCCCGGGGGTGTCAGGGGCTTTCTGTGCTCCCCACAGCCTCCACAAGCCCGTGCCTGTGGCAGCCCCTCGGTGAGGGAACTCCAGGCTGGAGTTCTCCTCCACCGCCCCGGACAAGCCCCGACGCCTTCGCGGTGTCCCCGCGGGGCAGGGAGGGCCAGGGCTGATCCTGCAGGAGCAGGGACCTGCCCGCGCCCCGCTGTCACCTGGGACTCCGGCACCTGGCCCAGAGAGGCTCCCTGTGGCTCCTGCCATCCCCACCATCCCCGTGGCATCCCGCGGCCACAGCGCAGCCACCACGGCAGGAACAAACCCTCGGGCCCCGTGCTGCTGGCCCTGTCCCAAGCAGACACCATCAGCCGGCCCCAAAGTGTCCCCAGCACCGCTGGGGATGGCTCTGCCGGCACCAGTCCCTCCCAGCACCAGCTCTGGGTTTGGCTGGGCCCGCTGCCCACTCCGATGGCGGTGGCTTTTGGAGCTCTGCCGGCTGGGAAGCTGCTGGAAAAGCAGTGCCTAAGGCCAGGCTGGTTTTGGGATGGGACTGGTGGCCCGGGGGCCGTGGGGCCACCCGCTCTGCCCAGCCACAGACCAGCTCCTGGCGCAGCGGGCGCAGCCCTCGCCCACAACAAAGCGCTTCCAAAGGGCTGCAAAAAACCAGGGAGCAGGGCAAGGAGAGGGGAAAAACAACTCCTGCCTGCCAGGACAGTCCCTCCCCAACAGAGCCTGGGGCCACAGGTACCGAATTTGGGACAGAAAGCCCCCAGCTGTGGCTGTTTGCTGATGGCTGAGCCCCCCTCGTCCATCCTCACCTCAGACTCGGGGTGCTCGGAGCGAGCCTGGGGGATGCAGAGGGGGAATGAAACCCTTGGGGGGAAACTCCGAGGCTGTTTCAGGGAGGAGCCCAGGGGATTTGGGGGACAGGGGGACCTGGCTGAGGAGCAGGAGCCCGTGGCAGGGGGGACAGGACAGAACCCTCGAGATGACACCACAAACAGCCTGGGGTAAGGGGCAGCACCAGCACCAAGGTGGGACAGGGGTGGGCAGGGACAAGTGTGCCAGGACACGCAGGAGCCCAGGGAAGCCAGGCAGCCCCCCATGGAGTTGGGTGGAGCCCAGGAGTGGGGCGGAGGCTCAGCAAGCCCGGGCTCGTGGCCGGGCATCAAACAGAGCCCTGCCTCCTCCTCCTCCTCCTCCTCCTCGCATGGAAAGAGCACGGAACGCTGCTGCCTGCTCCCACCACGGAGAGAGGGGACCCTCGGGGACCAAGGGACAAAGGCCAACCCGGCTCCCATGCCCTGCATCCCCGCCCGGCTGTTGGGGGGTGATGGAGCGGAGGGAAATCCCAGCCAAGACATTGATTTTAATTTTTTAAGAATAAAAAAAAAACCAAAGCAAACAGACGAAAAAACTTCCTGAAAACAGCTTCCTACCTCATAATTTCACAGAAATTAGCTTGGAAACGTCATCTGCCCGTACCTGCTCCAGGCTCTGCCCTGTCCCCCCCCAGCCCAGCCCCCCTGGCACGGGCAGCGCCAGCCTCGGGGCTCTGCCCCCCACCCACTGCCTGTCCCGAGTGCAGGGCACAGCCAGACCCCCCCTTCCCTCCGTGGGTCCTGGAAGGGGAGCAGGAGGGTTTGGGCAGCCCCAGTGGGTTCTTAGCCCCCCCCCAACCCTCAGCTCCCCAGCCCGACATGGGGACGAGGTACTGGGTATTTTAGCGGGGGTGGGTAACGCAGGAAAGGAGCTGCAAAAGGGATCCTGGATGCCACAATTCCACCTCCGGTATCCCCAGCCTGGCACAGCCCCCCAGGGCCCAGCAGAGCCCTCGGGACCCACCGGCACTAAGGAGTTAATGAATTCATTGCTGACTAAGAAATAAGACCCTTAAGAAAACAACCACCACCACCATCACCACCACCCCCAGGAAAACCACGGCGGGTGGTGGGTGCCCCCCGTGCCAGCACCGGGGCGCAGTGGTGGGGGACAGGCGGGTGCCGGGGGTCGGTGGCTACGGGCCAGGCTCGGGCACTAGTCCTTGGAGGGCTTCTTGCTGCGGGCGTTCCACATGCCGCGCTTGGAGTGGTAGTAGTGGTAAAAGTTCCTGAGGCGCAAGCGCTCCACCTCCAGCCCGCTCTGGAGCACCCTGCGGACGGAGGGACACAGGCACGGGGCTCAGGGGATGGAGGGACACAGGCACGGGGCTCAAAAAATGGATGGACAGAGGGACAGGGCTCCAGGTGGACAGACAGATGGACACGGCCCTCCCAAAGGGAAGTTTTCCCCTTTACCACCCCATCACCCAGTCCCCAGCCAGCTTGATGGATGTGCCCAAATCCACGTGGCCGACCCTGCTCCTGGGGGTTGAAGGGGCTGCAGGAGCCCCAGGCTCACCTGTCCAGGAGCTCCCAGTCCTCCCCGCCCCAGCGGTCCCGGAACTCCTCCGTGTTCATCCCTCCCACGCGGTCAAAGTCTGACTTGTAGATGCCGAAGAGGCCGAAGCCGTTCACCTCCCAGTAGCCTGAGGGGAGGGCAGCAATGAGGTGGGGGGTGGGGGGACCCCCAAATGCCCATCTCATCCTCCCTGTGCTCTCCCCGCCTCCTGGGAGCCATTCCCCATCCCAACCCCCTCTTCCCACCGCGGGTCCGACCCACTCTCCCACCTCCAGCGGAGGGGCACCAGGGGACGGCCTGGTTTTGGGGGGCTGCCAGGTGGACAGGGGTCCCTGCTCACCGTTGGGCTCCCGGGGGGAGCTGCCGCAGCTCAGCCTCATGACGATGGGAGCGTAGGCCAGCTTGCCCTCCACGCAGTGCTTCCGGATGCTGTCCAGGATGTTGGCAGGGAAATGGATGTGCAGGTCGCACAGGAACACGATGCTGTGCTCGTCCTGGGAGGGGACGGGCACGGTCAGGGGCGTCAGAGGAACGGCCCCCGGGGGAGAGGAGCCACAGCCAGAGCTGGTCCCTGTCCCCACTCACCTCCACCATGTCCACGCCGGCCTGGAGCCCGGCCGAGCGTTCAAAATTCCCCGTGCGCCGCAGGTACTGGAACCTGGGAGAGAGGACAGGGCAGCTAGCGCTGGGGATAGGCAGGGACACAGCCAGGAGGGGGACAGGAACCACCAGTGTGGGGGGAGAACCTTCTCAGGAAGGCCCAGGTGCTACAGCTCAAGCTGAGGGCGCCCCCATGGAGTCACAAGTTTCTGCACCCCCAAATCCACATGGAAAAGTAGTTTAAACCCCCAAAAATGAGGAGGAGGAAGGAAGGGGCAGCAAGGCGGGCACTGTGCAGGCAGGGAAGGAGCAGCAGGTCGTGTGAGCCCCCCAGACCCCTGAGGCTGGAGGCTGGGAGTTACCGGGGCAGGCGGGCGTCCTGCAGCGCCTTCTCCACATCCATGTCCTCGCTGTCGAAGTCCACCAGGATGACGTTGAAGTTGGCATCCCTCGTGGCCCCGTAGAGGCCAGCCATGTCCGAGATGAACTGCTGCACCCAGCGGGCCTGGTTCTTCACTGCCGGAGACACGGCCCCCTTAGGCTCACAGGGGGACCCACAGCACCCCCTCCCAGCCAAGCCAGCCCCTCCTGAGGTGAGGGGCTGCCTTCCTCCTGCTGGAGGACGCTGAGGGAGCGGCACAGAGCCCGGAGAGCCGTGTCCCGCTGCCACCTACCCGGCACCACGAAGTGCACCATGACGTCCTGCCTCCAGCTGAGCCGCAGGGGCCGGCACAGCACGGATTTTCCATAGAGGATGCTCCAGGCGCTGGGCTGGGGCTCGGTGGCCCCCAGGGCCAGCCCGTCGGGGTTGGCCTCGGCGCTGTCGTCCTGCTTGCCCTGGTGCAGGAGGACGTAGACGTACTCGGAGAGCCGCACCGTGCGCTGGCCCCGCTCCGCCAGCTCCAGCTCCAGCAGGTACCGGTTCCCCCGCGCCGTGTCCCGACGCTTCTCCACGTTGACGATCCTCAGGAGGGTGTAGATCCTACAGGGAAAAAGAGAAGCCTTGAAATCGCCACCGCCAGGCTCTACTTCCCGGCCCCCGGATTCCCGCCGGCATCCCGCTCCCTCCGTACCCTCCGTTCTTCTCGTTGAGCCTCTCCATGTACTGGGCCACCACGTCCACCACCTCGCTCTCGGCCAGCTGCAGGTTTCCTGACACGTTGCAGCGCAGGTCGTTCCAGTCGGAGCGCAGCAGCTCGAAGTCCACGGAGCTGACGCTGAACGTCCGCTGCCAGTTGATGGAGTCCTCCAGCCAGCCCTGCTGCAGCTCCCCCGCCTCGTAGGAGTAGTCCGACACCTCCTCCTCCTCGTCCTCCTCCTCCTCCTCCTGGCCCTTTCCCTCCTCCTGCTGCGACGCCGTCGTTTCCGACAACTTCAGCAAGGACGTCACCCGCGTCCCCTCGGAGCGGGCAGCCTCGGATGAGTTGTAGCTGGCAGTGGCTGCCGTCCTGCCCGGGGCAGGGGTCGTGTCCTCATGGCTGAAGAGCCCCTCGGTGCCCAGGGCGAGGAGGCCGGGCAGCACTGGCTGCTTGGGCGGCCGTTCCCACCTCCTGCCGCTCTTCCGCCTAGCAGGGTCCCTCTCCTTGGAGATGTTGCTCAGGAGCCAGGGGCTCCGGTGGCCAGGGATGGCCCGGAGCCTGCTGGGGGCGATGGGATGCTTCTGCGGGGTCCTGGAGCGGAGGTGCACTCTCTTCACAAGCTTTGGGTACAGGAAGATGCCGGGGAAGGCCGGCTCCTGGGCCGGGGCTTTGCGCTTCCCGGGCTGCAGCCGGGTCACGTAAACCTTCTCCTGGCTTTTCCGGGGCTTCTTGTCCTCGCTGGGAGCTGCCGGCCTGCTGGGACCCGGCATCTTGGCTTTGCCACCAAAGATGGGCACGGAGAGGTGGGGCTGCAGGCTCAGGGCCGGGCTGCGCTTCGGAGATGCTGCCGCCACCGGCAGCCCCAGCTCATCCTCCTCGTCCTGGGACAGCCAGTGGAGCGCCCGGCCTGGGCCCCGCTCCGACATGGGATCCTCCTGGAGGGCAGGGGCTGGGCTGGACGTGCCCCACGTCCCCAGCTGCCCGGGGGTGCCCACCTCGGCCTGCGCCCGGCCCCGCTGCCGGCGGAAGCTGTAATAGTCCAGGTCGACCCCGTAATCCCCGGTGACCGGCGGGGGATCCTTCCCTTTGGCTCTGGGTGCCTGCCCCAAACTCTGCTCCTTGGCCTCGGCAGGGGGGTCTGTGGGCTCAGGGCTGTCCACGCCTTCCTCCTCCTCCTCCTCATCCTCCAGGAAGTCTAGGGAGCGAAGGGAGAGATTAACACCCTGAGGCCAAGACAAGGAGGCAGCGCCTGATGCCAGCAGGAGAGGAACCTGCTTTTGGCTGGGATGAGGGGGCAGAGCTGGGGCCCTGGGGAATGCCCACTCAGGGATGCCCACCAGGGCTGGCAGCTCCAGCTGCTGCTGCTTATCCCCACCTCAAACCTCAGCACCAATCCTACCTCACCCAGGAGCAAACCTGACCCGCCAGGGCTTTGCCAAGCTGCAAACTGACCAGGGCAGGCTCTGAACGGCCTCTGGTCCCCCAGGAGCACCCCCAGGCTCCATGGACATCCCCAGACTCCACACTGGGTCCGGTTCTTGCTGCCCACTGCCGAGGCCAACCCAGGAGATGTGGGAGGAAGAGCAAATCCCACTCCAGTGTCCTGCTTCCCACATCGCCCTGTGGTCACGCCAAGCAGGATGCTTGGAGCAGTGCTGAGGGATGCTGCTCTGCACAGCCCTGCCCTCCTGGAGCCTCTGGCACCGCTGGAGTCATCCCGATGAGCCACAGCTCTGAGGGGATGCCGGGAGCTCGGCCCTGCGCCCAGCGATGCCGGTGACTCACTGTCGGGGCCCAGGAAGAGAAACGCTCGCTGCCGCGGATCCTCCTCCTCCTCATCCATCTTCATGTACTTGTAGAACCCAAACCTGGGGATGGAGAGGGGAGGTGAGGGCCCGGGAGAAGGGAGGAGCAAGGGATGTGTGCGGGGAGGAGCACACAGCTGCCAGAGGGAGCCAGGGCTCCCAAATCCAGGAGCACTGCCGGCTCTCAAGCTGCTGCGTGTCCAGGAGATGGAGAGAGAGCCAGCCCGGGGTGGCCCTTCCATGGGGGACAAGGACACGTGACAGCTCAGCGCTGTCCCCAAAATCCTAGCCCCCAGTACCTACTTTTCCAGGTAGAGGGGGGACTCCCTGTAGAAGCACTTGTTCTCTGTCTCCATGTGAGTGAGGCGCGTGAAGTCGTTGGGATACACGAACGAGAGGTAGACCTGGGAGGATGACAGTGCCACGTCACCCCCGAGCAGTTGGGGACCCGAGGCCACCACCAACACCAAAGTGACCCCCAGCACCTCAAGCACCCCACGGGGATTTAACCCCAATCCTCCAGTGAAGGACGTTTCCTCCTGGATTTTACCCGGATGGGAACATCCCCGCCCTGGGCTCTGCCATGTCCCTGTGGGAGCACGGCCCTGTCCCCAGGGAGACACTTACGAACTGCAGGCCCTGGTAGCGGGCGATGGGGAAATCCTTCACCACGTAGGTGGGGCTGTAGGCACAGGGCACCAGCACGTTCTCCACGCGGGATGCCTCGATGGCAGGGGCTGTGGGGAAGCCCAAAGCGTCCCCACAGAGCCCAGCAGAGATGCCTCCACCCAAGAGATGGGCAGAGGGTGGCAGGGATTACCCAGGTGCCCACAGCAGCTTTTTTCCTCCCCCAAATCCCATCAGGGGTCGGCACGGATCCACTCCACGGGAACTTACTGAGGAAGAAGGTGTCCCTGGGGTCGGCCTTGAGCATGTCGGCCCCGTGCTCGTCCTGCTGGGCCTCCCAGAGGTGGCTCCCGCTGTGGCTGGCCAAGGTCTGCGGGATGTGCTCCACGTGGTTCATCTTCAGGGACGACTCATCTGCGGGACAGGGCTGGGGCTGAACCCCCCGGGCACGCCAGGACCACCCTCCGAGGGGGCCTTTCCCAATCCCTCCAAGAGGGCTGGGAGCACTGTGGATTCCTCCTGCTCCCAGGGAAGCCGATGTTGCCCGCAGACCCCCGTGACTAATCAGCCTAATGATTATTGCATCGACTAATGAGGGCGAGGGCACTGATCCCAGCCAGGCCATGTCCTGCTCCGATTACCGCGGCCTCAAAAACGAGGGAACGCTCAGGGCTTTAACTCCCAAGGACACAGGGATTAAACCCTGGCTATCCTTCCTGCAGATAACTGCGACAGGAGCTGGTGTGCCTCCTGCCCAGGGATGAGGGTGGCACGACAACCTCTGCCACCATGCGGCCCCCAGGATCCCATGGGAGGTCACCCTGCTCCGGTCAGCTCAGCCCTGCTCCCTTCCCAGGAAGCCCTGCCTGCTGCAGAGCCACAGGGAAGCAGGATCCCCCTTCCTGAGCCCCAGATTCTTCTGCTTATGGCAGGGAAAGGCTTCCCAAATGTGCCCCTGCAGCTGGCTGGGGTTGGGCTGGAGCCCCTGGAAAAGCCCAGAGGGAGGGAGGAAGGATGGAAAGAAGGAAGGAGCTCTGCCTGCTGCTGCGATGGGCTCCCCGGGGGTGACATGGCTTTGCCTCGGGGTGCTGCTGGCTCTGAGGGAGCCGGGAAGCAGGAGGGAGAAGCGGGAAGAGCTGGCGCTGAGGGACAGGGATTTATCTGCACGTCATCCATCTCGTGGGCACCTGCATCAGCACCGCTGGCACCCCTCATCCCTCTTCTCCCCACGGATCCTGCCTGCTACCCGCCCCCTCCTCCTTATCGACACCTTCCAGAGCAGGAATGATGACCGCTCCCGCTCCGTGCGGAGCGCCGGGGCAGCACCCATCCATCAAGCCCTTTCCTGCTGCCAGGGCAGGGGCAGGAAGCAGAAGATCTATAGGTTTAATTAAACCTCGTGCCATCCATCCCTGCTCCCACGACAGCTCCTCATAACTCAGGGCCAGGCCCCAGGAGCCAGCGGGGTCCTGGCAGCCAGGACGAGGCTGCAGCACCAGCAGAGCTGGGCTTTTTCCACGGTGTGGTGCCTCCACATCCCACTTTTAGCAGCGCCTCAGCTTGCTCCCAGCACCAGTCCTACCCACTGCAGCCCTTGCATCCCTCCTTACACCGGGCACAAGCCCGGTGGGGGGATTCAGAGGCCGAGATCTGCCCCCAGCATCCCATTTCCCAGGTTCTGCTCTCCTTCCCACCTCTCCCAGCACGTACAGCCCCTGGAGAGCCCGCTGGCTGTGGCTGCAGGAGCAGCCTGGCCCTTACCTGTGTACAGGGAGATGTAGGAGGAGTCGATCACCTCAAACTTCAGGCTGGGGAGGAAAACTCGCCACTGGGAAAAAATAGAAGGAGATGGGGAATGAGCGGGAGGGTGGCAGGGGTTGGGATGCAGCTGCCCAACCCCGGCAGCCCAGGATGGGTCCTCCCTGTCTGCAGCTCCCAGAAACTTCCCTGCAGAAGAGGAGCAAGAGAGAGTGAGGTGATCCTGCCCCATTTCCTGCAGGGTGTGGGATTAGCAGGGATCCCCGCAGGGCCAGAGAGGGAAAGGCTCCCTCTGGGAGGATACAGACTCATGCTGCTTCCCTCTGGGGCTGTCACAAGCCCTGTGGCCAAAGGACTCCTTTCCTCACTCCAGTGCTTCACAAAGGAGAGTTTGCCTTGATTTAAGAGGGTCTCCAGAGCTGCCTGCCCTGATTTAACTCCAGCATTTTAAAAGCCAGTCTGGAGCCTTTGTCGGGACAAGCCCTTCCATGCCCCCGGGGCGAGGCACATCAGGGTCCTGCTTTTGTTGTGGATGTTGTTGTTGTTGTCTCTCTCTGCACAGCCCAGAGGTTCCTCTGCACGCCTGAAAAGCTTCACTCCCTCCCTCCAGCAAAAACATCCCATCTCAGAAACACCTCCCCCGTCTATTTGTTTTCCCCACTATTGGTTTTTGCCCGGAGAAACGCAGATCTTAACGGGATGGAGGGGATGGGGATAGGGAGGAGGAAGGGAAGGGGTGCTGCATTGCCAGCCTCCCTGCTGCTTTGCTGGCACCACTTTGGCTCCAGTGATTAATGAGTTCTTGGGAGAAAGGAAACCTTTGCTAACGAGCCAACATCTTCCCCTCAGCCAGCCTGAGCCCCTGACACACGCTCGGGGCTGCGCAGCCAAGGCAGGCAAGTTCGGATTCGAAACTCGTGGTGGTTCCAAGGGGGGAAAAGAAGAAAACAGGGAATCGCTCTGTCGCCTCGGCTGCCTCTCTCCCACTGCTGGGATGCAGCCAGCAAGGTGGGACCTGCCTGCTCTGGGAGGGGGATGGCTGGGAGGGTCTTCAGCTGCCCGCAGACCACCAGCAGGAAAGGAGAATTCCACGTGTCCCAGTGCTGGAATAACCAGGGAAACAGCGACACCGACTTGTCCCCACTGGCAGCCATGGCAGGGGGACACCGTGGCTTTGCTCCGGGGTAAAGCAGCTTGACACGAGTGGGGAAAAGCCCTGGCAGTGGCTCTGCGGGCCTGGAAGGAGCCTGGCGTGGGGTGGGGGGCACCGACTCACCCCAACTTCCACGTGGTCCGAGCCCCGGTCGTCCTGCTTGTGGAGCAGCTCGAAGTAGTAACGCCGGGAGGACAGGAGGCTGCAGGGGAGGGGACACGGCGCTCAGAGCCCAGGGCCAGCCTGGGAGAGCCCCCCTGCCCTGCCCACGGGTGGGTAAACCCTTCCTGGGAGCCCCGGGGGGTGTCTGCTCCCCCATCCCACTGCTGAGGGCTTTTGTGAGATCGGGCGGACACCGGGACATCCCCGTCCCCACCGCCTCAGCTGCCCCTTCAAACCACGGATCTGGGGTCCAGCCCGGCCCCAGGTGCCTTTTGGGAAGGGACCACGGCCCAGGGAGGTCAGAGCCAGCAACTCCCTGTCCCCAACTCCATTCCGTGGGATGATCCCCAAGGACACACTCACCGCAGGGGCTTGGAGACCTGGGAGCTGAACTTGGTGAACTCTCCCGGCGCCGTCCACTCGGTGCCCAGCTGGGAAGGAAGGAGGAGCCTGAGAGCAGCAGGACACCACACCAAAGCCCACCAGCCTCCCGTTAGAGGGATGAACCCCAAGAAAACCCAGGGATAAACACTGCATCTCCTGGTCTTTGGCAGCTGCCACCAAGAAGGGACCACGGGGGCTCCTCTGGAAGCCAGGAGCAGGGATGGGAGCAGGCTGAAACAGCCTGGCATTCCCAAGGGAGCAGAGAAGCCACGCATGGATCCCACCCAGATCCTTCCCCCCGGAGCAGGGAAAGGAGGAGAGCTGACGCCAGACCTTGCCCACGAACGCGGCCAGCCGGGAATTGGAGGGACTGTCGTCAGAGCTGAGCCAGAACTCCGAGTTGTCATCCGACGCCACGGAAAACTGGAAATCTCCTGCGGAGAGCCACGGAGAGGGTCACCACGGAGGGACACGGGGGCCTGGTGGGGAGGGCTCAGTCCTGGTACCTCGTGGTGAGATGGGAAACAGGGATGGGGACGCCCCTGACCCCGTGTCACGGCTCTGTCCTGGATGGGATCAGGGCTTTGCCTCCCTTCAAAGCCACAGGGAAAAGGGGCTTTGCTCCAGAAGGACCCTCCTGCCCAGGAGTCAGGATTTGGGGACTGTCCCCAAGAGCCTTTCTGTCCTCCTGCGGCCAGGAAGGGGAAGGACACAGCGTCTGCACGTTGATGCACAGGGAATAAGGCCACGCTCTGCCACTCACCATCCTTGAAGGGATGGATGTAGCCAAAAATCCTCAGCCCGTAGTTCTTCCACTTGGGAGACACAGCCAGCTTCTTCACCGTGGTGCGGGTCTGCCGAGGAGACGGGCATGGATCACCTCCTCCTCCGTGTTATTCCAGGCACAGAGGGGGCCCCACCAGCACCCACCTCTCCTTCCAGCTGGGAATCACCTCCCCAGGCCACACCCCACCAGCCAGGGCCCAGAGGAGCAGTGGAGCCCCAGGGAGGGACGGGTGCAGCCTCCCGCCGACCCCGGAGCGCCTGTCCCGGGACTCACGTGGGGAAAGAGCGGGAAGTGGAGGTTCTTCCTCAGGTGCCTCACGGCCCCGCCACACCAGTCCTCGAAGACGTGCAGGTTTGCCTTCCCTTTGTACTGCGGGGGAAGAGAGGGAGCTGAGTGGGGCTCCTCCTCCTCCTCCTCCATCCCCCCCAGGCTGCTGCTTCCCACCCACCTGCTCGTTCCAGGGCAAGGCCTGCTTGGTCAGGTTGAGTTCGGGGTGGGAGCTGGCTCGGCTGGAACGCTGGCCTCTGGAAAACCAGCCATCCACGTCCTGCCCGTCGCTCTGCAGAGGAACAGAGGGATGGATGGGATGGGTGATTGGGGCCAGCACACCCTGTGCTTGTGGGATGTCTCCCTGCATCTGCGGGGAGGCCCTGGAACAGGCTGCCCGGAAAAGCTGTGGCTGCCCCTGGATCCCTGGAAAAGTTCAAGGCCAGGCTGGACGGGGCTTGGAGCAGCCTGGGATAGAGGAAGGTGTCCCTGCCCATGGAACTGGATGGCCTTTAAGGTCCCTTCCAACCCACACCATTCCAGCATTCCATGATCTGAACACCCCATTTTGAGCGTTGCCACACCAAGGCAAAAGATTTCACGGCTCACGGCAAAGGAAAGCAGGAGGAGGCACAAAAATATTGGCAAGGTGTCGCAGGCAGCAGTTTCAAAATGTTCCAGCTAAACTTGTTTCCCCTTTCTCTGCCAAAACTTCTCCAAAACAGTGAGTTTTCTGTTCATCCGAGATGTCTGCCCAGTCTTGGGGGCTGCTGGAATTTTGGGCTCCCTCTCCAAAGGCACAGAGGTGATCTCCACGTCCCGAGCAGAGGAAGAGGGACGTCTCTCCGCTCCCCCTCTTCCTTTAAAGGGGATTAGGTTAATCCCATTGCTTGTATCTCATCATGTAGAGGGATTAAGTGAGCATTCACCTGCCTCCAGCTCGCTGATGGGGGACAAGGGAGAGCCAGGTACTTCTGGAGCCCCTCCAGAGCATCTCCCTCTTCCTCAGCTTCCCCACAGCATCATCCCCCTCTTCCTCGACCCCTCCCGGGGCAGACACAGCTCTGCCACCACAGCACAGCCCATTTGGATGCACAGTGCCAGGGAAATAATCAGCAAACTGCCTAAACAAACTCATTAGAGCCCCTGAGGAGGGAACAGTGCCCTTGGAAGACCTCACGAGGAAGGTCAAGCTGGGATGTGATTCCTGCTGTGCCCTTCTGTCCTTACCCAGCACCCGCCTGTGCCTCCTCTGGGCACCTGAGATTCCTCCTTTGTGTCCGTCTGTCCCTTATTTCAGAGGAGTGACCCACGGGTGGGATGGGGCAGGGAACACCCCACGGCTGCCCCTCCTGCCCATCCCACGTGGCTGCCCTGCTCTCGGTGACACCAGGATGGACAGGGAAAGGCCTTCAACAGGGCCTCGGTGACCAGCTGGACAGGGGCCAGCAGCGGGGTGTCCTCGTGGCCACGGCTCCAGGTGCCTCCTGCCCGGAGAATCCCCAGTCTGGGATGGAGCAGAGCACACAGGAGCAGGTGGCTGTGCCCAGCAGAGCAGGCGAAGCCGGGCCCTTCTCAGGGCACACGGAGCAGGCTGTGGGATACTGGGGGGGATTATCCTGCCCAGTTTCAGCGGGATACTGGGGGGTGTCCCTGCTGTGAGGGCTGCCGGGCAGAATCAGCAGCTGAACCCTGGGGTCCCCTCAGCTGGACAAGGCTTGGAGCACTCTGCTCTCGGACCAGTGACCTCCACAGGCCCCTTCCCACCCCGTTACCATCGGCTCTTCCTCGCGGCTCTCGCTGGAATCCTCGGCCTTCCTGCGCCGTGCCGATGCCGGGGCTGCCGCCGGCCGCCTCCCGGGATCCGTCACCTCCCCCAGCCTCTCTCCATCTGCGAGGGCAGCAGCAGAGAGGGGTCAGACCACGGCCCCCCATCCCTGCACCTCCTTGGGGGACACCCCTCTCCCCGGCACCGGGAAGGGGAGGTGCTGGCATTGCCTCTGCTGCCGGGGGACAGGGACACGGGAAGGGGGGTGACACGGGGGGCCTGGCTGCCATTCCCCTGTTCCATTTGCCCTAAGCAGCTTTGCAGCAGCTCATCAGCAGCAGGTTTAATTACACCCCCTGCAGCTCCTGGCCCTTTACATGAGAGATGCCAGGATGAGCTGCCGGGGGCATCGCTCCCCGTCCATCCTCAGGGATGCATCCCTGCTTCCTGCCCCTCCAAATCCCAGCTCTCCCAGAGCACACCAGCCCCAGACCCCCCCAGACATCATCCCCCCCAAACCACCTTCTCCCCACAACACCACACTCACATCAACACCTCGCTCCCAGACCCGTCAGCCTCGTCACCGTGCTGAGTTAATTATCCCCAGCCTTCGACTCCCCCCTGCAGCTCCTTTTCCTTGGGCAGGGGATTTTAAACTGCCCCCATTTCCCCCAAAACAATGGAGCTGACTTGGAAAATGTGATTTTGGGTGGGGGCATGAGACGACACCCCCTTTCCCTGCCACCCCAAAACCCAGGGGAACAGGAGGAGTTAGTGGTTCAATCCAGAGCCACGGGAAGTTCCAGGCAATGCTTGGTCAGGTGGGTGCCCAAGAGCCACCTCCACAAACACCTGTGGGTCCCCAAAATCCAGCCACGCCCACATGGCAATGAGGGAGAGCCCCAGGTGTACCCAGCAGTGACCCCACCACGGGAATTGCAGGAAAGGGGTCACCGACCCATTCCCAAGGGTGTGGAAAGATGTCCCTGTCCCTCCACACCCTCCTTCCCACCACCAGCCAGTGCTGGGGGCTCCCACTCCCCAAAATAAACCAGCCACAGCCGGGGAGGGGCCCGGGGTGCCCGGAGCCCCCCGCCACACGCCTCCCACACCATTAGTATTCCAGCGGCCGCGCAGCCGGCGTCTCCTTGGAGATGGCAGCACAAATCCCATCCCCACGGCAGGGACAGGAAATTAAGCTCTAAAGCCCCTTCTTCTGCTCTCAGCCATTCTTCAGCCCCTGGCAGCCCCAGCTCGCTCCTGGCAGCTCCCCCAGCTGCCCCCTCCCTTCTCCCAGCTCCATTCCCGCATCCATCCCTCTTCCCTCTGCGAGGAGGGTGATGGGGAGCGGCAGGACCGGAGCCAGCGCTCGTCTCCTGCGCTCCACTCACGGACAGCATCATTCCCACTGTGCTGGTCTGTGCCTTCACCACGGCCACCGCGAGCCCGGCGCTCCCAAGGCACCTGCCCGGGGGTGGGAGGCAGGAATGGCTCTGTGGGATCCACTCAGGGAGTCTCTCCCGGCCTCGGGGGAGATAAACCTGACTCCCGCGGGATTTGCCACAGACAAACCCCCTGCCTGGCAGCCCGAGGCAGCAGCATCCCTGGCTGCATCCACAGGGATGTGGCCATCCTGCTTCCCTCTCTCCCACGCCAGGACTGCGCACTGATGGGATATTATTTGATATAAACCAGAGCAAAGTGGGCAAAAACCAGGAGTTAACCCAAGCTGGGCAGGCTCATCCTTGGAGCTGTCAGGACCCAAAGCCACGAGCCCCCTGCGTGCTCCCCATCCCTTCCGAGGGGCTCCCACATCCAGGGAGGAGCAAAAGCACCAGCACTGCTCCAGAAAGGGCTCCCGGGCTTCCACGCAATTCCCTGGCAATTGAAATATCGGAAAATGACTGCTGGTCGGGCTGTGGGAACTGGGAACCAGTGCCATGGGGATAACGGGCGGGGCAGGGCAGTGCCTGGTGCCCGTGAGCATCACTGCTCCCAAAAATCCCTTCGGTCCCAACCACAGCCCTGCGGGAGGAGCAGCTCAGGGGTAAGAGAAGAGGAAGAGGAGGGAGAAGGCAGCGCTGGGAGGAAGAAGGATTCCAGTTTGGGAATGCACGGCAGCACTGCTCCATCCATCCCCTCGGCCAGCCTCCCTCAAGGAGCAGAGAGGGCGGGAGAGGGATGGGGGAAGGTCTGAGGACAGGCAGGGACCCGCTGGCTGCGGGATGGGGATGGAAGCACTCAAAGCCCTTCCCTGGAGCCACGCCGATGCGTCGGGAGCAGCGAGGAGGGGGCAGGAAGCACAAACCCTGGCACAAACCAGCTCTGAGTCACAGCAGCCTCCAGACAGGGAGCCAGGATCCTCATCCCGGGGAGGAGGCCGTGGATACGAGGGACCCGCAGCGCTGCCTCCCACGGGAGAAGCGTCTCCCCGTTATCCCGGCCCTGTAACTCCACTGGGAAGCACAGAGAGCCTTTCACATCCCACTGCCCGCCTCCTCCCCCCAGCTCCAAACACAGCCCCTTTCTTCCATGCCGGGGTTTCTCCTGGCCCTTTTCCAAGCCCTGCGACGCCGAGGGAGGGAGGGAGGTGACATTTAAACCCCAACACAGCTGCAGCAGCGGCGGCGCCTCCGTCCAACCCCGAGGCTCCATCCCCAAATCTTCCCGGCACAGAGGCGGCCTCGGAGCGGGAGCATCCCTGCACGAACCTCCTAACGAGATGTTAAGCGATTATAATCAGCCAGCAAGGAATCAATACCACAAATCCCCCTGTCAGTGCCACAGAAACAAGGGGACAAAAATCCCGGCCGCAAGCCCCGGACGGAGGGTGGTGGTGGCAGGGGCTGGGTGAGCGCCGGTGGCACCAAGGGGGCTCAGGGGAACGGCGTTTGTGCCCACCACGGATGGGGACACACACGGGACCAGCCCCTGGCCACCCCTGCCCTGCCTCCCTCGGGCACCGCTGCCTGCTCGGACCCCTCACGGCCTTGCTGAGGGAACTGGAGGAGCGAGGGGGATTTTTCCTGCCTCCCCGACTCCTTCCCGGCTATTTTCCCGCTCCGTGACGGCCCTCCCGGCTGGAGCCGTGGAAATCGATGCGGAATCGCTCTGGCTGGCGATGGAGCTGCCATCAGACCACTCCAGCTGACAAACACCCACCAGGGGAGGCGGCTCCGACACTTCCGCGCTCACCATCGGGATCTCGAATCCCTCCTGGGATCCGACAGCCCCCAGACCTCCCCCACCTCCCTCCCTGCGAAGGATAAAGCTCCCAAACACCACTGCAAAGAGCTCCCGGTGCTTGGGAAAAGCCATCCCTCACCTCCCCTGGCTTCAAGGGACAGTTTTGGGGACCCTCCGGGTGCCAAGGGAGCCGGGTCACAGCCAGGCTGGGGACAGGGGCCACCCTGGGGTGGCTCAAAGCCACTTGTGCCTCTGCAGAGACAAACTTTTGCCTTTCAAAAACCCAAAAGAGGCAGGTGCCAAATTTTGCCCATTGGGCACCCTAGAGGAGCAGGGCATGGTGCCTGGGGCAGCCTGGGAAGGGCTTCCCATATGGAAAAAGGGTCCCGGGGACACCCAAACCAGCCCATATTCCCAGCTCCAAGCTTCCCTGCCAGCAGCAGGGATGGGACCTGCTTTCCCTGGCACTGGGTCCATCCAGGGACTTTCCCAGCAGGGACAGGAGAGCGGGGTGATGCCAGGAGAAGAAAAAGCAGCTCCCAGCCCAGTCCCAAACCCCGCAGCCCTTCATCTTCAAAGGGCTCTTCTCATCCCCTTCCCAACCCGCTCCCGGCATCCCCGACAAAAAGGACGGACCCCAGGGCAGGCAGCAGCATCCCAGCCTCCCAATTAAAATCAAAGGATCTGCCCAGACGGATCCCAGAGGAACACACCATCCCAAAGCCTCTCCTCCCTCCCGCTCCCCCCGAAGATGGGTCCCTGCAGGGAGCACAGCCAGGGACAGGACACCGAGCACCCATCCCATTGCTGCCTCGGGATCAGGGGGTTCGGGAGCCCTCTGGACCAGGGCACAGGGGTGATGCAGGGCACGCCATGCCCAGCAGGCAGAGAGAGCCCTGTTTCCTCCATGAACTGCCTTTAGCACCATTGAGCACCCATCCCGTGCTCCCCCAAGCCCCAAAATCCTCCCAAAACCTCGCTCCAGCACCCTCCATGCTAAATCCCAGCAAACCCCCAGCCCCACACCCCCACTGAGAGCCACTTCAGGGTTTTGTTATCACTTTCTCCCTCTTCTTTTTGGCTTTTTCATCCTTTTTCCCTTCCCTTTCCACCTGGCGCATCGGCGTTTCCACCCCATTGCCTCGGCGCGGTTTCCAGCTGGGAGAGCACCGTAATGGCCTCATTATTTCCAACGAGGAATCCGTGTGTTCAATTAGGCAGAGAAGGGCAATTATCTACTTGGAGAAGATGAGGAGAAGGGGAATGTTTTATCAGGGACCAGCACAGCCCCTGGATGCTCCAGGTGTCACCAACTTCCAGGCCAAGGGGACACGGGGACCCCTGGGATAATCCCACTGTGCTCCCAACCCCACTTGGATGGGCCTTCCCCACTTTACACCCCCCAAAACTACCTAAAATCCTCCTGCCCTGCATCTGCAGCCTCCAGAGCGCCCAGCTGCTCGCTGACACCCTGTTTAATGAGTAATTAACCTTTGTTAATTAACCGGGCAGCACCCCTGGCACAGACAGACAGGTCCTGCCTCACGGTGGCCAAATCCAAAAGTCATCCCCAAACTCCTTTTGGTGTGCAGACCCTTGGGGTGATGCTGTTCCCCCAAACCCTTGCACCAAGTTTTTTCCTCAATATGATTAATTTCCTACGAGCTATTTGGGATTTTTTGTTGGTTTTTTTTTTTCACTCCATTCAATGTTTTTCCACCTAAAACACTCCCTGGCTCTCCCACTCTCTGGCAGCAGCAGGATGAGGGTCCATCTGTGCACAGCCAAACCCTTCCCCAGCTTCCACCCAACCCCTTTCCACCACTTCGTGCCCAAATAAAGCTGAATGGGACCTAAACTCTGCTTTTTCCCACACCTTCGCCCAGGTTTTAGGCGCCCACTGGAAAATCCCAGTGCAAGGAGCGGTATCTCCCTGGAGTCCTGTCCCGGACAGCCGGGTCCAGCTTTCCCTGGGGAATCAGCCACCTCTCCACACCTCAGCCGGGGAAGGAGCCCGTGTTCCCCATGGCAAGGGGCAGCCCGAGCAGGGATAAAGCACCTGCCGGGCTCAGCACCCGGGAACATCCCGGCACACGGCATCCCTGAGCATCCTCCCGGCAGGAGAACCTCGGCTCACCCTGGCGCCGCTGCACCCCAGCACCCAGGGAAGGGGGGGGACCCCGATCCAGGGCTTTCCCAGCCAGCCATCCATCCACAGGCACAGCGATCCCATGCCATTTCCCCCCTGCCCGAGGCCGGACGTGGCCGTCCCGAGCACCGGGACAGCGGCGGGGCCAGCGGGAAGCACCTCGGGATGACGGTGGGAAGGAACGCAGGGAAAATCCCCTTGGGAACAGCAGGCAGACCCTGCGGCTTTCCCACCCCGGAGGATCCCGCAGGGAGCCGCCAGCCCCCGGTGCCCCCCCGCCCTCAGCAGCCTCATTTCCTGCCTCGCTCATTCGCATTATCCCGATTTCCCGATTTCACCGTAAGGCCCAAAAATTTGCAGGATCATGCTGCTGGCCCCGCTCGGAAACTTTGGGTTTTCCAGCCGGGAGGCTTCGCCAGCCTCCGGCACCGCTCTGACCCCCTCGGGAAAGCCTTTCCCTCCCTCCATGAGCACCAAATCCCGTCCCCTTCACGTTCTTTTAGGACAAAACGCGCTGGGCGAGGTCAGTCCCACCAAGAAGGCTACGGCTCAAGTTTCACCCAGCCAATATTCCGAGCCGCTTTGTGTCCCCCCGGGCAGCCCAGGGAGGCCCTGCCACGGGAAAACCGGGAGCGGCTGGACACGGAGCCGAGCCTCAGGGCACCTGTCCCTCCGGAGCATCCCGGAATTCCATCCCGGCCGCGCTCCGAGGGCGGGAGAAGAAAGGAATTTTGCTGGGTTTTTTAATACAGCGGAGAAGCACAGGCCGCGAAAAGTGTCGGGATGGGATGGGGAGGGTTGGGAAAGGAGGGGAGCGTCGGGAAAGGGATGGGAAAGAAGAGATTGCCCCTTCCAGCAGCGGCGAGCGGCTATAAATGGCCTCTTTGTCATCGCAGCCAAGGCAGCGGGTGGAAAAATGAGGACGGAGCCGCTCGAGGGGGGGACAGCGAATGCCCCGGGCGGTTCGGGGCCCTCCGGGGTGTCCCCTGCTCCCGAAGCTCCAAAGCCGGGGCGCGGAGCCCACACAGGGCTCCCGCTCGCCCCAAACCCACGCGGGTGATGCGGGGCGCTGCCAACGGGGGGGTCCCACCCCTGAGGGGCTGCTCCGGGCCCCAGCGGGGCGAGGGACCCTCAAACCCCCCGGGGACCCCCGAAGCCCCCGAGGCGCCGCTCCGAGGGCTGCAGGGACCCCGCTCCCCCCGGTACCTTTGCCGTAGGCGAAGGGCAGGCGCAGGGCGCGGCCCTGGCGCACCAGGCTGATGTGCAGGTAGGTGAACCAGGCGGCCGAGGTGAGCAGCGCCAGCAGCAGCAGCAGCTTCAGCTGCTTCCGGAGCTTCTTCACCGGGAGCCGCGGCATCCTGCCGCCCGCATCGCCGCCGCCGCCGCCGCCGCCGCCGCCGCCACCACCGCCGCCGGGCTAACCCCGGCCCATGGGGCCCCCCGCCCGTGCAGCCGGCGCGCTCCGGGCCGGCCGCGGGGCGGCTGCGGCTCGAGGGGCCGGGGGTCGGAGCGGGGCTCGGCGGCCCCGGGCCCGCCGCTGCATCGCCCCCCCCGCGCCGCGCCCGCGGGGGCAATGAATGAGCGGCCGCCGCGCGCGGCCACGCCCCCGCCCGGGAGCGACGGCGCCGCCGGCCAATGGCGGGGCGCCCGCCGCGGGCTCTCCGCCAATGGGAGCGCTGCGGGGGCGGGGCCTGCGGAGGCGCCGCGCGTCTCCACGCCAACGGTCCGGCAGCCCCGCGGGGCGCCGCGGGCGAGACCATGCGGGGCGCGGGGGGGAAGCCGTAACCCCGGCCCCGTTCCCGGCCCTATCCCCGGTCCTGCGCGGAGGAGGAGCGCGGCGGCGGCGAGACGGAAGCGAGCGGGGTCTCCGTGCCGCGGGGACGGAGGGATCGGCGCGATTGGTGAGGCGGGCTTCGGCGGGGCCGCCCCCCGTACGGCTCCCCCCGGCGGCGAGGATGGTACGTTCCCGCCCGGCAGCGGCGGGGGCTGCAGCGCCCGGCGCGGTCCGCAAGGGGGCGCTACCCGCCCCCACGGAGCCGCGGGGATCCCTCAGGATCAGGGGCGGGAAACCACAGGATCAGGGCCGGGATCCCACGGGATCAGGGCCGGGATTCCCGGGATCAGCCCGGGAAGATGAGCGCGGGGATCTCCAGGATCACCCCCCCACGATCCCGTGGGGGCTGCGACCCCCCGACTCCCGCTCACTGGCCTCAGGAGCCCCATGAGGGCTGGATTCCCGGGATCCTCCCTGGTGGGTGCCGGGATCCCCAGGATCCCCCTGGCTGGATGCAGGGACCCCGGGGGCCGCGGCTCTGTGCCTCTGCTCAGCCGGGCTGAGGCCGCCCACAACTCACTGCACTGGTTCTTCCCTCTGCAGCGCAGGGCTGGGAAACAGTGGGACTTTTTCCCTGCTGTCCCATTCCAGAGGCTGAGGCAGTGTCCCCTCCTTGCTGCGGCTCGGGCTAGGGGCAAAAACACGGGAGAAATCCGTTATTAAAGGAAAAAACGCACTCGGGGCAGGGAAAACTAGAGGGCACCAGTGCCTTGGGCTGCGATTCCCAGAAACCGAATCCCAGTTTCCAGGGCGGGGCCGCCCTCGTTCGGTTTATTTAATCAGAAACATTCCCAGAATTGCCAGGAGAATGTTAGGGGCCAGCGCGTCCTGCGGGTTCCGATGCATTAACACAGTTCAAGCACTCTCACACCGCGAAGCCTGGGATGGGGGAATTCCTTTATAGGGATGCAGCCCTCGGGAGCCGGAGCTTTCCAGGGATCCCAAATGGCATCCCCAAGAACTGGCAACTCCTGGCCTCGCCCTGTATTTGTGGATGCTCACGGTTGTCCCCAGGTGGCCTCCTGGGAGGGGGCAAGGGAAGGGACAAGATGGGGACAGGGAAAGGGGGAGGGAAAAGAAAGGGGTACAGATAGAAGGGGAAATAAAAAAGGGGATATGAAAAGGGGGCGATGAAGGGGGCAAAGAAAGGGACAGGGAAAGAAGTGAGGGAAAATAGAAAAGGGGAGGAAAGAAGCGAGCAAAGAGGGGACAGCGCAGAGGGAAAGGGACGAAAGGCGCAACTAAGGGCGGAAAAAAAGACGGGGGAAAGAATGGGGTGAAGGATTGATATAAATAAGTACGCCCAATTAATATAAAACAAATATAAAATTTATTTCGTGTCTGAGAGTTCAAACACGCAAAGCCACGATCGAAAAAGAGACAGTGCCAAGCCCAGGACTGGAACTGGGTGAACACAGGTCTGACCTCTATCGCATCAGACCTCCCTCTGTTCACAACCACTGCTTCCAAAGGCTTATTTTTATACAGTTTTTCCCATAAAGTCCGGATCTTGAGTATGATTTTTGCCAATCAGCATATGCATGAAGTACGCCATTCATGAAACTGGGGAGGACAAAACGTATCCTGTCCTTGATGAATGTCCCATCACCGGAGGATGTTATCTGATGGCTCATGATGTTCCATATCTTGGTTCCAGATCCAGTCGTTAGTACCTGAGCTGGGAGGGGATTTTTCGTAGATCTTTAATCAGTTCTTCCGAGAAGTCCTCCTTGAAAATATAAATATCAGGAGCCAGCTTAACTCTATTCTTGATGAGTCGTTATTCTCGTAGCTCAGTTTTTGGGATGCAAATCAGTCTCCTGTAAAGGTTACAATTCTCCCAGGGCTAGTTCTGTTCGCTTTTAATATTGGTTACATCTTAACTTTGGTACATATTTTGATATTGCATATTTGAGCACGAATTTCCCATTTTTATTTATAACAATCCCTCCTCTTTCTAATTGGTAACATTAATTCATGCTTAAAATATACCCTTATAAACATATTTACAGAGATTCATACTCATTCCATTTTTGTTGCAAAGTTCCACCACTGGTTCTTATTTGTTCCTCAAATTTTATTAGAGCTTCCGCTGCTCTATTATTTTCTTGTTTCTCTCTTAATTCCATAATTTTTGAGATGTTTGTGGGATGTCCCGTTCTTCCGGTGGCCAGTTCTGGATCTATTGGCATTGCTGCTACTTGCATGCCTTGTACCACAGAATGAATCAGCCGAATAAAGCAAGGGATCAAACATGGCACAAATATTATTCCCGCTATTGAGCACAGGATAAAAAATATTACCTTCTTCCACCATGCTCCTTCGAATAAATGGTCCCACCATGATGCTTGTAAAATAGAATTCCATTTCTGGACAGGGACATGAGCGACCTTTTTGATTTCTTCTGCAAGCCCTCTAATAGTCTCACCATAATCATTTATTTCAATGCAGCATTCTGATTCATTAAATCTCCCACAGACTCCTCCTTCTTCCGCTAACAAATAATCTAGAGCAATTCTGTTTTGATATACGAATGCTCACATTTGAGTGTGTTGTTTGCCAGGAGCTCCAGTGCATCTGAGGTGTGATTTGATACTATTTCTACCACAGCCTGGAGCCTAATTAGCCTGTTCAGCAGATACACCGGGGTCCGATATCCATAGCTTCCATCCTGAGCGCATGTAGCAGGACCATAATATTCTATAATTCTTTCAGCAGGCCGCTCTTCTTCTCCCCATTTTTGACTACCTCCGGCCATAGGTAGCTCCTTTTTAATTTCCCTTTTTCTCCTGTTTAATGTTTCATACAGAGGTGCCCCTAAGAGACTGCTCCCTGATTTTGGGAGTGTGAAAAAATGAAGGTCGAATCATGCCTAAAGTGCATGAGCTTTTCCATTTGCGGGGTGACTCGCTGTATGCCTTTTTACCACATATCCAGTGTATGCCATTTGGGGCTTTCCAATTTATTTTCAAATTTTCTGGTTCCTGCCAATATATTCTCAAATTTTCAAGGGATTGGAAAGGATTAGCCCCAGCGCTCTTGTACCAACATAAGTTTATATTATTGTTCCATTCACAATTTTCTCTTTTTATCTGACTCCAATATCCAGCCGGTTTTTCAGGCTGCCAAATTTTACTTTTGTTATGTGAGTTGACTGTAAGGGCGGAGATACAGGGTGTATACCCCACCACATCAGTGTACTCTTTACCTTCGTGACTGACACAAATTATTCCAATTCTCCTTTGGTCTAAAATCCAACCTTCAGGTCTCTGAGTAGATATGAAGGTTTTGTCTTGATTCCATTTTAGAAGTTGCTCTGGGGTTAATCCTTCTCCTTTCCAGGGCCATTTTTCTGCTGATTTTAATCCCCCACAAATCCAACAATTAGATAACCCTAATTCAGTGGCAATCTCTTGCATTAAATCGATAAATAAATTTTGGTTGGAGGCCGGTAATCCCCTTCATCATACTGCCTTTCCATCTGATCATATTGCTTGCTTAACATTTGTAATCTCTCTTGTTCTAATTTCTTTCTTCTCATCTCAGATTCCTGTCTTTTTATCTCTAATGCTATCTGTTTAATACTATGCTCTGGGTCCATTCCATCCTTGTTCCTTAAAAAGCAAAATGTTTTCTCATATTGTGAGCATACCTGATCATTATCTGTTTCCATGCTATTTGTCATAGCCAGATAATGGTTAAGAACCATACTATTAGCATATTTCACATTCTGTCCTACCCAATAAGTTTTTCCCTCTATTATACATATGTCCAATTTAGAGTTATCATAACATTTAGGGTTAATTTGAAAGTATCCTAAAAACACAGATTTCATTTGTCCACCGACCCATACTGTCTGATTACATAATTTACATTCTGATATACATTTAAGTTTTACATTTCTCTTTTCCCTTTCATGATTTTTATTATTCTGGACCAGGAGCTTTGACCGCCGGTATTTAGGTCTTGCATTCCGGGGGAAGCAATTTATTTCATTGTCTAATCTGCAAACCCCATATCGAGTGCCATTAATTTCACAGTGCCTGCTTAGCTTTCCATTTTCACAGTGGTCAGTACGGTTTAAGGATACACCCTGCCCTTCCTGGAGAAACAGTTTGCACATTCCACACTCGGTGCTTAGGTTTTGCCCTTTCGCTTGGGCCGTGCTCTCAGTCTGTAAGCTGATCCCCTGGTACATGACCAGGTTCAGGATCATCAGGGGCCCCCATAGGTGTTGGTACATGACCAGGTTCAGGATCATCAGGGGCCCCCATAGGTGTTGGTACATGACCAGGTTCAGGGTCATCAGGGGCCCCCATAGGTGTTGGTACATGACCAGGTTCAGGGTCATCAGGGGCCCCCATAGTTGTTGGTACATGACCAGGTTCAGGATCATCAGGGGCCCCCATAGGTGTTGGTACATGACCAGGTTCAGGGTCATCAGGGGCCCCCATAGGTGTTGGTACATGACCAGGTTCAGGGTCATCAGGGGCCCCTATAGATGTACTCCTCTGCCGACGCCTCTGCCCACTGGGCTGCCACCAGAGGCAGGGTAAGCCATCCTCACGGCAGCAGGGGTATTCTTCTGGAGCCCTGATATCGATCCGAGCAGCGTATCTCCTTCTAAATGTTTCCCACCGAGAGAGCTTAACCACATCTGCACTGCAGGGTACTTTGTTTAACCGTCGGCACTCGATATTTAAAATTTGGGCTCGTGATTCCAATTCTCCCCTTACCCCCTTTTTAAACAGCTGGTACCACTCTATCGAGTCCAGCTCAATTATCCCTAAATTGGCAGCAAGCCGTAATACAAGGCTAGTCAGCTCCAGTTCCTCTTCCAAACACCTAGTACACAATGCCTTAGGGGGGTATCCCCTGCTGCGGTGAATTACCCAAATCTCTTGACAATATTTACATTTAAAAGTGATAAAGGGATAACAAGTACAATTTGCCTTTATACAACTTATCTGATCCCTCTGGTTCATTTGTTAGGGCGGCGCAGCTTTATCTTTAAATCTCCTGGAGAAGAAGTTACTTTCCAACTAGGTGATTTGCGTTGAGTTGCTACTTTCTTTACACGAGAAGCATGTGTCCAGCCTTTCTCAGCAGTACGTATTGCAGCATCCTTTACATCCAAATAATTTTAGAAATTGTTCTGCCAATGCTTTGGTTCCCCAGTGTGTCTGTTGATGTAATCTTTTCAAAATTTTCCTGCCATATTCTTTGGATATAAGCTCCCTCCCATCTGGAAGCCTCCACTTGCCTTCTTCTAATTTTGCCCCCAGTTTCTGAAAAAACTCCACTTCTTTCGTAGAAGGATGGGAGGGATATTCCTGTGTTTCAGGTTCCCCTACTTTAGGGGTACTTACCTTCATTAGAGCTGTGCTTTTGGCTTCTCTATCAGCTAAATTGTTCCCTCTGGTCCGGAACTGTAGCCCTGATTGGTGTCCCTTTACATGGACTATTGCAATTGCTGCTGGTTCCCTGATTGCTTCTAAGATTCTTTTGATTATCTCTCCATGAATCAGACCTCGCCCCCGAGTGTTAATTAATCCTCTCTCTTCCCAAATCTTTCCAAACGTATGTACCGCCCCATAAGCATACTTTGAGTCCATAAAAATCGTTCCTTTTCTTTCTCTTAATCCCTGTAACGCTTGTAAAACCACATAAAATTCACAAGCCTGAGCTGACCAACTAGGATCCAGTGGTCCCAATTCCACTACTTGCCCTGTCTTACCCTCCACTATTGCAAAGCCCGACTTTCTTTTTCCATCTATTACTCTTGCTGAACCATCTACAAACCACTTCTCACCTTCGTCCAATTCTTCTTCCTCTAAATCTGGTCTGATCTTGGTCTGCACTGTAACAATTTCAGCACAATCGTGAACGGGTGTCTCTGAAACACCCCCAAATAAGAATTGCGCAGGGTTCTGTGCACCAGTTGTTCGTAATTCCAATTCTCGTGAATGAACTAGCATAGCTTCATATTTCAGTAGCCGAGCACCGGTGAGCCATTTCTCTGCTTTTCATTGCAACAGATTCCTTACACTATGGGGGGTAAAAACTATTAAAGGTGCCCCGAAGGTTACCTTCTTAGCTTCCTCTACCAGCAATGCTACTGCTACTAGAGCTTGCAGACACGTGGGCCATCCCCTGCTCACAGGGTCCAACAGCTTTGATACATAACCCACAGGTTTCCCTGCACCGGCCCAATCCTGGGTCAGAACCCCACAAGCAGTATGATTGCTTACATCCACAAACAACTGGAACTGCCTTTTTACATCTGGGAGACTTAAAACTGGAGCCATTATGAGTGCCTCTTTTAGCTTTTTGAACCTTTCTTCATCTTGCTCTGTCCATTTAATCCGATCCATTGTTAATTTTTCATATAAAAATTTTACCTTTTCGCTATAATATTCAATCCATTGCCGACAGTATCCAACAAGCCCTAATACTTGCCTGATTTCCCTTTTAGTACTAGGAGAGGGTAAAGCCACGATACCTGTCACTCGTTCAGAATCTAGCTGCTTCTTCCCCTTCGTTAACCAGCGTCCAAGATACTTTACCTCAGGTTCTGTGAACTGTAATTTTGACTTTGAAACCTTTAAACCCTTATCTCCCAAGAAATTCAGCAGTTTTATAGTAGTTCTTCTCACCTCTGTCTCAGACTGACCAGCCACTAAAAGATCATCCACATACTGAAGCAACTTAGTTCCATCCACAGGCTCAAACTGTCTTAATACCTGTTTTAGAGCCTGTCCAAACAAATTTGGAGAATCCACAAACCCTTGAGGTAGTGAAGTCCACCTTAATTGTTGTTTTCTGTTTGTCTCTGGATCCTCCCACTGAAAAGCAAAATCCCGGCTCTCCTCAGCCAAAGGACAAGCCCAAAATGCATCTTTTAAATCAATTACACTATACCATATATCCTTGGGAGAAATGTTACTCAACAGAGTATAGGGGTTTGGAACCATGGGGAATAAAGTTTTAGTCCTTGCATTCACTGCTCTTAAGTCCTGCACAAGCTGATAATTTCTATCAGGTTTTAATATTGCTAAGATAGGGGAGTTGTATCTAGGCATGCACGGCTCCAAAGGTCCTTGCAATATAAGATTATCTATTATTGGCTTTAACCCCTTCTGACCCTCCATCGGGATTGGATATTGTTTAATTCTAATAGGTTCTTCTGGTTTCTAAATTTCTATATGGATAGGTGTCATTTCTATTCTACTGGCCTCCCCCTGGGTATACCAAACCTTTGGATTTATTTCGCTCTCATCTTCTGCAGTCAACTTACTACCAGCTGTGCCTCCTGCACAATCAAGCTGATTTCTAGAATCACCATTAAATCTCTTCCCAATAAATTATAATCCGCTTCTTCTACTAATAGCAGATTACCCAGACATGTGTTTGTTTCTGATTCTATTTCAACATCTTTAATAACAGGTACTTTAAATGGTTCCCCCTTAGCACCAATTACCACCACGGTTTCTTTACTTTTAACACACCCCGAGGGTAATTGCTGAACCGTACTCTGTTCAGGTTCAGAATCTACTAAGAGTATTAGTTCTTGTTTTAAGGGTCCCAATTTCAGTTTTATCAAGGGCTCTTTTGATGTTATGGACCCTAAATTGAAGAGCCCCTGACACCTCTAATCAGTTTGAAAAATTTTCTCATCTCTTAATCTCCTCGTACAATCCTTTTTAAAATGTCCCTTCATTTTACAATAAAAACATTCTGGGACGTTCCTCTGATTCTCAGGGTATTGTTTCTGATGGATGGGTGGTTTCTTCCACTGTCCTATGTTTCATGTCGGACTTACTGCATTTTGGAACCGCTCCTGCTTCTGGGCTTCTCAAACTGCCGCCACTAACACTTTCACCTGCGCTTTTTGCTTCTCCTGGTCCCTTCACATATAGACGCGCTGGGCTTCTCGAAGGAGTTCTTGTAACCCTTTTTCTTGCCAGTTATCTATCTTTTCTAATTTTCTCCGAACGTCCTCCCAAGATTTTGCAACGAATTGAGTTTTAAGCAAGACTTCCCCCACTGGTGAAGTCGGATCCGTTCCTGAATACATTTGTAAATTTCGCCTTAATCTTTCTAGCCACTCGGTGGGTGTTTCGTCTTTCCCTTGGCATTCTCCAAAAACCTTACTCATATTTTGTCCCCTAGGTACTGCATCTCTAACTCCTTGCATAACAATATTCCTTAGATCAATCATATTTCGCCTCCCCTCTTCCATTTGTGGGTCCCACCCCGGGTCCTGACTTGGCCATTTTTGATTCCCCGGGGTCCCTTGTGGGTTTCTTCGTTCCCGATCCTGTATTCCAGCTTGTTTGATCATTTCCTGTTCCTCATTATTAAATAAAGACCTCAGAATCACACCAATATCCTCATACGATTATATACTAGTTCCCAAAAATTCATCCAATCTATCTGCCACACCCAGCGGGTCATCCCTTAATTTTCCCATCTCCTTCTTGAATGCCCTCACATCTCCAGTATTAATGGGTATATTTATGTACCCAATAACCCCCGGAGCTGTCGGTATCTGTCTTAAAGGGAAAAGTTTAGATTTTTCGTCATCGTCCTCACCGAGCTTATCACCCAGTTTCTTAGTTTGTGGTCATGTCCTACTAGCCAGAGGAGGGTCACTTACCTTAGCAGGAATCGTCTGTCTTTCGTCTCCTATGGGCAGCAGGAGAGGATCTGTCGGGAGCTGAGGGTATGTTCGTAGCACCGGAGCTGGCTCTGGTACCGCGATTGCCGCCGCTGCACCACCCATTTGGGGTGCATCTGGTATTACAGGTTGGTGCTGAGGAACTACATAAGGGGGAGGGAGATGATCCAGGGGGTCCCAAGTTCTGTTTTTATTTGCAGGACTCTCATGACTTCTTACCGGGAGAAGTCCTACTCCAGCGTCCTCCCAAATTCTTGCATATTCCTTCTCCTCTTTGCTGCGTGAGCCCACATAGTTATTTAAGGCTTGGCACATCCATTTCTCGAAAGTGCCAAATATGGGCCACATTAGGTGATCTCTGATCTCCTTACCTCCCCAAATTTTGATACAATAATAGATAATTTTCTCTTGGGATTTCATGCCCCGGTCCGAACAGTCCCCCCAGTGTTCTAATAACCACCCCAGAGGACTATCCCGAAGGATTTCAGGTATGCTCTGCTTGTTTCCTTTCGTGAGTTTTTCCTGGGACTTTTTCTGGATCTTACTTTTTCTCTGCCCCATGTCTTTTTTATTCTAGCTAGCTTGCCTTACCTTTTTACTCTGCGCTGAGTTTCTTCAGTTGTGATCGGTACCATTTGCAATTTTACCCTGATATTTTACCAGTTTACTGGCCCCGCGGAGAACCGTTCCGGAGGTTTTCAACTGGTAACAGCTATCTTTCTCTAATAACCTATTTTTGGACTTACCAAGTCCAAGACCAGAAGGCTTACCAGTTCCCGAACTCTAAGGAACGTACCTTCCCTTCTGGTCTTCCATGATCGATCCCCCGAATCTCCTTAGAAGATTCGGGCTCGATGTGTGTCACCGGGGTTTCTACCCCCCGCCTTTTTGTATCTTTTGCTTCCCCCACGACCGACCTCTTCCCTCGCGGGAGAGAGGAACTGCGATCTTGGGGTCCGCACTCACTTTGTGAAAATTTCACGTCTCACACACGCTCAATCACACCTCGCTCAACCACGCAATACTCACGGTCCTTTTTCCTGCGTGGGCTCTTCGTGCACGTAGATTTTTATAAGCGAATTAGTTTGCCGCGGCTCCAGAGATCTTCCCCGATCTCCCCTGAGTTCCCTGAGAGCTCTTTTTATCCTCCTTTTCGATACGTGGCAATTTAAAAATCGTGTTCGGTGATACAATTGGTTGGCAGAACCCCTTGTCTCGTCAGGCCGCTAAAATCAGTGGGGGCGCCTCCTGAGCGAAGACGGCGGTCCGCGATACCAAAATCGTATCACGTCGGGGTCACCATTTCATATAAATAAAATACGCCCAATTAATATAAAACAAATATAAAATTTATTTCGTGTCCGAGAGTTCAAACACGCAAAGCCACGATCGAAAAAGGAGACAGCGCCAAGCCCGGGACTGGAACTGGGTGAACACAGGTCTGACCTCTATCGCATCAGACCTCCCTCTGTTCACAACCACTGCTTCCAGCGGCTTGTTTTTATACAGTTTTTCCCATAAAGTCCGGATCTTGAGTATGATTTTTGCCAATCAGCATATGCATGAAGTACGCCATTCATGAAACTGGGGAGGACAAAACGTCCTTGATTAATGTCCCATCACCAGAGGATGTTATCTGATGGCTCATGATGTTCCATATCTTGGTTCCAGATCCAGTCGTTAGTACCTGAGCTGGGAGGGGATTTTTCATAGATCTTTAATCAGTTCTTCCGAGAAGTCCTCCTTGAAAATATAAATATCAGGAGCCAGCTTAACTCTATTCTTGATGAGTCGTTATTCTCATAGCTCAGTTGTTGGGATGCAAATCAGTCTCCTGTAAAGGTTACAATTCTCCCAGGGCTAGTTCTGTTCACTTTTAATATTGGTTACATCTTAACTTTGGTACATATTTTGATATTGCATATTTGAGCACGAATTTCCCATTTTTATTTATAACAGGATGAAGGGGTGGACAGGGAGCAAAAAAGGGGACAAGATAGGGACAGGGAAAGGGGGAGGGAAAAGAAAAGGGGAACAGATAGAAGGGGAAATATAAAAAAGGGATATAAAAAGGGGGCGATGAAGGGGGCAAAGAAAGGGACAGGGAAAGAGGTGAGGGGAAAAAAGAAAGGGGGAGGAAAGAAGCGAGCAAAGAGGGGACAGCGCAGAGGGAAAGGGAAGAAAGGCACAACTAAGGGCGGAAAGAAAGACAGGCGAAAGAATGGGGTGAAGGATGAAGGGGGGACAGGGAGCAAAAAAGGGGACAAGGAAAGTGACAGGGAAACCAGGGGATAAAGAAAGAAAACGGTGAAGCAAAAAGGGGGCAAAGAGCAGCTAAATATGGAGACAAGGAAAGAAGAGGGCAATTAAGGGGCAAAGAAAGAAGCTGGAAAAGGGGTGAAGAGGGCGATAAAGCAGGGAACGAGGAAAGCAGGGAGTGGAAAGATGTGCGCTAATGTCTTCACGGGCAATTCCATGGGTGGGGGCACGGGTGTCAAGGTCTTTGCAATGGGTCCTATTGTCTCTGCTGACTTTGGGCAGCAGGGTCGTTGCCTGGCCCGGACAGCTTTTGGCACCTGAGACAGACACAGGTCTGCACAAGCCTGAACTTCCGACCTTTGTAGGTTCAAGGCGGGGTATGGATTAGGCTGTTCGGGAAGGCTGCACCTTGGTACCTCAGCCAAGGGGGAAGGGAAGAGGGCAATGTCCGGCCGGGAGTTCGGGATAAAAGGAGGCTGCGTCCTCCAAAACCCTGAGAGAGAAAACCCCACGGGCGTGTGCCCCGGTGGACTCCCTCCTTTTATTGGAGTAAAGTTGAAGGACTCCTCAGCCTCCTTTTTGGACATAAACCTCAGGCGCTGGTGGATTTTCCCGACGGCGGGTCGGGGTTCTACCTACCGCGGAGGAGGAGCCTCCTTCTCCCTCACAGGTGCGTCCGGAGGGGCCGCCTCTTCCCGCTGCATCCTGAATCCTGGGGCATGAAACCACAGCCAGGCACCACCGCGTCTCCTGCCGCTGCCGGTGTTCCCCGAGCCCCAGGGATGCAGCAGCCGCTGCCGCCCTACGAGGCGCCGCCGGGGAACGTGAGCATGGAGGAGCTGCCCCGGAGCACGACGGTGCTGGTGGAGGAGCCGCCGCAGCCGCCCCGGGACTACCTGGTGTGGTCCCTCTTCCACACAGTGTACGGCAACATCTGCTGCCTCGGTCTGCTGGCGTTCATCTTCTCTGTCAAGGTGGGGAGCCCGAGGGGGGCAGTGGGGGTGGTGGGGGCGGCCCCAGGGACCCCATGGAGTCCCCGACCTCAGGGACACCCATAGAGACCACTGAGCCCCAAGCCTGGGGTGCCCCGGGGACCCCACTGAGCCCCCGAGGACCCCACTGAGCCCCCAGGGACCCCACTGAACCCCCAGCCCGGGATGTCCCGGGGACCCCACTGAGCCCCCGAGGACCCCACTGAGCCCCCAGGGACCTCACTGAGCCCCCGGCCCCAGGGAGACCCATGGAGCCCAGAGAGCCTCAGTTCAGGGGCGTCCCATGGACCCCGCGAACTCCAGACCAGAGGGTGCCCCATGGACCCCACAGAGTTCCCTCTTCATGGACCACTGACCCCACAGAGTCCTAGCTGGAAGCTCTGGAGACGGCAGGGGTTTGGGGCGGGGAGGGCAGTGGGCACCTCAGGGTATCCCCGGTGTTCTGGGGGGGTTCAGGCCGGTCTCTCCCACCCTCTGAAGTGCCCCCCTCCAGCGCCACTGACTCCGCCTCTGCCTCCCCCCAGTCCAGGGACCGCAAGGTGCTGGGTGACCACAGCGGGGCCCTGAACTACGGCTCCACAGCCAAATGGCTGAACGTCGCGGCCCTGGTGATCAACATCGCCGTCGCCATCATTGTTGTCATCGTCTTGGTCCTGATCCGCTGAGCATCATCAGAAGCATGCAGCCCCCCCAGTACGGCCCCACTTAGTCCCCTCCTTGCCCCGAGAGCTGCGCATCGCCGCCGAGTTCCCCGCACCCCTCGGAGCCCGGGAGTGCCCTCCGCTCACCGGAACTGCAAAGTGACAATCCATGTGCTCCCCTGGAGCCCGCCGGTGCCCTGTCCCTCCTCCCTCCCTGCTCGGAGCTTTTGTGGAGCCCTCGCTGCAGGTGTCTGGGGACGGACACCAGGGAGGAGCTGAGCACCCCCGACCCCGCTGTTGCCTGTTTGCTGCTTTGCTCTGGGTCTGGAGCCCCAGCTGTCTCGAAATAATCCCGAGGAAAAGCACCTGGTTCAGAGAAACCCCTGTTCAAATAAAGGTCTCTTTCACTTTTGCCCCGTCTTGGTTTCGTATTGTAGGGAAGTGTTTCTCCCTGTGAACATCGGGCTCCTGCCAGGACACCACACTCGTAAGATGTCTGAAATCCCACTCACAAACACAGTGGATATTTGTTGCAGGATCCCTGGCACTGAGCCTCTGGTGAATCATTTTTTGCTCGCTTTTTCCTGGAAAACACGCACTCCTCGCTGCAAGTGGGATCTGCTGCCTGCCCGGCCCCAGGCTTGGCCTGCCCAAACCCCAGCACATCCAATGGGAACTCAGGACAGCAAAGGCCATCGCTCCAAGATCCCCCCTTCCTCCTTCTCCCTGTTTTTATCAACAGCTTCTAGCACAAATCCAAAGGGCAGCCCCACACAAGCCAACACGGAAAAAATTGACCCTTTCCCAGCCCAGAGCCTCCCTCCCTCCCACCTGCGACCGCTCTGGGCTGCTATGGAGAGCTCCCTCCAGCCCATCTGTCACTGAAACTTGGGAAGAGAATAAAAACCCTCCAGCACGATGTTTGTAGTGACAGAGAATCAGGCATTACTTTGTTCTGGCCAGGACGTGCCACGGGAAAACACTCTATCCACACCTAGTTCCTTTCCTGATGTTTCCCATATCTATACAGACCAAAACCCCAAAGAAATTCTCCTTCACTGGTCTTAAAATTACACAATTCTTAGTATTCCATCTCCTGTTGGTTCTTGATCCCTTCACCTTCAGTGATAATTTGGTCCTCATTGTTGGCTTTTCACCGATCAATTTCCCTGACCGTGCCAGGGGAGTGATGCTGGTTAATGTTCACTACTGGTCGCTTCTCTCCTCTGTATCTTCTGGCTGCTCCCTATCTGTGCATGTTCAGACCATCAGGCCTCTCCCGGCGGACAGAGAAGCTTATCTTTTCCAAGGGAAACTTGAACTCCCCACCCACTGGGCAAAGGCCAACAAACCCCTGACTAAAGTTACATAAAAAAAAAAGTTGGAAGTTGTATCATTTCCAACATCCCCAACTCCCCTCAGAGTCTCCCAGGTCCCCTGAAGCCCCCCCGGGCCCCCAGAGCTGCCCTGCACCCCCGGGCTGTGCGGGATGGGGGTCCCGAGGGCCGTGCCCCCACTCCCTCCGCGGGGCGGTGCGGGGCCGCTCCCCCGCCCTGAACGCGCTCCCTTCCCGTTCCAGGCGTTCATTCCCGGTCATGGAGCCCAAACAGGCGGACGTGTCCATCCCACTGCAGTCCTCCGGGTGGGGGGCGGCCCCCCCCGGCCCCCGGCCCGACCCGCAGCCCCGGGACTACGTGCTCTGGTCGGTGATCAATGTGCTGCTGTGGGGCGCGGTAGGTGGCCTGGGCTGCCTCGGCTTCCCCGGGCTCGTCTACTCCATCAAGGTGAGCGGGGGACCGGGGACCCTCCCCAGGCACCCCGGACCTAGTCCTGACCGGCCCCGGGACCCCCACGCAGACCCACCCCCAGGACCCCCCGACTGAGCCCGGCGCAGGACCCCCGGCATTTCCCGACTCCCTCCTCAACTCGGGACCCCCCACCCCAACCCGACCCGGGACCCCCCGACCCAGCCCGACTCGGACCTTTCCCTCACCTCGGGACCTCCCAGGCCTGTCCCCCCCACCCGCAGCCCTCCCTGACACCACCCCGGTCCTCTCCCCCCTGCCCACCCCGCTCCCAACCCCTCTCCCATCCCTGGATTCCCAGATCCAGCCTCCCATCCTGGACCTCCGCTCTGGTCTCCCATCCCCAACGCCCCGAAGCCACCCCAGCCTGGGGCCTCCTGCCCAGGGATGAGGGTGGCACATCGCCCTCGGCAACCAAGCGGCCCCCAGGCTCCCACGGGAGGTCACCCTGCTCCAGTCAGCTCAGCCCTGCTCCCTTCCTGGAAGCCCTGCCTGCTGCAGAGCCACAGGGAAGCAGGATCCCCCTTCCTGAGCCCCAGATTCTTCTGCTTATGGCAGGGAAAGGCTTCCCAAATGTGCCCCCGCAGCTGGCTGGGGTTGGGCTGGAGCCCCTGGAAAAGCCCAGAGGGAGGGAGGAAGGATGGAAAGAAGGAAGGAGCTCTGCCTGCTGCTGGGATGGACCCCCGGGGGTGACATGGCTTTGCCTCGGGGTGCTGCTGGCTCTGAGGGAGCCGGGAAGCAGGAGGGAGAAGCGGGAAGAGCTGGCGCTGAGGGACAGGGATTTATCTGCACGTCATCCATCTCGTGGGCACCTGCATCAGCACCGCTGCCACCCCTCAAGCCCTTTCCTGCTGCCAGGGCAGGGGCAGGAAGCAGAAGATCTATAGGTTTAATTAAACCTCGTGCCATCCATCCCTGCTCCCACGACAGCTCCTCATAACTCAGGGCCAGGCCCCAGGAGCCAGCAGGGTCCTGGCAGTCAGGACGAGGCTGCAGCACCAGCAGAGCTGGGCTTTTTCCACGGTGTGGTGCCTCCACATCCCACTTTTAGCAGCGCCTCAGCTTGCTCCCAGCACCAGTCCTACCCACTGCAGCCCTTGCATCCCTCCTTACACCGGGCACAAGCCCGGTCGGGGGATTCAGAGGCCGAGATCTGCCCCCAGCATCCCATTTCCCAGGTTCTGCTCTCCTTCCCACCTCTCCCAGCACGTTCAGCCCCTGGAGAGCCCGCTGGCTGTGGCTGCAGGAGCAGCCTGGCCCTTACCTGTGTACAGGGAGATGTAGGAGGAGTCGATCACCTCAAACTTCAGGCTGGGGAGGAAAACTCGCCACTGGGAAAAAATAGAAGGAGATGGGGAATGAGCGGGAGGGTGGCAGGGGTTGGGATGCAGCTGCCCAACCCCGGCAGCCCAGGATGGGTCCTCCCTGTCTGCAGCTCCCAGAAACTTCCCTGCAGAAAAAGGAGCAAGAGAGAGTGAGGTGATCCTGCCCCATTTCCTGCAGGGTGTGGGATTAGCAGGGATCCCCGCAGGGCCAGAGAGGGAAAGGCTCCCTCTGGGAGGATACAGACTCATGCTGCTTCCCTCTGGGGCTGTCACAAGCCCTGTGGCCAAAGGACTCCTTTCCTCACTCCAGTGCTTCACAAAGGAGAGTTTGCCTTGATTTAAGAGGGTCTCCAGAGCTGCCTGCCCTGATTTAACTCCAGCATTTTAAAAGCCAGTCTGGAGCCTTTGTCGGGACAAGCCCTTCCATGCCCCCGGGGCGAGGCACATCAGGGTCCTGCTTTTGTTGTGGATGTTGTTGTTGTTGTCTCTCTCTGCACAGCCCAGAGGTTCCTCTGCACGCCTGAAAAGCTTCACTCCCTCCCTCCAGCAAAAACATCCCATCTCAGAAACACCTCCCCCGTCTATTTGTTTTCCCCACTATTGGTTTTTGCCCGGAGAAACGCAGATCTTATCGGGATGGAGGGGATGGGGATAGGGAGGAGGAAGGGAAGGGGTGCTGCATTGCCAGCCTCCCTGCTGCTTTGCTGGCACCACTTTGGCTCCAGTGATTAATGAGTTCTTGGGAGAAAGGAAACCTTTGCTAACGAGCCAACATCTTCCCCTCAGCCAGCCTGAGCCCCTGACACACGCTCGGGGCTGCGCTACCAAGGCAGGCAAGTTCGGATTCGAAACTCGTGATGGTTCCAAGGGGGGAAAAGAAGAAAACAGGGAATCGCTCCGTCGCCTCGGCCGCCTCTCTCCCACTGCTGGGATGCAGCCAGCAAGGTGGGACCTGCCTGCTCTGGGAGGGGGATGGCTGGGAGGGTCTTCAGCTGCCCGAAGACCGCCAGCAGGAAAGGAGAATTCCACGTGTCCCAGTGCTGGAATAACCAGGGAAACAGCGACACCGACTTGTCCCCACTGGCAGCCATGGCAGGGGGACACCGTGGCTTTGCTCCAGGGTAAAGCAGCTTGACACGAGTGGGGAAAAGCCCTGGCAGTGGCTCTGCGGGCCTGGAAGGAGCCTGGCGTGGGGTGGGGGGCACCGACTCACCCCAACTTCCACGTGGTCCGAGCCCCGGTCGTCCTGCTTGTGGAGCAGCTCGAAGTAGTAACGCCGGGAGGACAGGAGGCTGCAGGGGAGGGGACACGGCGCTCAGAGCCCAGGGCCAGCCTGAGAGAGCCCCCCTGCCCTGCCCACGGGTGGGTAAATCCTTCCTGGGAGCCCCGGGGGGTGTCTGCTCCCCCATCCCACTGCTGAGGGCTTTTGTGGGATCGGGCGGACACCGGGACATCCCCGTCCCCACCGCCTCAGCTGCCCCTTCAAACCACGGATCTGGGGTCCAGCCCGGCCCCAGGTGCCTTTTGGGAAGGGACCACGGCCCAGGGAGGTCACAGCCAGCAACTCCCTGTCTCCGACTCCATTCCGTGGGATGATCCCCAAGGACACACTCACCGCAGGGGCTTGGAGACCTGGGAGCTGAACTTGGTGAACTCTCCTGGCGCCGTCCACTCGGTGCCCAGCTGGGAAGGAAGGAGGAGCCTGAGAGCAGCAGGACACCACACCAAAGCCCACCAGCCTCCCGTTAGAGGGATGAACCCCAAGAAAACCCAGGGATAAACACTGCATCTCCTGGTCTTTGGCAGCTGCCACCAAGAAGGGACCACGGGGGCTCCTCTGGAAGCCAGGAGCAGGGATGGGAGCAGGCTGAAACAGCCCGGCATTCCCAAGGGAGCAGAGAAGCCACACATGGATCCCACCCAGATCCTTCCCCCCGGAGCAGGGAAAGGAGGAGAGCTGACGCCAGACCTTGCCCACGAACGCGGCCAGCCGGGAATTGGAGGGACTGTCGTCAGAGCTGAGCCAGAACTCCGAGTTGTCATCCGACGCCACGGAAAACTGGAAATCCCCTGCGGAGAGCCACGGAGAGGGTCACCACGGAGGGACACGGGGAGCCTGGTGGGGAGGGCTCAGTCCTGGTACCTCGTGGTGAGATGGGAAACAGGGATGGGGCCACCCCTGACCCCGTGTCATGGCTCTGTCCTGGATGGGATCAGGGCTTTGCCTCCCTTCAAAGCCACAGGGAAAAGGGGCTTTGCTCCAGAAGGACCCTCCTGCCCAGGAGCCAGGATTTGGGGACTGTCCCCAAGAGCCTTTCTGTCCTCCTGCGGCCAGGAAGGGGAAGGACACAGCGTCTGCACGTTGATGCACGGGGGATGAGGCCACGCTCTGCCACTCACCATCCTTGAAGGGATGGATGTAGCCAAAAATCCTCAGCCCGTAGTTCTTCCACTTGGGAGACACAGCCAGCTTCTTCACCGTGGTGCGGGTCTGCCGAGGAGACGGGCATGGATCACCTCCTCCTCCGTGTTATTCCAGGCACAGAGGGGGCCCCACCAGCACCCACCTCTCCTTCCAGCTGGGAATCACCTCCCCAGGCCACACCCCACCAGCCAGGGCCCAGAGGAGCAGTGGAGCCCCAGGGAGGGACGGGTGCAGCCTCCCGCCGACCCCGGAGCGCCTGTCCCGGGACTCACGTGGGGAAAGAGCGGGAAGTGGAGGTTCTTCCTCAGGTGCCTCACGGCCCCGCCACACCAGTCCTCGAAGACGTGCAGGTTTGCCTTCCCTTTGTACTGCGGGGGAAGAGAGGGAGCTGAGTGGGGCTCCTCCTCCTCCTCCTCCATCCCCCCCAGGCTGCTGCTTCCCACTCACCTGCTCGTTCCAGGGCAAGGCCTGCTTGGTCAGGTTGAGTTTGGGGTGGGTGCTGGCTCGGCTGGAACGCTGGCCTCTGGAAAACCAGCCATCCACGTCCTGCCTGTCGCTCTGCAGAGGAACAGAGGGACGGATGGGATGGGTGATCGGGGCCAGCACACCCAGTGCTTGTGGGATGTCTCCCTGCATCCGCGGGGAGGCCCTGGCACAGGCTGCCCGGGAAAGCTGTGGCTGCCCCTGGATCCCTGGAAAAGTTCAAGGCCAGGCTGGACGGGGCTTGGAGCAGCCTGGGATAGAGGAAGGTGTCCCTGCCCATGGAACTGGATGGCCTTTAAGGTCCCTTCCAACCCACACCATTCCAGCATTCCATGATCTGAACACCCCATTTTGAGCGTTGCCACACCAAGGCAAAAGATTTCACGGCTCACGGCAAAGGAAAGCAGGAGGAGGCACAAAAATATTGGCAAGGTGTCGCAGGCAGCAGTTTCAAAATGTTCCAGCTAAACTTGTTTCCCCTTTCTCTGCCAAAACTTCTCCAAAACAGTGAGTTTTCTGTTCATCCGAGATGTCTGGCCAGTCTTGGGGGCTGCTGGAATTTTGGGCTCCCTCTCCAAAGGCACAGAGGTGATCTCCACGTCCTGAGCAGAGGAAGAGGGACGTCTCTCCGCTCCCCCTCTTCCTTTAAAGGGGATTAGGTTAATCCCATTGCTTGTATCTCATCATGTAGAGGGATTAAGTGAGCATTCACCTGCCTCCAGCTCGCTGATGGGTGACAAGGGAGAGCCAGGTACTTCTGGAGCCCCTCCAGAGCATCTCCCTCTTCCTCAGCTTCCCCACAGCATCATCCCCCACATCCTCGACCCCTCCCGGGGCAGACACAGCTCTGCCACCACAGCACAGCCCATTTGGATGCGCAGTGCCAGGGAAATAATTAGCAAACTGCCTAAACAAACTCATTAGAGCCCCAGAGGAGGGAGCAGTGCCTTTGGAAGGCCTCACGAGGAAGGTCAAGTTGGGATGTGATTCCTGCTATGCCCTTCTGTCCTTACCCAGCACCCGCCTGTGCCTCCTCTGGGCACCTGAGATTCCTCCTTTGTGTCCGTCTGTCCCTTATTTCAGAGGAGTGACCCATGGGTGGGATGGGGCAGGGAACACCCCACGGCTGCCCCTCCTGCCCATCCCACGTGGCTGCCCTGCTCTCGGTGACACCAGGATGGACAGGGACAGGCCTTCAACAGGGCCTTGGTGACCAGCTGGACAGGGGCCAGCAGCGGAGTGTCCTCATGGCCACGGCTCCAGGTGCCTCCTGCCCGGAGAATCCCCAGTCTGGGATGGAGCAGAGCACACAGGAGCAGGTGGCTGTGCCCAGCAGAGCAGGCGAAGCCGGGCCCTTCTCAGGGCACACGGAGCAGGCTGTGGGATACTGGGGGGGATTATCCTGCCCAGTTTCAGCGGGATACTGGGGGGTGTCCCTGCTGTGAGGGCTGCCGGGCAGAATCAGCAGCTGAACCCTGGGGTCCCCTCAGCTGGACAAGGCTTGGAGCACTCTGCTCTCGGACCAGTGACCTCCACAGGCCCCTTCCCACCCCGTTACCATCGGCTCTTCCTCGCGGCTCTCGCTGGAATCCTCGGCCTTCCTGCGCCGCGCCGATGCCGGGGCTGCCGCCGGCCGCCTCCCGGGATCCGTCACCTCCCCCGGCCTCTCTCCATCTGCGAGGGCAGCAGCAGAGAGGGGTCAGACCACGGCCCCCCATCCCTGCACCTCCTTTGGGGACGCCCCTCTCCCCGGCACCGGGAAGGGGAGGTGCTGGCATTGCCTCTGCTGCCGGGGGACAGGGACACGGGAAGGGGGGTGACACGGGGGGCCTGGCTGCCATTCCCCTGTTCCATTTGCCCTAAGCAGCTTTGCAGCAGCTCATCAGCAGCAGGTTTAATTACACCCCCTGCAGCTCCTGGCCCTTTACATGAGAGATGCCAGGATGAGCTGCCAGGGGCATCGCTCCCCATCCATCCTCAGGGATGCATCCCTGCTTCCTGCCCCTCCAAATCCCAGCTCTCCCAGAGCACACCAGCCCCAGACCCCCCCAGACATCATCCCCCCCAAACCACCTTCTCCCCACAACACCACACTCACATCAACACCTCGCTCCCAGACCCGTCAGCCTCGTCACCGTGCTGAGTTAATTATCCCCTTCGACTCCCCCCTGCAGCTCCTTTTCCTTGGGCAGGGGATTTTAAACTGCCCCCATTTCCCCCAAAACAATGGAGCTGACTTGGAAAATGTGATTTTGGGTGGGGGCATGAGACGACACCCCCTTTCCCTGCCACCCCAAAACCCAGGGGAACAGGAGGAGTTAGTGGTTCAATCCGGAGCCACGGGAAGTTCCAGGCAATGCTTGGACAGGTGGGTGCCCAAGAGCCACCTCCACAAACACCTGTGGGTCCCCAAAATCCAGCCACGCCCACATGGCAATGAGGGAGAGCCCCAGGTGTACCCAGCAGTGACCCCAACACGGGAATTGCGGGAAAGGGGTCACTGACCCATTCCCAAGGGTGTGGAAAGATGTCCCTGTCCCTCCACACCCTCCTTCCCACCACCAGCCAGTGCTGGGGGCTCCCACTCCCCAAAATAAAACAGCCACAGCCGGGGAGGGGCCCGGGGTGCCCGGAGCCCCCCGCCACACGCCTCCCACACCATTAGTATTCCAGCGGCCGCGCAGCCGGCGTCTCCTTGGAGATGGCAGCACAAATCCCATCCCCACGGCAGGGACAGGAAATTAAGCTCTAAAGCCCCTTCTTCTGCTCTCAGCCGTTCTTCAGCCCCTGGCAGCCCCAGCTCGCTCCTGGCAGCTCCCCCAGCTGCCCCCTCCCTTCTCCCAGCTCCGTTCCCGCATCCATCCCTCTTCCCTCTGCGAGGAGGGTGATGGGGAGCGGCAGGACCGGAGCCAGCGCTCGTCTCCTGCGCTCCACTCACGGACAGCATCATTCCCACTGTGCTGGTCTGTGCCTTCACCACGGCCACCGCGAGCCCGGCGCTCCCAAGGCACCTGCCCGGGGGTGGGAGGCAGGAATGGCTCTGTGGGATCCACTCAGGGAGTCTCTCCCGGCCTCGGGGGAGATAAACCTGACTCCCGTGGGATTTGCCACAGACAAACCCCCTGCCTGGCAGCCCGAGGCAGCAGCATCCCTGGCTGCATCCACAGGGATGTGGCCATCCTGCTTCCCTCTCTCCCACGCCAGGACTGCGCACTGATGGGATATTATTTGATATAAACCAGAGCAAAGTGGGCAAAAACCAGGAGTTAACCCAAGCTGGGCAGGCTCATCCTTGGAGCTGTCAGGACCCAAAGCCACGAGCCCCCTGCGTGCTCCCCATCCCTTCCGAGGGGCTCCCACATCCAGGGAGGAGCAAAAGCACCAGCACTGCTCCAGAAAGGGCTCCCGGGCCTGCACGCAATTCCCTGGCAATTGAAATATCGGAAAATGACTGCTGGTCGGGCTGTGGGAACTGGGAACCAGTGCCATGGGGATAACGGGCGGGGCAGGGCAGTGCCTGGTGCCCGTGAGCATCACTGCTCCCAAAAATCCCTTCGGTCCCAACCACAGCCCTGCGGGAGGAGCGGCTCAGGGGTAAGAGAAGAGGAAGAGGAAGAGGAGGGAGAAGGCAGCGCTGGGAGGAAGAAGGATTCCAGTTTGGGAATGCACGGCAGCACTGCTCCATCCATCCCCTCGGCCAGCCTCCCTCAAGGAGCAGAGAGGGCGGGAGAGGGATGGGGGAAGGTCTGACGACAGGCAGGGACCCGCTGGCTGCGGGATGGGGATGGAAGCACTCAAAGCCCTTCCCTGGAGCCACGCCGATGCGTCGGGAGCAGCGAGGAGGGGGCAGGAAGCACAAACCATGGCACAAACCAGCTCTGAGTCACAGCAGCCTCCAGATAGGGAGCCAGGATCCTCATCCCGGGGAGGAGGCCGTGGATACGAGGGACCCGCAGCGCTGCCTCCCACGGGAGAAGCGTCTCCCCGTTATCCCGGCCCTGTAACTCCACTGGGAAGCACAGAGAGCCTTTCACATCCCACTGCCCGCCTCCTCCCCCCAGCTCCAAACACAGCCCCTTTCTTCCACGCCGGGGTTTCTCCTGGCCATTTTCCAAGCCCTGCGACGCCGAGGGAGGGAGGGAGGTGACATTTAAACCCCGACACAGCTGCAGCAGCGGCGGCGCCTCCGTCCAACCCCGAGGTTCCATCCCCAAATCTTCCCGGCGCAGAGGCGGCCTCGGAGCGGGAGCATCCCTGCGCGAGCCTCCTAACGAGATGTTAAGCGATTATAATTAGCCAGCGAGGAATCAATACCACAAATCCCCCTGTCAGTGCCACAGAAACAAGGGGACAAAAATCCCGGCCGCAAGCCCCGGACGGAGGGTGGTGGCGGCAGGGGCTGGGTGAGCGCCGGTGGCACCAAGGGGGCTCAGGGGAACGGCGTTTGTGCCCACCACGGATGGGGACACACACGGGACCAGCCCCTGGCCACCCCTGCCCTGCCTCCCTCGGGCACTGCTGCCTGCTCGGACCCCTCACGGCCTTGCTGAGGGAACTGGAGGAGCGAGGGGGATTTTTCCTGCCTCCCCGACTCCTTCCCGGCTGTTTTCCCGCTCCGTGACGGCCCTCCCGGCTGGAGCCGTGGAAATCGATGCGGAATCGCTCTGGCTGGCAATGGAGCTGCCATCAGACCACTCCAGCTGACAAACACCCACCAGGGGAGGCGGCTCCGACACTTCCGCGCTCACCATCGGGATCTCCAATCCCTCCTGGGATCCGACAGCCCCCAGACCTCCCCCACCTCCCTCCCTGCGAAGGATAAAGCTCCCAAACACCACTGCAAAGAGCTCCCGGTGCTTGGGAAAAGCCATCCCTCACCTCCCCTGGCTTCAAGGGACAGTTTTGGGGACCCTCCGGGTGCCAAGGGGGCCGGGTCACAGCCAGGCTGGGGACAGGGGCCACCCTGGGGTGCCTCAAAGCCACTCGTGCCTCTGCAGAGACAAACTTTTGCCTTTGAAAAACCCAAAAGAGGCAGGTGCCAAATTTTGCCCATTGGGCACCCTAGAGGAGCAGGGCATGGTGCCTGGGGCAGACTGGGAAGGGCTTCCCATATGGAAAAAGGGTCCCGGGGACACCCAAACCAGCCCATATTCCCAGCTCCAAGCTTCCCTGCCAGCAGCAGGGATGGGACCTGCTTTCCCTGGCACTGGGTCCATCCAGGGAAAACAGCCTTTCCCAGCAGGGACAGGACAGCAGGGTAATGCCAGGAGAAGAAAAAGCAGCTCCCAGCCCAGTCCCAAACCCCGCAGCCCTTCATCTTCAAAGGGCTCTTCTCATTCCCTTCCCAACCTGCTCCCAGCATCCCCGACAAAAAGGACGGACCCCAGGGCAGGCTGCAGCATCCCAGCCTCCCAATTAAAATCAAAGGATCTGCCCAGACGGATCCCAGAGGGACACATCATCCCAAAGCCTCTCCTCCCTCCCGCTCTCCCCGAAGATGGGTCCCTGCAGGGAGCACAGCCAGGGACAGGACCCCGAGCACCCATCCCATTGCTGCCTCGGGATCAGGGGGTTTGGGAGCCCTCTGGACCAGGGCACAGGGGTGATGCAGGGCACGCCATGCCCAGCAGGCAGAGAGAGCCCTGTTTCATCCACGGACTGCCTTTAGCACCCTGAGCACCCATCCCATGCTCCCCCAATCCCCAAAATCCTCCCAAAACCTCACTCCAGCACCGCCAGCACCCTCCATGCTAAACCCCAGAAAAGCCCCAGCCCCACACCCCCACTGAGAGCCACTTCAGGGTTTTGTTATCACTTTCTCCCTCTTCTTTTTGGCTTTTTCATCCTTTTTCCCTTCCCTTTCCACCTGGCGCATCGGCGTTTCCACCCCATTGCCTCGGCGCGGTTTCCAGCTGGGAGAGCACCGTAATGGCCTCATTATTTCCAACGAGGAATCCGCGTGTTCAATTAGGCAGAGAAGGGCAATTATCTACTTGGAGAAGATGAGGAGAAGGGGAATGTTTTATCAGGGACCAGCACAGCCCCTGGATGCTCCAGGTGTCACCAACTTCCAGGCCAAGGGGACACGGGGACCCCTGGGATAATCCCACTGTGCTCCCAACCCCACTTGGATGGGCCTTCCCCACTTTACACCCCCCAAAACTACCTAAAATCCTCCTGCCCTGCATCTGCAGCCTCCAGAGCGTCCAGCTGCTCGCTGACACCCTGTTTAATGAGTAATTAACCTTTGTTAACTAACCGGGCAGCACCCCTGGCACAGACAGACAGGTCCTGCCTCACAGTGGCCAAATCCAAAAGTCATCCCCAAACTCCTTTTGGTGCGCAGACCCTTGGGGTGATGCTGTTCCCCCAAACCCTTGCACCAGGTTTTTTCCTCAATATGATTAATTTCCTACGAGCTATTTGGGATTTTTTTGTTGTTTTTTTTTTTTCACTCCATTCAATGTTTTTCCACCTAAAACACTCCCTGGCTCTCCCACTCTCTGGCAGCAGCAGGATGAGGGTCCATCTGTGCACAGCCAAACCCTTCCCCAGCTTCCACCCAACCCCTTTCCACCACCTCGTGCCCAAATAAAGCTGAATGGGACCTAAACTCTGCTTTTTCCCACACCTTCACCCAGGTTTTAGGCGCCCACTGGAAAATCCCAGTGCAAGGAGCGGTATCTCCCTGGAGTCCTGTCCCGGACAGCCGGGTCCAGCTTTCCCTGGGGAATCAGCCACCTCTCCACACCTCAGCCGGGGAAGGAGCCCGTGTTCCCCATAGCAAGGGGCAGCCCGAGCAGGGATAAAGCACCTGCCGGGCTCAGCACCCGGGAACATCCCGGCACACGGCATCCCTGAGCATCCTCCCGGCAGGAGAACCTCGGCTCACCCTGGCGCCGCTGCACCCCAGCACCCGGGGAAGGGGGGGGACCCCGATCCAGGGCTTTCCCAGCCAGCCATCCATCCACAGGCACAGCGATCCCATGCCATTTCCCCCCTGCCCGAGGCCGGACGTGGCCGTCCCGAGCACCGGGACAGCGGCGGGGCCAGCGGGAAGCACCTCGGGATGACGGTGGGAAGGAACGCAGGGAAAATCCCCTCGGGAACAGCAGGCAGACCCTGCGGCTTTCCCACCCCGGAGGATCCCGCAGGGAGCCGCCAGCCCCCGGTGCCCCCCCGCCCTCAGCAGCCTCATTTCCTGCCTCGCTCATTCGCATTATCCCGATTTCCCGATTTCACCGTAAAGGCCCAAAAATTTGCAGGATCATGCTGCTGGCCCCGCTCGGAAACTTTGGGTTTTCCAGCCGGGAGGCTTCGCCAGCCTCCGGCACCGCTCTGACCCCCTCGGGAAAGCCTTTCCCTCCCTCCATGAGCACCAAATCCCGTCCCCTTCACGTTCTTTTAGGACAAAACGCGCTGGGCGAGGTCAGTCCCACCAAGAAGGCTACGGCTCAAGTTTCACCCAGCCAATATTCCGAGCCGCTTTGTGTCCCCCCGGGCAGCCCAGGGAGGCCCTGCCACGGGAAAACCGGGAGCGGCTGGACACGGAGCCGAGCCTCAGGGCACCTGTCCCTCCGGAGCATCCCGGAATTCCATCCCGGCCGCGCTCCGAGGGCGGGAGAAGAAAGGAATTTTGCTGGGTTTTTTAATACAGCGGAGAAGCACAGGCCGAGAAAAGTGTCGGGATGGGATGGGGAGGGTTGGGAAAGGCTGGGAGCGTCGGGAAAGGGATGGGAAAGAAGAGATTGCCCCTTCCAGCAGCGGCGAGCGGCTATAAATGGCCTCTTTGTCATCGCAGCCAAGGCAGCGGGTGGAAAAATGAGGACGGAGCCGCTCGAGGGGGGGACAGCGAATGCCCCGGGCGGTTCGGGGCCCTCCGGGGTGTCCCCTGCTCCCGAAGCTCCAAAGCCGGGGCGCGGAGCCCACGCAGGGCTCCCGCTCGCCCCAAACCCACGCGGGTGATGCGGGGCGCTGCCAACGGGGGGGTCCCACCCCTGAGGGGCTGCTCCGGGCCCCAGCGGGGCGAGGGACCCTCAAACCCCCCGGGGACCCCCGAAGCCCCCGAGGCGCCGCTCCGAGGGCTGCAGGGACCCCGCTCCCCCCGGTACCTTTGCCGTAGGCGAAGGGCAGGCGCAGGGCGCGGCCCTGGCGCACCAGGCTGATGTGCAGGTAGGTGAACCAGGCGGCCGAGGTGAGCAGCGCCAGCAGCAGCAGCAGCTTCAGCTGCTTCCGGAGCTTCTTCACCGGGAGCCGCGGCATCCTGCCGCCCGCATCGCCGCCGCCGCCGCCGCCGCCGCCGCCGCCGCCGCCGGGCTAACCCCGGCCCATGGGGCCCCCCGCCCGTGCAGCCGGCGCGCTCCGGGCCGGCCGCGGGGCGGCTGCGGCTCGAGGGGCCGGGGGTCGGAGCGGGGGTCGGAGCGGGGCTCGGCGGCCCCGGGCCCGCCGCTGCATCGCCCCCCCCGCGCCGCGCCCGCGGGGGCAATGAATGAGCGGCCGCCGCGCGCGGCCACGCCCCCGCCCGGGAGCGACGGCGCCGCCGGCCAATGGCGGGGCGCCCGCCGCGGGCTCTCCGCCAATGGGAGCGCTGCGGGGGCGGGGCCTGCGGAGGCGCCGCGCGTCTCCACGCCAACGGTCCGGCAGCCCCGCGGGGCGCCGCGGGCGAGACCATGCGGGGCGCGGGGGGGAAGCCGTAACCCCGGCCCCGTTCCCGGCCCTATCCCCGGTCCTGCGCGGAGGAGGAGCGCGGCGGCGGCGAGACGGAAGCGAGCGGGGTCTCCGTGCCGCGGGGACGGAGGGATCGGCGCGATTGGTGAGGCGGGCTTCGGCGGGGCCGCCCCCCGTACGGCTCCCCCCGGCGGCGAGGATGGTACGTTCCCGCCCGGCAGCGGCGGGGGCTGCAGCGCCCGGCGCGGTCCGCAAGGGGGCGCTACCCGCCCCCACGGAGCCGCGGGGATCCCTCAGGATCAGGGGCGGGAAACCACAGGATCAGGGCCGGGATCCCACGGGATCAGGGCCGGGATTCCCGGGATCAGCCCGGGAAGATGAGCGCGGGGATCTCCAGGATCACCCCCCCACGATCCCGTGGGGGCTGCGACCCCCCGACTCCCGCTCACTGGCCTCAGGAGCCCCATGAGGGCTGGATTCCCGGGATCCTCCCTGGTGGGTGCCGGGATCCCCAGGATCCCCCTGGCTGGATGCAGGGACCCCGGGGGCCGCGGCTCTGTGCCTCTGCTCAGCCGGGCTGAGGCCGCCCGCAACTCACTGCACTGGTTCTTCCCTCTGCAGCGCAGGGCTGGGAAACAGTGGGACTTTTTCCCTGCTGTCCCATTCCAGAGGCTGAGGCAGTGTCCCCTCCTTGCTGCGACTCGGGCTAGGGGCAAAAACACGGGAGAAATCCGTTATTAAAGGAAAAAACGCACTCGGGGCAGGGAAAACTAGAGGGCACCAGTGCCTTGGGCTGCGATTCCCAGAAACCAAATCCCAGTTTCCAGGGCGGGGCCGCCCTCGTTCGGTTTATTTAATCAGCAACATTCCCAGAATTGCCAGGAGAATGTTAGGGGCCAGCGCGTCCTGCGGGTTCCGATGCATTAACACGGTTCAAGCACTCCCACACCGCGAAACCTGGGATGGGGGAATTCCTTTAAAGGGATGCAGCCCTCGGGAGCCGGAGCTTTCCAGGGATCCCAAATGGCATCCCCAAGAAGTGGCGCCTCCTGGCCTCGCCCTGTATTTGTGGATGCTCACGGTTGTCCCCAGGTGGCCTCCTGGGAGGGGGCAAGGAAAGGGACAAGATGGGGACAGGGAAAGGGGGAGGGAAAAGAAAGGGGTACAGATAGAAGGGGAAATAAAAAAAGGGGATATGAAAAGGGGGCGATGAAGGGGGCAAAGAAAGGGACAGGGAAAATAGAAAGTGAGGGAAAATAGAAAAGGGGAGGAAAGAAGCGAGCAAAGAGGGGACAGCGCAGAGGGAAAGGGAAGAAAGGCACAACTAAGGGCGGAAAAAAAGACGGGGGAAAGAATGGGGTGAAGGATGAAGGGGGGACAGGGAGCAAAAAAGGGGACAAGATAAGGAAAGGGAAACGAGGGGGTAAAGAAAGAAAAGGGAAAGAAAACGGTGAAGCAAAAAGGGGGCAAAGAGCAGCTAAAGATGGAGACAAGGAAAGAAGCGGGCAATTAAGGGGCAAAGAAAGAAGCTGGAAAAGGGGTGAAGAGGGCGATAAAGCAGGGAACGAGGAAAGCGGGGAGGGGAAAGATCTGCGCTAATGTCTTCACGGGCAATTCCATGGGTGGGGGCACGGGTGTCAAGGTCTTTGCAATGGGTCCTATTGTCTCTGCTGACTTTGGGCAGCAGGGTCATTGCCCGGCCCGGACAGCTTTTGGCACCTGAGACAGACACGGGTCTGCACAAGCCTGAACTTCCGACCTTTGTAGGTTCAAGGTGGGGTATGGATTAGGCTGTTCGGGAAGGCTGCACCTTCCTGGTACCTCAGCCAAGGGGGAAGGGAAGAGGGCAACGTGCGGCCGGGAGTTCGGGATAAAAGGAGGCTGCGTCCTCCAAAACCCCGAGAGAGAAAACCCCGCGGACGTGTGCCCCGGTGGACTCCCTCCTTTTATTGGAATAAAGTTGAAGGACTCCTCAGCCTCCTTTTTGGACATAAACCTCAGGCGCTGGTGGATTTTCCCGACGGCGGGTCCGGGATTCTCCCCACCGCGGAGGAGGAGCCTCCTTCTCCCTCCCTGGGGGCGTCCGGAGGGGCCGCCTCTTCCCGCTGCATCCTGAATCTCGGGGAAACGAAACCGCGGCCGGTGCGCCCTCCCCGCGGTGCCTCCACCTCCCGCACACACCACGTGCCCTGCCGGTGCCGCCGCCGGTGTTCCCCGAGCCCCAGGCATGCAGCAGCCACTGCCGCCCTACGAGGTGCTGCCGGCCGACGTGAGCATGGAGGAGCTGCCCCGGAGCACGACGGTGCTGGTGGAGGAGCCGCCGAAGCCGCCCCGGGACCACCTGGTGTGGTCCCTCTTCACCACCCTCTACTGCAACTTCTGCTGCCTCGGTCTGCTGGCGTTAGTCTTCTCCGTCAAGGTGGGGAGCCCGAGGGGGGCAGCGGGGGTGGTGGGGGCGGCCCCGGGGACTCCACGGAGTCCCCGACCTCAGGGACACCCGTAGAGACCACTGAGCCCCCAGCCCGGGATGCCCCGGGGACCCCACTGAGCCCCCAGCCCGGGATGCCCCGGGGACCCCACTGAGCCCCCAGCCCGGGATGCCCCGGGGACCCCACTGAGCCCCCGGGGACCTCACCGAGGCCCCGGCCTCAGGGAGACCCATGGACCCCAGAGAGCCTCAGTTCAGGGGTGTCCCATGGACCCCGCGAACTCCAGACCAGAGGGTGCCCCATGGACCCCACAGAGTTCCCTCTTCATGGACCACTGACCCCACAGAGTCCTGGCTGGAAGCCCTGGAGACGGCAGGGGTTTGGGGCGGGGAGGGCAGTGGGCACCTCAGGGTATCCCCCGTGTTCTGGGGGGATTCAGCCCGGTCTGGCACCTCCAGCACCTCTCCCACCCTCCGGAGTGCCCCCCTCCAGCGCCACTGACTCTGCCTCTGCCTCCCCCCAGTCCAGGGACCGCAAGGTGCTGAGTGACTACAGCGGGGCACAGAGCTACGGCTCCACGGCCAAGTGGCTGAACATCACGGCCCTGGTGATCAACATCGTCATCGTCGTTATTGTTGTCACCGTCTTGGCCCTGATCCTCTCCGGCGTCATCAGAAGCATGCAGCCCCCCCATTACAGCCCCACTTAGTCCCCTCCTTGCCCCGAGAGCTGCGCATCGCCCCTCCCCGCCGAGTTCCCCGCACCCCTCGGAGCCCGGGAGTGCCCTCCGCTCACCGGAACTGCAAAGTTACAATCCATGTGCTCCCCTGGAGCCCGCCGGTGCCCTGTCCCTCCTCCCTCCCCGCTCGGAGCTTTTGTGGAGCCCTCACTGCAGGTGTCTGGGGACGGACACCAGGGAGGAGCTGAGCACCCCCGACCCCGCTGTTGCCTGTTTGCTGCTTTGCTCTGGGTCTGGAGCCCCAGCTGCCTCGAAATAATCCCGAGGAAAAGCACCTGGTTCAGAGAAACCCCTGTTCAAATAAAGGTCTCTTTCACTTTTGTCCCGTCTTGGTTTCATATTGTAGGGAAGTGGTTTGGGGTTCCTCCGCAGCAGCTTGGCTGGATGACAAACAACATCAGCCCACGGGATGTGCCTGGGGGAGGGGGAAACTGTCCCTCATCACAAAGACAATGCTCGGGGGACACACCGGGCCCCATGAACCTGGATACTGCATCGGTACGGGGCGTGAAGCTCTTGGAAGGGTCACGCCAAGGATGCGGGTTGAACCTGATCCTTGCCAGGGTGTCACCGGGAGCACCCCCATCCGCACCGGCCCTCAGGAAGGGCTGGGAGCAAGCGGAGCTGAGGGCAAGCTGGCTTTGGTGGGGCGGGATGTGCAAAGGGCTTGAGCAGGATGAGCTGGAACGGGAATGTGTGGGGCAGCAGGGCAGGAGAGGCTCCCAGAGGGAAGGGACCAGAGGGTGCTGCAGCTCCATCCCGAATCCCCTCACTGGGGCTGGATTCCATGGCTCTCCCCTGCAGCCAGGTGATTTGGGATCCTGCTATGGCTCACAGCCCCCATCCCGCTTGCCTGGAGCCCAGTTTTCCCAGGAACAGCCGCCCGTCTGCCTGCAACGGGAAGGAGGGAATGAATTCCATGTCTTGCTTTGCTGGAGTGCGCGGCCTTTGTTTTCGCTATTAAACTCATGCCAGCCCGCCAGTTTCCTCACATTTATACTCCCAATTCCTTCCTCATCCCACAGGGTGGGGGAATTACGGCCGGAGGAAGCCACACCAAGCAGCAGCCATCGCTGTCACCTGGCTGGAAAGGGCTGGCAGGGCAGCGATCCTCGTGCCTTCGGGCTGCCGCACATGCCACCCCCGCCCGCTCCGGCAGAGTCCGGAGTGACCCCGGCAGGGACATCATGGAAAATCCTGGCCGCAGCCCATCTGGCCGAGACTCAGCTATGCAGCTGGCCTGGCTTCCCCCTTCCCCTTCGCACTCCTCACCCCCGGCAGGCCCCTGTCCTCGGGGCTGGGGCCCCGCAAGGATGGGAACAAAACCCTGTTTTTCCCTCTCCCCGTGAACATCGGGCTCCTGCCAGGACACCACACTCGTAAGATGTCTGAAATCCCACTCACAAACACAGTGGATATTTGTTGCAGGATCCCTGGCACTGAGCCTCTGGTGAATCATTTTTTGCTCGCTTTTTCCTGGAAAACACGCACTCCTCGCTGCAAGCGGGATCTGCTGCCTGCCTGGCCCCAGGCTTGGCCTGCCCAAACCCCAGCGCATCCAATGGGAACTCAGGACAGCAAAGGCCATCGCTCCAAGATCCCCTCTTCCTCCTTCTCCCTGTTTTTATCAACAGCTTCCAGCACAAATCCAAAGGGCAGCCCCACACAAGCCAACACGGAAAAAATTGACCCTTTCCCAGCCCAGAGCCTCCCTCCCTCCCACCTGCGACCGCTCTGGGCTGCTATGGAGAGCTCCCTCCAGCCCATCTGTCACTGAAACTTGGGAAGAGAATAAAAACCCTCCAGCACGATGTTTGTAGTGACAGAGAATCAGGCATTACTTTGTTCTGGCCAGGACGTGCCATGGGAAAACATTCCATCCACACCTAGTTCCTTTCCTGATGTTTCCCATATCTATACAGACCAAAACCCCAAAGAAATTCTCCTTCACTGGTCTTAAAATTACACAATTCTTAGTATTCCATCTCCTGTTGGTTCTTGATCCCTTCACCTTCAGTGATAATTTGGTCCTCATTGTTGGCTTTTCACCGATCAATTTCCCTGACCGTGCCAGGGGAGTGATGCTGGTTAATGTTCACTACTGGTCGCTTCTCTCCTCTGTTATCTTCTGGCTGCCCCTGATCTGTGCATGTTCAGACCATCAGGCCTCTCCCAGCGGACAGAGAAGCTTCTCTTTTCCAAGGGAAACTTGAACTCCCCACCCACTGGGCAAAGGCGAACAAACCCCTGGCTAAAGTTACATAAAAAAAAAAAAGTTGGAAGTTGTATCATTTCCAACATCCCCAACTCCCCTCAGAGTCTCCCAGGTCCCCTGAAGCCCCCCCGGGCCCCCAGAGCTGCCCTGCACCCCCGGGCTGTGCGGGATGGGGGTCCCGAGGGCCGTGCCCCCACTCCCTCCGCGGGGCGGTGCGGGGCCGCTCCCCCGCCCTGAACGCGCTCCCTTCCCGTTCCAGGCGTTCATTCCCGGTCATGGAGCCCAAACAGGCGGACGTGTCCATCCCACTGCAGTCCTCCGGGTGGGGGGCGGCCCCCCCCGGCCCCCGGCCCGACCCGCAGCCCCGGGACTACGTGCTCTGGTCGGTGATCAATGTGCTGCTGTGGGGCGCGGTAGGTGGCCTGGGCTGCCTCGGCTTCCCCGGGCTCGTCTACTCCATCAAGGTGAGCGGGGGACCGGGGACCCTCCCCAGGCACCCCGGACCTAGTCCTGACCGGCCCCGGGACCCCCACGCAGACCCGCCCCAGCCAGCTCCTCCCAGGACTGAGCCCGGCGCGGGACCCCCGGCATTTCCCGACTCCCTCCTCAACTCGGGACCCCCCACCCCAACCCGACCCGGGACCCCCCGACCCAGCCCGACTCGGACCTTTCCCTCACCTCGGGACCTCCCAGTCCCGTCCCCCCCACCCGCAGCCCTCCCTGACACCACCCCGGTCCTCTCCCCCCTGCCCACCCCGCTCCCAACCCCTCTCCCATCCCTGGATTCCCAGATCCAGCCGCCCATCCTGGACCCCCGCTCTGGCCTCCCATCCCCGACGCCCCGATGCCACCCCAGCCTGGGGCCCCCGGTGCTGCGAGCTCCCCCCGAGTGCCGGGGCTGCGGGGCAGTGCCTTCGGCCTCACCCCTGCCCTGGGTGACACTTCCCTGGGGTCCCAGCGCAACCTCTCGGCCACCCCCGGCTGGGTTGGCCCCCCCAGCCTGTCCCCCACACACTGAGCCCCCCGATTGCCCCTCAGGCCCGTGACTGCAAGGTGGTGGGGGACCTGGAGGGTGCCCGGCGTCACGGCGGCCGCGCCAGGGTGGCGAACATCATCTGCTCCGTGATGGTCGCCGCCGTCGCGGTGGTCATGATCATCGTCGTCGCCGTCGTCATCTCCACATCCAGCACCACGCTGAGTGGGTTTCCTGAGCTGGCCTCACCCGCGGGGTGCTTCCCCCCTTCCTCCTGCCCCCAAAATGGGGCGCTGGGGCGAGGGGTGTGATCCCCTCCTCCGCTCGCTGTCCATTCCGCGGGTGTCCCCGCACAGCCGCGGGAGAGGACGGGGCTTGGGGGGCAGCCCCCGCTCTTTGCTCTGCTCACGCACCTCCTGGCACCTGGGACACGCCTGTCGGTCGCTGTTGTCCCCAATAAAGTCCGTCCCGCCAAACCCCCTCGTTGTCGCCTCATTCATCTCGGGGCGCCGCAGAGGGTCCTCGGGCATCTTTGTGGCGTCCTCTTTCCTCCTCTCCCTGCCTCCATCCTGCCGCGGAGCAGAGCTCTTCCAGTCCAAATCCCAGGGAAGTTCCTTCCCAACACCTTGGGCACGGCAGAAAAGGGGAATTAAAGCCCCTCCGCGTGTTTTGGCTGCTACCCACGCCCCCCACGCTGCGGCCCCGTTTTTCCCCCCCGCTGCCGAGGAGCCCCACGGATGCGGCTCCTCCACCTTCCCCTATCGACCTCCCATTTCATCCCGCCGGCAGCCCAAAGGCGCTGCCCAGGGGGGCTCTGCCCTGCCCAGCACACCTGGAGGATGGGATTGGAGGTACCTGTGCCGGCCAGCGCCGTGGTGGTCCTCGGAGTGACCCTCCCGCGGCGTCCGAGTCACGCTGGAGCCACCCGCGCTCCTCATCCCGGGAGGAAGGCTGGCTATAAAAAGCCCGTGGGCTCGCCATCCCAGCCTTTCTCCCAGCCCGGCCCGTGGGACAACCGCACGCCTCAGGGCTGTAATTTCCCAGGTTTATATTTAGCGGAGCGGGGGTATAAAAGGGGCTCCTGCCGCCCTGCCCCGAGGCTGCCGGAGCCGCGGGTGCCCCTCTCGGTGGCCATGGACACCTCGTACCCGCGGGAGGAGCGGTGGCCCCCCAAGCGGGGGTCGCCCGCCGCCGCCCCCCCGCCCCGCGACCACCTCGTCTGGGCCATCTTCAACACCCTCTACATGAACTTCTGCTGCCTGGGCTTCGTGGCGCTCGCCTTCGCCGTCAAGGTACCGGCCCCGGCGGCACCCGAGCGCTCGGGGGCTCCGGGAATCCCGCGGGTGCCCGGGGAGGGATGCCCGAGGAGGCACAGAGCACTTGGGATAACTCCCGGCAGGGCGGATCCCAACGCTCTGTATAGGCAGGTGGCACCTGCCGCTGGTGAATCCTCCTTGCTTTTCCTGCCGCTGATTCCGGAGGTTGTGGGACAGCCCTGGATAACCACAGCCCCCTGCCCACCAGCCGAGGAGCAGCTGTTTTATCCTAAAAAGTGCCGTGGGGGCCGTGATGCCTCCAGCGCCCCCCGGCAGGAGCAGCTCCAGCTGCAGAAAGATGGGGGCGAGCAGGAGCTGGAGCCAGAGAGGCTCCGGAGGAAATAGGAGGGGAAATCCGAGCTCCAGCTGGACTAGACCGGGATAGAAAGATGGGAGCAAGCAGGGGCTGGAGCCAGCGAGGCTCTGGATGAAGCAGGAGGGAAAACACGAATGGGAAAGGATGCGGGGCTGGAGGGGAGCAGGAGCAGCCTGGGATGGACGGACGGACGGACGGACGGACAGATGGATGGAGGGACGGATGAATTCATCTCGGGACAAACCGGGACAAAGCCCTGGAGCAGGAAGGGGCTACAGGAAGGGGCTGCAGGAGGGGGCTGTGGGAAGGGGGCTCTGGGAAGGGGCTGAGGGAAGGGGGCTCTGGGAAGGGGCTGAGGGAAGAGGGCTGAGGGAAGGGGGCTGAGGGAAGGGGGCTGAGGGAAGGGGGCTGAGGAAAGGGGGCTGAGGAAAGGATCTCTCCCCGGCTGCTGCAGGCTCGGGACCGGAAAGTGTCCGGGGACGTGGAAGCTGCTCGGCACTTCAGCTCCAAGGCACGCTGCTACAATGCCCTGGCCACGGCGGGCAGCGTGGTGCTGCCGCTCCTGCTCGGTGCCCTCATTGTCACCGGTGTCATCCACCTCTCCAAGCTGGCCCAGGAGTCCGTCGGCTTCTTCACCTACCAGTTCAGCGGCAGCAACGACGAGGACCAGTGATGCAGGGATCAAGGGCTGGTGGAACCTCCTCTGCCTCGCTGGCGGCCCCCCAAAAAGGCCACCACCCCTCTCTGCCACCCCGCTGGGAGGGCAGAGTCGTTTTTTGCTTATCCTGTGGGTTTTTTTACCTCCCGTTATCCCGTGTGGAGCCCCAGCTTCCGTGGTCGCCGTTTAATCATTAAACGCTTCACACAGCGCGAGTTTCTGCGTGTGGAAAGGGGCAGGGGGGTGCCAAAGGGAAAACGTAAATGGGGAATTTTGGCTCCGCTCGGGCTCCTGGCAGCCGGGTGACACCGTCATTCCCACAGCCTTCAGGGCCACCTCTGGCCACCGGGACCCACAGGACCGAGCAGGGGAGGAAGCAGAGACGCTCCGGGGCCTCGTGGGGACAGGATGAAGCAAATGGGGTGTCACCTCCCCACCCCAAAGGGGAGCCGAGACCTGCAAACTCATTAGAGCAACACCGACATCCCCAGCCAGTCCCAGCCAGGACGGGAGGGAGCTGGGATGCACCCCCACTGCTCACTGCTCTCCCTGCCTGGGCTGGAGACAGCACATTTGGGGACTAAATGAGCCCTTTTTTGAGGATAAACCCCCTTTACTGCCAAGTAGCCTTGGCTCGGAGCTGGGCTTTATCCCAGCGCCATCCAAATCCCAACCCGGGTGCAGTGACAGGGCTGGGGACAGCGTGGTCCCTGCGCCCTGCCAAGAGTCGCCGCTAATTAGGGGCCGGCGGCTCTAATGAGGCCGGAGCGGGACCCAAGTAATTACACGGCAGCGGGAGAGTCCCTGCTCCAGCCCTAAGCATTCCCAGATGCTCCGGGGCACGGAGCAGCCGCGGGGCTTTTTATAAACCGGGCCGAGATTCTTGGGGTTGGCTTGGCCGGGACAGACCCCGCGGGGCAGGGAACGCCTTGGGCACTCCCTGCTTCCACCCGGGGCTGCTCTGCCCACCCCGGGGGCAGGGAGCGAGGGGCAGGGAGGATGCCGAGCAGCCCAGAGTGAGGGGCTGGGGCTGCCGTGCCCGCCCTGTGGCAGGCACAGCGATTCCTCGGGATTTTTGGGACACCAGCAACGCCCCGAGCAAACCCCCCCCAGCAGCTCCCTGCTCGCCCCGAGGCTGCTCAGGGCCGGGAAAACGCTGCCCTTGTCACCATCTGACAGGGTGGCTCTACAGATCACGGACGTGCAGGCTTCCCGCAGCCCTGCAGACGCCAGGCGAGAAAGGATTTCACTCCCAAACTGCCTGAAAAGAGGGTGAATAACGCAGATAAGGGTTTAGGAACACGTGAGGGATGTTACACACCAAATAACGGGAAAGGAGCTGCGTGCTGCCCACACGGGGCTAAAAGGCTTTTTGGCTGCACATCTTGGAGTAATATTTAGTGCCAAAACATCGCTCATCTGGTGAGACAGCGCTGGCTGAGCCTCCACAGCCCTCCGAGCCCGCGGAGCAACACGTGGGGAAGGCAAGGACCAGGGCAGGACATGCTGGAGGAGCTGGAGGCAGGATCCTGCAGCCGGGAAGGGGCTTCCTTACAAACACATGGAGCACAGACAGCTCCTGGGTGTTTAGAAAACACGTCTGAAATGGTCATTTTCAGGCTCGGTTTCCTCTCCTGCGCCGAGTAACAGATGTGTGGAGGGCAGTGGGGGGCTCAGACATGGTGACAGCTCCGGCCACCAACCCCCCCGGGGTCACAAGGACGGGTGGCACACACAGTCCTGGGGGGGCAAAGGCCTCCTGGCACAGCCCGGGACCCCCTCCCACCCACTGTTACCTTCCCTCCATCTCCAACATCCCAGATCTGCTGCTCCAGGGGGCAACACCTGGATCAGCCAAGGTTTAGGGTGTGCTGCTGGGGGACCTCTGGATCCATCCGGGTGCTGTGGGGAAGGAGACGCTCTGCCCTGCAACACAAAACCCCTCGTGTGAGATAAGGGAATGATTTCTTCCCAAATTATTTCGGGGTGCAGATCCGGGCGCCGCTGCCGTACCTTCTCTGAGAGGAAAGCGCTGTCCTGACTCCAGCACAGCTTCCAGGGGAGATGCCGGAGGGTCCCGGGAGGTCTCAGTCACTTCCATCCTGGTCTCCTCCCTGGTGATGGTCACCTCCAGTTTGTTGCCCAAGTAGGAGACGCAGGAGATGTTCAGCTTGGTGATATCGTCGGGAAAGGCAGGATCGAAGAGGAGGCCGGACCTCGTGATCCTGGAAAGGCAGGAGTATGGCAGGGTGGGAACAGCAGGAGCCACAGAGGAGCCCAGCTCAGGCTGGGGGAGCAGCCACCTCGCCAGGCATCACCACCCCAGAGAAGTCCAAAAGGGCCCTTGGTGCACCCGGGGATCCCTGGGCTAATCCCAAACACACCAACGGAGCACCTGGAGAGGAGCTCCTGGGGCCATGATCCCACAGCCCACCCCAGGGCATCCCTGTCCCATCCCAGTTCCACAGCTGGGGTTTCCCTAAGCTTGGATCTGGTATTAAGACAAACGCAGCTCAATTCCCTGCTCCGGTTCAGAGCCTGGCCTCAGCAGCAGCCGTGCTGGCAAATCCTCAGGAATGCCCTGCTCCTCTCGGAGCAGGTGACCCACAGACACCCAGCCCAGCCCAGCTGCCACTCCTGCAGGATGGAGGGCTGGGAGCCCAGCACAGCTCTTCGTGCTCCTCGCCCAGAAACAGCAGAGCACAGCCCCGGCTCTCCCTCCCTCCCTCCATCCCTGACCCAAATCCAAGCTGCCTGTGCGGGCCTTGGCTCTGGCCGAGGAGAAACAACGGCCCCTCTTGTCTCCGACCCAAACCCCGGCGCACCAGCGCTCTCTGCCACCAGCTCCAGAGTGCTGAGAGGGCTCCAGGGACTGGAAAGGGCTCCAGGGAGGCTTGGGGAGCCCCAGGCTGCGCGGGATCTGTGTCCCACGGGGGACAGGCAGCAGCACGGCTGCACGATGTCACCGCCACCTCTGGAATTTAGCCAGAGCCCCAAAGCTGTGGCTTGAGCTGGTGTCACGAGGGGCCCGACCCGGCACACACCAGGCTCCTGGAGACCTCCCAGCTCGGCCAACACCGAGGTTTCCAGCTGGGAATACAGCAGCTCACACCCAGCTCCACCAGGGAACAGGGTGGGTTTCCCAGCAGCTCTGGCCACACACAGACATGGAGTGGAAACACATAGTTAGGGCTGGAAGTTTTCACCAGGAACCAAAAGGCTCGATCCAGCCTCAATTAAACCAGGAATAGGCTGAAGAGACGGCGGCTCCGGGGTGGAAACCACCACAGCTCTGAAATTACATGAACAGCTCCGTGTTTTGCCAGGATATTTTAAAGCTGCGGCGATGCCTGATGAGCACCTCCCTCCAGGGAGCCACAAGTGAGCAGGGAGGCCCCAGGAAGGCTGCAGGAGGTGTTTCCTCACCACATCCAAAGGAGACAGGGAGATGTTGCTGCTGAGCCACAAAACAGGCCCAGGGAACGGCATTTTGCTTCCCAAATGTGACCTGGAATGAGCCCCTTACCTGCTCCCACCTTCTCTGCAGCCAAAGGGGGACATTTGAAGGGACAAGCACTGCTCGGGAGTTAAAAGTGACACAGCAGGTCTCACCTGAACCCCGTGAAGCCGAAGAGGATGACCTGCAGGAATCCACCCATCCCCGTCAAGAAGTTCACGGCTCCTGACCCATCCGAGTTCTCCACCCAGACCTGCTCCAGCACGAGAAAGAGACGATACAGGAGTTGGTTTGGGATGCTCCAGGCGGTTTTGTGGGTTTCAACCCCATCGTCACCCGCCTGGGAGCAGGAGGGGTCTGCAGCCCCACCACTCACCTTGAAGGGCTCTGTGATGTTGCTGAAGCATTTTTCCAGCTGGCTCCGGGCTCTCTGCAGCTCCTTCAGCTCCAGCCAGCCCACGGCAAACATGCTCTGCCGGAGAGGGAAAGGTGGCAGTGCAGCAGAGCAGCGCCGCCTCCGCCGCCCCTCCGATCCAGGGCCAACATTCCCAGGGCACATCCCAGCTCTGCAGCGTCCCCTGGATGGGGACACCCCCCCGGGGGTCAATCCCAGGCTGGGTCCTGCCCTCTCCTCACCCAGGTCATGGCCGGCCCGGCCGGGTCGGTGACGGGCTCGTACATCTCCAGGTCGTTCCTCCGGACCTCGGCACTCATGGGATGCATCAGTGGGAAGCCCAGCAGGACCACGTCGGCCTGTTTCACCGGCTCACCTGGGGACAGCGCTGGTCAGACAGGGAGCAGCTCCCAAATTTCCCAAGATTTTGAGCCCATGAAATGAGATGAGAAACAGTGAGGCAGGAAAACCACCCCGAGCCCAGCTCTGTGCACTGCGGCAACAGCGGGGACTCTTCTTTTGCCACTCCCAAGTCTGAACTGGTCGGAATTCTGATCCTTCCAGGTCTAAAAGCGTGATCCACGGCTGCCTCCATGGGCTGCTGCCACTGCCTCCCCGCTCACCTGGGCTGTAGCCATCGTACTCAGGGTGGTATTTCCTCTCCTCATCAAAGGGCACTTTGATTTTCCTGGCACCGTCTTCCCACTCCTCCGGCACCGGGAGCAGCAGGTCCCGAGCCAGGTCAGCAGCAAAATTTAAGCTGGAAAGGAGGAGGAGGAGGAACAAGGTTTTATGTCAGGGATGGGTGACAGTGAGAGGAGGGAGGGGACAGAAGGAGCTGCAGAAAAAGCTGCTGTGGCAGAACAGGGAGCAGAGATTGAGCCAGGGTAACAGCTTCCATCACGGAGCCGGGAGCGTGTTCCCCTGGCTGTGGGTGTCTCCAGCTGTCTGACAGCACAGACACCTCAGGGAATGCCGAGGGACAAGCCCCACTGGAAGGGAGATCCCTCTCAGCCTCACTGGGCACCGAACAGGTCAGAGGAGCTAGGGGAGGCCCTGCTCTTCCTCTGACTGCAGAGGGGTGACAGGGAGAGGGGTGTGAGCAGAGGGAGTAAGGACACCCTCGGGAGCACCAGGTGGAGGAGCAGAGAGCCAGGCCGTGCTTCCAGGTGCTCCCAGGAGGTTTTCCAAGTGTTACCTGCGCCGGGCCACGGCATTGGTGAAGGCAGAGTTATCGACGTGGCTGTGGTACTCATCTGGGGGCATGACACCTGGGGGGACAGGAGGGGACACCTCGCACCTCAGCACACCCAGGGGCTGCCGAGGCTCTGGGCCCCTCCTCGGGGACACAACTGGAGGAAGGGGAGCCTCCTGCCCATCCCGATCCTGCTGGCAGGGTCCCACACAGTCCCAGTGGGATGCTCACTGTAGAACATGCGGGGTGTTGGTGCTGAAGCAGGGACAAGCTGGGATACAGCTCTGGCTGGTGGATGCAGGCACCTCATCCTGAGGGCATCTTGAAGGGGACCTTCAGGTCATGGAATCCTGGGGTGGTTTGGGTTGCCTAAAAGCTCACCCAGTTCCACACCCTGGCCATGGGCTGGGACAGCTTCTGCTAGACTGGGTGGCTCCAAACCTCTGCTTTTCATCCCATTCCCAGGGCAGAGGTACCTCTGATGTGGTAGAGCTGCTCCTCCTCACTCCACTCCATCCTGCTGCACCAGTACTGCGCCACGGCTTCCACCAGCTCCCAGCCCCCATCCTCCTGGAACAGCTTCTGGTCCTGGGGCAAGAACAGGGCCGTGAGGGAGGCTCCGCCAGGCCCAAGTCAGCAGGAGGATGGAGAGGAGCTCTGAGGAGATGGAGGGAGCAGGAGGAAAGACTGGCCTGGTTTGAGCCAACAGGATGCCGAGACGCCCACAGGAGCAAGGACAGAGGAGGCAGGGCTGCAGGAGGGAGCCTGCGGAGCAGAGGGAGCAGAGCTCCTCAGCAAAGGGACAGGGACAGTGTCCAGGTGTCCGGCCACGGGGCCATCGTGGGGAGCAGCCTCCCTGTACCTGCGTGGTGCAGTAGTACTGCTCGAAGGCCATCAGCACGTCCCCGTTGACGTGGATTTCCTGGGCTCCGTAGATCTCCTCAGGACACACTTCCCGGCCAGTGGCTGCGCTCTCCCACGGGAACTTCGCACCCTGCCGGGAAAAGGCATCCATGAGCTCATCGCCTGGTGCTGCTCCCCGCGGAAACAGCCCGGGAGCCCCTGGGGACAGGGGTGGGGACAGTGACAGGGGACCGGGGCTGGGAACAGGGGACAGGGGCTGGGAACAGGGGACAGGGGCTGGGAGAGGGGCTGGGGACTGGGCTGGGGACAGGGACAGGGGATGGGGACAGGGGACAGGAGACGGGCTGGGGACAGGGGCTGGGGTAGGGGCTCAGGTAGGGGCTGGGGACAGGGACAGGGGCTCGGGCAGGGGCTGGGACAGGGGAGAGGGGCTGGGGACAGGGGATAGGGGCTGGGGACAGGGGCTGGGACAGGGGCTCGGGCAGGGGCTGGGACAGGGGAGAGGGGCTGGGACAGGGGCTGGGATGGGGACAGAGGCTGGGGTAGGGGCTGGGACAGGGGAGAGGGGCTGGGACAGGGGATAGGGGCTGGGGACAGGGGCTGGGACAGGGGCTGGGGACGGGGAGAGGAGGGGCTGCTGCCAGCCCAGCCCGGGGTCCCTGCCCCACCTCGTAGCCCTGTTCCTGCGCGTTGCGCCTGGCGCCCTCCAGCGTGCGCACCCGGTACTGCAGGATGGCGCGGGCAGCCTCGGGACACAGCAGCAGAATGTTCGGGAACACCCAGGTGTCCTGCCGGGCCACCAGGATTGGGCTTGGCTGCGGCGGGGGCACCCAAATGCTCCCGCCAGCTCCACCCTTCAAGGACACCCCCATCCCGACGGAAGGATGGCGTCCCCTCCATCCTTAAGGAAGGGTAGCCTGCTCCATCCCGACGGAAGGATGGCGTCTCCTCCATCCCTACGGAAGGGTAGCCTGCTCCATCCCAGTGGAAGGATGGAGTCTCCTCCATGCCCCTGGCCGTGCCAAGCCCCCAGGCCAGCACGGCCGCCCTCACCTGGTCCCAGAAGACGTGTCCCCAGTAGTCCTCGCCGCGGGTGCCGTTGGAGAGGCCGCCGGGGCTGATGCCGTGGAAGGGGAGCCCGGGGCTGTCCCGGGGCGGGATGGCGCTCAGCAGGTAGTAGAGGCAGCCGTGGAGCGCCTGCCGCAGGGCCGGGGGCCCGTCCAGCTCCAGGGAGCAGCGGCGGCGCAGCGCGGCCCAGGCGCGGAGGTGGGAGCGCTGCAGGGACCCCGCGGCCGCCAGCGCCAGCCCCGCGCTGTAGCTGCGCTTCGCCTCCTCCTCGCTGCCGGCCACGGCCGTCAGGAGCTCCCAGCGCCGCTCCCGCTCCTCCCCGCCCAGCGTCAGCCACCGCGGGATGGGGGTCCACAGCATGTGGACGGTGGGGCGGGGGCCCCCCGGCACCTCGGGAACCAGCGTCTGCCCGTAGATGTAGCTGTGGGAGACGGGGAGCGGTGGGGGAAGGTGTTTCTTCCCAGTGCCCCGTCCAACCCTGCCCTCTGGCAGTGGGAAGCCGCCACAAACCAGGAATACAGTTCTAAAAAAGGTCATCCCCTCCAAACCTCCCGTTTTCCCCAGCCTCACTTCTCTGGAATCACATCTAGCCCCTGGCACCTTCCCTGCTCTCACACATCAAGAGTGAGGGATAACTCTGGAGTTGCAAGTAATAAAAATGTTTCTGCTCTTAATTTCAGGGGTTTTCAGAGGTTCAGGACAAAGCAGGTGTGCAGAAGCCTCCACAGCCCTCCCCATTCCAGCCCCAAAACCTTCCCCATTCCAGCCTCACAGCCCTCCCCATTCCAGCCCCACACTCCTCCCCTTTCCAGTCCCACACCCCTCCCCATTCCAGCCCCACAACCCTCCCCATTCCAGCCCCACAGCCCTCCCCATTCCAGCCCCACTCCACCCTTACTCCTGCAGTTTATTCCCCAGGGGAGCAGACCCCTGTGCCAGAGCCCACGGAGGGTGGGCTCAGGGCAGGGAGCCCCGGCCCCACACTCACTGTGCTCCCTGGAAGTCCGGCCCTGGGGTCAGGTCCAGGTCCGGGCTCTGCGGCACGAACAGGCTCTGGAGCTGGACGGTGATGGGATGAGTGGAGCTGTCCAAGCGCCGGATGGTGATGCTGGAGACCATCAGGTGGACCAGGGAGTGGTGGGCGTAGAGCTGGTGGGTGGCCGTGTAGCCAGGGGACTGAATCGTGTGGCTGAAGGTCCCTGCAAGCACAGCCAGAGCCACCAGCCTTTGGAAACACAGGCATTCCCACCCCTGCCCCAGCTACTGGTTTCTACTGGCCAAGGAATGGCTTTTCCCGGGATCCAGAGCCAGCTGTGGGCTGGACAACACCGCTGACACCCAGCCTGGCCAAGCTGCTGAGGGATGCGCTGTGCCATCAAACATCTTATCAGGCTCCGTGATTCAAGAGCATCTGCCGAGCCGGGATAGAGCTACAGCCTGAAAACCGCTTATTCCCACACAAAAGGGGAATTTCCCGCTTGTTCCGGAGGAGCAGCACCCCGAGGCGAACGGGGAGTGAGAGGGAAGATGCGACCGAGCGGAAGAGGCAGCAGAAGCAGCGCGGAGGGAGCCCGCGGGGGAAGGGGGCGGCTCGCTGCTCACCTGCCCGGGTGTCGAGGGCGAAGCTCTCGGCCGGGCTGCGGGCGCCGGGCGCGGCCATGCGCAGCCCCGGCGGGCTGGGGACATCGGCGCGGTGCGTGTCCCCCGCCGCCCCGCTGTACACGCCGGCGGCGTGCAGGATGTCCCGGAACACGCGGGTGCCCAGGAAGGCGTTGGTGACCGTGGGCAGCAGCCGCGGGTCCCCGGGCAGGGCCGTGGCCGTGAACACGCCGGGGTCGCCCTGGCCATGGGCCATCGCCGCCCTGCGGCCGCGCCTGCGGAGCGAGGGACGGGCCGGGGGTGAGGGCACGGAGGGCTGCCCCCTCCCCGTCACCCCCCGCCTGCCGCCTTTAGTGTCCCCTCTGGTCACCTCCAGCGGTTTTCCCCCATCCCAGCTTCCTCCCAGCCCCGAGTGGATCCCCTCCGCTCCTTCACGCCGTCTCCGGCTGTCCCAAACCCCGACAGCTCACGGGCTTCATCTCTTCTCAGCCTCCCCCACTCTTGCTCTTCTGCTGCCGTGATGGGATGGCGCCGGTTTCTCCCAACACACAGAGCCAAGCTCCCCATCCAGCCTCCTCTTCCTCCCCGTGCTGTTCCGTGACACTTTTGAAAAGCTCCTGACACTTCCCCCTCTCCCAGCTCACTGCACCCCTCTGTTCCCCCTCGCTCCCGCATCTCCAGCTCAGCTTCCCGGGGCAGGACCTTTCTATTCCACTGGTTTATACACAAAATTACATTTCCACGCCACGTACAAACATCTGTACCATTACAGACTGAAGGTATCAGCAGAGACGGACGCGCCTAAGCAGCCCCTGACAACAGGGAGCTGCAGCTGGCTCCTGGCAAGGCCGGGCACAGCAAAAACACAGGAATGATGAAATGGGGCTCTGAGAGACTCCGAGCGGAGCTGGGAATGCAGCCGGGGTGACGCAGGGGCAAGGAGGGTGCCCAGCCCCCAAACCCTTCCCTGACAGCAGCCGGGCTCAGCTCGGTTTCCTCGCTGAGACTGAGCTGTGGGGAAAGTCCTGCCTCCGGGAAAGTGAAAAATCCCGACCCAGCCCAAGCCCCGGGGTGCGGAAGGGAGGGGGTGGGTCTTGCCTTCGGTCCCGAGGCCGGGCTGAGCCTGTGCCGGCGGAGAGAGGCTGCTCCAGGGAAGGACGGAAGTTGCCCAACCGAGAAAGAAGGAAGGAAATCGCTTTTTTCCCTCTCTCCTTAAAAAGAAATAGTTGGAAACACGCAGGTGTTTGTCCAGCCGACCTCAGAGCCCGCTGAGCTCGGTCCTGGGGCTGCCCCGTGCCGGGGAGGGAGGAACTGAAAGAGCGAAACCCAAGTCGGGTGATTCCTGGTCCCAAAGCCGCTGGCAGAGAGCCGGGTTAGCAGCACACCCTGATGACCTCCCGTGCCCCCAGCCACGCTCTGACCCTTCCCCTCGCCTGTTTCCAGGCAGGAGAAAAAATTCCATCTGGACTTTGGCTTCGGCACACTTTTCCAAGCCCCTTCAGCTGGTCCCGTCCTGCTGGGTCAGGGATCCGGGGATGGAGCTGCAGCCGGGCACCACCGGCCTCTCCGAGCAGCCCCGGTGCCCACAGGGGTCATTGTATTGTCCGATCCAGCACTTACAGGATTGGCATAACTCATCTGTCCTCCGCTGTAAATCCATGGAAAAGGCCCCATGGAGCCTGGCTGGCTCCGTCCTGCAGCTGCCAATGCCCCGGGGCTGCCCTGGGGACACCCTGACCAAGGGCAGAGCCCGGGCACTTGCTGCCAGCTCCTTTGGTGCCCCAGGGTCTAATCCCAGCTGTGCCCCAGCAGGATTCGCTTCTCCTTTGGTTTGTTCCTCACAACCAGCAGCGGATTCCAGCACAGGCTGAGCCCGTGGCGTGGGCAGGAATATCCATCCCTGGAGAGCATCCATAGGGGTTCTGGAGCACTGGATCCCCCCTCCAGCAGCCACCAGCACACAGGGACTAGCAGTTCCTTCCCCAGCTGATCCTGGTGGCATGCACGGAAATAGCATTTTCCAGAAAGTCCTTTCTCGCTGAACGGTGTTTTGAGTGGTATAAAGTTTATAAAAGCCCGCTGGAGAGGAGGTCCAAGGAGAGAGGAGTTCTGCTCCAGAGGAAGAGTTTTGCTCCAAGGGAAAAGGCCCCTCCAAGAGCAGGTCTCTGCTCTCCAGCAGAGCATCTCAGAGTCCCCCTGTGCTGGCTGGGGACACTTTTGGTCTCAGAATCCTGGGCAGCGCTGAGGGGAAAAAAACCCCAAAACGATTAAGGGAAGGAACACTCAGCAGAGAGCAATTTGGGAGAGCCCTGCCGTGCCAGGCCGTCCCCCCGAGCCCCTGGAGCCGTGCCGAGGGCGGCAGGGGCGGGCTGGCAGCGGTGACAGTGACAGAGCCGGGCAGCTGCAGAGCGAGGAGCAGCGGCATCGTCCCCACAGCGCCATGAGGGGCTTCCAGAGGGGCTCCCAGCTCCTGGCGGCTGCACTCCGGATCACCCGGGTGCCCCGGGCACAGCTCCGCTCCGCCCCCCCCGAGCACCCGCTCTCTGCCGGCGTGAGTATCCCGCGGGGGCTGAAAAAGTGGGAACGGCCCCGTTGGGGGGGCCCAGACCCTCTGTGTCAGGGCCGAATTATTTTGGGAAGGGGATGGAAGCAAAAGGGGAGGGGGAGGAACAGGAGCAGGAGGAAAGCGCCCTCGGGCTCCAGCCCACACCCCCACGGGGTCCCTGCCCTTCTCCCCACCTCTGGCACCTGCTGCCGTTTGATTTTGTCCTTTCAGCCCCTTTCTCAAAACCTTTGGGGTTTGGGGGTCCCCTGCAGCCCAGGGCGAGGGGCAGCAGTGACGCTGGTAGTCCCTCAGGGGCAGACCCAGACCCTGTGCCCCTATCCTGGGACACCCCAAAGGGCAAGGACAGGGGCTGCTGTCACCCAAAGTCCCTCTGACGCTCCCCCTGTGGGGACAGTCCCCCCCAAAACCAGACCCTCCGGGGCTGGGTGAAACAAGCTGGGAAAAAGGAGCTTTGCACCAAAATCCTGCCTGGCTCCCCCTCTACCCCTTTTTTTGGGGGGGGTTTCTCTCTGCTGCCTTTCCAAGGTCTGCAACAAAGGAGCTGCAAGAGCTTGGAGAGGCTTTTTCCAGGCAAATAAATCAAAGAAAGGTGCCTATGTGGGAGGTTAATGCTGTCCTGGTCCTACCAGGGATAGGAGGCTGCAATTCCCATCCCAAAGTCATCTGAAAGTCAGGAACACCGCAGGCCCCGGCCGCAGCCTCAAGGTCACGCACTGCTCCAGTGTCCCAGAGAAACACCAAACCTGGAGAGTAGCAGCTCGATCCACGGCCTGTGGGAGTAGCTCTGCTCCCCAAGCCTCCCTCCAGAGCCCCAGGGTGGCTCCACAGGACTGGGAAGAGCCCAGGGGAGCGAGCTGGGTGTGTGGTGTGGGAGGGCACCAGCGCAGCCATCCCGGGAGCCCCGGGCACAGCCATGCCACTGATTCCCGCTCCTTGTCCCCCTCAGGAACAAGTCATCGCCCTCGCCATGATGTTCACCTCGTTCCTGCTGCCCACAGCCTGGGTCCTGTCCAACATACACAACTACAGGAGCAGGCCGGAGTGAGGAGCAGCCGGAGCAGCCTGCTCCCGGCCCAGGGAATCCCGAGGGAAGAGGCCTCGGGACAGACCCTCACCGGGATGGAACCTCCCGAGCCTGCTCATTAAAATCCACCTTTGCGTTCCACGAGGGCTCCCTGGGTTTGCTCCGTCCGCGGGGGTGTCCCTAGGGAACAATCTGGATTCCTGCCCGCAGCTTTCCCTCCAGGGCTGGCTCCGGTGGGAAGGAAGGCACATTCCCTCTGGAGCCTCTCCCAGCTGCAGCGCTGCGTGCACCCCGTCACCTCTCCAGCAAGCCAGGAAGCCAACCCAAGGTAAATTCCTGGCAGGAAAACACTCAGAGGCTGGAAGTGACACCAAAAGGGTGCCACGGGCTGGGGGCTGCAAACCTGCCCGCTCCCCTCCCTGCAGGAAGGGCCTCTCCACCCACCACATCCCAAATTACCTGTGCCAGGGAAGCAGCCAGCACTTGGAAGGTTTGGGTAGCGAGGGGGCTTCCAGGTATCTTGGAAAAACCTCTGGAGCTGTCACGGTCCCGCAGATCTGAGCCTCATTCCCAGGAGCTGCTCAGAGCTCCTGCAGCTCGGGAGCTGTTGGAATGCTCCTGGGAGGAGCTGCCACTGCTTCCCACAGTGACATTCCGGGTTTTTGATGCCGATCTCAAGCAGCTGCAGCCCCACGTCTCAATGACTCCAGTGGAGTTTCCGTTATTCCCTAAGGAGTAGTGACAGCCCTGGGAGAGAGGGCCAGATCTGACATGGCACTGGGAATGACCGTGCTCCTTAAAGCCTTCTCCTGTCCCCAGCTACGAAATAAAGGGAATATTTTCCTGACGAGAACACTTACCCCTTCCACACGCTCTCCTGACGTCAGTAAAAGTGGCACCAGGAACGAGCCTTGGAAGACAGGATGCAGCAGGAATTGGGAATGTCAAACCCAGTGGCTGGGCAGGGAAGAGGCAGGCACTGGGCACCCCTATCCAGGAGGGAATTTCAGCCAGAAGGGCCTGGACAGCAGCAGCAGGAGGGTGAGTGAGTAGAGACTCCAGCAACTCCATTTTGTCCTGTTTTCCAAAGCCTGTCTCCCTTGTGTGAGGCACCTCTGTGCCTACACCAGTCTGGCACCAGCCACATGCTCCCTTCCTACTCTTGCTGGGTTTACACCCTCAGGCAAGGCAGGAAAAGCAGGAAAAGCACCAAAATTCCAGCGGTGCTGTTTGCTAATGACACCAGAGAACCAAACTGGTGAGGAAAGGTCCTGAATGCCAGCAGTGGCAAGGCCTGACCCTGGAAACACGATTTTAATGGGATCAGCAGCTCAGCTGCCAGGGAACGAGACGACACAGAATTCCCAAAAAGGGAAGGCAGAGACGTTTATTCCGGCAATGCCACTGCACCTCACCTGAGCACAAAGCGTTGTGAAAGACAACCACCCCTCAAGTGTAAGGACACACCCACTAACCAGGAATCCCGGGAAAACCCTTGGATGGGGCAAACACTCCCTCTGCTGCAGATGAGGAGAGGTGGAGGGAAGCGGGGCCAGGGGAGGAAGAGGATGTGGGGAAGAGGATGTGGGGAATGCTGCCTCAGGCTGCTGCAGGGGCAGGGGGAGAGGGCAGCGGGACAGGCTGTGCCCCCTAAGGCCAAGACCCCTCAGATCCTGCACCAGGATCCCACCCTCCCGCAGCAGCTGGAGGCAGGAGGGATCAGGAGTGATCCATCCCCTCAGGACGGAGCCCTGGGATCAGGGATCAGAGCCACTCGTGCCAGCAGAGGGAAGGCTTGGCTCCAGCACCAAAGGGTCACACAGCAAAAGGCCACGTCCTCGTCCTCCTGCTCGCCACATCCCAGGCTGCTCCTGCTCTGCCCACCCACCCCTCCATGGATCCAGTGCAGTCAGTGCTCTGAGTGCTGCCAGCCTCAGGAGCAGCAGGAATCGCTCTCTCCTCTATGTCAGGATGTCGTGGGCTTGGTGCTCCACCAGCATCTCCATGCTCCGCACGTCCGTGCACCAGAACTCCAGGCGATCCTTCATCCCCTTGATCTGCAAGGCAAGGCCACGGGGATGGAATGGGAATGGGAATTCCCCTCAGCTCCTGGCAATGCCCACGGGCTCACACCAGAGAGCCCAAACCACCCCCCAGAGCCCTACACACCCAGAGAGGGGGATGCCCCTGGATCCCTGGCAGTGTCCAAGGCCAGGCTGGACATTGGGGCTTGGAGCAACCTGGGCTAAGGGGAGGTGTCTGTGCCCATGGCAGGGATGGGGCTGGATGGGCTTTAAGGTCCCTCCCAACCCAAACCATCCTGGGATTCTGGGATTAATGGCTTCTACCAGCAAATCAGCAAGGGTTAAAGTGAAATGCACCGAAGGAATCGCTTGCAGCTGGAATTCCAGGCACTCGATTTTGGGTTTAAAGGTAAAGACACCCTGCACAGTCTCCTTAAACATTACAAGGATGAACTCGAGAACCTCAACAGCTCCATGATCATCCTGGACTTCCCTCTTCCCAAGAGGAATGTGCCTCCTACACCCCCAAAACTCCCAGAGGCCGTTTCATACATTTAGGAATGAGGCCTGGATCCTTCCGGAAAACACAGCCACAGCTTCTGTGCTCCGTGGTGTCTACGTGGCTTTCACAAGGGACGTGCCACCCCTGTCCCTGTGGAACACCCCGGGGCCAAGCCAAGCCCCCAGGGAGGCTCATTCCCAAGCCATGCCCCTTCCCAGCTCCGGTGCCATTCCCGGGTCACCTCTCCCCGGCCCAGCTGCGGCTGGTGGCCATTACCTGCTGCAGGTCCAGCACCCGTGGCTGCACCCACGTCATGTGCACCCTCTTGTCCACCTCATCGATGCTGCCCTTCACCAGCCCCACCGAGAGCGCCTTCATCACCAGCAGCTCCACCTGGGAACACAGATAACCCCGGGCAAGGAGCCAGGTCACCCTGCTTTCCCCCCCAGAGGAATAAAACCCGGCATCTTCACACGAGATCCCCTCGGAATCCAGGGCAGCAGCTCTCACACTGCTCCCCTGTCAGGTGACAGAACTGCCTCAAGTTCTTCTCCCTAAAACTTTTCCCTAAAACTTTTCAGGGTTTTTTAGTTCTTTTTCCCTAAAACTAGGTTTATTTTCTTTTCTCTGAAATCCCAGGAAGAACAAGGAGAAAGCCAACAGAGCCCAACTGTCCCTGAGCAGCAGGTGGGAGTCGGTCCCTTCTCCCAGGATTCAAGGGACAGGACAGGAGGAAACTGCCTCAAGCTGCACCAGGGCAGGTTCAGGTTGGACATCAGGAGGAATTTCCTTATGGAAAGGGTGGTCAGGCATTGGAAGGGGCTGCCCAGGGAGGTGCTGGGAGTCCCCACCCCTGGAGCAGTCCAAGGAATGACCGGACGTGGCACTCGGTGCTCTGGGCACAGGTTGGACTCAATGATCTCAGAGCTTTTTTCCAGCCTAGATGATTCTGGGATTCTGTGTGGTTCGGGTCTATCCAGGCACTCTGAGAGCTCCAGAACATGGACATTACCACGGGTGTCTAACCCCAAGCTCACCTCGTTGACGGTGACTTTGGCACTCTTGGCAATCTCCTCAAAGGTGAGCTGGCGGTGGTTGGCTGGGCGGGTGAAAGTCATCTGGATCCAGGGAACAAACCAAAACAACAACCCCCACGGGGTTTTAGGGATTCCCACAGCTCATGGAGCCTCCCTCAAGCTGCCCTGCCCAGTCTCACGCTGCACCCCATGCAAGAGCCCCCCTGGAACTAGGGACAAGCAGCCCAGCACAAGGTGTTTTCCCTCAGGGCAGCTGCCTGTGGCTCCACCTACAGGCAAAATCCACCCTGAAGCTCCTGCATCCAGGAGTTCCTGCAGCTGAGGGAGCAGACACCCTGAGCACGTCCCAGCTCACCTCCATGAGACACAGCAGCTGGATCTTCTGCAGCAGGAGCGCTTCGTTCGCAGCCAGGTCGGGCTGTGAGGGGAGAACAGGCACCAAATCAGGTCATGACTGCATTTTCCCCCCCATCCTGGGGGACAACGTGCAGGAATAAATCCCTGGGAGGGTTCATTCAGGAGGGAAGGAGGCCACCACAGCCCACCCACCAGCCAGGAATGGTTCCAGAAAACAATCCAAGTGCCAGCGGTCTCACAGATCCACTGCTATGCCAGTGATTCCTGGTGCAGCCAGTGCAGGTAACATCCACCAGCACTGCCTTCCCTCCCACTTCCCACAACAGGAGGGAAAAGCACCGTTTTTCCAGAGGGAAGCCAAAAGGAAATGAATGATGCGTGCCAAGATGGAATAACCACTCCTATGCTCCCACCACAATTACACCAGTGCTCCAGAGCCAGGAACGAGGCAAAGGTGATTAAGAAAAGATCCACGGACTCCCAAATGTCAGCTGCAAATCCCAAGCCTGGGCCTTCAGCAGCGCCAGAGCCCTCACCTGCTGCCCCCAGGCCGACTTGAGGGCCTGGAAGGTCTCCACGTTGCCACTGTTGAAGGCGAAGAGGGTGTCGATGAGCCACTGGCGGTCGGTGCTGCGCAGGGACTCCAGCACGGGGTGCATCAGCTGCAGGGGACAGGCAGGAGGCTCTCAGCAGGGACACACCAGCTCCTGGGCCTCCAGGGATGGAGGGATGTGGCAGCACTCACCAGCTCCCCAAAGTTGTAGACGCCTTCTCCCAGCAGCCCGGCCAACCCCAGGGTGAAGGCTCTCTCCTGCTGCTCTGATACTGGAAAAAAAAAAAAAAACCCAAAACAAAAATAATTTGCATAAAAAAAAAAACCAAACCAAAACCACTATGGATAAAAAAAAAACCCTAACCAAAAATAATGTGGATGAAAAAAAAAAAAACAAGCCAATAATATTCTGGATAAAGCACCACTTTAAGCCCCATCGAGCCCTCCCTCACCTACATTAAACTATTCCCAGTCCTCATCTTCCCCCACGCTGCCTGAAACTCAGGAGCCTGCAGTACCCACATCACAAAAGGGCTGCTTTTTGCATCTAGAGTGGAGATTTTGGGGAATTGGAACAAACTTGTCCTTCTGGCAGGGGCATTCCCCCTTTTCCCCCTGGTGCAGCCCAGGAGCACGTCCTCGGGGGTCACTCCTCAGTCCAGCCGGACCTCGGATCCACCACGGCACAGCCAAAACACCAGGGAGAAAACCCCAGCCAGGGCACTTATTTGGCTTGGGGGGGGTGAGGCAGAGCGTGGAAAGTGGGATTTCCCCTGGAGAGGAGTTACCTGGCAGGTCCTTGACCTCGATGCAGCCCAGGAAGCGCAGCGCATCCTTGTAGTAGGCGGCGTGGTTGCCCACGGTCTGGTAGTACTTGCTGGAGAGGTCGTAGAAGCGGCTGTGCACCGACGTCACCCCGGGCAGGGTGTTCAGCATCTCCTCCACCTCCTCGATGGTCTCCTGGGAAGGGCAAGGCCTGGCTCTCACAGGGGAAGGAGCACCCGGAGCGTGCCTGTGCTCCCGGCTCCGAGGGTGGCAGCTCTCCTGAGGGATCCTCGGGGACATCCCGGGTGGGTGTGGCACCAGCCAAAGCCACCACTGCTCCCAAATCCTGCCCTGTGAAGGTGCTGAGGCTGCCCAGAGAAGCTGCCCCATCCCTGAAAGTGTTCAGTGCCACGGTGGAGCAACCCTGTGGAAGGTGTCCCTGCCCATGTCTGGGTGATCTCCAAGGTCCCTTCCAGGATTCCTCCACCCAAACCCATCCCTCTGCAGCCACTCGAGGAGAACCAATGCTGCCCTGCCTGACAAGCATCATTTCAGGTTGGAAAGAGGGTTTTAAAACCAGCCAAGGACAACGAACCCTCATGTGCTTCGCTCGGGCAACACCAGCACAGGTCACCGTGAGCAGCTCCCACACCCTGCTGAGCTCAGGAGCCCCTCCAAGGCAGGAGTTGGGATAACCAAGGAATGTCACAGCCCCCCAGAACTCCCCATGCCAGGCCGCCCCCCTCACCTTGGTGACCTGCAGGTCCCCGATGTTGAGCTTGAGGGCCCCGATGGCCGTTTTGCACAGGATCACGGCCTCGTCGCTGCTCTTCACCTGCAGGGACACGGGGTTTGGAGCATCACCTGCAGCACCTGCACACCTCCAGGTGTGCTCCAGGGGCAGGATCCATGGCACTTGTGGCCCTGTTCCTGCACTCAAATCCCTGTGGAAAGGGGCTGCTCTCCAGCACAGGGCTCACACACGCCGCTGCTCCTGGCCCGCTCCCAGGCAAAGCACACCGAGAGCAACTCCCAACGTACCTTCTCCCGGGTCTTCTCCAGGAAAGTCAGGGCCACGTTGGGATCTGGAGCAGAGGGAAAAATCCATTGGAACGCGCAGCTCTCATGGAGCTAAACCTCTCCTACCAGCACACCTTCCATGGGATTCCTGCTGGCAGCAGCTCGGGTTTTCCATGCTGTACCCTCAGCCTGCTGCCAGGCAGGCCGGGCCTTTCCTCACCAACCCCCTCTCCAGGGAAGCTCTGCACTTCCTACTCCAGGGATCAGCAATAATTTAAGCTTTCCACACCAGCACTTTTCCTCCTCGACGCAGCAGAAGGGCGACAGCTTCCCAATCCAAGGCTGCCCCGGCCCCGGGCACATTCCAGAGGCAGCAGCAGCACAGGGAAGAGGGGAGGACATGTACCTGTCATCTGCCGGACCACATGCAGGATGATCTCCACCAGGGACAGGGGGTTCACCCTGCAGGGAGCAGCTCTGAGTCAGCACCGGGCCCCCAAACCCCCCAGCTGACCCCCAAACCCCCCAGGTGACCCCCAAACCCCCCCAGCTGACCCCCAACCCCCTCCAGCTGACCCCAAACCCCCCCAGCTGACCCCCAACCCCCTCCAGGTGATCCCCAAACCCCCCCAGGTGACCCCCCAACCCCCCCCAGGTGACCCCCCAACCCCTCCAGGTGACCCCCAAACCCCCCCGAGGTGACCCCCAGTAACTCACCTGTGCTCAAACTCACTGATGAAGTTCTCGTAGAGCTGTGGGGACAAGGACAGGGACACTCAGGGTCAAGGGTACCCCAGCTCAGAGCTCCTCACCATATTTCCTCACTATTGCAGCTCTATTTGAACATCCCTGGAAGTGCTGGGCAGGGCTCTGAGTCATGGAAGGGCTAGTGGAAGGTGTCCCTTCCAGGGAGGGTGGAACATGATGGTCCTCAGGATCTCTTCCAACCCAGACCATTCCAGGATCCTATGATGTTTCCAGGAAATCGGGCATCCCACACAGAAATCCCAGCACTGTTCAGAACCCAGATCTGCTCATTTTATCTAATTCTATCCCCACAGGCTTCTTCCAGTGACCACCCATCCTGCACTTGAAAACCTCCTGCAACTCCCAAAAACAAAAATTCTAGGCGAGTGAAGTAAAGAATCACTTTGAAGCTTCTGAACTGGAGACACTTGACGTTAGCAGAGTTTTCACGCAGTAACCAGTGCAAACACTAACCACCCTGGTTAGTAATTCTCCCAGAGGATTAGGAAAGAGGGGAAGCCACAGGCTGAGTTTTTTCCCGGTACAGAACACCAGGAGAGCCGGGAGGAGTCCGCTCACCTTGATGAGCCCATCTCCCTGGGCGAAGCAGGGGTCCTGCACGAAGTCCAGCACCTGCAGAGTGAGCTGGTGCCACAGCCTGGGGACACAGAACACGCCGTGAGCCCCGCGCCCCCGGGCCGTGCCCAGCCCCCGGGCCGTGCCAGCCCCCGGGCCGTGCCAGCCCCCGGGCCGTGCCGGGCCGTGCCAGCCCCCGGGCCGTGCCCAGCGCCCCGTGCGGGCTCTGAGGGGGCGAGCCGGGGCCAACACGGCCTGACAGGAGCCAGCACCGCGGCAGTCGCCCCCCGGCCGGCCAGCCAGGCGGCCGAAGCGAGGCGGTGCAGCCGGGCCCCGCCAGGGCCCCTCAGCCGCGCTGGGCTCCGGCAGCCGGGGCGGGCGATCCCCCCGCGCCCCGTCCCCGCTCACTTCTTGTTGTAGAGCTCCTCGAGGCGGTGCCACACGGCGGCCTGGCCCGGCCCCGCGCTCTGGCTCTGCTGCAGGAAGCCCGGCACGTCCTTCATGGCGGCGGCGGGGCCGGGACGGGGCCGGGGCCGGGGCCGGGACGGGACGGGAGCGGAGCGAGGAGGCCGCGCCGTGCCCGCTGTGCGCACTCACTTCCGGCCGCGCGGGGCACGCCGGGTACCGTAACGCCCCGCGCCCGCCGCCGCCGCGCACTCGCTTCTCCCCGGTACCGCCGCTCCCCGCGGCGACACCGCCGCGCCGCCAACCCCTCCCCGGGCCTTCCCCCGCCGCCGAACCCGCCGGAGCCGCCGGAGCCGCTGGAGCCGCCGGAAGGACCCCGGGCGGGGTGAGCGGCGGCGGGAGCGCGGTGGCGGTGCGCGCGCGGTCGCGGCAGTGCGGTAGCGGCCATGGAGCGCGGGGCGCGGGCGCTGCTGGCGGCCGGTGAGCGGCGGGCCCGGGGGGAGCCCCGGGGGGAGCCTCGGGAGGAGCCCCGGCAGCGCCGGGCCGCCCGCCCTCAGCACCGCTCCGCCCGCCCTCAGCACCGCTCCGCTCTCTTGCAGCCTGCAGGAGCCTGTGGCAGCGCGGGCCCCGCCATGGCAGCAGCGCCCGGCGCAGCGGGACCGGCAGGTAGGCGGGGAATGGCCGGGTAGGGACCGGAGCAGCCCCGCGGGAAGGGAAAGGCAGGGTGGGATCGGTGTTGGAACGGGAGGCGCTGCCCCGGTGGAGGATGTCCCGGCCCTGTCTGAGCTGGGACATCGCTCTGCGAGGCGGGGCCGGGCCGGGAGCCCGCAGAGTGGGGATGTGCCAGGGAAATCTCGGTGCTTTGCCGGGACTGTGAGCTCAGCTCTCCGGGAGCCCGGTGTGACGGGGCAGGGCCGGTCCCTGTGGCAGCAGGGAGAGGCAGTGCGGTGTCACACAGCCCTGGGAAGGCACTGTCACATCCCTGCGACGGCAGGGCAGGGCAGGGTCATGTCCCTGGGAAAGCAGAGCCGCGTCCCTGTGGCAGCATGGAAAGGCAGGGCAGGGGCACATCCCTGGGAAATCAATGTCACACATCCCAGGGAAAGCAGAGGCACGGCCCTGTGGCAGCATGGAAAGGCAGGGCAGGGGCACATCCCTGGGAAAGCAGTGTCACATCCCAGGGAAAGCAGAGCCACGTCCCTGTGGCAGCAGGGAAAGGCAGGGCAGGGGCACATCCCTGGGAAGTCAATGTCACACATCCTAGGGAAGGAACTGTCACATCCCAGGGAAGGCAGAGCTGACCACTCTAAGGCCTGGAGACACTGCCAGCTCTGTCCTTGCTCCTCGGGCTTGCCAAGCCCCAGCAGCTCTCCCCACGCCTGCTCTGGACTGTGCACAATGCCCTGCTCCCGCAGCACTAATTTTCTGGGAGAAGAAGCTGTTCCCTGCTGATAATGAGTGTTCCCGAGCTGCTAATGACTGTTCCCAGATGACAATGGCTGTTCCCACCCCAGCTGGGCACGGGGCTGCGATTCCTTTGGACAAGGACGCACACAGCCTGAGGAGGGATCAGGGAAACGACAGTGTCTGTGTTCCCCTGGGCAGGCTCACACATCACCCTGAGAGAAACTTGTTGAACTCAGGACACAGAAGAGTCTCCTGGATCCCAGAGGAATGTAAATCAACACTGAGACCGGTGATTCCCAATGGGTCCAGCCTCGTGTCCGTCCCTGTCCAAAAAATCCCTCTCACAGGAACAGGGGTGATTTGGTATTTTAGATCCATGAAAGGAGGCACAGAGGGACGTTTCTGCTCCAGGGTCTGGGTCAGATAACGGCCAAGCTCTCTCCTAGTGAAGCCCTAGCACAATCCAGCCCAGGGAAGAGCTTCCTGTGGGATTTCTGGGTGGTTTTCTCTCCCTTAAGCTGAAGTCACTGCCAGTTCTCTCAGTGCTGTGCTCCCCCCTGTGCTGAGCAGGACCCAAGGCTCCAGGCCCTTCTGTCTGAGCGCGGCTGCCAGAGCCATTTGGGGCACGTGGGGAGGCGACAAGGGCAAGCAGAAGCTCACCTTGAAGGACGTGGCGGAGCTGCTCCGGAAGAAGGAATGTCGGCGCGTGGTGGTGATGGCCGGCGCCGGGATCAGCACGCCCAGCGGCATCCCGGACTTCAGGTGGTGCCTCTGTCTCCTTGGAGAGCTGAGGTCTAGTCCATGGAAAGGGTGATTAAACATTGGAAGGGGCTGCCCAGGGAGCAGCACCCTGGAGGTGTCCGAGGAACGACCGGACGTGGCTCTCAGTGCTGTTGTTGACAAGGTTGGATGGGCCGATGGACTTGGAGGTCTTTTCCAACCTGAGTGATCCTGGGATTCTGTCTGCAGCCCAGGTCCCTCCGCAGCCCCTCTCAGGTGCCCCCTGTGCCCGCAGGTCCCCCGGGAGTGGCCTGTACAGCAACCTGGAGCAGTACAACATCCCCTACCCCGAGGCCATCTTTGAGCTGGGCTATTTCTTCGTCAACCCCAAGCCCTTCTTCACCCTGGCCAAGGAGCTCTATCCCGGCAACTACCGCCCCAATTCCGCCCACTATTTCCTCCGGCTGCTGCACGACAAGGGGCTGCTCCTGCGCCTCTACACGCAGAACATCGACGGGCTGGAGAGAGGTGAGCTCCCTCTTCCCATCTCCAGCAGCAGCACCCGGAGCTGAGGGGAGAGGCAGGAGCGGGGAGATGCACCCGGGGAGGCTCTGGCTCAGTCCTCTCCCACACGCTGCATTCCAGTGGCTGGGATCCCTCCCGACAGGCTGGTGGAAGCCCACGGCACCTTTGCCACTGCCACCTGTACGGTGTGTCAGAGGAACTTCCCCGGAGAGGACTTCAGGGTGAGTGGGCCCAGCCGGGCATCAACACAATTAACGCAAGGAGGCATTAATTACTATCATAATGACAGGTCCCAACCCGTTCTTTTGCCCTCGGGGACAAGAGGTTTAAGGGGAGGGACCAGGTTTGGGGTTGAGCATTGCTCTGAGGGCACCTGGTGGTTCTGAACCCCTGTGACGGGCAGTTTTGGGGTGTCTCCCCTCAGGGAGATGTCATGGGGGACAGGATCCCTCGCTGCCCCGTCTGCACCGGAGTCGTCAAGCCTGACATCGTGTTCTTCGGCGAGCAGCTCCCACAGCGCTTCCTGCTGCACCTCACAGACTTCCCCATGGCAGACCTGCTCTTCGTCATCGGGACATCCCTGGAGGTCTGGGAACGAGTGGAGCAGGCACACGGGAAACAGGGCCTGAAGGGGCTGCGGAGGGGAGACAGGGCTTAGAGGAGAAGGCGAGAAAATGGCTTAGGGAGGTGGAATTGGAGGTGGAGGGTAAGAAATAGCAGGGAGGTACTCTGAGAGACCCTCTGGAAACAGGTGGCCACCTGGAGAGCTGTGGGGCTACCTGAGCAAAGGCCAGCAGGTAACTGCTGACGCTGTGACCCGTTCGGAGCCGGGGTGGCCGAGCGGTTCTGAGCCCAGCGTGCCAGGAACCGGTGCCCCTGGCAGGGTGACTGTCCCCGTGCCCCCTCGGTTGCCCCCTCAGGTGGAGCCCTTTGCCAGCCTGGCCGGGGCCGTGCGCAGCTCGGTGCCGCGGGTCCTCATCAACCGGGAGCTCGTGGGCCCCTTTGCGTGGCAGCAGCGGCACAACGACGTGGCCCAGCTCGGGGACGTGGTGGGCGGCGTCGAGGAGCTGGTGGAGCTGCTGGGCTGGAGCCACGAGATGCAAACGCTGATCCAGAAGGAGAAAGAGAAGGTGGGAAGAGGCTCAGGGCCCCAGCTCCCCCCTCAGCCCCTGCGTTCCCTGTGGTGGAGTTGTCCAGGGGAGAGGGTTTGTGCTTGCTGGGGTCACACTGTACAGAAAAGTGCAAAAAAACCCCAAACCAACCCAAACCCGAGTGCTGTTTCACAGCCAGGGTGCCAGGGCAGAGCGCTGCGGGCTGAACGTGTCTGTGGCAGATGGGAAGACGTGGATCTGCCAGTCCCAGATGAATTGGAAACATGGAAAAGGGCAGGATTTGGGGCTGAAAGCAGCGACCCCCCCTCAGGGACAGAAAAGCTTCCAGCTACATCATCTGGAGTGTGATTTGTTGTCAGGCAAGCCCCATAGCTGCAGCTGGAGGGGCAGATTCCAGGGGCTGGGAGTAAACAGCCAGGAAATGCTCCTGGCCAGCAGTGCCAGGCTGTGAGGCAGCAGAACCTCAGCACAAAACTGGGATGTGAGGGGCTGGAAACCCTCGCTCCCTACAGTCCCTTCATGGCTGTGCTGCCACTTCCAGAGGTTCCTCGGGAGCAATATGCAGTAAGAGAGAGGGGAGGGAGGCTCCAGGTGTGCTGAGACCCAACCTGTGCTGCCATGGCCAGACAGGGAGTGGGGCTCCAGCTCCTGCTTCACTTGGCAGTGATGAATCCTTAAACAGACTTCTTTTCCTGACTGTTCTCACATCTGTAACCTTCTGGGATCTTCAGGAGTGAGAAATTGCAGGGGAACAAGTTCTTAATTACTCAGATCTCAGTGCTGATGTTAATTACTACATTCCTGTCAACCACTGGGAGGTTTTTTCCACATTTGACATCAAACACAGCTGTATTTTTTAGGCATACATTGTCCAAACATGACTTCACAAAATCTGGCTTCAAGATTCCAGTTATAACATCCAGGTTGTTCTTACTTCCCTCAAATAATGCAGCAGGAACGAGTAGGAATTCTTAGCCTTTTGGCCAGGTTTTGGATTCTTCAGTACCAACATTTTGGGGACCAGCCAGCCCTTGGCACGATGCTTGTGCTGCTCTGAATCCCTGAGGGAATGCTGCAACAGTGATAGAGGAAAACCAGTTGCGTGGAGCAGCCTGGATTAGTGGGAAGTGTCCCTGTCCATGGCCGGGGGTGGGACCAGATGAGTTTTAAGGTCCCTTCCCACCCAAACCGTTCTAGGATTCTGGGATTCTGTGAAACCTATGGGGATGGTGCTGGGGCTGGAATGTTTGATGCTCCCTGGCAAGCGCTGTGGTCTCTGTTTCCAGCTGGATGCCAAGGACAAGTAGGAAGGTGCTCCCGTCACCCCTCAGCACGTGGCTGGAGGATGTCCAGCCACGAGTGTCACCAGCGAGCGTCCGAGGGCCTGGGGGCTCGTGCCAGCACATCCAGTGAGCTCCGTGCCTGCAGCTGCTGTGTGGATCCAAGCCATCCATCCCAGAGCCCCTCAGAGATGCTGGCTCCACGGAGCAGGAGCTGCAATGCCATGAAGGTCAGGCCAGGACAGACTGGAGACTGTTTTCCAGCTCCCACCGGGCTGAGCATCCAGTTCCTGTCACAGCTCCTCCCCAGCCACTGTTCCCTTGGCCATGATCCTCAGCTGCTGCAGGCTGTGTTTAGTCTTCCATGAAATCTCTGCTAATCAGGGGACAAGCCAGGGGCGGGGGGGCTGCCCCCCATTGCTCTTCCAGCTCAAGCTGCTGGGGAGTTTCTCAGAATCACTGCAGTGTTAATTATTTAATAATAAAGAGAGGTAATTCGTTTCTGGATGTCACCTGAGGGGTTTTCTGTAAAGTCACACCTTCTGTTCCCACCACTGCTTCTTGCACCTGCTTTTTAGCACCTTTTTTCCCTTTTTCCCCCTCACACAAGTGCCTTTCCCTGCTGTAGATGCCATCCTGGGGGGTGGCAGTGTCACAGCACTGCAGCCATGTGCTGCTCTGTCCCAAACCTGCCACAACACAACCCAGAGCCTCATGGATCCACTCTGGAAATGGTGGGGACTTCGTTTTTAACCATCCCCTGCTTCCCCCCCCAAAACAGAGTTCCATGGTTCTATGAACACCTCCTCCCAAAACGCCTGGTGCCAAGCTCAGCCCCTGCTCCAGGGCATTCCAGGCCAGGCCTGGCAGCTGTTCTTAGGGATTTAAGCACTCTGGAAAATTGAAACAACAGTATCAGAAGCAATTGCATTAAAAACACCAAACCCCACTTTTCCTTTTGCACGGAAAGCTTGGGAAAGCTTCAACAGCTGGGAAGGGATCAGGGGTCTGTGTCTGCACACAGAAGGGCTGGGGGTTTTGCTAGTTTAAAAAAAAAAAAGAGAAAAATGCAATTGGCCTAAAAGCTCACACTGTGACAGAGCAGGGCTGTCCCCAGCCCAGCAGCCAGGAATGACACTTAGGGGTCAGTCAGGGACTAAATGGAAACACAGAATCATCCAGCTTAGAAAAGACCTCCAAAATCACTGAGTCCACCCTGTGCCACATCTCCACTTTTTCCCCAGCCCAGAGCACTCAGTGCCACATCCAGGCCTTCCCTGGACACCTTCAGGGAGGGGACTCCAAACCACCCTGGGCAGCCCCTGCGAAGGCCTGACCACACTTTCCATGAGGAAATTCCACCTGGTGTCCAATCTGAACCTGCCCTGGCACAGCCTGAGGCCATTTCCTCCTGTCCTGTCCCTGTTCTCTGGGAGCTGCCCCCTCCCGTCAGGGAGATGTGGAAAGGGAAGGGCCCTGAGCCTCTTTTTCTCCAGGCTGAGCCCCCTCAGCTCCTTGTGCTCCAGCCCCTTCCCCAGCCCCATTCCCTGAACATGCTCCAGCCCCTCCATATCCTCCTTGCCATGAGGGACCCAGAGCTGGATGTGGCACTTGAGGGGCCTCAGCAGTGGAAACAGGGAAACCAAGCAAAGCACCCCTCTGGCTCTTCACCTCTGGGACCACGTTCAGGAACAGCCCAGCTCCTAAGGACACACGGGCAGGAACACCTGGGATCCTCTGCCACGGGGACAGCCACAGGGATTTCCCCGCTCGGAGGAATCACGGCCACGCTCCCACGTGACAGGTTGGCTTTATTCTAGCGTCACTTGTGCATTCCTACACGTGACAGGAGGTTTGGGAACTCGGGTGCATGAGACAAATGGGAAGATTTTCTTTCCAAAGGAAACGGGAATAAAAATAAAGACAAATCGACACGAGGCCCGACAGCAGCCCCTGGGGGACACAGTGACCTGGGGACAGCGAGGAGGAGCCAAGGGCAGAGCACAGGTATTGGCCTTTCGTCTGGAAAGCGGGAGGTGGGGAGAGGCGAACGCCCAAACCCAGCTGGGTGGTGCCAGGGACAGCGCCCAGTGCCAGGGAAGGGACATCAGAGCGTTCCCAGCAGCTGCCCACGTGCTCTCTCCTGCGGCCAGCGGAATGCTGGAAGCTTCCAAGGCCTGGCCGGGCTCTGCTCTGCTCACCCAGGTACGCACGGACATGGATACACCACGCCCTGCAGATCCCACTCCTAACCCTCTCTGGCAGCCCCCCTTCCCACGGCATTCCTGGGGAGCAGCCCCCACTCTGGGGCCGGGCACACACACACAGCCACGGGCACACAGGAGGTGCCCTGGATCACTGAACTCTGATGGAGTGGCAGGAAGAGCCTCCCCCGACCCTTCTTCCCAAACAGCACGTATTTAAAACCCAAAAATCCTACTGGAGAGTCCTGGAAGCAATTTGGAGTGCGAAATCCTCAAGGCTGCTGACAGGAGAGGCCGAGGTGGAGCCAGGTCACGGAGACCTCTGGAAGGAGAGGTGGCTATGGAGCTGGGAAGGAGGCAGGTGTTCCATGTGGTGGGCTGTGAGGGCTCCAGGCTGGATCCGGCTCCCACAGGGAGAGTCCTGGCGCGGTGCCAGCCCCTGGGTGCAGCACCAGTTCCGAGGGAGAGCGGCTGGAGCCCGGCTCTCCGTGGCTGGGGCGGGGGCCGGGTCAGTCCAGCCCCAGGTCCGAGTCGGAGGACGAGCGCTCGTCGGCGATGTTGCGGATGGCGTTCTCCATGGGCGCCAGGTTGCCGCTCGGGGTGATGCCCATGGGCTGGATCACCTTCTCCCTGCAGCCAGGGGACAGGGGGAAGGTCAGGCAGAGCTGCAGCAGAGCACGGGAACGGACCAGGAATAGAGCAGGAATGTGGGGCTTGTGGAAATGGCCTGAACACCTGCGGCACCACTAAAGATCTCTTCTGAGAGTGGGGACAGTCCCAGCCCTAAAACTTGCAGCATGGTGAAGCAATGGCCTGGAAGCACAATCCCATTCCCTGGAATAGGCTCCTTTCTAGAGTGTGGTTCAGGATTCCCAGAGGAAAACCAGAACTGGTGTTCCTCTCCCTCCAACACACGCTGCAGTTACTTCCCTCCTACTCTTGAAAGCCTGAGCTCGGCTGGGCTCCTCTGGATCAGAGATGGCTGGAGAAAGCACTCCAGCAGGGAAAGTGGCTGTTGGCACTGGCTGCCATCTGTCCCCCCCGTCTGTCCCCAGAATGCTGCTTCCCCCTGAGCAGCACTGCCAGGACAGAGGCTGCTGTCCTTCCCAAGCACCTGGACAAAGCTGGCGAGCAGCAGGTGCTTGGGAACAGTGAGGAATTCCACAGCATCCCATCCTGCCAAAGCTGGAGGGGCTGGCAGCGCTTCCCCTGTACACGATGGGGCTGTGCTGAGGGAAGAGTTTCCCCACATGTCCCCTACCACTCCCTCTCCTAGATCCCTTCAGGCCTTGGGAACGCAGCCAAAGGAAGGCTTGTGACCTGTGAAGGTGTGTGTACCCTCGAACACACACCATGTCCCAGTACCTGGACAACTTGTCAAACATGTTGACCAACTTCATGGCTTCGTGCTCCTTCTGCTCCTCTGTCATCCCTTCCATGGGGTTGGGCAGCTTCTCCTCCACACGTCCCGTCACGGGGTTGATGCTGCACAGAGAGCAGTGAGGCCAGGGCTCAGCAAGGGGACAGCAGGTGACAGAGGGCTGTTTGGAATCCTTCTGAGCCTCACGGAGCAGAGGAATGGCACAACAGGACTGGCTGTCACCACTGTTTGTGTCCTGAGCCCCAAGTGCCATCACAGTGCTACGAGGGCTTCTGACCCACATCCTTATAAACACCACCCTTTCCTCCAACACCCCCTCCTGCCAATGCCACAGCACCACTGGAAATGAGGTACATGAGGGCAGGTGACATTTCCTCCCTCTCCTCCAGGCAGGAGACAAAAGCTAATGGAGAAAATCCCAACAAACCCAACCTGCAGGGACACTGAACAGGAAGCCAGTGAGTGTGGGACACAGGGCCTGGACCCCCCACCCTCGAGATACCACCCATTGCAGAGGAAAGGAGAGGGAAAAAATGAGAGGGAAGGGGGAAAGACAGAGAGGGAAGGGAAAAAGAGGAACCAAAAACCAGCTGGGTGTAGCAACCTTGATCTCTGGAGAGGGATAGGAGTAACGGGCACTTCCACCCCTGCTGCACGTGGAAGAGCAGCACAGGGAGACAGCAGCAGGTGCATGAAGAGGGATGAGGAGGGATAAGGCAGGAGCGGGAGGAAGGTGAGGGAGGAGGGGAGCTCTAGAGGGGGAGCAGATCTCTTTACTTGGGCTTTGCCTCTTTGTACTCCTCCGTGTCCGTGTCTTCGTCCTCCGAGTACTCGCCCTCTTCCCGGCCGCCGGCCATGAGGCCCCGTGCCGCCAGCAGCCCCGCGGCGTTCCCGTAGCCCGTGTACTTCACAAACCGGGACACTGCCGGGACAAGGCACAGACACCACGCTGGGCTCCCCTCTGCCTCCAGCCCCGTGCTCCCGCCAGCCCCAGCAGCACGGCTCCAGGCCACGGAGATGCTGACAGGGAGCAAGGCCCATGCCTGGGGGCTGAACGTGGGCCAGGCTGTGTGCAGGGGGCTGGGGTGTCCTCCAGCACAGCTCATCCCTCACCGCTGGCCTGGGAGGCACCGCCTCCTTCCCACAGAGCTCCTGGAGCGCTCCCCTGTTCCCCACTCAGCGGGGCTGTCCCGAGGGGAGGCAGAAGCCCTGCAGAGGTCCCTATCCTGGAGTCTCCCTGAGGAAGGCCCGCAGGACTCACCGCTCTCCTTGCAGAGCACGAAGAGGAACTCGGCGGCGCAGTGCTTGACGTCGGTGTCGATGTGGGTCATGAGCCTCACCAGCTTGTTCCGCAGGGAATTCCCCACCTCCGGCCGGTTCCGCACGTCCCGCAGCGGCGGCAGCACCTGCAGGGCCACAGCCAGGGCGACGGGTCACTGTGGCTACCAAAGGCACCCATGGCAGGACCCAGAGGGGTCCGCAGGGTGGCCAGAAGCAGGGCTTTGCTCGTCTCCCCTCCCCTCAGGGCAGCACCCCTGAACGTGGGGCTGAGCACAGCAGCATACCCTGGCCTTCAGGAACTTCCTGGTCTGCCGGTGGACTCGGGCACTCTCCGTCAGCAGGTTCAGCACAGGGGTCAGGTTCTCCTTCAGCTTGTGGCCCTGCAGAAACATCCCCAGAAGGAGCAGCACGTCAGTCACGCTGAGCTCAGCTGGTGTGGCTCATGCTGGAGAACACGAGCACAGACCATCAGGGAGGTGGATGGACACGGAGCTTCCCAACCTCTGCCACAGGCATTCAGTGCCTCCTCCCTCCCCACACCACTTGCTGTGGCACAGGCAGTGCCAGAAATATTTGGGCAGGGCATCCAGGACAGAGAAGCACAGCGGTAGAATTTGGAGGCCCTTTGGAACAACTCCAGAGGGTGAAAACTGTAGTCAGCTTGAAAATAACATGAACTCAGGCTTCCAGAGCTGTGCACTGGATCACTGCTGGGTGAAACAGGGCTGATTTGTTAATCACCCAGTTAATTATCAGCTAATCATCCACCATTCCACTGATCTCACTGCCTGCAGCCCTCAAAGCAATGGCAATCACCTTCCCAGTCCAGAGATGTTGGTTTAGTCCCACCAACCACAGCTCTGCCAAAGGCTGTCCCTCCTACAAAGGGCTAACTGCAAACCAAGCGTGGTGCTCCCACCAGGCCCCTCCAGGCTGAGGGAAAGGTGCCTGGGACCTGTGGGGAGCGGCAGCCCCACCGCTCACCCTGTCCAGGCGCCGCTCCAGGAAGTCCAGGAGGATGCTGACCGCATCCATGTTGACGCCCATGTACTCCAGCGAGCCCGGCCGCACTTTGGGGGTCAGCAGCACATCCAGACACTTCAGGGGCAGGTTGCCCAGCAGGTTGACAGTGTGGCTGCACGTGTAGAAGAGAAGAGAAGTGAACATACAGTGACAGAGCTTTGCTCACAGCAGTTCTTCAGCTCTGCAGAAACAAAGGCCCGTCATTAACTCGCGGGAGTGTGAGGACCCTGCAATCCAAGTGTTCCTGGAGCATCTCAAGCTCCTCACACCACTGAAAGGGAATAACTTAAAATGCTTTTTGGGCAGCTGAACTACATGCTGAGAGTCCAAGGGACTTTAGTGACAACTGAGAACTCATGGATCTTGACACAGAGCCAAGCAGGACCAATCTGGGTGGCCCTAGGTCTGTCTCTGGAGTCTCCTGTTTCACTCCTCACCCTGATGTTCCACGTCAGCACTCTTTGGGATCCCCCTGACTACGTGTTCTTGGGGACAAGGTAGTGCCACCTGCTCCAAGCTGAAACCTCTGCACCAATAATGCCCGGCAACATGACACAGCCAATTTCTCAGCATGGCTTAAGGCTAATTAAGGCCACCTCATGGACTTTTTAATTAAAGCAGCGCACGTCTTCTCTGGCCAGCTGCCCACTGAGGTGGATGTCACCGCTGGGACAGCCTGACACGGGACATGGAACAAGACCTCAGGGGCCAGGAGGCCATGGCATTCCCACGTGGCATTCCCAGGACAGGAAAAGCTGTTCCTGAGTTCCAGCAGCGTGAGGGAGCCCCAGGCCAAACCCAAGAGCTGCTGGTCAGCAGGGTCCCTCCCAAGCGCCCACGGTCAGGCAGGATGTGCCTGGGGGAGCTGGTGAAGCTGCGGGTGAAGCCCTTCCCAACACAGACCTGTGGAACTCCTCGGTGCGGTCCTCGCCGTCGGCAGAGATCATGAGGCAGTGGCGCAGGAGGGCACCCAAGTGCCGGTACAAAGCAGCATCTTCCTGGCCCCAGCATGGAGAAAGGAACACCTCCATCAGCAAAGGGGATCCCACACGCCCCAGAGCCTGCAGCCTATCCCCCCGCCTCCAGCAGCCTGAGCATGGACTGCAGGGCGTTCCAAGGGAAGCAGATTCTCAGTTCTCCGTTTGGGAATGCTCTAAGAGCACAGGCAAAGTAAGGGGTAATACTGCACTGGACAAAGGCAGCGCCCCAAGGACACCCGAGGCCCTCACCACCCTGAGGGTGCACAAGGACCAGGCTGGGACACCAGGGAATGCAAGGGAGGAGAAAACCTGCAAAGCCAGAGCCCGGAGACAGCTGAATGCCCTGGGCCCAAGGAGCTCACCTCGTCCACCTCCCTCTTGCTGGAATCAAAGGTGATGTTGAAGAGCACTTTGAGGATCTCCATGGCTCGCTCCGTCTCCTGCCGAGGCAAAGGTGGGAGAAGTCCCTCCTCAGTGGCAACTTCGTAGGGGTCCAACCACTTGACGCCGAGGGTGAGCTCCAGGGTGTCTGTCATGAGGCTGATGCCTCGGAGCTCCTGGGCGAGCTGCTGCCGGATGTCCACCCTGAGGGCCGTCAGCAGGAACAGCAGGCGCAGGTCGAAGAACTTGATGTCGTGAGGAAGACTCCGCTCGTTGTAGAGCTTGATGCGCCGGGCCAGCCCCACCACCAGCCGCCCCTCTGCCGTCAGCTCCTGCGCCATGGCGCTGCTGAACACGACGTTGCACAGGCATTTCAGGGATTCCAGGATGACATCCGAGTCCGGCACCTCCCGGATGAGCTCCTCCGAGTAATCGATGCCGGCGTGCCTGGAGAGGGTCTTCAGGCCTTCCTTGGTGGTGAAAGGGTCGAGGCAGTGCTTGTCCCGGGACAGGATGCGGATGCTCTCCAGGCAGGTGACCTGGCAGGATGGCTGCAGCTCCCTCTCCAGGAACTTGATCAGCAGCTGGGCCATTTTCTGTGCAGTTGGGAACAAGCAATGCCTCGGATCCTGACACTTCCCAGTGCTCCCTCCAGCCCTGGCAGGCTCTGCCCTGGACAGCAGCAGTGTCACTGGGGCCCACTCGGGTGTGCACTCGGGAAATGCCTGGCTCTGGCATTGATCCTGAGCAGTTTGGGCAAGAACAGCCAGGAAAAACTGTCTTGCAGAGGGTACTGGGTGTAAAGGGAAAGCACAAACAGGTCACTGTGGTAGCTCTGCCCTGCTGAGGATGGTTCAGGCTGACAGGGCCTACCTGCCCCCTGCACAAGGGAGGGACACGGGACCCGAGGGAGGTGAAGAGAGCACGTGACGCCTTGGGAAAAGAGGTGAAGAGACCTCAGGAGATTCAAATAAGCAGCCTCTCCTCAATTTCAGTGCTGTCTGGAGACCTACTGGCCCAGATCCTCTGTGGGTACAGACTGGCAGTGCCCCACTAACACAATTCACAGGAGCTGTGAAGCTCACAGGGAATGGTGAGTCATGGAGCAGTACAAGAGCACAGGTAAGGCCTCACAGACACAGGCAGCTCAGGCTGAACCACGTGTGGCAACACTTCATGTCACACCAGTAACCCACACACACTGCTGCGGGAGCCCACCAGACCTCAAACACAACACAGCTCAGAGCACAGGTCTTCCTGTGATGCTACAAGAGTGGAAGAACCCAAAAATGAGGTTTGTAACTAGCTGAACACAGCCCCATTGGTTACACTTCGAAATAATCTGAGAATCATTACGGTTGGAATCATTAATCATAATCATTAGTCATTATTCATAATCATCCAGGTTGGAGAAGACCTCCAAGACCATCAAGGCCAACCTGTGACCAATCAGCACCTTCACAACCACACCAGAGCACGGAATGCCATGTCCAGTCATTCCCTGAATACCTCCAGAGATGGATGGTGACCACACCACCTCCCTGGGCAGCCCCTTCCAATGCCTGACCACCCTTTCCATGAAGAAATTCCTCCTGATGTCCAACCTGACTCTCCCCTGGTGAAATGAAACTCCTGAGGGAAGGAAAGAAGAAAAACTGAACTTCCGTCCTTAATGTGAGGCTCGTGGTGTGCCCCACACTCACATCCTGGGGAAATGAGGAAGTACAGATGTTCCTCTTCTCCTTCCTCACTGGGAGACACAGATTCATGTTCAGTCCCAGCAACCAAAGCCTCAGGCTGGTTCAGGGGACAGAGGTCTCGGGGTGTGTGCCTGAAGCTGAACCATCTGAACACCCAAGCACCAGGAACTGGTGGTGATGCTCAACTCATATTTGGGGCATACACCCCAAAAGTGGGACACTGTGCCCGGAGCCACGTCCTGTGTGACTGTCCCAGCTCAAGCAGCGGGTCAGTGCAAGGCAAAGAGCTTGGATCTCATCAGATTCAGTCCCAGCTGCGCCTGGAACGCTCCATGTGGCAGCAGCTGGCCCTGGCACAGCCAGAGGAGGTCCCGCTCTCCACCCGGGTCGCCTGGCCTGCACTTGCTGTGCTAACGCAGGCCTTGGCACCATCCACCAGTGAACTGACCACAGAACGGAGCCAGCTGGAAAACAATCCAAAGAAAACAGTCATCCTTACGGCAGAACAGCCAGGCTGGGGCCTGCCCTGGCACGAAGAGCTGCAGGAGCAGGAATGAGCAGAGTGTTCCTTCCCTCCAAGTGCCAGATTACACCAGCTTAAAGGATCTGCTGATACAGAGCTCCGGGCAAATCCCGCTGCTGGCTCCCAGCGGAGCCCCTCACCCCTGTGATCCCTGCCCAGAGGCACCAGGGATCACTCCCGTGGCTGGGACTATGTGGGTCACGGAACCACTGCTAATGCCGGACGGATGCCGGCCTCGATCCAAACCCACCAGCTACCGATGCAAAAAACAGAGCCAGGCACTCCAGGCACACCATTCCCTAACCAAGTTAATGGAAAACTCTCATTTCTTCTCCCGTGGGAGCTGCTCGCCGAGCCCTGCTGGACACGAGTACGGAGCAGCAGATTTACACACACCGACCAGAGGAGGAAAGCAAGGGGCGTGTGCCTACCTTCCTCTCTTCCCGCTCCTCATCCTCGAAGGTGAAGCACTGAGATTTCTGTGGGAAAAACAAAAACCCAATCGGAATAAGGAATAGGTTAAAACGCCACGGGACCAGGGCAGAGACATTCAGGTCCAAAACATGCTGCAACAGCAAACACATCATCTCCAGCCAGCCTCCCCCCGCACTGTGGGCATCACCCCTGGATCCACAGCCACAGTGGAACGCCACGGGCCAGCTGACGGATGGATTTAGTTTAAATACTGCAGCAGCACAGTGGGTATCCGTCCCAATCCCAATATCCCGTAAAAGCCGGTAATTCCCCTGCTCAGCGACACCACTGAGCTGTGCCTACATGTCTCCCCTTGAGATTTATTATTCCTTTTCCTGACCAAACAAAGTCCTGTCTCCCTGGTACATGGGAATGGATCCTCGTGGTTATCCAGGTTGTTCTTTAAACACAAGGGACTTGATCTCCACACTCCATCCTGTCCCCTCCCTAACAAACACTCCTGATCTCCATTCATCGTGCCTCTCTCACTGTTTTGGTTGTTCTTCACCGACAGTCTCCTTCCTGGCCAAACCTGCTCCCATGGAACTGGAGAGCACGGGAGATCACAGGTGCCCGGGCAGAAGCAGCACTTCCCAGTGATTGAGGCAATCCTTGTTCATTCCAAGAGAGCGTTTGATCCCAGCTTGGAGAATGAAAACGTTTAAAATCCATGAAACACTGATCGTGTGCGTGCAGTCACCAAGACCCCAGGGATGGGGCTGGTCTGCCCAGCCTGGAAGCAGCAAGGGACACAGTGCCTGGAGCAGCCCCAGGTGTGGGGCTGGGTGTGAGCTCCAGGAGCTGATCCATCCACAGGCTGTTGGACCACGGTACCAGGAGCTGGAGGCTGGGTCCTGGCACTGCTGTGTCCCACAGGCAGGCTGCTTCTTCTCCCCTCAGCACACCCTCTCTGCAGGCTGTAATCCCATTTGGGGGTGTTTTGGCTGCACCTGGGGTTTTGCTTTAGCTGTAGTTTATTCCCAGCAACCAAAAACTGCGTGCACGACAGTGAATTAAAATAAATCCGCAGGAAAAGGACACGGAACCATCAGTCTTGCAGCAGAAGCGATGTCAGGCTGTGCCAGGTTCATCTGCAGTTTCATAATCCTCTTTGACTGCTCCATTTCCTCCAGATGGGCCAGCAAACCCTGTGGTTCCAGTTCCCTAGGCCTGATACCCCAGGAAGGACCCAGCTGGGGGAATCCAATGGGAAATATTGTGGTTTCGGGGCACAGAGACACTGTTTGCACCCCGAGGACTCCAGCGCTGCACCTGCTGCTGGTGCTGCTAATCCTCAGTGCTGTCCTTAACAGGCACCTGCTCCTTCTTGGCCAATACCTCCCCACTCCAAATCCGACTGTTAGGAATAGTTCCACACACTCTCTCTCTCACACACTCTTGCAAAATATTCCTCAGGTTTTCCCTGCTGGCTTCCACCTACTCCAGCCTGGTGCAGAGTGAGTCAGAGTGATCCACAGGGCCAGCCCCTCCCAGGGGAAACCTCCGAAGGAAATTTCCCTGACAACCAGAGTCAGCTTCAAAGAGGATTTCACAGAGTCATAGAATATCCTGAGCAGGAAGGAACCCACAGGATCAGCCGGTCCAACTCCTGCCCTGCACACACACCCCAACAATCCCACTCTGTGCCTGGGAGCGTTGTCCAAACGCTCCTGGAGCTCCAGCAGACTTGAGGCTATGACCATTCCCTGGGGAGCCTGCTCAGTGCCTGATCACCCTCTGGGAGAAAGAACCTTCTCCTGATATCCAACCTAAACCTCTCCAGCTGCTCCCTTGGGTCCTGTCACTGGCTACAGAGAGCAGAGACTGGAGCTGCCCCTCGGGAGGAAGCTGTAAACGGCTGAGGTCTCCCCTCAGTCTCCTTTCTCCAAGCAGAGATTTACCCACCACAGATGATCTTTTCCTACTCTAAGGCTAGAAACGCTCCCATCTCTGCTTCCCGGTCATCGGGGTTTGATAGTCTATATTCATTATTTCCTGCTTTCAGAGCCGTGCCTGTACGAGATCCCAGCAGTCACCTCTAATCATCTTTGCCTTGCAAATCCCAACATCGTTTTGCCTGCAGCTCCTCCCTGGACTCTCTTAGCACCTCCAAAACTGCCTTAACATAAGAGCTCCTCCTACTCGGTCCTCACACTGACTCCTATTTCCTGGCCAGGTTTTACTTGGGGTCTGGATAATAATTTTTTTAGGAGTCCCTGATTTGAGGGAGGGGTTGATGCTCACTCACCTCCTGGTTGTAGACCTGGAGAACCTTGAGAACTGTGTCCTGCTCCCCGCTTTCCAGCGTGGATACCACAGCCTGGAGCTCCATTATCCCGACAGCTCAGCTACGGTGCAGCCCGGAGGAAGGGGAGCGAGGGGACTTCCAGGGTGATGGAAAAGCTCTGATCTCTGAGAGGGAAGAGAGAAAGGGGTGGGAAGAGCAAGGAGGGAAAAAACGCCACACAAAAAAAAATCCCGAGTGATATTGCTCACACTGCTGCATCCATAAAAGTGGAGCAGATGGATAACCCGAGCAAAGCCAGCAGCCAGCTTCCTCTCTCTCTCTCTCTCTCCTGCTAATCCTCTTCTTCCTCGCTCTGCTTTTCGATGTTTCATATACGCCCTCCCAGGAAAGCACTCAGGGAAAACCTTCCCCCCACCAGCCGGGGATTAACGCGGAGCAGATAACAGCAGCTCCCTGAAATAGCTCCCTGCCTCCTCCTCCTCCTCCCCGCCTGCCCTGATTTCTGCTGCCGCACAGGGTGGGGGAAAATAACAAATAAAGCCAGAAACATTCCCGTGGAGCGGCGAGGCGGCCGGGCGGGGAGGGCATCCTCCGGCTCCAGGCGGAGCTACCTTGGCAGGTGGCGAGCAGCAGCCGAGCGGGGCTTGCTGCCGGGCTGGATGATGGCCGATCCCTGCGGGCACAGCCAAAAAGCCGCGTCCGGAGCCGGCCGGCCCCGGGAGAGGGTGTCCCTGCCGACGGTGCCGGCGAGCAGATGCGCAGCACCGCGCGATTATTTCGGACGCGGCACCGCTGTAGCGGCTCACGGAGCCACGCGAGCCCGCGGGACGGGGACGTGGCTCCCGCTGGGGGGAAATCCAGCAGATTTGGGCTCGGACACGCGTCCGGCTGCCGTGTTCCCGTGGGGATGAGGCTGAGCTGGTCACACCGACCTCGGCAAAGCGGGACCCCGGGCCCAGAGCCCCCGGGGTTTGGGAAGCACACGGGTTGTTGCCTCCTGCCCACGCAGCCCCCGAGGGGCTTCTTGGGGGCACCAAAAGAGGCAGATCCTGGGTTTTGGAAGGCGGAAAGCTGCGGAGACGGGAGGCTGGGCTGGCCCGGGGCAGGGACACGGCATCCCCATGCCCAGGGGCTGGGATGGAGGGGATCCACCTCTGCTTTCCGAGCCAATGGACCACTGGGCATATCCCCCCTTTTCCATACTCCTGCCGGCTCCTCACGCTGCCACCTCCTTCCCCCACCATTTGGGTACATTCCAAACCCCCTTATTTTGCCCCCAAAACCCTATTTATGTCCCTGAACCCCTACTTTCCCCCCCAGACCTCTATTTTTGTCCCAAGCCCCTATTTTCCCCCCCTAAACCTCTATATTTTTCCCCCAAACCCCTAATTATTTCCCCAAAACTCCTTTCTGCCCCCGGACCCCTCTTCTTGTCCCCAAAGCCCTACATTTGCCCCCAGCCCCGCCGGTTTTGTTGTCCCCAAGCCGCTGTTTCCCCCCGCAGCCCCGCGTCCCGCCCCTGTGCCCGGGCAGGGCACCGGCCCTACCTGCGGCCCAGGAGCCCTCGGGGGCAACCTCCGGCCCTTCCTCCCCGGCCCGGGCGAGCGGCCCGAGGGTCCCGGTGCCGGGGGGAAGGAGGAGGAGGAGAAGGAGGAAGAGCGGGCGGACATTTCGTGGCGGCTCCGCCCGGCGGGGCGGGACGGGCCGGGGCGGCCATGGCGGAGCGGGGCCGAGGTGAGGGGACAGCCGCAGCCACAGGGACGGGTTTGGGGGGCAGAAGGGGCTGGAGGGGGGAGAGTCAGAGGGAGGAGGAGCCCCGATCCTACTGAACCCCACGGGGCTTCTGGCGGTGCCCCCATTTCCCCCCTATAGCCCTGGAATCGCCCCCTCCCCCCCGTAATCCATAATTGCCGCCCTGGGTTCCTTTTGGGATCCTCAGCTGCCCCCCCCCCACCCATCCCGAACCCCTAATTGCCCCCCCTAAATCGTCCCCTTGAACCCCCAAGTGCCCCCCATAAGCCCGAAGTAGCCCTTTCAGCCCCCAGCTGCCCCCTAATTGCCCCGGCACTCCTCCTCCTCATGCCCCCGGCCCCCCAGCTGCCCCACGATGGGGGGCGATGCCCACAGACCCCACCGCGGCAAAGGGACCCGGGTTTGCCGTGTTCCACCCGAATCTCCTCCCTGGATGTCACCCCGGGCACCGAACCCCCCGAGCTGCTGCTGGGCCGCGCTGGCGATTCAGAGTTCTCGCCCTGGCCTTGTTTGGGGGAAGTCCGCGGTGTTTTGGTCACGTTTTCAGAGGGTTCGGCGGCGCAGACCGTGCGGGGAGGGGCTGTGCTGTGGCGGGGCAGGGACCGAGGGTGCTCCTCGTTCTTGTCCCCAGGGCAGAGTCCCAGTGCCATGGAGGACCTGCTGGATGTGGAGAACAAGCGGATGGCCGACAGCCTGGCCAGCAAGGTCACCAGGCTCAAGTCGGTGAGTGCCGAGGGGAAGGCCGGGCTCCGGTTACCTGGGGGTCACAGAACCTTGGAAAGGCTTGGCTTGGAAAGGACCTTAGGGCTCATCCAGTCCCACCCCTGTGCCATGGGCAGGGACGCCTATCCACCAGACCAGGTTGCTCCAAAGCCCTGTGTGACCTGGCCTTGATCACCTCCTAAGCTCACCTCCTTGGGGGAAAATTCATGAAAAAAAGGCAGGTAGATTAATTTTGGAAAGTATTTGTATCTCTGTGCAAGTGTTCTTAAAGCTGGGTTGCCCTTAGTAACATCAAACGCTTTGATTCAGAGCTTTAAGCTCTAAATTATTATTAAAAATTTAGTAGTGCAGACCATGAAAGAAGTAATTGACTCGCTGTGTAAAAGGGCAGACTGGATTCCTGCCATTGTGTCCCAGGGTTTAGACTCCCCTGTCCTATACCTGACAGATTTAGACAGTCAGGCTTTGTTTTCAGAGCTGGAAAAGCTCACCTGCCTGACAGGGAAATGCGAATCGTTTTCCTTGTTCCTGCACCAGACGAGCCCCTGTGTGTCTGCTGGATCTGGGATAGCAGCAGCTGGTTTCAATAATTTGCATTTCAGATTTTAGAGGTTCTCTGGACCTTAAAAGCTCATTAACGCCCATTTCCTGCCTTGCCCTGCAGCTGGCTCTGGACATCGACAAGGACGCTGAGGAGCAGAACCGCTACCTGGACGGCATGGTAAGGACCTGGGAAAGGGGACACGGAGCTTTCCATGCCAGGCAGGGATGGGGGTGAGAGGTGGGATGGCAAAAGCCCTAAAGGGAGAACCCCTAAACCAGCACCAGGACTGTAGGGGTGTCCTGTGCAGGGCGGGGCTGGATCATCATCTGTGAGTCCCTCCAGAGCTGGGGACATTCCGTGCTTGTGCAACGGCTGTTTTCCCGGCAGGACTCGGATTTCCTGAGCGTGACGGGGCTGCTGACGGGCAGCGTGAAGCGCTTCTCCGGCATGGCGCGCTCCGGCCGGGACAACCGCCGCCTGCTCCTCGCCGTCTCCGCCGCGCTCATCCTCATCTTCTTCATCCTCTACTACCTGGTGTCCCGGGCGGGGACCTGAGCCCGGCCTGGGAGGGCGTCCCAGGGCCCCGAGCTGGGCAGGGTCGCAGCCCAGACGTTTTCCAGAGGAGCCCCCAGCCGCGCCTCCGCCTTCCGAGTGACTTTTCCTCCCTCCAGCTCCTCGTCGTGGGCCCGGACAGCTCTTCCAAGGCTGCAAAGGGATCTTCGTGTCTTAACGTGATTTTGGGGTGGTGGCTCAGGCCGTGACCTCCTGCCTTGTGCACGCCCCGTGGGCTGTTCCCGAGGGCCACATCCACATCTCATCCTCGCTGAGACCAGGAGCTGACCAACCCAGGGACTTGGGGGTGCTCCATCAGCCAGCTGAGCTTTGCGAGCTGTGGGATTTAGGGTGCTGATTTATGGGATTTGGGAGTACCAGAGTGTGACTTGCATTCCGTGTGGCCACTCTCCGTTTCCCTGGGACTTGCAGACCGTATCCCTGGGCTGGAAGGAAACCTGTGCTGCTTTCAGGTGGAATTAGCAATGGATCTGGGCCTGGATGCTGCCAGATGGTGGCAGGGAGGAGCTGCAGAGGAGCAGGACTTTATCATTGAGTTGTCTTTATCATCCTTGTGGGCAAACGGGGCTGGAGCCTGCAGGAAGGGAGGGCCACAGCCTATAACCAGCTGGATTTGCACGTGTGGGGAGCCACACGTGCAGATGAAGTTACCAAATCAGGACAAAGAAATCCGGTGGCAGAAGGTCCAGCTAGTCGGGGTTACAGTGGCACCCCGGTTTTGGAGCACTTTGAGGATGTGTTGTGCCAATAAAGCAGAGGTTGAGGGGAGGTGGAATTCCCCCTGCAGTGCTCTCGGGGGTGGGGGGGAATCGGGGAGGGATTTGCTGATCTGTTTAGGAATTCAGAAGGTACAGAAGGAACCCCTGCCTTGCCTTGGGGGAGTGTCTTTGCTTATTTGCTTCTCCCTTCCTGTAACAACCAGGGCTCAGCCGTTCCTCCACCTCCAGTTTAGACTCCCCAGCAAACCCTCCTGATGGATGGCTGGCGTTCCCTTTGCCTTCTCCCCGTTCCCACTGGGAATTCCTTTGCCCTCAGGCTAGCTCAGGTCCACAGCTACCAAGGGAATGTTGTCCCATGTACCAAAACCGCTCACAAAACACACCCTGGCTGGATCACGTGTGTTCTTTTCCGCATCTGGGGAGGAGAAAGGAGGCAGCAGGAACTTCCTCTGCCTCTTCCTGCTTCCCTGGTGCAACGTGGCAGCTCTGGGCTCTTTCCCTTGGAAAGAATCCATGGCCTGTGATTCCTGGAGCAGGTGACTCCCGATGAAAGGCCGCTGGAGCAGCCTGGCCCTCACCCTGGCGGGGTTTGTTTTGCCTTTCCTGCTGTAAATAAAGCTGATTTTAGACCTTTTAGCCCAAACGTTTGTTCATTGTGCGAGGCGCAAGGTCGATCACCTGGTCGTACCTGCGGCCTCACAGCCCAATTCCAGCGTCACCCGGAGCCACCCCGGGGCTGAAGCAGGACCCTCGGGTGGGGTCCCGACCCGGTGTCATGGGGAGATGAGCACGGGGAAGCACCGGCGCAGCGGGGACTCAGGGGGACAGCGGGGAAACCCGGGGCCAGGCTTGGGGGTGCCACCGGCCGCTCACCCCTCGCGGGCCGGAGTCTCCCCCGATGTCTCCGTCCTCACGGGAGTCCTTCTCCCCGGGGCGCAGCAGGACACGGGCCGCAGCGGCTCCGTCCCCGTGGCGGCCGCCCCAGGCCCCGGTAACGGGGCCCCGCCATGTCCGGCGCCGCTCCCCCGTCGCCATGGCAACCGGCGTCGCGCCGGAAGTGACGCGCGAAGGAGCCGGAAGCGGCGGCCGGGGCGGAAGCGGCGGCGCGATGGCGGCGGTGACGGCGGGAAGCGGAGCCGGGAGCGGGGCCGGGGGCAGCCCCGAGGCCACCGGCGGCAGCACCGGGGGCGGCGGGTGGCGGCGTCCCCACGGGCCGCTCCAGCGCTACTATGGCCCGTCCACCGCCGAGGCGGCTGAGGCGGCCCCGGACCCCACGGACATCAACGGGCCCCACTTCGACCCGGAGGTGTTCATGAACAAGGTGAGCTTTGATCCCTCCCCGGAGACCTCTCCCGCGGGCACCCCCACTTCGGCGGGGGCTCCGGGGACCCCGATGGGCGCCGGGCGGTCCCGCGGGGCCGCGTCTCGAGGGATCCCGGTGGGTGCCCCCGACCCCCCGGCGGGGGAGGTCCCCGGGGTCCCCTGAACCTTGGGACCCGCCGCGTCTCTGGGGCATCCCTAGGGATACGGCTCTGTAGGGATCCTGTGGGACTGCAGATTCCCTGTGGGAGCGGTACCGGGGTGCTCCGGAGCGGCCGGATCCGGGGGATCCCTGAACTGCCGGGGGCATCCCTGGAGGGCTCGGGGAGGCTCTGGGGAACACTTCCCTATCCCAGGAGGAACGCGGGGGGCGGTTAGGGATCCTGGAGGGCAGCTGAGGTGCCGGGCTGTGGAGGGCAGCGGGTGATCTCAGCTCGGGGGCTCCAGGGGGGCAGGGGAAGCGGGCAGGGGCAGATGTGCGGCCGCTGTCCCCGCAGGTGCGCAGCGAGTGTCCCCTGGGGCAGCTCCTGGCCCGCGAGGCCGCGCTGGGGCGGGAGATCCGCGCCCTGGACAGCGACATGCAGACGCTGCTCTACGAGAACTACAACAAGTTCATCTCCGCCACGGGTGAGCTGCTCCCTCCGGAGCCCGCTGATGGCGGCTCTGGGAAGTGGGGATTTGGGGCTGTTCACTCTGGAAATGGGGATTTCGGGGTGTTCCCTCTGGAAATGGGGATTTGGGGCTGTTCACTCTGGAACCCACTGATAGCAGCAATGGGGAGTGGGAGTTTGGGGCTGTTCACTCTGGAAATGGGAGTTTGGAGGTGTTCACTCTGGAAATGGGGTTTTGGGGGTGTTTACTCTGGAGCCCACTGATGGCAGCAATGGGAAATGGGGATTTGGGGGTGTTCCCTCTGGAGCCTACTGATGGCAGTAATGAGAAATGGGATTTGGGGGTGTTCCTTGTGGAATCCACTGATGGCACCTCTGGGAAGTGGGGATTTGGGGGTGTTCACTCTGGAAATGGGGATTTGGGGGTGTTCCCTCTGGAGCCCACTGATGGCAGCAATGGGAAGTGGGGAGTTGGGGATGTTCCCTCTGGAAATGGGAGTTTGGGGGTGTTCCCTCTGGAACCCACTGATGGCAGCAATGAGAAGTGGGGATTTGTGGCTGTTCCCTCTGGAGCCCACTGATGGAAGCTCTGGGAAGTGGGGATTTGGGGGTGTTCACTCTGGAACCCACTAATGGCAGCTCAGGGAAATGGGGATTTGGGGGTGTTCACTCTGGAAATGGGAGTTTGGGGGTGTTCCCTCTGGAACCCACTGATGGCAGCAATGGGAAATGGGAGTTTAGGGGCGTTCACTCTGGAAATGGGAGTTTGGGGGTGTTCCCTCTGGAACCCACTGATGGCAGCAATGGGAAATGGGGATTTGGGGCTGTTCACTCTGGAAATGGGGATTTGGGGCTGTTCACTCCGGCAGCACTGGGAAGCTGCCCTGGGGAATGTGGCGGTTCACTCTGGAGCCTAAGTACAGCCTTCTCTGGGCGTTGTGGCTGTGCTGTGTTAATCCCGGGCGGGCCGGGGGCGTCCCGGGCAGCCGAGGGATTGGCAGCGGGCTCGTGTCCCGCAGACACCATCCGCAAGATGAAGGTGGATTTCCGGCACATGGAGGCGGAGATGGACGACCTGGCGGCCAACATGGCAGCCATCAGCGCCTCGAGCGCCCGCGTCAGCGCCGCGCTGCAGGACCGGCACCGCCGCGGCGCCCAGCTGGCCGGTACGGACCGGGGCTGCACGGGGGGGAGATCCAGGCAGATTCCTTGGGGTGGATCATGGGGGGCACAGGGGCAGGCCGCGGGGGCGGGCATCCCACGTGGGGGGCACGCCCAGCAGCTGGTCCCACGCCCGCGTCTCGTCCTGCTGCCTGTGCTGCCCGCCCCTGACGCCCCGTCCCTGCAGGGGTGCAGGCGCTGCTGCGGAAGCTGCAGGCGCTGGTGGAGGTGCCGGGGCGGCTGCGGCGCTGGGCGGGCACGGAGCCGGCGCGGGCCCTGCGCTGCCACGCCCGCGCCCGCGCCGTGCTGCGCCACTACCGCCACCTGCCCTCCTTCCGCGCCATCGAGGACGAGAGCCACGCCATCATGGCCGAGCTGGCCCAGCGCCTCCGCACGCGCCTCCGGTGCGTTCACCCGGGAGCTGCTGAGGGTGGTGCTGGGCTGTGGGGGCTGGGGGTGGTCACTCTGGGCCTCCTGAGGGCAGCGCTGGGCAATGGGGGCTGGGGGTGGTCACCTGGGAGCTGCTGAGGGCAGCGCTGGGCTATGGGGGCTGGGGGTGGTCACTCTGGACCTGCTGAGGGCAGCGCTGGGCAATGGGGGCTGGGGGTGGTCACTCTGGACCTGCTGAGGGCAGCGCTGGGCAATGGGGGCTGGGGGTGGTCACCCTGGGTCTCCTGAGGGCAGCACTGGGCAATGGGGGCTGGGGGTGGTCACCTGGGAGCTGCTGAGGGCAGTGCTGGGCTATGGGGGCTGGGGGTGGTCACTCTGGACCTGCTGAGGGCAGCACTGGGCAATGGGGGCTGGGGGTGGTCACTCTGGGCCTGCTGAGGGCAGCGCTGGGCAATGGGGGCTGGGGGTGGTCACCCTGGGTCTCCTGAGGGCAGCACTGGGCAATGGGGGCTGGGGGTGGTCACTCTGGGCCTGCTGAGGGCAGCGCTGGGCTGTGGGGGCTGGGGGTGGTCACCTGGGAGCTGCTGAGGGCGGTGCTGGGCTATGGGGGCTGGGGGTGGTCACTCTGGGCCTTCTGAGGGCAGCGCTGGGCAGTGGGGGCTGGGGGTGGTCACCCTGGACCTGCTGATGACTTCTATCGCTTATTCCCTGTTTTCTGCCGTGGCACCGTTAACCCCGGACCCTCCCACCGGCCAGGGAGGAGAGGCTGGACCCCAAGGAGCTCACCGAGTGCGTGGAGATGCTGCTGCAGCTGGAGGAGCCGGCCGAGGAGCTGAGCGAGGAGTTCCTGAGCCAGGCGGGCGCGCGCCTCGAGGCCGAGCTGGCGGCGCTGGAGGCCGAGCTGCCCGTGGCCGACCCCTCGGGCGCGGCCACCACGCCGCCGCCGCCCGCCTCCGACATCCTGGACTTCGTGGACCGCGGCAGCTCGGCCTTCGTGGGCACGCTGTGCCAGCTGGCCGGCTCGTACCGCGCGCTCTTCGGCGGGGACACGGGGCGCCTGGAGCCCTTCGCCGCCGCGCTGGCCGCCCGCTACTTCGCGCTGCTGGAGCGGCGGCTGGCGCTGGAGCGCGGCCTGGGCGACACGTCCCTGCTGGTGCGGGCGCTCGACCGCTTCCACCGCCGGCTGCGCGCGCTGCTGGAGCTGCTGCCCGCGGGCGCCGACGCCGCCGCCGCGCTGGTGGCCCGGGCCGCCCGCGAGCGCGTCGACCGCTACCTGCGCGCCCTGCAGACCTTCTTCCTGGGCTGCCTGGGTGATGTCCGCCAGGCGCTGGCCGCCCCCCGGCCCCCCGGCAAAGAGGGGCCTGGCCTGCCCGACCTGCTGGCCACGCTGGCCGCCTCCGTGCTGGGCCAGCTCAAGGCCGTGCTGGCCTATGTGCAGCTCTTCACCGCCAGGGACGTCGCCTTCGCCAGCCTGCCCTACTTCAAGGTGGGGCACGGGACAGGCTGAGGGGGCTGGGGGCGGTTTGGGGTCGCTGGAGCAATCTGGGGGTGGCACAGGGCAGTTTGGGGGTCACACAGGGCGGTTTGGAGCCCACACAGGGCAGTTTGGGGTGTGACCCCCCCCCCCCGTTTGTGGCACAGGGGGAGTTCTGCGTGACAGCCGTGCGTGAGGGACTGGTGGTGGCCTTCGTGCGCTGGCTGTGCCGCACCGCCCGTGGCTTCGCTGACGGCCCGGCTGAGCGCGGAGCTCCCGCCGCCCCCCCGGCCCTGCTGCTGCTCCTCGCCCGCCTCTGCCTGGACTATGAGAACTCCACCATCAGCTACATCCTCACCCTCACCGACGAGCAGTTCCCGCCCCAGGTGAGCCCCTAAATGGCCCTAAGGAGATCCTGAATGTCCCCCAGAGATCTTCAGGGGGGTTTTGCAAAGCCCCAAGAGTCCCTGAAGCCCCAAGTACGTGTGAGAGGAGCAGTGATGCTGCTGCAGGCAGAGTAGCCCAGAGTGTCACACCCATCCCCAGTGTCCCTGTGCCCCCAGGACATCAGATGCACAGTCACGGGCGGGTGGCATCCCGTGTCCCCATGACCCCTGTAGGGCCAGCAGGGGCGGCGCCGCCGGGCAGGCGCGGGGCTGTCCCTAGCCGTGTGTGTCCCCCAGGACTCGGGGCCGGCGGTGACGCCGGGGCCGGCGCTGTGTGCGGAGGCGCGGGCGGCGGCGCAGCGGCTGCTGGACCACTACGTGCAGGTGCAGGGCGCGGCCGTGGCGCAGATGCTGCGCAAGAGCGTCGAGACGCGCGACTGGCTGGGCACCGTCGAGCCCCGCAACGTGCGCGCCGTCATGAAGCGCGTGGTGGAGGACATCACCGCCATCGACGTCCAGGTGGGGCTGCCACCGGCGCTCGGGGGCTTGGACACCCCCGGGGGGCTCCAGGGGGTCTGCCCAAGATACCAGTGCGTGACCCTTTGGGGATCCCAGAAGGGTTTGGGAGGGTCGCAGAGACTTGAGGGATGCAGGGTGGTTTGGGGGGTGCTTGGAGGGGGTTTTGGGTGCTGAGGGCGTGGTGCCACACGCAGGTGGGGCAGCTCTTCGAGGAGGGCGTGAGGCGGGCGCAGAGCAGCGATTCCAGCCGACGCGCCTTCTCCGTCTACAGCAGCTCGCGGGCGCCCGGCCGCTACGCCCCCAGCTACACCCCCAGGTCAGCCCCACCGCCCCCGGGTCACCCTGGCACCCCCGGGCTCCCTGTGTCACTGCCTGGGCCACCCCAGCCGCCCTGGGCTCCCTGTCACTCCTGCAGTAGCCACTGTATCTTCCCTGTCATCCTCTTTATGATCCCAGACTTGTCCCAATATCCTCCCCCTATCTTGACAGCCCTTAGCTGCCCCATGTCCCCAAACCGTCCTAATGATGATCCCTGTTGGTCCCAACCATCCCTGTGTTCCTTACAGCTGTCCCAGAATCCCCTGGTAATGCCCATGGCCCTTGTGTCCCTCAGTTGTTTCGTCCCTCCATGTCCTAGGACCATCCTCACATTCCCCTTCCTTTCTGTCCCCAAACCATCCCTGCATCCTCTGACCCTCTCCATGGCCCCTAACAGTCCCTGTCTCCCTGTCCCCACATCCCGGGCTCTGTCATGTCCCTGACTGTCCCTGTGTCCGTGTCCTCAGTGCCCCCATGGACACCCACCTGCTCAGCAACATCCAGAAGCTTTTCTCTGAGCGCATCGACATCTTCAGCCCTGTTGAGTTCAACAAGGTGAGGTCATGGGGACACCACCCATGTCCCTAAACATCCCCAGAGGCCCCAAACTGCCCACCTTCCCAGAGCCACATGTCCCTGGTGTCACTGCCTGGACCACCCCAGCCATCCTGGGCTCCCTGTCACTTCTGCAGTAGCCACTGCATCTTCCCTGTCATCCTCTTTATGATCCCAGACTGTCCCAATATCCTCCCCCTCTCTTGACAGCCCTTAGCTGCCCCCATATCCCTGGGGGGTCCCTGGGAGCTGGTGACCAGGCCAGGGGTGTCCCTGTGCCACGTGTCCCCATGCTCAGGAGTTCCTGGGGAGCAGCAGCCAGGACGAGGGCCCCCACGTCCCGTGTGGTGACCCTCCCTGTGCCCACGCGTCCCCGCCGTCCCCTCGCGCAGGTGTCGGTGCTGACGGGGATCATCAAGATCAGCCTGAAGACGCTGCTGGAGTGCGTGCGGCTGCGCACGCTGGGGCGCTTCGGGCTGCAGCAGGTGCAGGTGGACGGGCACTACCTGCAGCTCTACCTGTGGCGCTTCGCCTCCGACGAGCGCGTGGTGCAGGGGCTGCTGGACGAGGTGGCCGCCAGCGCTGCCCACCGCTGCCTGGACCCCGTCCCCATGGAGCACAGCGTCGTCGAGCTCATCTGCGAGCGTGGGTAGGAGGAGGGACAGGGACAGGCCACACGTGGGGCCTGTTACACCTCTGGGGACAGACCTGGGCCCTCTGAGTCCCCGCACATACACAAGGACACTTGGTGTGTCCTTCCCAACATGGCAGCACACGAGGACACCTTGTCCCCATGTTGTTCAAAGCCCCCTTCCCCACTGCCTCCCCATCCCAGTGACACAGCCTCATCCCTCCACCTTGGTGACATCCCCTTGTGCCTGGAGACAGCCCCTTTGTCACTAATAAATTATGTGTGAATGGAGTTGTGTTGTGTCCCTGCCTGTGCCTGGGGGCTGGGTCCCACCTGCAGCCAGGGTGACAGCACAGGGACAGGGGCTGGGCACTGAGCGATGTCCCCAATGGCCCCACAGACATGAGGGCCCCACACCTTAAAAATCAGGCACCAAAAGCCTCCATGGGTGCTACAGAGTGCTGGGGAACCCCCAGGACACAGATTTTCCGTTGGAGGTCAGAAGTTCTCCCTGGACAGGACATCCCTGCCTCAAGGAATCGGCACAAAAGGGGCAGACTCCAAACCCTCAATTTCTCTAACAAAAAGCTGTGAGGAGCCCAGAGAAGTTTAAACTCACTTTATCCAACAAGGTTTGGCCAGGTCAGAAACTTTTGTACAAGAAACCGCGGTCGCACGGATACAGACCCGGATGCACAGAACAGCCATGGAAGCACAGGCACTCCATGGGTACAGACAGCAAGAGCCAGATCTGGATCTACAGAGCAACCCCAGAAGCACAGACACTCCACAGATACAGACCTGGACATCCAGAGCAGCCCCAGAATACAGACACCAGTGCATTTAAATACAAAACACACATCTTTTGCAGAACATTTGCTGGCAAACGGCGCATTGGCTACAGGCACACAGACAGGATCACGTCCCCTCACACAGAGCACAATCTCTACAGGCGTTTTACAGGACTGGGCTGGGTGGGTGCAGAAGGAATGACTAAACCACCACGGGCTCCTGGAATGGGAAGGCTGAGCTGGAATTTTTGGTTCGATGAAATTGGGTTGGCCAGAGTCCGGTTAACAGCGGCTCACTGAACAGGAAGTGCTAAACAGGCCGAGAGACAACGAGCTGATGCTGAGCCACAGCCAAGGGTGAACAAGAGGGATTAAGGTTACAAACATCCTCTCAATCCCATCTGGCCTCACAGATGGAATTTCATTGCAAAACAAAAGAAGTCTGCCAGAACCCTTGCAGAGTTTTTCCTATCGAGGCCTAGAGCTGGCTCCCACACTGGTGGGTCCTCGGGGACATGGTCACCCCTGTGGTCACTGAGACCCTCAGTGTGTCCCCGCCGTGTTCCAGCTGTGCCAACGTCTGCCGTGCCTGGCTGATGGACACCACCACACAGGTGGGAAACGGAGCGATGAATCCCTCTGGGATTGCAGGAGATGAAGAGCACACCTGGGAACACCTTCCTGAGAAGAGCAGTAGAGCAGGCCGGACCGTGCCCTGGTGCAGTGGTCCCTGGCTGTCCCTGGCCTCGAGGGCAGCACAGACATACAACTGAGGGGCAGGTACTGCCAGGCCTGCGTGGCGGAGAGGGGGGATCCCACAGCTCCAGTGACACCCCTCACCCGCTGAAGGTCTGAGTCCCTGCCGGCTCCAAGCTAAGGGTAAGAGAAAGGCACTTCCCAGGGCAGCACCTCGTGGCTTGGCCTGACAGACACCAGCCCCGCAAACCGAGGCGCGGGAACCCAGGAAAAGCTGCCATTAATTCAACACTAGAACCTAAATACTTAAAGTGAAGAGTGACTCCTTCCTCACCTGGACACAGGAGGGCACACCTGCTGCACCCCTGCGCTCACCTCAGGGCTTCTTGAGGCCGGAGGGCAGCCCCAGGGCCGGCTTGGCCCCCACAGTGGGCGGGGAGTGCCACACGGCCGAGCTGGTGCGCTTGAAGTAGCGGGGTTTGCTCTTGTAGAAGATGTGCTCCAGCTTGGGGCTGGGGATGGCCCCGAACAGCGCGTCCACGTCAGGGGGGTTGTAGTACTGCCGGATCACAGCCTGGCTGAGCTGATTCCCTGCGGGAACAGATGAGGGTTGCGTTAATTTTGTTAATTGGGATCGCTGCGTAGGCTGCTGTGTGCGGCGTGTCCCGCTCTGCTCATCTCTCATCACTCCAAGGCAGCTTAGCAGTGTATTTGTCCCCCATCGTGTTGTGATCCCCAAGTGGTGGAGGAGCCCCTGATTCCACATAGAATTATGGAATGGTCTGGATTGGAAGGGATTTTAAAACTCATCCAGTTCCAACCCCCTGCCATGGGCAGGGACACCTTCCACCAGACCGGGCTGCTCCAAGCCCCTGTCCAGTCTTGGACACAGCAGAACCCATTCCATGCTGGGGTACTTTTGACTCCTGGGGGCAGGAGGAACTGGGCAAAGCCCCACAGCAGGTCCCGCAGTCTGCTGGGGGTCCTGGACACACATCTCCCCCCTGACAGTCACATACCAGTGGCCCAGGCAGGGACAGGCTTGCGTGGCTGGCTCTCGTCGTCCGTCGAGTCGTCGCTGTTCAGGTCCATCCCGTAGTCGTTCGAGCTTGTCACAGGCGGCTTGAACTCCTTCCTGCCCTGAGGAGTCATCTCGTACGAGTTGCAGGCAGGGGAGTTCTAGAAGGGAAACATCCCACCGGTGTTGGATGCAGCAGCACCAGCAGGCTCCAAGCTACAGCAGGACCAGCTCGTCCCCAGCTCCTGCTCTGTCACCTCATAGCAAACCCTGAGTCTGGCAGTTCTCAAGTTGGGACCCAAGAGCTTGACCCAAGTTCCAAAGCTGTGACCCAGTGATGGCTGTGCACGGCCTTCTCCTGTTTAATTAGGCTGATTAATTTGCCATCTGTGGCACGAGCACACAGCAACAGATTAATTTTAACGGCTCTAACAGAACAGAGCTCCTCCAGTCAGGCCAAGGTTAACTGGAGGTTTTACATCACTGGAGCAGAGTCACATGCTCTGAAAACTCTGCAACCCAACTTTGGGGCTTGATTAATGATATAAAATTGCTAATTGCTGTACAGAGAACCTGCCCACCAGCTCAGTCAAACTGAGCTCACGCTAATGGGAGCAGCACGGGTGGGAAGTGTAAGAGCAGGAGAAAACCTACAACTACGAATTTCAGTTTCTTCAATTGGAAATTTTCAGTAGAATTTCAATTTTCAGTGAGGAAATGAGTCTCTGGAGAGCTGGACAGAGTTGTCCTTCCCCACCAGAGACCCCCTTCATGGCTTTGTGTCCAGTGACATTAACTCCCGTGCACCGGTTCTGCACCTAAAGATTAAGATCCCGAGCTTTGCAAGGAGACAAGAGCCACGTGTTTGTTGTCAATGTTCAGGACAGGAGCGGACACCCGCAGGACTCTCCCGTGCCAAACCACCACCATTCCACAGGCACTGCCGCCACCTTGTGGCTGTTCCCAAATCTGACCCGAAATAAAACTTGCAGCACTTTCTGCCCCGGAGGTCTTTCAAGAGGCACTTTAGATAGCTCCAACAGCTGCTGTCTCACCCACAGCCAGAAACCCTGTCCAATCCCTCCTGCTTCCCTTCCCTCTGTCATTGAAATATTCGTGGAGCCAACCCCAGATAAGCAGGATTTACAGAATCCCTGTGTTATTGGAAAGGCAGATAAAAGCAGAGGGTGGAGCTGCCTGAGGTAGGAGCGGGTCAGAGCATGGACTGAACTCTGCTGTCACCCCTCAGGACCCATCCCCAGGTACCTCCTTGTTCTCCAGGAGCGGTGCCCGGGCACTGTCTTTGGCCTTTTGCTCCTCTGACAGTTTCTTCTGCTCTTCCTCCTCCCTCTTCTTCTCCGCCAGCATCTGCTGCTCCCGCTGCCAAGCGACACCCACAGGATTACCCTTGGGAACTACACTGCCAGCCCAGCCCTCCATCCTTGTGACAGGCAAAATATCCCAGCACCTCAGTACAGCTGCTCCTCGTGCTGCTGAGGAGTGCTTGGGACAGGGTGTGGCTTCCTCAGAGGGGCACAAACCCACCGACCCCCATGCCAGAGCATCAGCTGCCTTTCCCTGACAAAGCCAGGGCCTCCCGCCTTGGAAAACTTGCTGCTGACTTGATCTTGGGACTGTAAAAGCCAGAAACCAGCTGATTGTCTGCAGAAGTCTGTGCTACTGATCTTGACCTCTTTCCCGACTAATAAACAGTATTTTTAGAGGCCAAGTCTCCCCACGATACTGTAACCATCCCAAACAGGTCCAGCTTCCTGCTCAGAAGTGCCACAGCAGCTCCACAGGGCTCCCCACAGCGTCCCCCCTGAGCTGCTCCAACAGCAAAAGCGGCTGCGGCCAGACTCTGTGGCTCTACCCCTTCCCAAAATCATCCACTTACCTCCTTCTTCTCCATCTCCCTGCGGAGCCGCTCCTTAGCTGCTGCTTCCTTCTGCAGGCGGGCAGCCTTCTCCTGCTGCTCCCGGAGCCTGGGAACCACAGGGCAGGCCCTCACTGCCACAGCCACACCAGGGACCTCCCTCACTGCTCCTCAGGCACTCCCCACCACGCTCCCGACATCCCTGAGCCCAGAGTTCCTCCTTGGCAGCTCAGCACCAGCGACAGTGCAGAGCTGTGCTGCCAGGTCACAGCAGCTCCCTGCTGCGCCAGCCTTCCTCTCCTGCCCTCTGCTCCAGCTGCATTTCAATCCCAGCACAGAATTTGGTACATCAATGGGGATTTTGCCTTACTTTTCCGCCTGGATCCGCTCCTGCTCCCTCTTCCTCTCCAATTCTCTCTCTGCAGCCAACTGTCTCTCCCGCTCCTGTTCCGCCTGCCTCTGCTCAGCGATCTTCCGGGCACGCTCCTGCTCCTCTTCCCTCTTCTTCTGCATCAGCTCCCGGTGCCGCCGTTCCTCCTCCTCCTCCTGTAAGCCCAGGCAGGAGTTACTCACCTGCCAGGAGCAGGCTGCAGGGGACAGCACCAGGACCCCCTCATTGACCCAAATCCCCATGGCTACATGGCAGGGAAACACCTCGGGGTGCATCATGCATCATCCCCTGCCCACCTGCTGCAGAGCTCTTTGTCTCCTGGCCTCCTCCTCCTGTCTGCGCCGGGCCTCAGCTTCCTCCATCTTCCTGGCAGCCACTCTCTTCTTGATCTTCTCCTCTGCCAGCCTTTCCTCCCGCACCTGCAGCACACACAGACCCAGCCTCGGGTAGGACAGCACAGCAGGACATCTCACAGGGCAAACCCTCCCTCCTTTTCCCCCCCTCAGCAACCAAGGGGGCCTGTGCTCTGCTTTAAAAAGGTCATGTTTAGGGCAGTGACCTTGTTTTACATCCTCACGGGAAGAGCTGACCCCATCCTGGGGTTTGCATATCCAGTCCCACAAAGCCATTGGAATATAACCTCAGAGCCGTGCAATCAGACAGGCAGCTGGGGATAATTAAAGCAGAAAAATGACCACTAGGCCACTGCACAAATTGCCTGGAAGTCAGGGATCTGAGGAAGGCTGTGGATGAAGGATGTTTGCTTCCCCCTGTCCAGCTATTACTCAGATGGGAGAAGCAGCAGATAAAGCCTTGGGGCCATTAGGCCGCCTTTATCTACTGCAAGTCCTTCTCCTATCTACCAGAGCATTAATAAAGCCCATTTAGATCTATGATTATGGAAAAACAAGGTTCAGCTGCCATTTGTGCCGTATCCAGACAAAGGCTGTCCCTCAGGATCACCAAGGCTCTGGAAAGTTCTTTATTCAGCTACTCTTTGGTTCAGCCTCTAAAACCCAAGCAGCCTCCGTGCCCCTCTTCCCAGAGAGCACACTTGTGAGGTACCAACTGCCTCAGTGACCCCTGGTTGCCCCAAATAAGCTCTGCAGGGGCTGTACCTTCTCGGTCTTCTCGTCGAACAGCGCAATCTTCTGCTCGATCCTCCTCTTCCTCTCCTTCTCTATCTCCTCCGCCCGCTCCCGGGCTTGCAGCACCTTGCGCAGCCGCTCCTCGCGCTTCCTGTGGACACAGCCCAGCTCACCACCGTGCTCCAGCCAGGTGAGCTCCCCCCAGCTCAGCACAAGGCCAAAAAGACACAGCAGGAAATTCAATGGCCCAAATCCCCCATTCGTTTAAGCACCAGCCATGTTTAAGCTCTGTCAGAAAGGGAGGACTCAAGACAAAAAGCTGCAGCAGTGGGCAGCGAGGACAAGTCAAAGCTTTGTGTCAGCATTCCAGAGATACCCCAAGGATAAACACTGCCTGTGCCCACAGGAATTTCTGCTGCTGGCACAGTCCCTGCAAGATAAAACACCTGGACACAGGAACCTACAGGTGCCAAGAGCAGTGTGACCACATCTACTCACAGCTTTGCCTCTCCGAGTCGCCGTTTCTTCTCCTCCTCCAGCTTTTGCCTTCTCAGCTGCTCAGCTTCTTGCTTCTTCCGCAGTGTCTCCAGCTTCTGCCTCTCCTTTTCCTGAGGGGGAATTGAAATGTGATTTGCACCCACCGGCCAGGGCTCCTTCCCACCCCACCTGCTCTGGGCAAGGGCCCAGAGGTGACAGCAAGGAGCTGCAGGCAGGAATATGGGATGGTGACAGCCCTGGAGCAGAGCTCAGGCAGCCTGTGCCCTGGTCATGAATGGATATATGAAAGGAAAACCACTGTGAATCTCAGGGAGCAAGAGGAGAAGCTGGGGTGCTCAGACAGGAGCATGAGGCAGCATCCTCAGGGACTGCAGGCACCAGCCCCATGCTTTCTCTTGGTGCAAAGGAGCCACGGAGCAGCGCTAATGCCTGGCACGGCTCCCGCTTCCTGCGGCGAGCGCGGGGACAGATGGTGCTCCAGGAAACACCTTGAGCTCCCGCTGGCGCCTGTGCCTCCCACCAGGCTCGATCTGGTGGTGAACCACGAGCACTCCGAGAGCTCCCAGCTTGCTCCGGCACGCAGCCAGCTCCATGTGCCAGCCAGAAACGGGGGCTTTCTCCTCATTTTCCTGACCCAGCCTAGGCACACTGTCAGCCAGGGGAGCGAGATGCAGCCACCACTACAGCCACAGCAAATGGATTAACATCGACCCACTCCGTGCCAAAGCAGGCCTGGTCTCAGCACAAACCCACAGAGCAGCATGGGCATTATCCAAGGGAATCCCTTACACTGGGCTCCGTGCTGTAAATGCTCGGTGCTGTTCAGCATCCAAACTGGTTAATATAAAACTAACAATTACAGCTTATTGCTCTGCTGCTATTTAGTTATGTTTAGCTCCCACATGGAAAAACTCCCGAGGGGGAGCTGCCTGCACTGGAATGAAACCTAAAACATTCCACGAACTGACAGCAGCAGAGGAAGCACTCCCTAGCCACAAGACTCTTTTCTCATCCTATTAACTCCTTTGTAGTACTGACAGTAACATCAGCAGGGGCCCAGCGAGACTGAAGCTGGAATCCTTCACTGTTTCCCAATAGCCTTCCCTGACCTGCTGGAGCACCGGCTCTGAGCACAGCTCTAGGAAGCTCTGCCATTAGGCTGCTAGATGCAGGAATACCAATACCTGCATCCTGCCCTCCTCTTTCTCCCTCTCAGCTCTCCTGCAAGGAAAAACCAGCCCCAGAGCTGCCTATTTTGCAGGTGAGTTGTTGGGTATCAGGAGCATGAGCAATTCCTGCTTGGCACACGGCTTCCAGCACGGCTCTGAGTGAATGCAGGAAGCTACACCCTTGTCTAGAACCAGCTCTCAAATCCCTCCCTCCCAAACTGCTCCTGCCTTGGAAAACCAGGGGCTTGGAAAGCTCCCTGGAGTAGTGCAGAAGCACCTGCCTGCAGCCAGCCAAGGTGTGCTGCTGGTCCCAACAGGATCCATCACGGATACTGATGCCTGCTCGATTTGGACACCAGCAGTTGTCTGACTGGCCCCACATCCAGGACAGCCTCGTGTTTCCTCCTGCCTCAAGGGTTTGGAAAACCTCCAGAGTTTGGATTTAAGAGGTATTTGCTCAATCTCAATCAAGAGAAAAGTCCTAGAAAGGAGACCTGGGATCTACAGGCTTCAGTTATCAATACAACTCAACATTCACAATCCCCTTGATTTCTCTTCCCCAGTTTTCACCTCTGACTGTTACTTGCCAATAGCACAGGGGAACGATGCAGGAATAAAGCTTGGAGTTAAAACTGGAATTCTTCAGGAAGCTGAAGATTTTAATAATAACCCCAATTTTATCTATTTAAGTGTAAACAGACCTCTTCAAATCACTTAGTTCCAAATGGGTTGCAAAGCTCCTTTCACGCCTGCGCTTAAAGTTAGGCATTTAAACAAACCACCATGTACTGGCTTAGAGCAGAGCCTCGTCTTACCTTGGGATCAGCCTGCAGAGGGGTGTTGTACCTGATGAAGGACTTTATGACTCCAGTCCTCCCCACAGAGCTCGGTGTCATGAGGAGCTGGTTCTTCTGCACGGTGTGCAGGAACGTTTTGAACGGGCGCACCACCTGTGGGAGGAACAGCAGAGTGTGATGGGGGCGAGTAAAAAAGGGTCTTGGCGAGGCATTCCAGGGTTACAAGGATCTCACCTTGCTGGCTGGGAGGACGGGGGATGGGGTCTTCCTCCTGAGAGGAGACAGCCCTCCCTCCTCTGCCTGCTGGTGGTCGTAGCGCTCGTCCACAGCTCTCTTGTAGCTCGGCTTCCTCCTGTGAGACAGCACAGCTCATCACACCGGGCAAATCCCCCTCCTGCCTCCAAGTCAGGCCTGGAAAGGGCCACAAACTGTCCTGGGCTTAAGAGAGACTCCAGTCTGGGGAGGCCCTGGCATAGGGTGCCCAGAGAAGCTGTGGCTGCCCCTGGATCCCTGGCAGTGTCCAAGGCCAGGTTGGACAGGGCTTGGAGCAGCCTGGGCTAGTGGAAGGTGTCTCTGCCCATGGCAGGGAGTGGCACTGGATGGGCTTTAATGTCCCTTCCAGCCCAAACCAGTCTGGGATTCTAAGATTGTGCATGCACAGTTGGCCAATAAATAAAATCCTAATGCAATAGGAAATACAAATTAAATCACAGAATCATGGAGGCAGGGAAAACTCATTTGCAGAAGTTCCACAGTCACAAACACTGAGGCCAGTGAACAACGTCCCAGCACTGAACCTGTTTGGAACAGGACCACAGCCCGCCCGAGACACTTCCAACAAGGACATACCTGGCACTCTGGGGTGGATCCGGGGTCCCCCCATTCTTATTTAAGTTGTTTTCTGAAAGAGAACGGTTACACAGTGAGTTCTAGCAGGAAAAATCCCCTCCAACACAGGCTTGACAGCAGAGGAGGGACACAGCAGCTCTCTGAACAGCAAAACCATCTGCCTGAGTGGGCACGGCAGCACCGGGCTCTCATGGCACCCTTCCCACCTGGAAACTCCAGACAAAGCTGTCTGGGTTCTGCACAGCTTCAGCAACAGGGCTCAACTGGGCCTCCCACAACCCTCCAGCCTCATTATATCCATCTCCATGTGCTTGCCAGGATGGAAATAACTCCAGCACAGAGTTTTCTCACTGCTAATTGTCTGAAACAAATCTCTGCTCATCAAACATTAATTAATCTTTCCAACTGAGCTCTCCAATTAACCAGTCAGTCTTTCCAGCTTCCCAGCCAGCCTCCCAAAATGGTAATTTCCCAAAGTGCTGCCCCAAAACCCTCTGGAATTACCACTACTGTTTGGCTCCTGGGGCTGCCCATGCTTGCTGACTGTGTGGGAGCGAAGGGACATCCGAGGGCTTTGGAAATCCTGTGGGAAAAGCAGAGGGGATTCAGGACAATCGCACATGGAAACGGCCCATTCCTGGTTCGGATGTGGGGTGGTTCTGAGAAGGGAACGGTCAGCGGTGTCACCAGGGAATGCCAAACCTCTCCTGGCAAAGCCCTGGATGCTGCATCATCAGGAGAGGCACGGACATTAACACGAGCATCTGCACTGCTTAAACTCAACCAGCTCATCAACTATTAAGGCCAGGAGCCTTCCAAGCTGTAAATCTGTGCTGCCGGAGCTCTGGCCAGAGCCAGCGCGCCCATTTCCCTGAGCAGTGACGAAGGGGGAGCCTGGAGACAGCGGCCAAATGGCTCATTTCCATGATTTATCTGTTTGTTATGGGATACCCAGCGCTGCTCGCTGCCTCTGCACTTAGGCTGGGGCATGCTCCGCTGGGATAATGGGCTGTGGTTCTGGAATTGCTCTCTGCTAGCAGCACCAGCATTACCTCCTGGTCAGCACTTCACAGGGCTGCGCTGGGAAGAGAAGAAAAGGGATTGATGGATGATGAATTCATCCTCCCCAATTCCTTCTGCAGGGCCCAGAAAAGTGGACTTTTTTTGAGTTTCTGCACAGCCATAACAGCTCTCCTTGTCCTCACAAGCGCTTCAGGTCCCTGCTCTGCTCCATTAAATCAGGCTGTGCTCATTGAAATTTTTTCTGGCCAAAACACTGACATGATCCCAGGATTACTTCCTCAGCGAGGATTGTGGAGGGAAAGGTGTTGACCTGAATAACATTCACAAATTTCTCTGTGTGTCCAAACTAACAAGCATTGAATTTGACCAAAAGGTCAAAAGAAGCTTTAAAAATACAGTGTGCAAACCGTGACACCAGCTGAACCAAACTCCCCTGAACTGTAAGGGCTTTTTACCTGTAGAGACTGGGGACTGAATCTTCACACAGTGATCTCGGACTCAACCCCGAGGTCAGGCTCAGGGTGGTGTGCAACAGTTTCAACAGATTTAGGGAAATGACAGAGGAAAGGCCATGTTTTAGTCAGAGAATCTCAGAAAGCATCCGAGATGGTAACACCCTTCTGACAGAACACCTCCACCTGCACCCAAGCCATGGGTCAGACGTGCTCATTTCCCAAAGAAAACTCCGCTGGTTTTGGTTTTGCTGGTTCTGGAATGTTGTGATGAAGTCTTTCCCTAGTCTGAGTACCAGAACCACAGAGGCCGTGGATGGGCTCATGCACCTCTGTGCCTTCCTCACTCACTGCTATGGGACAGGTCACAAGGTCTGGCAATCCACAGACAGAGCTCCCAAGTTTCCCACTAAGGTGTATTCCACACATTTTCCTCCCAAATCCACCCAGACACAAACACTTTTAATCCTTGCCCAAGTCTTACCGGCTTGGAGGGGGTGGAGGATTCAGGAGGAGGCCTAGAAAAAAAAAGAGAGACAAAAGGAGCCGTGCTTAACAACATTGAGGAAACTGGGAAGCCACTTGGATTTTACACCAAGTGAAAAGGTCCTGCCAGCAGGGTAGTGAGGATAAACAAATAACTGAAAGCATTCTCACCCAGTTTTGACAACGGTTTCCTCATCCTCTGGCACACTTACAGAGCTGGAGACTGCGGGAGAGGAAAGAACACAGCTGAGCTGTGAGGCTGGGGTGCAGGCCAAGGACCTGGTGGGACAAAGAACTCCAGACACTGCAGAGGGGCTTGTCCTGCCCTGGGGAGCACACGCAGGTGGCACTGCAGGAACGCGGCCGGCAGATCCGGCCCGGGAAAGCAGTTGTCAATTATGGATGAGTTCAGGGCAATATTCCACGAGCTGGCATTAATGGGGTGGGGCTTGGCCTTGGGCTTATCTGCAGGGCCCTGACTGGACATCAACAGCAGTGAGAGCCAGCCTTATTTACAGTGGGAGTGCTGCTTCCCAAGCCAGCATTCCAGCTGGCTCTGCTGCGGTGAGCTCGGAAGCTCCGGCACAGCCGGAACCTGCCACGAATAACCACAGCCTCAAACGACCACAGACTGCTTGGGGTGGGAAGGGACCTTAAAGATCGTCCAGTCCCACCCCCTGCCTTGAGCAGGGGCACCTTGCACTAGCCCAGGTTGCTCCAAGCCCTGTCCAGCCTGGCCTTGGACACTTCCAGGGGTGAGGCAGCCACAGCTCTATCAACCCATGCCAGGACCTCGCCTCCTTCAAAGGGAAGAATTCCTTCCGTATGTCCCATCTAAATTTCCCCTTTTTCAGTTTGAACCCATTTCCCCTTATCTTGTCACTCCAGGTCCTGGTGAAGAGTCCCTCTCCAGCTTGTTTGCTTAATAATTCGGGCAGTTTAGATCCAACTGTCCTTCCCTAAATCTGCCTCTACCACCAGCTGTAAAAGTGTGGGAGACTTTTAATCTACAAAGCTCAGCCTCGAAATTCCCTTCTCGAACTCCAGACCCAGCAGCCAGATCCTGCTAAGGAGAAGGGAACTGATGGAAATTTCACCTTACAGGAAACAGGCAGGGCTTTGGGAGAATCCATCAGCCCTTTTGGATCCCCAAACCCTTCTCAGCTTTGCCAGCTGTCCCCACAGAAAGCGGGAAGACCAGAGAAGCTGTGGCTGCCCCATCCCTGGCAGTGCCCAAGGCCAGGCTGGATGGGGCTTGCAGCACCCTGGGACAGTGGAAGGTGTCCCTGCCCAGGGCAGGGGGTGGCACTGGTCCTTCCAGCCCAAACCATCCTGGGATTCCAGGATTAACGACTTCTCCCAGCAAATCAGCAATGGTTAAAGCTGAATTGAAATGGAGACACTGATGCTGATCTCCCAGGTGGTTTACAAGGCTGAATTCAGTTACCTGGGTTTCTCTGCTCACAGGGAGCTGCAGAAAGCCGGGGAGAACTTCCATGAGGGATTGCAGCCTGTCCAGCCCAGGAAGCTCAGCTGCTACCCCCACACAGGATAACCAGCCCCAGCACTTTGGAAAGTGCAGCAGCAAGAAAGCAGCAGAACCCCTGCACGACACCCAAACTCACCATCCACGGAGCTGGAGGACACGGATCTCTTCCGAGCCGCCCTCTTCTTGCCCGCTGCCCTGGCCATGGATGTCCGGATCATGCTCTCCCTCTTGCTGGCCAGGGAGTATTTCTCTGCCAGGGAGGTTCTGCGGCTCAGGGAGGCTTTCCCCATCAAGCTGCGGCGCACGGAGCGGCGGCTGAGCCGGGAGCCGGTCGGAGTGGCCGGGCTGTCCCTCCGGGGCTGGGAGGGCTCCTCGGCCCGGCCGTGCTCCCGGGGGGAGCCGTCCCCCTCCTCCAGCCCAGTGCTCAGGACGATGGTGACGTTGGCTGTCTTCGCTGTCTGCAGCTCGGGCACGGCCTGGCTGCCCTCGGGGGTACAGGGCACCACCAGCTCCGGGGCCGTGGGCACCAGCGGCGATTTGGGAGCACCGTGCTCCTCGGGAGAGCCGTTCCCTGAGCTCGCGGGGAGCGGCTCTGCCGGCTTCGCTCCGCTCTGGAGAGGCACCGTAGCACCAACGTGGTCAGCTTCCACCCAGGGATCCTTCTCCTTCCCTGCTGCCTGCCGGGCAGGAGGGGTCTCAGGAACCACCCTGGAGCTCCTGACAGAGGCTGCAGCCCGGGATCGTGTCACACGCTGTGGTGGAGAGTTTTCTTTGGCCTCGGCCCTGCTGAGTTCCAGGTTCTCTTTGTTGCGGAGTCGCTGAGAAGCTCGCACAGAAGACACCAGTTTGAGGCTGCTGTTCCTCCTCCTGGAGAGTCTGGTCACAGGGACAGGGTGTTAGATGGGAACAGGAGTCGGGAGCAGCCCCAAATCCTTCTGTGCACACGCAGGGATGGATCCAAAACACCTGGGATGGGCCCGGGAGACACAGAGCTGCACAAAGCAGCTAATGCAGACAGTAATTAAACTATTAAATAAATTAAATTTAAATGACTTTGAAGCAGAAAGATAATAGACAGAATCACAGGAACATAGAACCAGGCAACAAATAAAAGCACTTCTCGTGAGAACCAAAATCCAATGTTTTTCGGCCGAGAGTGCCCCAGACACACGGTCTGACCGGACCTTTAACACCAGGGGGACGCGCGGGACGAAGGAAGGGGAACTCCCACTGGACAAAGGAGAGGATCGCTAGGGGATCGGAGGAGATGCTCCGTGGAGGGGACTGTTCCTCTGAATCCTTGGTCTGTTCAGCCTCCCACGGGCTCCCTCCCTTCCCCAGGTCCCGAGGACACTCTCTGCGCTCCCCCTTTCCGCGTCCCGAGCGGGGCTCCCCCATCCCCGCTCCCGCCGCCCCTCACCGCTTCCTGCCGGGCTCCTGCTCTTCTCCCTGCAAGGCCGACAGCCGCTTCCTCCGCTGCCGTTTCTTCTGCGACGGCGTCTTGGGCATGAGCTCGAGCTCCTCGCTGTAGTTGCTAGAGAGGAAGGGGAGATCAAGACGGGATCAGCGCGGAGGGCGGCCGGTACGGCCCGGGGCCTAGCGCCGAGCGGGATGCGGGTACCTGACGAACATCCTGACCGCCTCATCGTAGATCTCGTCCAGCCACACCATATCGGTCTCGTCCACGTGCCGCAGGAACTGGGCCAGGCGGCGGTCGCACTCCGCGGGCAGCTCCAGCGAACGCGCCGCCGCCGGCCCCATCCCCATCGCCACCGCGGCCGCCGGCCCCATCGCCGCCGCGGCCATCGCCTCAGCGCCAACGGCCGCGCGCGCGCGCCACGCCGTTCAAACGCGGCCCCGCCCCCCCGCGCCGGCCAATCGCCAGCGCCCGCCCCCCGGAAACAGCCAATCACCGCCCGCCGCCCCGCACGCCCCGCCCTGCCCATTGGCTCGCGCGCCGCGCCGCTCTGCCTGCCCGTCTCGGTGCTCCTGGAGGACTCGGCTCGGAAGGCGGGGCTTGAGGAGGCGGGCCCATAGGCCGCTCTGTTTAATACCTGGGGAGTGACGGACGGGCGGGGCGGCCAATAAAATCCAGGAATTGGGAGATGCGCGCTGTGATTGGCGGAGGCCGGGTATAACTTCGGGGTGGGGCGGGAAGGGTAGGGCAGTGCTGTGAGGGTGTGGTGAGAGGGCGGGCGCGGCCGCGGCGGCAGCGCCGGCGGCAGCTCTTGTTTGGCTGCGAGAAGCACTTGTTTAGCCGCGAGCGAGTGCTCTGGAGGGTCCCCTGGGACGTAGAGGTGGGTTCCCCCAGGACCTACGCCCCAGCCTCGGAGCACCCCGGTGCCCGCATCCCTCTTTCCCACACTGAGGGGTGTCTCGGCTGCCCCCCCCCAGCCTTGTCTTTCCCCCTTTGTGTTCCAGGCGAGGCGATGGCTGAGGGTCCCCAGCAGCTGCTGGAAGTGTGCCGGCAGAGGCTGTCCCGCTTCCTCTGCGATGCCCAGCACAAGCACCTGGCCTGGCTGCGGGAGGTGGAGGAGCAGGGCATGAGGATGCTCAAGAGGTGGGGATGGCCCTGAGGGGACCCTTCTGTGCCCAGCTGAGCTCCCAGCTGGGTGTGGGTGGGTTTGGGCCTCGTCCTCCTCTTGTTTTGGGAGGGTTGGTGTGGGCAGTGAGGGAATCAATCTGTGCTCTGCCTCGCAGCAGTTTCAGGGATGAGCCCATGCTCTTGCCCAAAACGCCGTCGCAGAGGAGGAAGCCCAGGAAAAGGCAGTCCTCCTGGATGAGGGAAGAAAACAAGGAGCTGAGCAGGAGGAGGTAGGTGGCTCAGCTTGCTCTGGCTGTGCCTCGTGGAGTTTGGGATGGAACAAAACAGTGCCTGCATTCCCTGACTTATCAAAGGTCCACAGTGTGATTGATCACTGCTTGGATTCTGGTGTGAGTTTGGGATTAAAGTTGGCTGCTTTCCTTCACTTTGTTTTTTTTTTTCTGGTTAAAAGAATAATAAACACTCTATTTTCTTGTCTGTTTAGATTTGGGTTTCGTCTCATTGGGTTTGGCTTTTGGCCTGAGGTTGCTGCTCCTGGTGTTCACCCCCTGTCTCTATGTCAGTGCCTGGAAAACTTGGGAAAGGGATGTGTTCCCAGCACCGTGTCCGAGTTGGCAGGCAGGGAGGCTCCAAGGGTTTCTCGAGGGGCTGAAGTGGAAATTCCAAGTGATTTGCTTGGAACCCACCGCACTTTCAAAGCTGCCCAAACCTGCTCCGTTGGTGTGTTAGGGCACTAAAATCGTGCTAACCATGGTGGAAAGCCCACAGGAGGAAGAGTTAGAGCCGGGAGACTGTCAGGAAGCAGACAGGGAGGGTGGGGAGAGCAGCAGGAATAGCGGGAGCGTGGGAGGTTGGTGTGTGTGCGAGGGAGGGTGGGAGCAGCAGCGCTGCGGATCGGAGCAGGGAGAGCTCCGGGCCCGCTCTGGGTGCTCAGGTCACGCCTCCTGCAGGGGAGCAGCCCAGATATCTCCTGTCTGTGTCTTCCCTCGCTCAGACCTGGCTTGGGAAGCTGTGCTGGTGCAGCCAGGCCTGTCAGCGGGAAGGTGAAGCACCGTGTGTCCCTCTGCAGGCGCTGCCCTCTGCCCTGCACTGCTCCCAGGGTGAGGGTTGAACCCAGCAGGGTTAAATACGCTTTTCCCACTCCCATTTCTCCACACCTGACTTTGGATACCCAGCCTGGGCTGCTCCCCGTGCCTCTCCCCAGGGATAGGATGGGCTTGTGGTGGGGAACGGTGCAGTGGAGAAGCCAGCAGCTGCTTCCCTTTAACACTGTCTGCTTTTCTCTCCAAAACTTATTTGGGAGCAGACAACTCCTTCAACGCTTCCTTCAAAATTCTTCTCCTTTAAGGTTGTCCCGAAGGAGGAGCGGTGTCAAGCTGCTGCCTTCCAGTGTGAATTCCCAGCGGTGCCTGAGCCAGGAGCAGGATCCCTGCAGGAGCACATCCCCTGGCTGTGAGGGGCAGGACGTGTCCGTGCCCGGCTGCGCTCCGGGATCTCCGGCTGTGCCCGGGAAGCAGCCTGTGGAAGCACGCGTTCCTACGGCAGATCCGGATGGCCAGGAGTGTTCCCAGGGCACTGCTGGGGGTGACACGGCCCCTCCAGCCATTTTGGGGGAGCCGCTGCCTGAGGGGGACGCAGCGGCCGAGCTGCAGGAGGTCCCTGGTGTCCCTGGGATCCCAGCTGAACAGCCAGGAAGGGATGGGGAGCAGGACCCCAGGAGAGCCAGCACCTCCACTCCCAAGGCCGCTCGGAATGGCGATCCTGCTGCGCTCCCAGGATCTCCCCGAGGCCTCGAGACACTGCTCTTCCAGGATTCCCCCGGTAAAAGCGCGACGGAGAAATCCAGGACGCGCCGCCGGAGCGGGGTGGGTGCCCCCCGCAAGAGCCGCAGGGCTTCCCTGGCGGTGAAATGCTCCCTGGCCAGCCGCAGGGAGAACATGATCCGGAGATCCATCGGCAGGGCCGTGGCCAGGAAGGCGGCGGCGCGGGAGTCCTCCTCAGCCTCCAGCAGAGTGAGCTGTGAGTCCCTGCACCGCTTCCATGTGGGAGCAGAGCCGTGTGGAGTGGCTCATCCCTGGCTCCGGCTCCCCCGAGTTTCCTAGTCCTTGTGGGCTCCTGGAGTGCAGCTTCAGGGCAGGGTTCTGCTGCAGCGGGTGGAGTTGGGGTGCACAGGCTGGGAGTGGGCAGGAAGCACAGTTGTGGAAGGGAGGGGGAGAGTGTGGCCAGGCTGGTTCCAGCCACGTGTGCCTTTGGGTCGGGAGAGACTGCTGCATCCCCTGGGGAAAGCCTTTAATTTATGGCATCTGCCAGCTCTCCAAAAAATCAATAGGGCTGAAAGTGCAGCCCTGAAATGAGGCTGAAATGGGCAGAGGAGCTCGAATGATTTTTGGGGGAGGATAGAAGAGACTCAAACTAGCTGTGTCACCAGAGGAACAGGGGTCAGGAGCCCAGGCTATCCCTGGTAGCTCTAAATCCCTTGTATCCTCCATTCCTGCTGCTCCTGACAGGGTTTGGCTGTTTGGGCTTTCCAAAACCATTGCTGCTGCAGGCGAACGGGCTGTGGTGGAGCATGGAGGCCTCTGGAATTCAGCTTTGTCAGCCTTGAGTCACGCCGTATCCAGGCATTTGTTGCAACGCTTGGAGCGAAGGGGTGTGATGGGGGGGTGGAATGAGCCTGGAATCAGCCCAAACCCCCTGGATCCCCGCACCCGGGCGTGCAGGGAGGCAGGAGCTGCAGCCAATGGCCTGGGAGTGCTGGCTGTGACACAGGCAGCTGGAGCAGGCTGCAGGCAGCAGAGCTGCTGCCTCGGTGCTCTGCCTTCCCAGCCCACTCCAGATTCAGTGGCACTCGAGGGAGGTGTGGTGCTGGTGGGGAAAGCTGAGCAATCCGTGTTCCTGGGAGGAAGCCTGAGCTCCTCCATGTGCACCCTGTGGCTGTTGGGAGCCTGGGAGTGAAATCCCCAGCCCCACTTAGGCTTTCCTCTCCAGGTCAGAGCTCCTTGGAGGCTTTTGTGGAAGAAGATGCGACCAGCGGCACAAGGTGAGGCTGCCAGGAAAGGCAGGTGGGAAGGGATCCCAGAATTCCCTGTGAAGACACTCTCCAGGTGGCTTTTCTGTCACAGATCTTGTCAGGGACTGCTCAGGTGTTGCTGTCACCTGGGGCTGGATGAGATTTCACGTTGTGCTGTTTAGGCACAGTGAGATGAAATCCTTCACTGGGGTAGGCGGTGGTGTGTCCTGGGGTTCCTGGAATTCCAGCTGGCTGCCACTAGCCCCAGAATGCCGGGATGCTGGTGGTCAGTCAGGTCTGCTCTGGCTGGAGAGGGGACAGGAAAGGAAGGGACAGCGCAGGGCTGGCCAGAGCTCCCTCCTTACCTGCTACTGGGGCTGAAGCTGGTTATGGGGCGTTCAGCCCCTCAGAGGAATTTACAGCCCAACCTTGGTGTTCCTGGCTGGAGCAGCTTAGGAACCCGCACCTCCCTTGGGGTCCCATATGCTGCCTCCATCACCTGTAACTCGCCTTCAGAGAGAATTCAGATTATTAAAGTAGCTTTTTTTTTTTTCCATTTACAGGCCGGAGCTGGAGCCAAATTCCCCGAGGGAAAAGGTGAGTTCCAAGGAGCGACGCTCAGGCTGTGTGGACACCTTCTTGCTGAGGCCGTCACTGGATGCAGGGGTGTGGCCGGTGTCCCAAAATGAGCCAGCACATGGGAGGGGAAACCCACCCTATGGGAGCAAGCAGCTGCCTTTTCCAGGGCAGCAGGTCCCCACTAGCCTTGTTCCTGGGAGCAGCTGTGCTGAGGGAATGCTCGTCCCCTTTCCCTGCAGGCTCCTGGAGATGCCCTCATTCCAAGCACGAGTCCCCGAGATGCCAGCCCTCCTGCACAGCACCTGTCCCCTCTGGAGCAGCAGGCAGGGAATGCTGCAGGTAACTTCCAGGTGCTCGTGCTTTCCTTGCATGCAACCCTCAGCACACACAGACCTAGGGGTCGGGGTGGGGGCGTTCCTGGGAAAGGTGGGATTTATGTTGAAACAGAACCAGTTCTGACCAGTCGGGGGGGAGTTTTCCAGGTAAAGTTTGGGCCTCCCGAAGAGGTGACATCAGTTAGGTGGGCAAGGACACGGAAATGTGTCCATGCAGTGGGGCAAACACTGCCCTGTCCAGCTTCAGTCTGCGCAAGGAGTGAGTGGGGACATTTGGGAAGGAGCTCCTGAGGCTGGAGTCTTCCACAGAATGTCAGGTCCTTTCCCTCTGAGGTTGCATTACGTGAAGATTTAGAGGTCCTGATTATTTTCTGTGCCTCTGAGCAAGAAGGAGGAGTTGGGTGGGGTTTCTGTTCCCTGTGGGAGCTGCAGGATCTGACAAGCAGCTGGAGCTGGAGTGGAGGGAAGAGTCCCTGGAGGGAGCTGGATGCCTCACATGTGGCACTGACTGCAGGTTTCTCCACAGGAAGCCATGCAAATCCCAGCAGTGAACCCCAGAAGAGCAAGGAGCAGCCCCACAGTGCCAAGTCTCAGGAGAATCCCTCCCGCACGTGGTAGGAGACACTGCAAGGAGCAGGGATGAGCCAGGGTCTGGAGGGACTCAGGGTTTAGCATTTTAAGTCATTTGTGTTAAAAAGGGTTGTGGGGGGTTGTTTCCCTGCCTTCCCCTCCCAGCTTCCAGTAGCTCTGACATCTCCTTTGGCCAGATCCTGTCTCCTGGAAATCCCTTGTGACTGTTGGAGCCTTGTTTGGGTCTGGGACTGGGTCTGGCATGGGGAGGAGCACCCGAGGTCCTGCTCAGACCAGCAGAGGTGCCCCAGCACAGTTAGCTCAGAGCTGGGAGGTGACTCCAAGGGCTCCTGAGGGGGTGGTCAGGGAGCGAGTGACTGACCTGCAGGTTATTTTTGTCTGAGTGAGTGTCTGGAATACCTGACCTGACTCCCGGAATACCTGATGTGTCTCATCGCTGCGTGTTGCTGGGGAGGTTTTGGGGGAAGTGTAAAACAGCCAGTCGATCCCTCTGGAGGGCATGACAGCCACTTTCATGTCCCTCCTGCTAATGGCACCAGGATGAGAGGCTGCAAGCAAGCCCTGGGTGTCCTGTGGCACGGGCAGCAGCCGGGGGGCCGGGCCCTTTCCCCCTTGGATGAGAAGCACAAGGCCTCGGCAAACCCGGCTCCGTCATCCCCCTCTCCGGCCAGCAAGGTGAGTGGTGCCACAGCCCTGTGCCCCCTGTCCCAGGCAGGCCCTGAGCTCCCTCCCTCTCTCTCCTCAGGCTGTCAGGCCACTGAAGAACTTCCTGCAGGGACAAGGGAGTGGCATCAAGGACTTCATCAAGCGCAACACTCCCACCCGGCCCAACCTGAAGGTGTGTTGTGTCTGAGGGGGCAGGGAGGAGAACGGGCTGCGTGTGCTGGGAAGGGGAGTTCTGGTGTTATTTCCAAACCTTTAATCGTGTTTTTTATATCCTTTCTCTGCAGGGGGACTTTGTTGTAAGTATGACACCTTATCCGTGAGGCTGGACACACTGACCACGCTCTCCCCTCACGCCAGCGTCCCTCAGCCCTCCGGCCACATCAGTGGTGAGGTGACAGGATCTCTGTGCAGGTGTGTTCTGCTGGGACTGGGCACTGCTGCTGGGAGCTCCTGGCCTCTGAGCCAGGCTGCCCTGTGCTCCCTCTGCACCATTCTCCCAGCTCCTGGGACAGGTGGTTCCCTACAGCAAGGGGGTGCTGTTCTTTTCTGAAGGATTGAGGTTTTTCCCTCCTGTACCTCTGCTTGCATTGATCATCCCTGTTGCCAAATATGTGGTGTCTCCCCTTCTGCTCCCTCCCCATCCCAGTGTCCAGGTGAATGATTCCAACAGTGACTGCACGTACCAGGCTGCCTGAGGGGAGACACAGCCCCCAGCACCTGGTACAGTCTGAGCTCTTCTCCCTTCAGGAGAAGGAGAGGCAGAGACTGGAGAACCTCCGGAAGAAGCAGGAGGCTGAGGAGCAGAGGAAGAAGAAAGTGGAGGAGGAGAAGAGACGGCGTCAGGCAGAAATGAAGCAGTGAGTTGGGCCCCTTTCCCCCCCTGCTCTTCCCTGGGTCAGCACAGACTTGCCTCGTGCCTCCCACTTGGAATGAGCACTCCGGGAGCAGGCAGAGCTAACGGGCCCCTCTTGCCCACGCGCTGCCCAGGAAGAGGGAAGAGCGCCTGAGGAAGGCCCTGCAGGCTCGGGAGCGCGCGGAACAGATGGAGGAGAAGAAGAAAAAGCGGGTGGAGCAGAAGATCCTGCAGAGTGATGAGAAGGTGAGAAGGCTGAGTGGGCTTTGGGCCTCTCAGAGAGCTCAGGAGGTGTGAGCAGGGCACTTGCAAGGTCCGTGCATGCCAGAATCCCTTCTGACAAGGGGAGGCTTTTGTTCTCCCTCCCTCTGCCACGTTCCTGTTGGGACAGGCCCTGTTCATGCTGCTCTGCATTCAGGGAATGTGGCAGCCCCTGCCTGCCCTGGGCACAGCCCTGCAGGTCACAGCCTCACCTGGCCCACGTGCTCGGACTGGAGTGTGACTCAGCTGGGGGTGCATTTGGGTCAGGTTTAGGTTTCAGAGCCTGACCTGGCCCTTTTTTGGGGGGCCAGGCTGGGCTGGTGGCCACGTGCCAGTGCTGCTGCTGTGTTACGGCTGTGAAGGGCTGAGGCAGCTGTGCCTGAGGGCCTGAAGCCCGAGCAGTCTCTGGGTGCTCATTTTGGGCTGGACTGAAGACACCTTTGGAAAGGGTCAGCCTTGGAAAACAAGGAGTCCTGTTCCTCTCAGCCCTTCCCCAAACCCTGAGCGGCCAAAAGCGCTCCCACTGCTGGGTGCTGGGTCCTCCTTGGGACCTGGGATATCCCGAGCTCCAGCCCTGCCTCCGAGGCTGTGAGGTGTGTCCTTGGAGTGCTGGATCCCACAGGTGAGGGAAGAGAAGGTGGCAGAGGAGCGGAGCAAGAGGAAAACGTCCAAGAAGCACGGGGAAGCGGAGGCACGGAAGCAGAAAGCACTGAGAGGGGTAAGAGCAACTCAGGGCCCTCCTGCACATGGAAAAGGACAGGGATAGCAGGGACCTGCTGTGCTGGTGTGGCTGGTGGGGCAGGGACAGGTCACTGCCTGCTTCTACAGCAGTTTTGGGGTCTGGGCTGCCTGATCTCTGTCCAGGCAGCTGAGGTTGGGTTGGGCAGAAGGGAGACAAGTCCTGGCTGCTGGAGGCTTACAGGGTTTTCCTCTTGCTTCTTCAGGAGGAAAACGAGCAGCAAGAACCACTGCAGAAAAGAAGAGAGGATGAAGTGAAGCAAAGAGGGAAGAAAGTCTTGGAACTGAAGAACCTTCTGGAGCAGCAACAGCTGGGACAAGCAAAGGAGAGGTGTGACCTGGTGCCTGTCCTGGAGCAGGGAGTTGGCCACGGGCAGGGGGAAGCCATGGATGTAAATGTGATGTTGGAACTGGGCTCTGGGGCTGCCTGGAGGTTGGGGGGCAGGAGCAGGAGGATGTAAGAGGGTGAGGGACAGGTGGACATGCTTCCCTCCCTAAATTCTCTCTTTTCCCCAGGGATCCCAAGCAGCGAGGGAAGGAGAAGCCCCCCCAAGCACAGCTGGAGCCAGCAGCATTGGCTGGCAAGGCCACCAAGGTGGGGTTGGAGTGTCCTGGGCTCAGCCTCTGTGCAGCACAGGCTGGGGTCAGGGTCAGGTGTTTTCCAAGTGCTGTGCTGCTGGGATGTTGTTTAGAGGATCAAGTACAACAACGCTGATGACTTGTTGTACAGAGGCTCTGTGCAGGAACAAGCCAAGGGCTGGGGGTTCCCTGGCTGGCAGGTGAGCCCTCAGCCCTGCCACAGTGTGGTGGCAGCCATGAAATGGCACTTGGAAGGAAGAACACCCCAAAGAGCATTCACTGATCTTGAAATGAATATGGAAATTAGAGATTTATTCATGTCTTCCTGCCACATTTCCTCACCAGGCCCAAAGGATGTGACCCCCAAACCAAACCTCAGGTGCCCCATGGCTCTGTGCCACTTCATTTGCACTCACATGAAGAATGTTGGTGCTTAAAGTCAGGGTTGTTGTCTTGGAATATCACAGTAACATTTGCTTTCACTCTCTACTGTTAAATTCATTGCTTCATTAGTGAAAAATCAATGCCCCAAATGGTTCTTCCTCTTCAGGATCAATTCTTCCTCCTCTCTGGGCTCCTGCTGCACTCCTTCCCTTAGTCCCTGGCACTTGGACTCTTTTGTGCTGTATAAATTTAATTTAAGGTCTGAATCCTCCCTGTGCTGCCAGCAGCTGGGCCAGAGTAAGCATGGCAAAGCTTTTCCAGGCAGGAGAAAACGGAAGTAACTCCAAGTGCTGAGCAGCACGGGAGGGCAAACTCTGGGAGAAGTGATTTGGGTCAAAAAGGAATTTGAGAAGTTAATTTTTTTTTTCCCCGTTATTAGGGGAAAGAGAGTCCCGAGGAGCTGCCCCTTGGGCCTGGGCCGGAGAAAACATACGAGCCCCCAGAATCCTTTTTCCCAGCTCTTAACGTCTGGCTCCAAGCAGAGAGGGTGAGCGTGGGCTTCAGAGAGCGGGGCTGGACCTGAGCAGAGAGCCAGGAGGGGCTTTATCTGGGAGTCTTGGGTTTGGGGTTGTTTCTGCAGAAGAAGCCACAGATTCACTGAGGGCTGGGTGTTGCCAGAGCTGCCGCGAACACAGCTCTGTTCCAGAGGCAAGGAATGACTGAATTCCTGTGTTTTACAGGAGGCAGATGGCCAGCAGCGGCTGGGAGAGGAGAAGAAAGCCCTCCATCCGGCAGCCCCTGGGACATGGCCGAGCAAAGCGGTCAAGGTGAGCCCTGGCCCCGGCACAGCCCTCGGGCGGCCCCCGCCCGCTGTGGCTACTCGGCCCCCGCGGCTCGGAGCCACCGCAGCGCTCGGCACGGGGAATCCGGTGGGAAAACAAGCGGTGGGTGGCGGAAAAGATGCTGGAAGCGGCCACAGGAGGGCAGCAGGGCCTGGGGCGACGGCCCGGCGAGAGGGGCAGGAAAGGCTGCTCGGAGCTGGGAGGGAGCGCTGCCTCTGCCGGGAATCCGCGCTGGGGCTGTGCGCTCCATCCTGGCTGGGGCAGAGCTCCCGCCAGGGAAAACCGACCTGCCGCAGACTGCGTGCAAGGGTTTGGGTGTGGAGTGAATGCTGGGACACGCACGGTGTGCCTTTCCCAGGTTTTTCCACAGAAAATGGGCGGGGAAGGGAGTGTTGAGAGCAGGTGTCAAGGCACGGGGCCCAGTGGTGGTTTTGTGGTGGTTTAGGATTTGGGCACTTTGGGGCTCTGGTGGCCATCCCAGCCATGGAAGTGCTGCTTGCCTGGCTCATCACCGCTCCGTGTGGTTTCAGAAATCCCTCTCCACATCCTGCCTCGGGTCCCTGGAGGGTGCTCAGGGACCAGGGTCGCCCCCGGCCGATGAGAACAGCTACGGGCTGGATCTGAACAGCGACGACTCCACTGATGATGAGAGCAACCCTCGGAAGCCCATCCCTGCCTGGGCCGATGGTAGGTGCCAGCTCTGGGCTGGATTCCTTTCCCTCCTGCCCTGGAGCTTTCCAGCCTCGCTTGGAGCCATCCCAAAGTGCAGCCCAGGAGTGTCTGCACCTCTGGAAGCGCTGGCAGCTCCCAGCTCTGTGTGCTGAGGGGGTCAGCGCCGCTGCCTGCGAGCGCTCCTGGGTTCTGAGGTGAAACCAGAGTCCTCTCAGAGGAAAGGGGGGCCAGCCCCAAGTCCTGAGGAGCAGCGAGGTGTGCTGGCTGTGGGCGATGTCCCACCCCTCCCGCACAGCTCGCGGGCTCTCAGAGGGGAAAGGAAGGGAAGGGGGAGGCCCGTCCCTGCTCCACCGTGTGTCGCTCCCGCAGGGGCGCGGCTCCAGGAGGCCATCGTGCACCAGTACTACCACCCTGTGGACGTGGACGCGCTGTTCGGGGCCATCCCCAGCCCCAGGCTCGAGCACATCTTCTACAAGAGCAAACCCCGCTACTTCAAGCGCACCAGCTCGGCCGTGTGGCACTCCCCGCCCGGACCCTCCTGCGGCCCCTCCTGCACCTTCCAGAGCTGAGCCAAGGCACGGGAAGGGGTTCCCAGGGACTGTGTTCTGCTGTATTTACAATTTTAACTTTTTTTTTTCCTTCTTCTTTTGTACAGAAATAAAGTTGTTTAATAAAGTCCAACACTCGCTGGGGTGTGTCTCCTTTCCCACACCCTGGTGGCTGTGGTGGCTTTTGCCTTGCAGACATCGCAGTTACTTGTCTGCAGCCAGAGACATTTCCTATTCTGCCTCATTTCCTATTCACTTAGGATATTCCCTCACAGAAGGAAGCTTGGACCTTGCTGTCGGGAAGATCAGGTTTTTTAATCATCCTGAGGCGATAATGTTTTTGTAACACTTTTTCTATATATTTACTGTTTATTTATGTGTTTCTCTATCTTTACTATCTTAATTATCTGCAATTCCTTTTCCTTCAACACGTCCTGTGCACTTATCTTAGTCTGAGCCAGAATCTTCTTCCTGCTGTTGGAAAAATCTCCCTGGACACTTTAAGCAGTGGCTAATGCCTCCTCACCTTTCTTTTCTAATGGAGAAAGGAAGCCCAGGCTCAGCTCTGGATCCTGTTTTGGCAGGATCAGTGCACAGCCTGGCTTAAGCAGGCGCTGGAGTCATTTGGGAGCAGGGGCTTGGGAAGGGTGAGGGAGGGGATGTTCCCCAGGGGTGCTCTGTCAGTGCTACAGCTTTGAACCCCCCCACCCTCAGCAGCAGAGCTGCACCCATCCCACTCCTTCCTTCCTCCTTTCCCAAGCCTGAATGCACATGGAGTGACAGGAGCAGTGATGGATGGAAAGAGAAAAGGCTCTGGCTGTAAGGTAGCTGGATGGAGCCAGAATCCCTGGAGCTCTCCTGCCACTCCTTCCACAAAATGGGGCTGGAAGCGCTTGGAGCGCTCACTCCCGGAGCCCAGTGTTCATCTAAGGCGACTTTGTGTCCCAGGAATGCCTTTTGGAGGGGTTTGGGGTCGTGCAGGGGCTTCAGGGGTGAGACGGGCAGGGCAGCCAGGCTCCTTCCCAGCCCCGAGGGCAGCATCGTCCCCCGGCTGCCTCAGGGACGCTGCCCCGCAGCACGACGGCCCCGTGGCCACCTCCACAGGGGCTTGGGCGAGCTCTGCCGCAGCCCAGCCCCAGTCAGGACAATTCCCCAGTTTACTTGGTGCCAGCGGAGCCCGGAACAGTGGGGGAGTGGAAAAAACCTCGGCGCCAACAGCTGCTGGCAGGGATGCGCTGGCAGGCTCCGGGATGAGCGCTAATGAGGTGTCTGTGCTGCCGCTGGCTCTGCTCGGCTCCCGCAGCTCCTGGAGCCCGCTGGGAGCCCGGGCCCTGGCGCTCCAGAAGCTCCCAGGAGCTCTCCGGGAGCCTGGAGCGGTGCTGGTTAATGCCACCCCAGGAGAGGCGGCTGTGCCGTCTGTCTGCCAGCGCCGCACCAGCGAGGATCCATCCCATGGGATGTGGGGAGCAAAAGGCCCCCCAGCACCGGCATCGGGCTGCCGGTGCCAGCTGGAAAAAGGAGCAGCTCCATGAAATCAGCAGGAGAGAATTAAGCAGGGATCCCCTAGACGTGGGCGGGCTGGCTGTGGAAGTGCCTCCTTCCTAGAAATGCTGGAGCCATGGTGTTGCAGCGTTCCCAGAGCAAACCGTGGGCATCCCTGTGATCCCAAAGGGCCGTGCTCAGGCGGGAGGGGGCAAGTGGCTGACCCCACCGTGTCCCTCCAAACGGAGAAGGGAGAGGGAATGTTTCAGCTTGCGTGAAGCAAAACAGTCCACGTCAACCTGAGGCATTTTCCAGGGCTGTGAGCACAGCAGGAGCACAGGAGGGTAGCAGTGCCCCTTGCACCCCGGCGCTGCCTTTGGATCCCAGAGCTCCCCTCGGATCCCGGCTGCCTCGTTTCTCCCCTCTGCCGCCACGTCATCTGTTTCTGTTTTCAGAGCCTGGGAACCCCTGATTCACCCCATCCCACGAGGATGCTTCCCGGGGCTGGGAGAGTGTGGGAGGGCTGGGGACCGGGGCAGGGGAGCAGGATGCCACCCCTCTCCCTGCTGCAGCCCTGCCGGCTGCCTGGGCCGTGCGGGTGCGGGTCCCCCGGCCCGGGCAGGGGGTCCCTGGGGCGGGGGCACCTCCGCCCGCCGCTGTCTCCCTGGCTCGGCGGCTCCGCATCCCGCTCTCCTGTTGCTCAGAGATGTGGAGGCAGTTGCTAAGAGACACCGACACGTCAGTATCTGGCCCTAAGGAAAAAAAGAGGAAAAAAAAAAAGAGACAGAGAAAGAGAGAGACAAGGGAGGACGAGGAGGAGGAGGGGAGGAAGGAGGTGGGGAAAGACCTGCTCCCATCGCCAGGCTCGCAGCAGCCTTGGCCGCCGCTGCCGGAGCCCAGCTCCCGACTTGACGGCCTCCGGGGTGTGGGCGGCCACCGGGGACCCCCCACCACCGTCCGGAGCGCCCCACATCGCCACCCAGGACCCCCACACCACCGCAGGGGGCCAGGCCCTGCTCCCTCCCTGGCCAGTGAGTACCCCGGGGCACCCCGGCCCCACCGCGGGGGTCGGGGGGCTGTGGGGATGGGGAGTGACCGGGGCGAGGTGGGCCGGTGGGAGAGGATGGAGCTGGGGGGTTGCGGGCGAGGGAGGATGGAGCAGACATGGTCAGGTGGTGGGGGGCGAGGGCAGGCCTGGGGGGACCCCGCTGGGTGCTGGGAATGGGGATCTGCCCCCAGGAGTGAGGCGGGGAGGGCGTCCCTGGCAGCGGGCTCAGCTCGTGGCGGTGGGGGGCTGGCGGGGGGCCGGGGGGCAGCACTTCTGCCCTGCCCACCACCAGCCACGGTGGGCTGGCCAAGGTCAGCAGGACCGGGGGGCCCTTTCCTGCCTGGAATCCCCGGGGGGATGCCCGGAGGAGCGGCCCTGGCCGGGAGGGGCACGGGGATGCTGTGGGTGCCCCGGAGGCCAGCCCGGGCTGCAGCAGCTGCGGCCCCGCCGGCGGGGCGTGCGGCCGGCCCGGCTCCCCCGCGCTCCTCTCCCTCGCAGGCGGCCGCTGACGGCCCGACGCCGGTGCCGCCGGTGCCCCCGGAGGGGCGGGCGCTGCCCCCCGGATGCCGCCGGGATGGCGGGGACGTCGCTGTGACCAGCCCGGCCCCGCGGCCGGCCGCCGGCAGCCCTCGGCGTGAGCGGGCGGGCGGGATGGCCCCCGGCGCCCCGTGAGGGCCACGAGGCCATGCTGCTGGGCCCCTGGCTGGTGGCGGCGGCGGCGGCCGTGGCGGCGGCGGGCGCGGGCTGCCCGGTGCTGTGCAGCTGCCGCGGGCAGGCGGTGGACTGCAGCGGGCAGCGGCTCTTCTCCGTGCCCCCCGAGCTGCCGCTGGACACCGGCAACCTGAGCCTGGCCCACAACCGCATCGCCAGCATCCCGCCGGGCTACCTGGGCTGCTACGGGCAGCTGCGGGCCCTCGACCTGCGCAACAACTCTCTGGCGGCGCTGCCGGCCGGGCTGTTCCGCGGCGCCCGGCGCCTGGCGCACCTGGACCTCAGCTACAACAACTTCAGCCTGGTGCCCGCCGACATGTTCCGCGAGGCCAGCGCGCTGCTGCGCCTCGACCTCAGCCACAACCCGGGGCTGCGCCGCGTCCACCCGCAGGCCTTCCGCGGCCTGGCCCAGCTGCGCGAGCTGGACCTCAGCTACGGCGGCCTGGCCGCCCTCAGCCTCGACGCCCTGGAGGGGCTGCCCGGCCTGGTGGGGCTGCGCCTGGGGGGCAACCCCTGGCTCTGCGGCTGCGCCATGGAGCCCCTGCTCAAGTGGCTGCGGGGCCGCATCCAGCGCTGCTCCTCGGGTAGGTGCTGCCGGCGGCCCCCGCGCCCCGTCCCGCTCAGGGGGGGGCTGGCGGCCGGGCTGATGCCGTCCCTCTGTCCCCGCAGATTCGCAGCAGGCGGAGTGCTGGGCTCCCCCCGAGGTGGCGGGGGCCCCGCTGCTGTCGCTGACGGAGGAGAGCTTCCAGGCCTGCCACCTGACGCTGACCCTCGACGACTATCTCTTCATCGCCTTCGTCGGCTTCGTCGTCTCCATCGCCTCGGTGGCCACCAACTTCCTGCTGGGCATCACGGCCAACTGCTGCCACCGCTGGAGCAAGGCCAGCGAGGACGAGGACGTTTAGGGACCGCCGCCGATAGACCCCCGCCCCGGCCACCCCCCGGCCCGGCCGCCCCCGCGGGGACACCAGACTGTGCCTTGTCCGCGTCCCCTCCCGCCGCCCCCCGCACCGGGGTGGCCCTCGAGACGCCGGGGACGCCAGGGGACGGCCCCGCTTCCTTTTGCCCCAAAGTGGGGAGTTTTTGCACCCACCCCCCACCACCGTGAGCTTGGACCCCCTCCTGTGCTGTTCCCACTGCCCAGGACTGGTTGAGGCAGCGACTCGGGAATCCCCTGGGAACCCCCCCCTCACCTCTGCCTGGGAGAGACAGAGACCCCCAAGGCCGTGTGTGCCTTGGGGAGCACAGCCTCTCTCCTGGGGGCACCGAGGAAATCCCCGCTTTCAGCCCCAGAGCAGCACCTCTGAAGCCCCCCAAATCCTGCCCACACTCTCCAGCCTCCCCAAAAAGCCGGGGGGGCAGGAAGTGGTGCTGACACCCAGCTGGGCACCACTGCTCCAGGGCACGCCTGCGCCTTGCTGGTGAGGCTGGGATGTGCTGGGGCACGGGATGGGCTGTGACATCTCCAGGGGATGGGATCTCCCAAGGATGGCACCTTCCGGGGATTGCATCTCCCAGGGACGACTTCTCCCTCCTCCTCGGGGCCAAACCGGGCGCCAACATTGCCCACCCTGGGGGAGGGTTGGGAGGTGGAAGGAGCTCTAAGAAAAGGGCAAAAAAAAAAGAAAAAAAAAAGCAAAAAGCAGAAAGCCAACGACCCTCTGTCCAGCCGGGGTGGCCACGTGGCCAGTGCCTGTGTCACCTGTCCCTGGTGTCTGTGTCACCCCATCACCGTGTGGGGCTTGGGGCTCGGGGCTGGGGTCACCCGGGGGCTGCTTTGTCCCTTCCCCTGTCCCCCAGGGAGGCGGAGTGCGTGGGGGGAGGGGTTTGGTGTAGCCCAAACCCACCCCAAAAGGGCTCCAGCCGCACCCCAGCCCCAGCGCTGCCCCCGGGAAAGGGAACTTGGCCTCTGCCTTCTCTATTTTCTCTGGGTTTTTATTATTTTCCTTTCAGTGAGTCCAAGAACCCCCCCCTGCTCCACACCCCCTGCACCCCCCACAACTCCTGCACCCCCGGACCAGCCACACGGGCACGGAGCATCCACCTGCATCCCACCGGCTCCTTCCTCTGCCTCATCCTCACTCTCTTCTTTTTATATTTATATTTATGTTTTATTTTCTTTCTCTTTTGTTTCTTGTCTATTTATTTTATTGTTTCTCTATTCCTTTCCTTTCCTTTCCTTTCCTTTCCTTTCCTTTCCTTTCCTTTCCTTTCCTAGATGCTTTTCTTTTCTCCTTTTCTTTTTTCTTTTCTTTTCTTTTCTTTTCTTTTCTTTTCTTTTCTTTTCTTTTCTTTTCTTTTCTTTTCTTTTCTTTTCTTTTCTTTTCTTTTCTTTCCTCTTCTCTTCTCTTCTCTTCTCTTCTCTTCTCTTCTCTTCTCTTCTCTTCTCTTCTCTTCTCTTCTCTTCTCTTCTCTTCTCTCCTCTCCTCTCCTCTCCTCTCCTCTCCTCTCTTTCCTTCCTCTTCTTTTCTCTTCTTTTCCCTTTTCCTTCCTTTTCCTTTCTTTCCTTTTCTTTTCCTTTTCTTTCCTTTTCTTTTTCCTTTTCCTTTTCCTTTTCTCTCTCTTCTCCCCCCGACCCCGCTCTTTGTACGTTTTGTAACCGCGGGTTTTGTACCACGGGGCACTTTTTCAGCGCCAAACCTCGACAATAAAGGAGCGTCAGCGCAGCCGGGGCCGGGACACGCGTGTGGCGGGGGGGCACAGCGTGTGTGTGGCAGGGACCTGCGGGGGGACACGCGTGTGTGTGGCAGGGACGCGCCTGTGACAGACAGCCCCGTCCCCGCAGCCTGCAGAAGGCATCAGCCCCGCTTTTCCCTCCGGCGCTTCCTGTTATTCCTGCGGCAGCATCTCCCGGCCCCGGCGGGGCCCAGCTGTGGCCGCCGGGTCACCTCCGCGCCCCCCCGGCCCCGGGACCCCCTCCCGCGGGGCCGGTCCCGCCTGGCCGGAGCCCAGAGGTCGGGCAGCAGCTGTGCCGTGTCCGGCCACGCCGGGAGCCCCGGGGAGGGATGGGCAGCGGCCGGACAGTGGCCCCCAGCGCCCACCCCCCGTGCCCGGGGCACCCCCAAACCCTGGCGGTGCCCCGCATGCCCCCCCGTGTCCGTCCATCCATCCCCCTTTCCATGCACCCATCTTTCCTTCCCTCCCAGCATTTCCACCCACCCGCATAATCCAATCCCACCTCCCATCCCAAACCTCCCCCCACCCAAATTGTCCGTTCCTCCCCCACTACTTGTTTTCCACCCCTTTTCCTCTCTCCGTCCTGCCCCTCTGTCCCCTCCTGGGTCCTGCAGGGTCGCACAGGGACCCTCAGACTCTCGGGGGACCCCCCGGCCCCCACAGGGTGTCGGCTGGGTCACCCAGGACTCGGCACGGGGGGGACACAGCGAGGCAGGGACCGCCCCGAAATGTCACCCCCGGCAGCCACCGCCCCCACCCCGCAGTGACAAAAGTTTCTGAGCCCGGGGTGCGGTGCCGAAGCTTTCCCGCGGCGTTGGCAAACCCGAGTTTTCCCGGCACAAACGGGAGCTGAGCCCCCCCACCCACGCGGGCCCCCCCCCCCCCTCCGTTTGCTTTGGGGCGGGAGGTGTGAAGGAGCCCGAGCCGGGCTGTAAACACGGAGGTCACTTCAAAGGGGACGCCCGGGGACATCCTTAGCACCACCAGATGATTTCGGCACCCCCGGGCGGGATGCGAGGCGGGGGGAGATCGGGGGGGGATGAACATCCCGTTTGGCAGCTTGGAAAAGCGGCCGGGGGGGCTCCCGGGGGCGGGGGAAGCTGTCCCTGTCCCCATCCCTTCCCCATCCCCATCCCTGGTGCATCCATCCCCCCGGAGCCCGCTTTTGCTCCCTGTAACAATCTGTTTTCCCGGTGTCACATTCCGGGACCGCCTGGCCGTGCCCCCCCCCGGCCCAGCTGGGACCCGCAGCGTCCCCAAGGCATCGCAGTTCGGGGTTTAAGGGCCCCCAGGCTCCCCTGAGGATCGCACCCACCCCCCACTCCCCAGCCATCCTTTCCAAGGATGCTCCCCATCCCCCCGTGCCCGCTGTCCCCCCTCTATCTTCCCTCCTCATCTTCCCCAGGCACTCGCAGGAAGGCAACACCTTCCTTATCTTCTTCCGACGGGTGGTCCGGCCCTGCTGTCCCTCGCCCCCGGCTCCGGCCTTGTTGTTTTCTGTAGCGTCCCTGCATTTGTCCCCAGAGACTCCTCAACCAAACATTTCCCTCCTGGAAGGGAAAGGGAAATCTCAAGGACGCGGATAGAAAGTCGGCAGCTCCGTCTCCGCTGGCCGGGCGCCTGCCGCCATTTCCGCACCGGACGGGGGGAAGCAGCAGCCCCGACACCCCCGTGGTGCTGGGCTGTTAGGGGGTGGTGGAGGGATGGAGGGAGAGAGGGAGAGACGGAGGGAAAGGAGGGTGGAGGGATAGGCAAAGGGAGAGAGAAGGAAAAAATATCATAGAATCCTCAGCGTTGGAAGAGACCTTTAAGATCGAGTCCAACCACCAACCCAGCACCGCCCCTGTAACCCCAAAACCATTAAACCATGGATGGATGGATGGATGGATGGATGGAGGGATGGAGGGATGGAGGGATTGATGGATGGAGGGATTGATGGATGGAGGGATGGATGGATGGAGGAGGGGACTGTTGGACTGATGGATGCACAGCTGGATTGACAAATGGACGGGTGGTATCCAGGGGTCTCTCCAGTGTGAGGGAGCCCGGATGGCGCTGGAATGTAAACACACTTCGGGACGCGTCCCTGGATGCAGCATTCCCACTCCTCAAGCTCCCCCAGCCCTTCGACCAAACCAGATCCATCGGGAAACTCCCCCAAAACGCCCGAGGGGGCTCCCGCCTCTCCAGGTGGGAGTTTGAGCGGTCCCCAGCCCCCTCCGCTCCGTCTCTTTGGACAAAGGACTGTCCCCACACGGGGGGGACCCCGGGCGGTGCCCCCCAAACACGGCGGGGGCCGGCAGGAAGGCGGAGGCAGCTCCCCCGACGGGAAGCATCCCAAGGAACCCAGTAATGATCCCGCATCCTTTCCAAGCGAGAACAAAGCCTGAGGAGACAGGATAGTTCATCACCGATAAATGAAGGATGTAAATAGCAAATAGGGGGAAGATTTATTTCGAGCAGAGCCTCAGGAAGCGGCGGGGGCTGGGGTGGGGGGGGGGAATGGGACAGAAGCCATTTGGTGGCTCATCTAAATCCTGGTTGGGGTGAGCCGGGGTCCTGCCCGGTGCCCAAACCTCCCATCCATGCCCGGGGTAGGTCCTGTGTCCCTGTTCAGAGCCGGAGGGTCCCGTGTCCCCATCCGCACCCAAGGGGTCCCGTGTGCAACACCCATCCCTCAGCTTTGGGTGTTTCCCAGCGCCAGGTCCCGTCTCCACGCCCGCCTGAGTCACCCAGGGCTCGTCCCAGCCTCAGATAAGGATAAAAGCCCCAAAATGGGATTTGGTGGGACGGGGCTGCCGCCTGATACAATCAGAGCCGGGGGGCTGGGGCGGGCAGGTGCCCTCCCCACGGGGTCAAACACCCCCATGCCGGGGCTGCCGTGCCCCGAAGGGTTGGGACGGGGGTTTTCCTGCAGTTCCCCAAGTGTTGCTGAGGAAGACACCAGGAGAATCTGTCCCGGGCAAGGACGCCCTGTGTGCACATCCTCCATCCCCACGCACTGCGCCCTCACTCACGGGCACCCCAAATCCCGGCCCTACCCCCACCCCTCCATCCTCCCTTCCACCGCATCCCGCCGGCCCCCCGAGGGAACTGCGCACACCCTGCTCCTTTCTTAACCAAAAATTCATTTATTTGTCACAAAACACAAAGCCCTGGGGGTGCCGGGGGAGCCGCCCCCTCCTGAGCCCCCCAGGGGCTCCTCCCCGGCCGTGCCTCAGTTTCCCCTTCCCGCGAGCAGCGCTTTCCAGCGGGGGACCCCCAAAGCAAGCCAGGCTTTGGGGCGAGGCGGAGGTGGCGGGGTCCCCCCGAGGAGACCAGCTCGGGGGGCGCCGGGGGCGGCCGGGGGGGGGCTCAGGCGCGGAAGAGCGTCTCCTGGGTGGCGGGGTCCAGCTTGCCCCCCGGGCCGGGGCCCCCCTTGCCTCCGGGGGGCTGGCTGTGCCCCGAGGAGTAGCTGGCGGAGCGCTCGGGGCCGGGGCCGGGGGTCCGGCAGCAGAGGAGGGCGGCGCAGGCGTGGCGGAAGCGGGGGTCGAAGAAGGCGTAGAGGAAGGGGTTGAGGCAGCTGTTGATGTAGGCGATGCCGGTGCAGTAGGGATGGAGGTTGTTGAGGAAGGTGTGGAGGGCGCAGGACCAGGGCAGCACCTCCAGGTCCATCAGCACGTAGAGGGTCTTGACCAGGTGGAAGGGCAGCCAGCAGCCCCCGAAGGCGGCCACCAGCACCGTGATGATGGTGAGCAGGCGCTTGCGCTTGCGGGGCCCCTCGGCCCGCTCGCGGCGGAAGTGAGTGGCCACGGTGCGGGCGATGAAGAAGTAGCAGGTCAGCATCACGGCGAAGGGGGCCACGAAGCCCAGCGCGGTGGAGGAGAGCCCCAGCCCCACCTCCCAGGCGCCCTCCGTCCCCTGCGCCGCCAGGTCCCCGTAGTCCATGTAGCAGGTGATCTTGGTGTCCCCGTCGAGGGCGGCCGCCCGCCGCAGCACCAGCGCGGGCAGGGCCAGCAGGGCCGCCAGCAGCCACAGCGCCACGGTGGCCACCAGCCCGCTGACCCGCGAGCGCAGCTTGGCGGTGGCCAGCGGCCGGACGATGGCCAGGTAGCGGTCGAAGCTGAGGCCGGTCAGGCAGAAGACGCTGGCGTACATGTTGACGAACACCAGGTAGCTGCTGACCTTGCAGGCGGCCGTGCCGAAGGGCCAGTGGTAGCCCAGCCAGGCGTAGGCGGCCCAGAGGGGCAGGGTGACCACGAAGGTGAGGTCGGCCACGGCCAGGCTGGCGATGAAGGTGTCGGCCGAGCGCCGGCGGTCGCGGCCGCCCTTGAAGACGGTCCAGAGGACGAGCCCGTTGCCGGTGGTGCCCAGCAGGAAGACCAGCAGGTAGATGGTGGGCAGCAGGGCCAGCGAGGGGCCCCACTCCGCGTACTCGCAGTCCGTGTCGTTGTCGAAGCCGTAGGTGTAGGAGTCCGCCGCCTCCTCCATGCCGGCGCTGGGCTCCTCCGCTCGGCTCGGCTCAGCTCATCCCGGGCTCACCCGCTCCTCCGGCCCCCGAGCCGCCCGCGAATCCCACCGCGTTACCTCCCCTTCCTCCTCCTCCCCGCCCTCCTCCTGAGGGGACGGGCGGGACGGGGCGGGGGCAGGGCCGGGGGGAGCCCCCGTGGGAAACTTCACAACTCCCCCTCCTCCATCTGGCTCCTTCCCGGGGGGTTTTGGCGAGCTCTCACCCGCGTGTCACCGCGCCCACCCCCGAGATAGCCCCCCGGGGGCTTCGGTCGCCCACCACGGCGGCGGTCGGTGCAGGGGCTCAGGGACGAGGTGGGGGTGGCTTCAGGGGTCTGCCAGCATTTGGGGTTTCACCTCAGGGCGCGTTCAGGGTCGCACGTCGGGGCTGCATTTCGCACGGGCAGCGTCGCACCGGGCACCTGGGGGTCGCACTGGCGGGGTGATATAGCATTGGGGAGTGATATCGCATTGGGGGGGTGATATCGCACCTGGGGGGTGATATAGCATTGGGGGGTGATATAGCATTGGGGGGTGATATCGCACTGGGGGGCGATATCGCACTGGGGGGGGTGATATCGCATTGGGGGTGTGGGATCGCACTGGGGGGGTGATATCGCACTGGGGGGGTGATATCGCATTGGGGGGGTGATATCGCACTGGGGGGGTGATATCGCATTGGGGGGGTGATATCGCACTGGGGGGTGATATCGCACTGGGGGGTGATATCGCATTGGGGGGGTGGGATCGCACTGGGGGGGTGATATCGCATTGGGGGGTGGGATCGCACGGGGAGGGTGATATCGTACTGGGGGGGTGATATCGCATTGGGGGTGTGGGGTCTCACTGAGGGTGTGGGATCGCACTGGGGGGAGTCGCACGGGGCGGAGGGGGTCATTTGGCATTTTGCATTTGGCACTGGGGACTCCCCGTTTTGCTCCCCGCTTTTCTGGCTCTTTGGGGTCCCCCAGCGCCGGGACCCCACTTTGAGCACAGCATGGCCAGGAGATTTATACATTTACCAAAAATCCAGGGCGGGGAGAGGGGGTTCGGGACCCCCCACGCTGTAAAAAGAGCATTTCAGGGCAGCAGCTGCCGCAGGACCGGCTGCCACCGGCGCCCTCGGTGTATCCCAGCTCCGCGGGTCGGTCACGGAGCCGGACGCGGCAGCGCCGAGCCAAGAGAGAACAAACTTCCCCCCATCCCGCTAAGAGATGCCGGGGAAGGGAGGAGCGAAAGCCCCCGGGGTGGTGGGGCCGTGCTCTGGGGTTGTCCTGCTGGGGCTGAACTCTCACAATTCCAGCTCTGGGGAACAGAACCGGAGAAGCCGAGCGGGACTCTGCAGAGTGAGGGCTGAGGAGCCCCGGGTCCCTCGGGGCACGCTGGGGGGTCTGGGCTGAGGCTGAAGGCGGGGATTAAGCATGGGACGGGCTGTGGAAGGGGGCAGGTTTAACACCCGAGTGCACGGACGGAGGCTGGGGGGGTCACAGAGCCCCCCCGGGACCCCCCTCCGGCTCAGTGGGGCCCTTCTCCCAGCAAAGGGGTGTAAAGGAGGGGTTGTGGGGGCAATTCGGCGGCTGAAATAGGGGGGAGCTCGCAGGGGTCTCCAAAATGAGACAGAGTGGTGTAGGGGGAAAGGGGCTGCTAAATGGGGTGCAGGTTAGGGGCCCCCGAGGGTGGGGGCACAGCAGCGCCGAACCAGACAGGCAGAGCTGCAGCGTCAGTCGGGAGAACAAACCAGGGCTTAATCCGGCTGGAGATAAGGAGCGATCCCGTATCCCAGCGCCGGGGCAGCCGAGCATTCTGGGCATTAAACACAAAAACTGCTGAAACTGGCGGCAGAGCTGCGAGGGTGCCCGGCTCCGATGAAATCCCAAATCGGAATGAAGAAGGGCCGGAACCCCCCACTCCCCGGCGCAGACACGGCTCGAGCCTTTCCGCTAATTAACAGCATTAGCGGGGAAACCCCAGCACTGCTAATGAGCCCCCCGGCATCGCAGCGAGGCTCCCCGGGCTGCTGCCGCCCTGGCGGGAGCCCCGTTAATGAGCAGGACCGCTAATGAGCAGCTCTATTAATGACTATTAATAACAATCCCAGCGATCTGTGTGCTACTGGAACGCGGCACAAGTATCCCTTTCCAGCCGCCGCGCGAGCCCTTTTCCGGTCTCTTCCCTTTCCAAAAACTGGGGGTTGAGTGTCCCGGTCCTGGAAGTCGCTGTCCTGGAAGCTGAGATGGCTCCGCTCGCCCTCGGTGCCACCCAGGGGGTCCCATTAGTCCCGGCGCCGGGGAAGGAGCCCCCCAGGCTGGGTTCGTGGTGGCCGCAGGTGGCGGGTGGGTGGCCAGGGCCGGGCTGATAAGGAATCCGTGGGGCTGATAACGAGCCCCGCTATCTGCAGCGGGGGGAGGGCAGGAGCCGCTCTCCCTGCGGGGCGGGGGCTGCCCTGGGCACCAGCGAGGGGCTCCGGGACCCTCGCTCCTCGTTCCCAGGAACGAACCCCGGGATTTGGCACCAGCGGCTCCATTGGGAACTGGCCAGGCTCACGGCGTCCCCGCTGGCTCTGCAGGGGGATTGGGGTGGGATGAGGGGCCAGAGCCCCCCTCCCCGGAGCAGGAAGGGCAGCGCTTGACCCCGCGCGAGGAGGGACCCGGCAGCTTCCTCCGAATCCACCAGAGTTACTCACATCCGACCGAGGAAGCGCCACCCCTCGGGCACAGCTCCTGCCCCTCTGTGCCCCCTTCCAGGGGCTGCGCTCCTGTTGGCAGCGACCCCCCCGCCGTGCGCCCCATCCCAGGGACAGCACCCCGAGCCCTCTTCCCTCTGCTCCCGCACCCCAACCCTGCCCGCCGGCCCCAAAACCGCCCCGCGCCCACCAAGGCTGGACACGGGTGGGTGCTGCAAGCCACGGGTTTATTGAGGGGGGGGAGTGCAGCCCCCGGCGTGGGGTGGCGAGGACGGGGAGGTGCTGGGGGGGCACCCTCGGGGCAAGGGGCGAGGCTGGGGCACTCCATGTGGCACTGGGGGCACTGGGAGCTACTGGGACACCCGGGGTGGGCACTGGGGACACTGGGAGCTACTGGGGCATTCCGTGTGGCACTGGGGACACTGGGAGCTACTGGGGCACTCCGTGTGGCACTGGGGACACTGGGAGCTACTGGGACACCTGGGGTGGGCACTAGGGACACTGGGATGCGGATGGGGCTCACAGGATGAGCCCTGGAGACGGGCGGGCAGTAGGAGCCCGAGGGGGGTCCCGGTGAGCCCCTCAGCCGGCCGGGGGCTGCCCCACAGCGTGGGGGGCTGCCCCACGGCCCCCGGGGCTAGAGGCCGAGGGAGAAGGTGCCCGAGTCGGTGGATTGCTTGTCCCGGGTGCAGGCCCCCAGCGCCCCGGGGGGACTCGCCGTGGGGCTGGCGGGGGTGGCGGGCACGCCGGCCTCTGGCACCTGTGGGGCAGGGGGCGGGCACGGGGTGAGTCCCTGCCCCCGGAGCCCCCCGGAGGTGCCCCCATCCCCAGGGCACGCCGGCCCCGCGCCTGACCTCCTCGAACTTGCGGGCCTTGTAGTGCTCAGCGCCCTTGAGGAAGTTGAGCAGGATGATGTCGCACAGCACCGTGCCCTGGGGGCGGCAGCATTGGGGTGGGGGCTGCGGAGCACCCCCGGACCCGCAGGGAGCCCGGCCGCTGTCACCCTGCGGCTGTGCTGGGTCCCTGCGCCCCACGGCCACGGGATTTGCCCCCCTTTTGCCCCACGGCCACGGGATTTGCCCCCTTTTGCCCCGCCGGGGCTGAGCACGGCCGCAACTCACCACACCGATGGAGGTGAAAGCGGCCACCGTGTTGATGAGGGTGGGGACGACGCCGAACTTCCCGGCCTGCGGGAGCAGAGCCCTTGCTGGCCGGAGCCCCCGAGCCCCCCCGCGGCCCCCTGAGCCCCCGGCCCCACACGTACGCTGCCGTACACCAGGACATCAAAGCGGATCCCGAAGGCCTTGGTGAGGGTGCGGCGCTCGGAGCCGTTGGGCCAGCGGTAGTACCTGGCGTGTCTGTGGGGACACGGGGATATGGGGACACGGGGGTATGGGGACATGGGGATATGGGGTTATGGGGATATGAGGACACGGGGACATGGGGACACGGGGATATGGGGATATGGGGATATGGGGACATGAGGACACAGGGATACGGGGACATGGGGATATGAGGACATGGGGACACAGGGATACGGGGACATGGGGATATGAGGACATGGGGACACAGGGACACGGGGACACAGGGACATGGGGACAGGAGCCACAGTGACAAGGGGAAGTGGGGACATGGGGACAGAGGGACATGGGGATATGGGGACACGGGGACATGGGGATATGGGGACACGGGGACATGGGGACATGGGAATATGGGGACATGGGGACATGGGGACACGGGGACAGAGGAACATGGGGATATGAGGATATGGGGATATGGGAGCATGGGGACATGGGGACAGGAGCCACGGCGACAAGGGGACATGGGGACAGAGGGACATGGGCATATGGGGACATGGGGACACAGGGACACAGGGGTGCAGGGACATGGGGATATGGAGACAGGGGGACATGGGAACATGGGGATATGGGGACACAGGGACATGGGGACATGGGGATATGGGGACACAGGGACATGGGGACATGGGGACATGGGGACAGGAGCCACAGGGACAAGGGGATGTGGGGACACGGGGACAAAGGGACATGGGGATATGGAGACACAGGGATATGGGGACACAGGGACATGGGGACACGGGGACAGGAGCCACACCAGGCAGCGCACAGCCCCGTGCCAGCCGTGTCCCGGCCGTACCTGAAGTTGTATCCCGGGGCAGGGGTCCGGGCCAGGCTGTCCAGGCGGGTGAAGGAGTAGCGGGGCAGGCAGCGCTCCCAGGCCCGGTCCAGGTCACACACCCACCCAATCTTGATGCCCAGCACCCCCCCCTGCCCCAGCCCTGCGTCAGCACCACGGACCCTGGACCCACGGCCCCAGGTCCCCACAGCTTCTCAGCCCTGCGTCCCGTGGCCCCGTGCTCCACATCCCATCCCACATCCCCATGTCCCCACGTCCCCCATCTCCGTGTCCCTGCACCTCACGTCTCAAATCCCCGTGTCTGTGCACCCCACGTCCCCATGCCCTACATCCCAAACCCCATGCACCCACACACGTCCCTGTGTCCAGCCCCACTGTGTCCTGTGTTCCTGTATCCCCCTGCCCTGTTCCCAACATCCCACACCCCTGCACCCTGTGTCCCCATGTTCCATGTATCCCACCACCCACATCCCCACATCCCACATCACTGTGTCCCCAAGTCCCGTGTCCCCACGCCCTCACATCCCACCTGCTTGTACCCCTGTGTCCCCACTCCCACCCCACTCCCCCCCCGTGCCCCCCGTGTCCCCGCTCACGGTGGCAGCCAGCGCAGGGAAGTCCTGCCCGGCCAGACGTGCCACGTCCCCCAGGCGCAGGATGGGGCACAGGGGCTGCTGCTCTGGGTCAAAGCGGCACCGGCCCAGCTCCACCCCACTGCCAGGGGGTGGCAGGTTGGTCCTGGGGACGCAGGGGGACACGGGGGGACATGGAGGGATGTGCCATCAGGCAGCAGTCTGGGGTTTATGGACCCCTATCCCAGTGTCCCCCCACCATTGTGAGCCTGTGTTACCTTTTCCCCGTGTCTCCCCTGTCCCCTCGTGTCCCCCGTGTCCCCCAGTGTCCCCCCCGTGTCCTCCCGTGTCCCCCGTGTCCCCCCGAGTCTCCCCGTGTCCCCCGTGTCCCCCCGAGTCTCCCCGTGTCCCCCGTGTCCCCCCGTGTCCCCCCGTGCCTTGTGCCACTCACTTCTCAAAGCCAAAAAGTGGGAAGCGGATGCTGTTCTTGATGAGGAGGGTGAAGTTCTCAGCTTCCAGCATGACGGGGCTGCAGGGAAGGGGGTGAGGCCGGGGACGTGGCAGCAGGGGCCATGTCCCCTGCTCCTCCCCGTGTCCCCCCGTGTCCCCCCGGCCCCACTCACACGTCAACCGTGTCCACCTCGGGCGGGCACCAGCCCTGGATCTCGCAGGTTCGCAGGGTCGCGTTGTAGGGGATGCAGCGCCCCGTCAGCATCCCTGGGACCCCGAACCCCTGTCAGCACACCTGGGACCTCGGACCCCTGACCCCTGCCAGCACCCTTGGGACCCCTGCACTCCCATCAGTACCCCCGGGAGCACCGCTGGGACCTCAGACCCCTATCAGCGCCCCCGGGACCTCGGACCCCGACCCCTGTCAACACTCCCGGGAGCATCCCTGAGACCCCAGAGCCCCGTCAGCACCCCCGGGACTCCCAAACCCCTGTCAAGACCCTCGGGAGAATCTCTGAGACCCCAGAGCCCCGTCAGCACCCCCGGGACCCCAAAATCCCTGTCAGCACTCCGGGAGCATCCCTGAGACCCCAGAGCCCTGTCAGCACTCCTGGGACTCCCAAACCCCTGTCAGTACCCTCGGGAGCACCCCTGGGACTCCCGGACCCCTGTCAGCATTCCGGGACCATCCCTGAGACCCCAGAGCCACCGTCAGCACCTCCGGGACTCCCAAACCCCTGTCAGTACCCCCGAGCGCACCCCTGGAACTCCCAAACCCCTGTCAGTACCCCCCAGCGCACCCCTGGAACTCCCAAACCCCTGTCAGTGCCCCCGGGAGCACCCCTGAGACCCCAGACCCCGCCAGCACCCCTGGGACTCCCGGACCCCCGGCTCCCCCCGACCCCCGGCTCCCCCCGACCCCCAGCTCCCGCATCAGAGCCCCGGCCCCCCCCAGTCCCCTGAGCCCACCCAGGGTCCCTCAGTGCTGCCCGCGGTGGCTCCCCCGGCCCCTCAGCCCCCGTTCCCACCGGGGCTCCCTCCCTCACCGTTGCTCGTGCCCGGGCTCAGCTCCCGGCAGTCCCGGTCCGCCGAGCACTGGAACGCGGCTTCGCTCTGCGGGGCGGGGGTCAGCGGGCGGGGGGCTCATCGAGGGGCTCCCCCCGAGCGCTCCCTGCCCTCCCCGCACCTCCGGGCACACGCCCTGCTTCTGCTCCTCTGTCCGGATCTGCTTGGTGACCACCACGAACACCGAGGTGCCCTGAGGGACGTGGCTGTCACACCACCCCGTCCGGAGAGGGGCTGGCGAACGGAGGCGGGGGTGGCCCCGCGCCCCTCGGCGACCGCTCCGCTCCCCGGCCCCCTCACCTGGGGGGGCGTCACGTAGTCGGCCGTGTCCATCACCTGCCCCGCGTAGCGCCCCACGCCCTTCACCTTGGTGACCACGGAGGACTCGATGGCGGTGTCCCGCACCTGATACGCTTTCTCGTGGAGGAACACCCAGCTGGGACAGCACCGCGGGTGACGCTGGGAACAGCCACCCCCGGGCACCGCCGGCACCCCCCGGGCCCGTCCTGCGCCCCGCGGCGCCCCCGGACCTGCCCGTGGCCCCCGGTCCCCGACAGCCGCTGGTCATCCCCCCGCCGGTGGCTGCTGTCACCCCTCCGGGAGCACTCGGGGACAGGGAGCCCCTTCTGCCATGCCCTGGGGCCGAGCGGCTTCTCCGCCCCTCGGTGTGCCCCACACCGGGGATCCTGGCTGTCCCCGTGGTGCCGCCCGCTCCGGCACACCGGAATTCCCGGCACGGACACGTTTTGTCTCCCTCTCTCCCGTCCCTCCTCTGCTCCATCGCTCAGGGCTGCCGGCCCGGCCGCCCCCTCACCCCGCAGCGCCGGCCCGGTGTGCCCTGGCTGTGACCCCCCATCCACCGCCCCGGTCAGCCCCGGGTGTCACCGGCAGCACCCGGCGGGAGTCACCGCGCTGCCGGGAGCAGGGGGTGTCCCGGGGATGTCCCGGGGGATGTCCCGGGCCGGGGGGTCCCACAGGCGCCCCAGATTTGTCCCGGCGGCCGCCGGGGGGGCTCACCCGACGAAGTAGGCGAGGATGAGGAGCTGGACGCCGCGGTTGACGACGCCCACCACCCAGCTCTTCACCACCACCGACTTGGTGGTCTCGTAGGAGAAGAAGTCGCTGACCCAGCGGGCGCGGGGGCGCGGCGGGGGCATGGGCAGCGCGGGGGGCGGCCGGCCACGGGGCTCGGGGCAGGGCACGGCAGGGCTGCGGCAGGGCAGCGGCAGGCAGGGCTGCGGGGCCGGAGGGCGATGCGGGAAGGGCAGGGCAGGGATGCGGGCGGCGAGCGGGGGTGCGGGCAGGGCAGGGCAGGGTGCGGGCAGGGCAGGGGTACCGGGTACCGGCAGGGCACGGGCGGGGTGCGGGTGCCGGCAGGGTGTGGGCAGCAGCCCGCAGGGGTGCGGGTAGCGGGGGCGGTGCGGGCGGGCGGAGGCGGGGGCAGGGCGGGCGCCGGGGGCGGGGGCACGGCCCGGGGGGGACGGGAGGGGTCGCCCCCCGTTCCTGGGGGGATGGAGGGGTCCTTCCCGGGGTGCCGGCGGCGGGGAGCCCCAAAGCGGGAGCCGCTGGGACCGCGGGGAGCCCCGCGTTGGGGCGCACGTGGCGGGGCGCGCCCCGCACTGGGGATGCCCGGTCTGGGGGGCGCTGCCCTGCAGCGGGGTGCCCTGCAGGTGCCCGGTGTGTGCGGTTTCGGGGGTGCCCCGCTCGGGGCCGCCCCCACTGTGCGGTTCTGACATTTTGGGGCTCCCCGGGTTTGGGGGGGGGGGTCCCACACCAGGTGACGTCACGGGGCTCGCCCCGCGCTGGCCAATGGGGTCCCGCCCCCCCCTTCTCTCGATGGTGCTGGGCGGGGCGGAGCGGCGGCGGGCGGGGGCGCTGCCGCTCTAGCCGCGCCCCCGCCGCCTCGGTGGGCGGGGTCCTCCGGCGCGCTGCGCTGCTGTGCGGCGGGAGTCGCGCGGTTCCGCCCAGTCGCCAGGGGGCGCCAGCGCGGACCGGCGCCATGGCGGAAGTCCGCGCGACTTCCGGCGGCGGCGGCGGCGGCGGTGGCTCCGCGCGGTTGGCGCTGCGCAGGCGGGAAAAGCAGCGGCGGCGGCGGCGGCGGTGGTGCGGGGGGGCCGGGCGGGCATGGGGGGTGTCTGGATGCCGTGAGGGGGAACCCGGGGTCAGGGGAGGCCTGGCTGGGATGGGGGAACAGGCCTGAGATGGGAGCAGGTTCGGGGCGGGAGGGCAGGCCCGGGGCTGGGGGGAGGCCCGGGGAATTCGGGGAGGGGAGGCCCGGGGAATTCGGGAATTTTCGGAGAGGCCCCGTCAGGGCGGGGAAGGGCAGGGGCGGGGGTGTTCGAGAGGTGCGATGACACAGCGGTGGCCGAGGAGCGCAGGGAGAGGCGGCCCCGGGGCCAGGGCACATCTGGGGATGGGGACGAGAGGGGCCCGGGGTTGCCGCCGCTGGTGCCACCGGGAGAAGCAGCGTCCGGCCCGGGGCTGGGAGCAGTTCGGGGGGCGAGGGCTGGTTCTGGGGGCTCACCCGCTGTCCCCCCGCAGCTGCCGGGACTGACTCCTCTGCCGCTGCCCCGGGCATGCCGGGCTGGGGGAGCTGCTGAACCCGCCCTGAGCTCGTCCCCGTCCCCTCTCACGGCCCGCAGCCGCCATGGCCGACACGCTGGAGTTCAACGAGATCTACCAGGAGGTGAAGGGGTCCATGGTGAGCGAGGGGACGTGGGGATGGCCCCAGGGGCACTTCCAGCGTTGGGGGGATGGACGGGGGGAGTGAGTGCTGCGTGCTGAGGAGGGTGTGGGTGATAAAGCCGCGGCTGGTTGGTGGTGTGGGTGCCTGGGGGGCTGCACCCAGAGGGGCCGTGGTTCCCCCAGGGTTCCAGGGGACCGAGTCCCCTCATTCCCAGCTCTCCCGCAGAACGATGGGCGGCTGCGGCTGAGCCGGCAGGGCGTCATCTTCAAGAACAGCAAGACGGGGAAGGTGGACAACATCCAGGCCTCGGAGCTGGCCGAGGGCGTGTGGCGGCGCGTGGCGCTGGGGCACGGCCTCAAGCTGCTCACCAAGAACGGCCACGTCTACAAGTATGACGGGTTCCGGGAGTCGGTGAGTCCCCGTTCCCTGCTCCCTCCGTGCTCCCTGCCAGCCCCAGAGCAGCTCTGCCCCCTGCATCCCCGTGCCCAGAGGCTGTGTCTCAGGTGGGGCGCTGGTGTGTTCCTGATGGGGTTCCCTCCCTCTCGCCCAACCCAGGAATTTGACAAGCTCTCAGATTTCTTCAAGGCCCACTATTGCCTGGAGCTGGCGGAGAAGGATCTGTGTGTGAAGGGCTGGAACTGGGGCACGGTGAGGTTTGGAGGTGAGTCCCAGTGGCAGCCTGAGGCCGTGGGGTGGGTTGTTCCCTTGGGAGCAGCTGCTTTCTAGGGATGTCCTCAGGGACAGCCAGGACATTTGCCATCTCAGGAGAGCAGAAGGGCCCTGAGTCCCAGGGGGGCATGCTGGGTGTGGAATCTGCAGGTGTGTGGCAGAGCTGCCGTTCCTGAGGGAGCCAGGGGAGCTGGTGGATGTGCCTCCAGCTCAGGGACCAGGACACGTGGGGTCAGACAGTTCCTTTTTGTGTGTTCCTGAGCAGTGCCGACCTCCAGGCGTGCAGCCAGAAGGGAGAAAGCCTGGGGATTTTGGAGGGTGGGAATGCAGCCAGGAGAGCAGAGGCACTGCCGGGTTTTGGGAGAGGAGCGAGAGCGTGGCTGGGGATGGGATTTGCGGGGCCCAGCTCTGAGCTGTCCGTGGCGTCCCCGCAGGGCAGCTGCTGTCCTTCGACATCGGGGAGCAGCCGGTGTTCGAGATCCCGCTCAGCAACGTGTCCCAGTGCACCACGGGCAAGAACGAGGTGACGCTGGAGTTCCACCAGAACGACGACGCCGAGGTCTCCCTCATGGAGGTCCGCTTCTACGTGCCCCCCACCCAGGAGGACGGCGTGGACCCCGTGGAGGTGCGTGGGGCTGGCAGGAGCAGGGGGGCCGGCGCCGAGGGCCGCTTTGTGACCGCTTCCCTGGCAGGCCTTCGCCCAGAACGTGCTGTCCAAGGCGGACGTGATCCAGGCCACCGGAGACGCCATCTGCATCTTCCGGGAGCTGCAGTGCCTGACGCCGCGCGGGCGCTACGACATCCGCATCTACCCCACCTTCCTGCACCTGCACGGCAAGACCTTCGACTACAAGATCCCCTACACCACCGTGCTGCGCCTCTTCCTGCTGCCGCACAAGGACCAGCGCCAGATGTTCTTCGTGGTGAGCAGCAGGGGCTCGGCCCTCCCCCGGGAAGGGCAGTGCGGGTGGTTCAGGGTATTCCGTGTCCTCACCTCCCCCTCGCTTCCCAGATCAGCCTGGACCCCCCGATAAAGCAAGGCCAGACCCGCTACCACTTCCTGATCCTGCTCTTCTCCAAGGATGAGGACATCTCCCTGACCCTCAACATGAATGAGTGAGCTCCCCCGCTGCCAGGCCGCTTCCCAGACCTCTCCCTGGATCCTGAGGGAGGTGCTGGCCCCCCAGACCCTGTTCTCACCTCTGCCCTCCCCCCCTCCACACAGGGAGGAGGTGGAGAAGCGCTTCGAGGGGCGGCTCACCAAGAACATGTCGGGGTCCCTCTACGAGATGGTCAGCCGGGTGATGAAGGCGCTGGTGAACCGCAAGATCACCGTGCCAGGAAACTTCCAGGGGTGAGCGGCTGCAGGGCCAGTCCCTCTCTTCCCTCCTCATTCCCATGGCCAGGGGGAAGGGGCTCTCTGTGTGATTGGTGGTGGGAGCAGGGCCTGGCTGCCGGGGCCGGGCACGGGGAGGGCGTTTGTCCCCGTGGACAGCAGAGTTTGCCCCGCAGACACTCCGGAGCCCAGTGCATCACCTGCTCCTACAAGGCCAGCTCGGGGCTGCTGTACCCGCTGGAGAGGGGCTTCATCTACGTGCACAAGCCCCCCGTGCACATCCGCTTCGACGAGATCTCCTTCGTCAACTTCGCCCGCGGCACCACCACCACCCGCTCCTTCGACTTCGAGATCGAGACCAAGCAGGGCACCCAGTACACCTTCAGCAGCATCGAGAGGTGGGTGTGGGCTGCAGGGCCAGCCTGGCCGTGCCCACCGGGGCTCCCCGGCACCCCCGGCCCGACCCTGCCCTCTCCCACAGGGAGGAGTACGGGAAGCTCTTCGACTTCGTCAACGCCAAGAAGCTGAACATCAAGAACCGGGGGCTGAAGGAGGTACCAGCCACGCGGGGCCGGGCTCATGCCCGCTGGCACCGCCTTCTCCCGGAATCCGGCTGCTTTTCCCTCCTTTTTTCACCTCTCTTTTCTCTCCTTGCCCTTGTAGAGGAAAAAGGTCCGTGCGATATCCCTTCCTCTTTCTCCTCCTCCTCCTCCTGGTGCAGGTTTCCTGTGCATGGCCGTGGTGGTCTCTGACTAACCCCTAACCCCAGCGTGGTGTGCGAGGGCCCCCCTAACCCCCATAACTGCTCTGCCTCTCTCTGTGGGGCCCTGAGGGGGGAGAGGAGGGGACGTGGCCGTGTCTGCCCCCTTGCCCTGTGCGTGCCCAGGGCTGCGTTCCAGAGGGGAGGGAGTGTGCGTGGGGGGCACAGGGAGCAGCTCTCATCCCGCCTCTCCGCAGGGAATGAAGCAGAGCTACGATGAATATGCCGACTCTGACGAGGACCAGCACGATGCCTACTTGGAGAGGATGAAGGAGGAGGGCAAGATCCGGGAGGAGAATGCCAACGACAGCAGTGACGGCTCTGGGGAAGAGACAGGTGAGGGCTAGGGCTTAGGGGCTGCTGTGGTGCTCCAGTTCCTGCTCCCCATGATGATCCGAAGCACTGAGCCCTCACTTTCTCCCCCAGATGAGTCCTTCAACCCTGGAGAAGAGGATGATGATGTGGCTGAAGAGTGAGTAGAGGCTGGGCAGGGCTCTGTCCAGAAGCCCCAGAAGAAGGTGCTGTTCTAGGGCTGTGTGAGCACTGAGAGATGCTCACAGCATGAGTGGGATCACCTGGATTTGGGAATGTTGGGCAGCTGGGGCAGTTCTGGGCTCACTTCCTTGTAATGGCATTAGGCAGTCTGAGAGAGTTCTGGAAGGGACCAGGGGCTCCTGGGAAGGCCCTGGGCTGCTCTGTCCGAGAGAGAGAACAGCAGGGAGGAGGCTTAAGGCCCCAGGCTGGGGTGAGGATGGGTGGGAGTCCTGAGGGGAGCTTGGAGCTGAGCCCCGAGAGCTCGGAATGTCCAGGAAGCAGAACACAATGAGCCGTGTTGGTGGAAGGCGACTCCCCTGAGGGCCGCTGACGGGAGCAGGGCAGCTCCAGCCCGGGAAGCCTCGGGGCTGCGGTGCCTGGGGCCAGCTCTGAGGCTGCTGCCCCTGTGCAGGTTCGACAGCAACGCCTCGGCCAGCTCCTCCAGCGGTGACGGCGACAGCGACCGCGACGACAAGAAGCCGGCCAAGAAGGCCAAGATCGTCAAGGACCGCAAGCCCCGCAAGAAGCAGCCAGAGGTGAGGGGCTGCTGCGGGAGCAGGAGCAGCTCCTGGAGCAGGATCGGGCGGGTCACAGCCCCACCTGAGCTGCCTCACCTCAGCCTCTGCAGTGCCCTGGCCGGAGCCGTTGTCCAGGCCTGGCATCGCTGCCTCCAGATGGGTCCAGGCTGAGCCTCTCCCCAGGGCACATTGTTCCTGTGCCCAGCCTGTCCTGGCTGTTCTGAGGTGTTGGGTGAGGGGTGCATTGGGGTTCCATGGGTGTTCTCCACCTCCCAGAGTAAGAAGGGGAAGGATCCCAACGCTCCCAAGCGCCCGATGTCTGCCTACATGCTGTGGCTGAACGCCAGCCGGGAGAAGATCAAGTCGGACCACCCTGGCATCAGCATCACCGACCTGTCCAAGAAGGCTGGGGAGCTCTGGAAGGCCATGTCCAAGGAGAAGAAGGAGGTGAGTGATGGGACAGGAGGGGAGGCTGGACATGGGAGACCCACCCTTGGTCCACAGATGGGGATTTGGGAGGGGGAGGGGACATCCTTGGGCTGGTGGGGTGGGTGATCCGAAGTTGGGAGCAGCATGGGGTGCAGGTGGGTGCTGGGGGATGGTGGAGGAGGCAGGTGGGCCTCGCTGACCCCGTGCTCCGGCCGCAGGAGTGGGATCGGAAGGCGGAAGACGCCAGGCGGGACTACGAGAAGGCCATGAAGGAATACAGCAAGGCTGACAGCCACAGGGGGTGAGTGTGTGCTGGCAAGGGGCTGGCAGGGCTTGGCCCCCCCAAAATCGGGCTGTCCCCGGGGCCAGCGTGCTGCCAGCCAGGCAATGCCACCGCTCTCCCCTCTGCCCACCCGACCCCGTGCAGGGAGAGGTCGAAGAAGAAGAAGAAGAAGCAGGAGAAGCAGGTGAAGGGGAAAGGGGACAAGAAAGGCGCCGCCTCCAAGTCCTCGTCCTCCAAGTCGCCGGCCAAGGGCATGAGCGACAGCTTCAAGAGCAAGGAGTTCGTGTCCAGCGATGAGAGCTCCTCTGCAGAGAGCAAGAAGGAGGTGGGGATCACAACTGGGGCAGGTCCTGGCCCCTCTTCCCTGGGGAACATCCCAGGTTTCTGCTGGAGAGGCTGGGTGCTGCTGGTACCTGGTGTCCGTGGTACTTGGACACCCCTGAGGGTCTGTCCCCAAGTCACCACCATCACCCTGTCCCTGCAGCGGGGGGATACTGCCCTGCCTTCACTGTCCCCTGCTGACCTCTTTGTGCCCCGCCCGCAGGACTCGGAGGACGAGGGAGCCGCCAGCCCGCCCCCCAGCTCGGAGGACTCGGCGTCCGGCTCGGATTAGCCCCATCCCGGCTGGCTCCAGGCTGGCTCCCAGGTCGGGGGAGGACTGGGCAGGCCGGCCCCGGAGCAGGGACCGGGATCCCGGGCTCCGGATGGCTCCCACCTGGCAGCGGGGCCAGGCTCCCCTGCACCCCCAGCACCCCGTGGTGGCGGGAGGTGCCAGAGGCTCCTCAGTCCCACGCTCTTGTTTCCCATCAATTTATTTTTTCTAAACTCTTGGGTTTCTCTCCTTTCCTTTCCTTCCCTTCCCTCGTTGGGTTTTTTGGTTTTTTGGGTTTTTTTTTGGCGTTGTTTTTTTGTATTTTGGGTCCGTTCACATGGCAACTCGGGTTGAATAAAAAAAAAAAATCCCACTGCTGGTGTTTGTGTGGGTGTGGGGCTGGCTCCCCCATCCATCCTTCCTTCCTGCAACCATCCGGGAGCTCGTTCCCCTCCTTGAACCGCTTCCAGGGCTGACTTCATTCTCTCCCCACCCTCCATTAGCGGCCCCCAGCCCCTGCTCAGCCATCAGGGCTCCTAATTACAGCCCCTCGCTCGATCCTGATGCCATTTGGGGGTTTTTCTGCCTCCCTCGTGAGGGGGTTGATCCGATTAAGTCGCCGTTTCCCCTCCGGTGTTGATTGCGGCCAATTCCCGGTCTGGAACCAACCCCGGGGGGACCCCCCGGCTGCCTGTTCCCCCCTCCTTCCACCGCCTTTACTGGCACGGCTGGGATGGGGCTGCGGGGAAGCGGGAGCCCCCCGGGGCAGAGGCCGCGGGTCCTCCCCCGGTGGGCATAGGGCACCCCGGATCCCCAAAAATGGTGGGGACGGGGGGGCTCCATTGTCACAGACACCTCCACCTCAGTAGGCATCGCTGCCCCGCTGGCAGCAGACCCACGGCTGAAGGGCACCGGGAGAGGGATAATTCGCAGCCGGGGAGTATCCATGGGGTGTTCAGGGGGTCGTGCCCGGCTGCTCTCCTGCCCGAGGGTGGCTCGGGGGGTGCTGGAGGTCTGCGGCCTGTCCCCCCACCCCCATTTCGGGGGACGCTCTAGCCACCCCTCTCTATGGCCCGCCCGCCACGCGGCGCCGCGCTGCCCCGCCCCCTCCCCGCCGGGGGCGTGGCCGGGCCGCTCATGAATATGCATGAGCAGCGCCGGCGGAGGGTGAGTGGGGGTCTCCGTGCCGGGATGGGGCTGCGGGGAACCGGGATCCCCCCGGGACCGTGGCGCCCGCCGGGGGACCACGCGGCTTCGGGCCCGGCAGGCAGCATGGGCCCGGGACCCCCGAATTGAGTGGGGGGCTTCGTTGTCATGGGGACGGCGCTAGGCCGCGGTCGCGGCCTGCTCGGCCACTCGACCGGAGGCTTCGTTGTCGTGGCAACGAGGGCAGGCCGCGCTGGCGGAGGACCCCGGGGGGGCCGGACCCGCATCCCGGGGCCCCGCCGCCATCCCGGGCTGGGAAGCGGGCCCGATGGTTTCCAGATGTGGGTGGCGGCGGCGCTTCCCCCGTGGAAGGCGAGAGCAAGGGGTTCTTGGGGAGGGTGGACCCCGGCGGGGCAGGAGGGGGCGAGGCGCGGAGGGGAGGGGAGGGAGGGAGGGAGGGCAGGGCCGGGAGGAGGCACCGAGCGGGTTTTTCCTGTCCCCGCAGCCCCGGTGAGTCACGGGAGAGGCGGCGGCGGCAGCGTGAGACCCGTGGGGACACTGAGCCCTCCTCCCCGCCCGCTCTGCACCCCCCACGTGCGTCCCCGGCCCGCCCCCGACATGAGGCTGATGTGGGGAAGGTGAGTGGGGCACCCGCGGCCCCTGCGAGGGGCTGGCGGAGTGTCTCGGGGGGCCGGGCGGTGCCTCCCGGGCAGGCGGGGGCTCGGGGGGGCCGGGAGTGACCTGGGCAGGGAGCTGAGGTGGGGACCGGGGCACAGCGGGGGCCAGCGCGGCGCTGGGGGCTCGGCGCAGGTCGGTGAGAGTGACACGTGTGTGTCGGGACAGGTCAGCGCAGGGTCAGACAGGTAAAGGAGCGGCCCCACGGCGTTAGGGGAGTCTGGCGTGGGGTCGGGGTGGCTCCGGGGGGGTTGGGGCCGTGTGTGGGGCTGCTGCCGGGGCCAGGCTGGCTCAGGTGAGCCGAGCCCGATGTGCTGAGGGCGGCCCCACGGCGTGATCAGCGTTTGGCACAGCTGGACAGGGCTTGGCACAGGGCCCCACAGGGTTCCCCAGGGCTCGGGGCGCTCCCCAAAACGATTCTCCCTCTCTCGCCAGGGGCTGACCCCGCAGCGTGTCCCCCACGTCCCAGCGTCGCCATGGCCTCCCAGCCGCAGCCCCTCTGCCCCGCCGTGCCCTGCACCTCCCCCGCCGGCACTGGGGGGGCCGGGCTGACCGGCAGCCCCGACAAAGGTCAGTGCCCCGGGCTGGGGGGAGTCGGGGCGGCGGGGGGGTGTCTGGGGCGGCACCCTCGGGGCTGCTCCCAGCTGTGGGGGGCCGCACCGCTCCACTGACTCCCTTGCTCCCCCTCCCTTGCTCTCCGCAGGCAGCTCCCGCCCCAAGCCACCCGTGCGGCCCAAGCCCCGCGTGCTGCCCAAGCCGGCCGTGCCCGCCAAGCCCCCGGTGCCGCCCCCCGCCCCGGGCCCGCGGCACCCCCGGCCCGAGCTGCCCTCGGCCGAGAAGATGAACCGCCTGGCCGGGCCCCAGCCCTACAGCGGGGGAGGCGCGGGGGGGCCCCTCCGGCGCCCCTCCTTCACCGTCAAGTCGCCCGAGACCCCCAACGGGAAGGGGCTCTCGTCGCCCCCGGTGGCAGCCACCGAGGAGGAGGTGCCCCCGGCCCCGCCAACCCCCTCACGCAAGGGCCCGGCGCCCTTCAAGGTGACGCCGGTGCCCGTGGCCACCAGGCCGGAGCGGTTCCCCGGCACCACCGTGGAGGAGATCCTGGCCAAGATGGACAGCAGGGAGGGCCCGGGCAGCCCAGACCGGGCCTGGCTCTCGCCCTTCTGCACCGACCCCTCCTCCCGCTTCGGCTCCAAGACTTTTGCTGCCTTCCGGAAGCGTCCCAGCGGGGAGGCTGATGGAGACCCCACCGGCGAAGCCCCCCAGATGACCCAACCTGCAGCAGAGGGAATGGGGGATGATGGACACCCTGTGGCTGAGACGAGGTGAGGCCCCGGGGGCTGAAGCTGGGAGGAGAGTGGCAATGGGAGCAGGGGATATCACTCCGAGCCATCCCGGGGCTGGGAATGTAACGGAGCTGAGGTCTGGTCGCCGGCACGGGGCCCGGGTTCCTCCCGCGCCGCAGCGCCTCGAGCTGCCTCCGTGGGAAGGCCAGGGCAGCCGTGCCGACCACAGGATGGGCTGTCCCGGGCCAGGAGCTGCCTGCGGGCGAGCTCCGAGCCAGCCACTGGGCTGGGAGCAGCAGGCAGGGGGTCGCACCCCCAGGAAATGCTCCTGATGTTCCAGCCTTGCTATTTTTTCCCTGCTGGGCCATGCCGGGGCACAGGGAGCAGGCGGATCAGCGGGGCTCCCAGCTGCAGGATGTCCTGGGCCAGAGCCAGGGCTTGGCCACGCTCCCGAGAGCCGGGCACCTCAGGGAGAGCTGGGCGGGGGCTGCTCTGAGCTGGAGTGTGAGAAACTCGCTCCCAGAGGACTGAAAACTTTCCGGAAGAGGAGCTGGGGCCACTTTGCCTCCTTCCCCTGGCAGCCCAAGCCAGAGACTGTGCAGCCGTGGCAGGGCCCAACCTCTGTACCCTGCATCCTTGAAGGGTGGTTTGGGGCAGGGGTGCCTCGTGGGTGGTGGGAGAGTAGCACTGAGGCACACAGTGGGATTTACCCCCCTTCCCCTTTTCTCTCCGCAGCAGCTCCCCCCCAGCCGGGCCAAGCTGTGCCGGGGACCCCCGCGGACGCCGGAGGCCGCCGTCCCCCCCTGACGTGAGTGCTGGCCTCGCCCTCCGGCGCCATGGCGGCTCCGCTCCTGGGCTCTCTCCTTCGGGGCTCTCCTGTCTCCTCCGGGGCTCCCTCTCTGCGGGGTGCGTGTCTCTCCTTTCTCCTTGGGGTGTTGGCCACCCCTTCCTGGGAGGGGGGGAGGTGGGGGTCAGTGCCCCCTGTGCCGAGAGCCCAGTGTGGGGCCCGGGGCTGTGGGGGCGGCGTGTGCCAGCAGCAGTGCCAGGCGTGGGCAGGGAGCAGCCATGAGTCACCAGCTGGGGTTCGGTGACCTGGCAGGTATGTGGCAGGGCAGGCCCCGCGGGCAGCCCGCCAGCCGCTTTCCCCGTGCCGTGCTTGCCCAGGGCGGTGACCGGGCCACCGGGCCGCCGTGGCACCGCGGCTGGCAGCCTGGGCAGCGGCACCGGGTCACCCGGTGAGGGGCAGACCCCAGCAGTGCTGGGCAGGGGGGGGATGCCAGCTGCAGGCAGGGCAGGGGGGGGCTGTGCTGGGGGGTTCTGACTTCTTCCTGCTTCATTTCTTCTCTCCACCTGTCCAGGCGCTCTGGGGGCAGCGGGGGGCCAGGCAGGGAGCGGGGCTGGGGCACCGGGAGCCGCCCTGGTTGAGTCACACCAGGAGCAGCCTGGCGCTGGCACGCAGCATGGGCACTTCCTGCCCCGGGTGCAGGGCTGGAGGGAGGGACCATCCAGAGGTTTTGGGGGCTGGCTTTGGGATGGATGATGTTTGGAGGTGCCTCTCGACTGACCTGACCCTCTGCCGGCTCTTTCCACAGCTTTCCTCTCTACAGCTGGGTGCCCTCGGACCTCCAGGCTCCCCAAGACCCCCCACCTGCCCAGCCCCGGCCCCAGGAGCTCCTTTCCAGCCTGCTGAGCCCTCTGCCCCAGCCCCTGGCTCCCCTGATGCCCCCCCTGAGCTCCCGGCCTCCGACTCCCCCACACTGCCCCCCGGCTCCCCCGAATCCCCTGCTCGGCCTCCAGCCAAGGTCCCCATCACCTCCATCCAGGCCCCGGGTGCTCCCTCGGCCACCGAACCCCAGCTCAGCATCTCCCGTTCCCCCGGCTCCCCACACACTCCGGGGGAGGGATCCCCTGGCACTGCCAGCCCCCCTGGCACTCCTGAACTGCCCCCACGAGTCACCTGCCCCCCCGGCTCACCCGAGGCTGCTGCCGAGTACCTGGGCCCCCCCAGCCCACCTCTTGCCAAAGCCTCTCGTCCCCCAGGCTCCCCAGAGGGACCCGATGACTCCGCAGTGTCCCCACAGTCCCCCGAGGGTCCTGATTTCAACCCCCCTCCCCGGGATGTGGGGCTGCGGCGCTCCTCAGAGGGGGTGCTGCGGCCCCCGCCCACAGGGCAGGGCCTGGGGGAGCTGGGGGGCTCGCTGAGCGCCCTGCCCCGGCCTGGAGACCTCCTGTCAGAGCCCTCCCTGGGCAGCGAGTCCGGCTGGAGCCTTTCCCAGTCCTTTGAGTGGACATTCCCGTCGCGGGGGGCACGCTTGCCAGCCTTCCCTCCCCGCTCCCCCATCCGGGAGACGCCTGACTCGGGGCTCTCCGAAGAGGGGGACTCGGATGGGGAGGCTACGGCCCCCAGCCCTCCAAAGGACAACAGGTCTGAAGGATCTGACAGCCGGGAGGCAGAGGGGGCTCCATGCCCGGGGGGTCCCGTGGCCCAGCGAGAGGCTGAGGGCTCGGCACAGGGTGAAGAGGAGGAGGAGGAGGAAGGGGAGGCAGAGCAGGATGCTCCCATGTCCCACTCCCCACTTCACGTGACAGAGCCTGGCCAGGAGCCAGCTGAACCTGAGTCCCCCACCCAGCCCAGGCTTGCCACAGCTGCCCCCCTGGATCCAGCCCCCCCAGATCCAGCTGCTCCAGCTGACTCAGCCTGGGCAGGGGATGGCCCCAAGAACCTGCAGGGTCCCGGGGGCCCAGGCCAGGCTGAAGGACCCTCGCAGGGCCCTGACTCCCACGCCGACCCGGGCTGGCTGACGGAGCTGCTGGCGTCACCCGGGGTCCACGGCTCTCCAGAGGTGAGGGGTGTGGGGGGCTCCGTGGGGTCCGTGTGGGCTGGGCTCCTCCTCCCTCCACGGAGCAGTGGGATGGGACAGGACGGGTGGGTGCTGGGTGGAGGCTGAGCAGGACTGTGAGCTGAGGGGCAGGGAGTGGGGTCTGCCCTCCCCTTGGAATGGGCTCCACTGTCCTGTGTCCCCAAGGTGTTTCCCTCCTTCTCCACAGCTCCGCTGCTGTGGGAGCCAGGGTTGTGCCCCCCTCGAACTCCTCTCCCCTTTCTAACCTGTCTCCTCCAACTCCTCTCCCCTTTTTTCCCTCAGAACCTGCTGGGCTGGTCACGGAAGGACCTGTGCAGTGAGTTTGGCATTGGCCGCCCTCGCCAGGACAGCACCTTCGACTGGAGCCACCCAAGTGTGTCCAGGGAGAGAGACTGGCCTGCTGAGACCAAGCAGGACCAGGAATTTGGGACCAAGTCCAGCTGGGACAGCACCCACAGTGACAAGGACAGCACTGCCCGGGAGAGCTGGAGCAGTGACTACAGAGCAACGGAGCTGATGGGGGACACGAAACTGGGCTGCAGCGACTGGGCCCAGTCCCTTGGCACTGGGGAGAGCTGCCTGCAGGATCCAGACTTCAGTGCCAGCACAGCCAAGTGGGGCCAGGGCTATGGCAGCACGGAGGAGCTCAGCTCCGGACAGTCCAACTGGGGCAGCGGCCTTGGCACCGGACACGTCCGGCAGCTGGACAAGGAGCCGCGCTCCGGACAGCCCAGCTGGGCAGGCAGGTACAGCAGCAGGGACACGGAGATGAAGGACAGGGAGCTCACCCCAGACTGGGCCAGCAAATACAGCAGCCGGGACGCTGGGAGCAAGGAGGAGAATTTAACGCTGGGCTGGGCTGGCAGATCCAGCACTGGGGACACTGGGAACCCAGATAAGGAGCTCAGCCCCGGCCGGCCAGCCTGGGACAGGAGGTGTAACCCCAGGGACATGGAGAGCCAGGACCGGGAGTTCAGCCCTAGCCGGCCAGCCTGGACTGGGGAATACAGGGACACAGAAAGCCAGGACCGGGAGTTCAGCCCCAGCCGGCGGGCTGAGGGCAGTGGGTACGGCACCGGGAACGTGGGTTCCCGGGACCAGGAATTCAGCCCCAGCGGAGCAGCCTGGGATAACAGGTACAGCAGCCAGGACATGGAGAGCCAGGACCGTGAGTTCAGCCCCAGCCGGCCGGCCTGGACTGGTGAAATCAGGGACATGGAAAGCCAGGACAGAGAGTTCAGCCCCAGGAGACCAGCCTGGGCTGGTGAATACAGGGAAATGGAAAGCCAGGACCGGGAGTTCAGCCCCAGCAGGCCAGCCTGGGATGACAGATCCAGCACCAGGGACACGGAGAGCCGGGACCAGGAGTTCAGCCCCGGCAGGCCGGCCTGGGATGACAGATCCAGCACCAGGGAGACGGAGAGCCGGGACCAGGAGTTCAGCCCCGGCAGGCCGGCCTGGGATGACAGATCCAGCACCAGGGAGACGGAGAGCCGGGACCTGGAGTTCAGCCCCGGCAGGCCGGCCTGGGATGACAGATCCAGCACCAGGGAGACGGAGAGCCGGGACCAGGAGTTCAGCCCCGGCAGGCCGGCCTGGGATGACAGATCCAGCACCAGGGAGACGGAGAGCCGGGACCAGGAGTTCAGCCCCAGCAGGCCGGCCTGGGATGACAGATCCAGCACCAGGGAGACGGAGAGCCGGGACCAGGAGTTCAGCCCCGGCAGGCCGGCCTGGGATGACAGATCCAGCACCAGGGACACGGAGAGCCGGGACCAGGAGTTCAGCCCCCGCAGGCTGGTTGAAGCCAGTGAATGCAGCACCAGGGACCTGGAGACCCAGGATGAGTTCAGTCCCAGTGGAGCAGCCTGGGGTGGCAGATCCAGCACCAGGGACCTGGAGACCCAGGACAGTGAATTCACACCCAGCAGAGCAGCCTGGGGTGGCAGATCCAGCACCAGGGACCTGGAGACCCAGGACAGTGAATTCACACCCAGCAGAGCAGCCAGGGATGGCAGGCACAGCACCGGGGACATGGAGACCCAGAGTGGGGAGTTGTTCAGCCCCAGCAGAGCTGTCTGGGATGACAGATCCAGCACCAGGGATGTGGAGGCCCAGGACAGAGAGTTCAGCCCCAGTGGAGCAGCCCGGGATGGGGAGCACAGCTCTGTGACCCCCAGGGAGGAAGAGCAGGAGCTGATCCCGGCCCAGCTGAGCTGGCCTGGTGAGGGCAGCATTGGGCTGGTCAGGGGTGGTGAGGAGGACATGCCCAGCTCCCACCACCCCAGTCCCCTGGCCCAGGAGCCCAGCTGGACCCACCAGCAGGAGCGTGACAGCTCTGGCAGCAGGGACTGGGCTGAGGAGCTCAGAGCAGCTGAATGCCACAACCAGTTCGGTGTCATCGGGACAGAGCGGCTGCCAGACCCCAGCAGTGCTGCAGCCTCGGATGGCTCAGTGTCCAGGGTCCTGCCACAGCCCCCCCAGGCAGGCTGGCACAGCGATCTCTCTCCGGAAGTGGGGAGTGCCTGCTGGAGCCAGGAGCTGGACAGCTGGAGTGTGGAGCCACAGGATGCCGAGGCCAGGCGCCAGGAGTGGGCGAGTGCCTTCGGCGCCCGCTGTGCCGCCCGCAGCCGGGACCTTGGCGCGGGGGAGCGGAGCCTGGGAGGGGACATCGGCGCAGAGCACGGGTAAGGAGGGCACCGCTGGTGGCAGGGAGGGAGCAGCTTCCCCTGAGGCAAGACGGGGGGGTTTGGGGCAGGGCTTGTGTTACCCAGGGCTGCAGCAACTCGGGTTTTGTCTCCCAAGCAGGTCAGCCCCCAGCCCATCGATGGGTGACATTCCAGCTGATCCCCCAGCTGCAGAACCCCCCCGGAGTGAGTCACCCAGGCCCTGCGAGGAGGAGAAGGACCCCTCTGAGCCAGCCACTGCCCTGCAGAGCACCAGGGCCCCCCCTTTGCTGCCAGAGGCTGCCAGTGGGATCCCAGTGGACACAGGAAGTGAGGAGCAGCCCTCAGACCACCCGGATGGGGAGAGCTTCTCGAGCTGGGGGGAGCAGCGGCTCTCTCTGGGTACCCCCCAGCCCGAGGGGTCCATGGAGCAGGGGCAGGAATTCCCTCTTCTGGAGGTGAGTGGGGAGATTCCAGTCACCCTCTATGGCCTGGGACTGCCTGGCTGTCACAGGACGTGTCTGTGGATGGGGCTTTGCCCTCTGACCCTGCTGCCCCCAGGGACGGCCGTGGGCTGAGGGCCCCCAGCACTGCTGTGGGGGCTGTGGGTGTGCTGGCTTGGGTGGGGGGTCCCTGGGCTCCCCGTGCCAGCTCTGACCTGTGCCCCGGGCTCGGCAGGACACGGAGCTCCTGGACAGCAGCGTGTTCCGCAGCAAGGCCAGCCTGGGCCGCAAGCGCCAGCACCGGGCACCGTCCGTGCGCCCCACGGCCACCGAGGGGGACAGCTGGATCTTCCGGGACTCCACGGGTGAGCCCAGCGGGGACGGGGACGGGCACAGGAGCGGGCTGTCTGTCCTGGCACAGTGCCGTGGTGACACTGCCCCTGTGTCCCCACAGAGCCCCGGCCAGTCCCAGCAGCATCCTCTGACGAGGAGGCAGCGGAGGAGCCCCGGAGCCGGCGGATGCGCGGCTCCCCCTCGGGCAGGGGGGTCAAGGTGCCACTTTTTCCCGGCCTCAGTGCCTCTGCTATCAAGGTGAGACCCTGGGACTCCTGTGCAAGGGAGGGTGGAACACAGGGAGATGGAGGCGGGGTGGGGCTGGGGCCTGGCTCAGGCAGGGAGGAGGCAGTGGGGGGATTTGGGGGGCAGAGCACTTTGTGTCTCCCTGACCTCTCTCCCTTCCCCCAGGCCAAGCTGAGGGGTCGCAACCGCTCGGCCGAGGAGGGGACATCAGGGGACAGCAAGGGGACCCCTCCTAAGGACCCCCACGTGCAGCGCTCCAAGTCCTGCAAGATCCCTGGTGTGAGTGGGAAACCCCCGGCCCTGCCCCCCAAGCCAGAGAAATCCCCAGGGTGAGTGTGGGGCCAGGACCCTCATGCGGGCGAAAGCGGGGCTGAGGGGATCAATCTGGGTCCCGGGGCTGGTTTTGGGGTGCTCATGCTGAGGCTGTGCCAATACCCCAGATCCGAGGCCTCTCCCCCCCACTGGCTGCAGGCGCTGAAGCTGAAAAGGAAGAAGCCTTGAGCGGGGTGAGTGTGGGATTTGGGGCAGTGCTGGGGACACACTCGCCCAGCTCGGGCCTCCCCATGTCCCTGGGGTCTGCGCTGCTGGGGGGCAGCCCCCTCCCTCCTGTCTGCTCTGGCTGGGTCCCCCCGGGCTGGGACACCCCTGGGGGGGCCCTGCAGGGTCCTCACCCCCTGCCCGCTGTGTCACTTCCAGGCTCGCTCCCCGACGCCGACAGCCGCTGTCCCCGGACCAGGGCTGTCCCCTCCCGTGGGGACACACACACACACACACACACTCACCTATGCACTTTGTACGAGCTCGCAGGGTCCCTGTCTTCCCAACACCTCCTCCCCACCCCCCATTGTACCCTGTTCCCGTGGTCCCCAGTGGGCTGGGCACGAGCTCCCCTTCCCCTCCACCCTGCTCGTGTATTGCCCCGGACACAGGGCAACGGGTCCGGCTCGTGGTGCTGCTGCCACAGACAATAAAACCTCGCTGGTCAGTTCAGGGGGTCCTGGCTCTTCTCCCGGGCCCTGCGTGGGGATCACAGAGGTCCTTGGTGGGGGGACACTGCAACTTCCATTGCCCACACAGGAGCTGTGCAGGAAATAAGGGACACCCCCAGAACCCCTCTGTGCCCCCCGTGAGTGCACCCAGCCAGGCCCCCCGGCCCTGCCCAAAACACCAAGTGGGTGCTGACACTAACACTTTATTGACCTCTGAGGCAGGGGGTGCAGCTCCCCGTGCGGGGACAGCAGTAGGGGAGGCCTGGGGGCACCCGTGGGGGGCTAAGCCCCTCATATCTCGCAGATGAAGGGCAGCTTCCTCTTGCAGCGCACGCTCCTCCAGAGCCCGTCTAGGGGGAGAAGAGGGGGGATCAGCCCATCGCCCACCAGCACCCTCACCTCCAGGGACCCCCTCCAGCCCTCAGAGATACCTCCCAGATCCCCCAGTGCCAGACCCCCCCCAGAGGCCCTATACCAGCCCCCTGGTGCCACCTCCCCATCCCGAGCCCCGTCATGGGCAGGGACTCCCCCAGAGCCCCCGAGAGCCCCTACTGACTGTTGGTGCAGAGGGCGGTGCAGAAGCGACGGCCGGGCAGGGGGTGCCCGGGCACCCACTGGCTGTAGTTCCAGGGGCTCCGGTCAGTCCAGTGGCAGCTCGGTTTTGGGATCTGCCAGGGGAGAAAGGGTGTGGGGACCGCCAGCACTGGGGACAGTGGGATGGGAATGGGACATCCACGGTGGGCACTAGGGATGCTGGGACAAGACTGGAACACCCAGGTGGGCACTGGGGACACTGGGGTGAGGCTGCAGCTCTGCTGCTGGGCACCGAGAACGCTGGGAATGGGGTCGGGGAACCCAGGTTGTGTACTGGGAACAGTGGGATGGGGCTGGGACAGCTGGGGTGGGCACTGGGGACACTGGGAGGAGGCAGGGTGCCCCGAGGCCAGGGCGGTGGGTGTGGGGCGGGGGGTCCTTACAGCGGGCTGGCTGACGGCGCCGATCCAGACCTGGCCGGCGCGTGAGTGCCGGCGTGCCAGGAGCAGCAGGAAGCTGTTGGTGTGGGAATCGTGGATCGAGGCCAAGCGCCCATGGAAGCGCCGGGCACAGGTGCGCTGCAGGGACACGGCTGTCACAGGGGGGCACTGGTGCCCCCACCCTGATGCCCCACTCATCCCATCCCACCCCACCCCACCCCATCCCACCTGTGCATGGCGGAAGCTTCGGCAGCGGGAGACGAAGATGTAGCGGCAGGTGGCAGTGCCTGGCATGCCGGGGACACCGAGTGCCTGCTTGTCACCTGCCCCCAGGCACCCGCTGTGCTCCTGGGGCACCTCCAGCTCTGTCACATCCTCCTCGTCCTCAGCCGCAGGGCTGGCAGGAGCTGGGGACACCGGCTGTGTCACCCTGGGATCAGGCGTGTCCCAGGGATGTCCCCGCAGGCAGGTGGGGTGTGGGGGGCACTCACCGCAGCAGCTGATGGAAACTGCGCCCAGCAGGGCCAGCGCGATCAGCAGATAGGGCCGCATGGCCTGGGGACACTGGGGACACCGCTGGCACCCTCGGGAGATCCCACAGCCCCGTCACCCTCGGCCAGCCTGAGGACACCCCTGTCCTCTGGCAGCCCCAGCGTCACCCTGTCCTCCCCACGTCCCCTCAGAAACTCCCCCATATCCCCACCGTCCCTCCGCCATCCCCAGTGCCGCCCCATGCCCCATCCCCTCTGCCACCCCCAGTGCCATCCCCACAGACCCCAGCCCTCTTGCACCCACTGTGTGCCCAGTTCCTCACCTCCAGCCCTTGGGTCACCCCCTCCCCTGGGCATCCCGTGCCCTTCTGTCCCCCACCATGCCCCGCCTCCCGGCACTCCAGAGCCCCCCGATGCCAGACTCAGGAACCCCCAACCCTGGCAGCTGAGGGCTGAGCCCACCCCCATGTCCCTGTCTGCTCTCCTCACCTCGGTCTTGGGGGGCTCTGCCCACTGCCACCCTTATATTGGTGACAGGGACACATGTCCCCAACCACAGCCTTGTGACACCCACAACCACCAACTGCTGGGGACACAGGGGGGGACACCCCGGGGGGGCTCTGCCAGCACCCTGCCCTGACAGTGCCTGGGGTGTGCCTGGTCCAGGGGAGGGGGTGCAGGGGCGTGGGGAGGGGGCTGTGGTGCTTTGGGGTGCCAGTGCAGGGGCTCAGGGAGTTTGGGGTGCAGGGGCGTGGGGAGGGGGCTGTGGTGCTTTGGGGTGCAGGGTGTCAGTGCAGGGGCTCAGGGAGTTTGGGGTGCAGGGGCGTGGGGAGGGGGCTGTGGTGCTTTGGGGTGCAGGGTGTCAGTACAGGGGCTCAGGGAGTTTGGGGTGCAGGGGTGTGGGGAGGGGGCTGTGGTGCTTTGGGGTGCAGGGTGTCAGTACGGGGGCTCAGGGAGTTTGGGGTGCAGGGGTGTGGGGAGGGGGCTGTGGTGCTTTGGGGTGCAGGGTGTCAGTACGGGGGCTCAGGGAGTTTGGGGTGCAGGGGTGTGGGGAGGGGGCTGTGGTGCTTTGGGGTGCAGGGTGTCAGTACGGGGGCTCAGGGAGTTTGGGGTGCAGGGGCTGAAGGGGTTGGGGTGCAGGGGTTGTCAGGGCATGGAGGTGAGGATGGTTTGGGGTGCAGAGTCCCCGGGGCGGTGTGGGTGCTCAACTGTGGGCTGGTCACGGGAATGGGCGGCTTAGGGGGGGCTCAAGGGGGTCTGTGGGCAAACGGCCAGGCCGGACCTGGGGGACCATGACCGTTGGGAAGGAAACGGCCCTTGGGCAAGCATGGCCGGCGGGAGATGGTATCAGCACCCCAACATCCCCTCTGCACCCCCAGCACCCCCACCCCGAGACACACTGCACCCCATACACCCGCCTTGCACCCCTCAAACTGCCCCCAGCCCTCGCATCCCCAGCACCCACCCTCTGCCCTAGGCACTGCCATGCAGCCCCCAACCCGCAGCGCCCCCTCCCCCGGCCATGCGTGCCCCACTGCAGGCAGGTTTCCCCCCCAGTGTCACCCCGGTGCCCCCATGGTGCCCCCAGGGCCAGGCCGGTGGCGCAAGGCTGTGGTGGTGACATGTGGCCCTGTCAGCCCTATAAGGGGGACACCGTGGCAGAGCCCCCCAGCCCCCAGGTGAGGACTGAGAACGGGGACAGGGACATGGAGGGCGACATCAGAGTGGGCTCAGTCCCCGGCTGCTGGGGCTGGGGACCAGGGGCGGGCATCCCTGAGGCTGGCACGGGGGGCTCTGGGATGCCAGGCAGACACGGGAGTGGCACAGGGGATGGTGGAGGGACAGTGGGATAAGGGGCACAGAGGGGTAGGATGGGGTGAGGGACACAAGGTGGCACCGAGGGTGGCAGAGGAACAGTGGAGACATTAGGGACGGCAGAGGGGCCACGGAGAGGATGGGTTGTTACCAAGGGTGGCACAGGGGCTCTGGACCATGGGGGTGGCAGAGGGTGACGGGCCTGTGGCATCTCCAGAGGGTGCTGGTGGTGTCCCCAGTGTCCCTGCATGTCCTGCTGCCATGTGGCCCTGGCTGCTGCTCGCTCTGGCCCTGCTGGGCAGTGTCCCTGCCAGCCACCCTGGTAAGTGTCCCCCACGCCCCTGCCCGCTCCCAGGAACACCCTGGGGACACCCTCCATCTCTGCCACCCCCGTGCCTGCCCACCCCACTGACACCACACGCCTGGGGCTGGCAGTGGGTGGCAGAGGGACCCCAGGTGCCAACGCTGCCCCTCCTCCGCCCTGCAGCCCCCCGCCAGCCCCGGGGGGACCCTGCTGATGAGACCCCCCAGCTGCGCTACACGGTGGTGAGGAGGCTGCGCACCTACGCGGGCGCCCAGGTGAGGGGACATGGGGCATGGGGGCTGTGGGGGTGCCGGGCCATGCCCGTCCCACAGCAGCACTGCCGGGAGGTGCCCGTGGGCGCAGGCGAGTGCCCGGTGCCAGCCCGTGCCCGTCCCACAGCAATACTGCCAGGTCGTGTATGGGGGCAAGCTGGCCTCTGTGCACAGCGCTGCCCGCAACCAGGAGCTGCAGAAGCTGGCACGAACCCACACCGTCCTCGCACCCTGGATCGGAGCTGTCACCAGCCGCAGGGTGAGGGGACACCAAAGAGGGCACGGGGCTGCCAAAGGGGTGCTGGGTGCTGGCGAGGAGATCAGCTGGGGGCTGCTTTGTGGGGTGCTGGGGCTGGAGGCTGGGGTTTGAGGCATGGCTTTTGGGGTTGAGGGGCTGGGTAGGGGTGCTGGGGGCTGCCCCTGGGGGCTGAGGTGTGGGCACGGCAGGCAGGGCAGTGGGAGTCGCGCTGGGAGGACTCCAGCCCCTGGAACTACGCAAACTGGGCGCCCGTCCATCCCAACCACATCGTCACCACCTGCACCACCCTCAGCACCCGAGGTGAGGTCACCCACCCACCGTGTCCAGGCTTGGGGGGTGCTGGGGAGGGGAGCACAGGCTACTGGGGCGTTGGAGGAACACTGGGAGGACACTGGGGCAGTGTGGGGAGGGGGCTACAGGGCACTGAGGGCACTGGGAGGGGGCTACAGGTCACTGGGAGGGACACAGAGGGCACTGGGAGGGGGTACAGGGCACTGGGGAGCCAAGGGGGGACACAGGGGGCAGTGGAAGCGGTTGCAGGGTGCTGGGGGGCCCTGGGAACCACCCATGGCCCTGACACTGTCCTTGACCCCAGATGGGCTCTGGCGAAGCCGCTTCTGCTTCCAGCTGCGCCCCTTCATCTGCCAGTACTGAGCCCCCGGTGCTGCCGTGGCCCCCTAGATCCTTTCCCAGTAAAGCAGAGGTGTCCTGAGCTGCGTCTGCGTGCACTGAGGGCCTGGGGAGGGGGCTGGGGGGTCTTGGGGGGCAGCACGGCGAGCAGAGGGGGCAGAGATGTTTATTATCCCCGACCCCCCACCCCACTGGCACAGCACCCCAGGCTGGTACAAAAATGGGGTGCTGGGTGTGGGGCTCAGTGTGGGGTCTCGGCGTGGATCTCAGCGCTGGCGGCGGCTGCCAGGGGGGTGCTGGCCATCCCCAGCTCCTTGGCTCGCCGCTGGCACTCGCGGGCCACCACCACGGGGCTGACAAAGGCCACCAGCACCACGGCGATGAGCCCCAAGTTCATCTGCGGGGTGGAAGAGTGTCAGGGCAGGGGGCTGGGGGCTGACCCCGCCCAGGGGGGCCCCTGTGCCCTGTGTTAGGCCAGGACACTTGGGGCAGCACTCCTGTTACCCCAGGGGCAGGACTCCCATCCCTCCCTGGACTCCCCATCCCATTTCCCCTGGCGTAAGACCCCATCCCTGCCGGGGCAGCATCCCCATTTCCCCATAGGGCAGGACCCCATTCCCCCAGGGGCAGGACCCCCATTTTCCCATGGGCAGGACCTCAATCACTCCTGAGGCAGGATCCCCAGTTCCCCATGGGATGAGACCCCCATTTCCCTGTGGGGCAAGACTGTGTCCCTCCCGGGGCAGGATCCCCATTTCCCCGTGGAGCAGCCCCCCCATCCCTCACTCGGGGGGCGCACAGGGCACACTCACATAGAAGGGGTCCCCCTGGAGCGGCCCCTGCACCAAGGCAACACAGGGGTACTGCAGCAGGGCCACCAGCGCCGACAGCGCCATGGCCAGCCCGTACAGCTTCCCGAAGTGCTGCGGGGGGAACCTGCCGGGCACCCCCGTCACCAACGGGCATCTCCTGGCACCCTCCCGGCACCCCGAGCCCTGATAGCCCCACTCTGGCACCCTCCCGGCACCCCGAGCCCTGAGAGCCCCACCCTGGCACCCTCCCGGCACCCCGAGCCCTGATAGCCCCACTCTGGCACCCTCCCAGCACCCCGAGCCCTGAGAGCCCCACCCTGGCACCCTCCCGGCACCCTGACCCCTGATAGCCCCACTCTGGCACCCTCCCGGCACCCCGAGCCCTGAGAGCCCCACCCTGGCACCCTCCCGGCACCCTGACCCCTGGTAGCCCCACCCTGGCACCCTCCCGGCACCCTAACCCCTGGTAGCCCCACCCTGGCACCCTCCGGGCACCCCGAGCCCTGATAGCCCCACCCCGACGCCCTGTCCCCTGACACCTCCACCATGTCGCCTGCCACCCTCCAGCTCCACCACCCTGCCCTGCCACCCCATCCCAACCATGCCCCCTGTCCAGTGCCCTGCCCACAAGGCCCGTGTCACCATCCCCTGCCCCCCTGGGCCCTGCATCCCCCGTGGCCGTCCCCACTCACGCGACGGCCAGGAAGGCGGCGTTGCCGCCGTACAGGAAGGAGCGGCTGATGACCTGCAGCACGAAGGTGCCGAACTGGACGGGCAGCACGGGCACGGCGGCAAGCACGGAGAACAGCAGGCACTGTGCCACCGTCACCACCAGCGACAGCACCGCCGACCGCAGGTCTGCCAGGGCAGCCAGCGCCCCTGCGGGCACGGGGGTCAGGGCACGGGCACACGGCCCCCTCTGTGTCCCCTCCCCAGGTGCCACAGGCTCGGGCACGGTGGTGGTGGCAGCAATGAGGCCGTGGGGGACAGGGACCACGGGAATGGGAGGCGCGGTTACCCCCACAGTGTTGGGCCAAGGGATGATGGTGACCCTTGGGGTGAGGGGCCGTGGGGGTCAGTTGTGCTCGGGGCATGGGGCTGCAGGGCTCAGCTGCCCTTGGGGGGGAGCGGGGGGACAGTTACCCTCAGGGCGGGGGCCCTTTCCCCGCTTGTGCCGGTCGAGGATGAGGCCGTTCCAGGGGGCGCAGAGCACCCCGCAGAGCTGGGTGAAGGCGAAGGCGTTGGTGTAGGTGCTCACTGCGGGGGGACAGCGTCAGGCGGGCGCGGCCGGCCCCAGGCACCCCCGCCGTGTCCCCCCGCCACGGTGCCGTACCCAGGCCATGGTCCCCGCGCGCCAGGTGCTCGAGCTGCGGGTTGAGGGTGCCGATGAACAGGTAATGGCGCAGCTGCATCACCGAGAGCCAGGCCACGTGCCAGGCGAAGAGCCACGAGCAGGCGCAGGCCCGGAACGGCATCCCGGCCCCACCTGCGGAGGTGTCAGGGCGGGGCACACACGGACACACCCCCCCGCCACACCCACGCCTGGTCCCCGCTGCCCACTGGGGCCTCACAGCCACCTGAGTAACTGTGCCCCTTCTGCTCTGTCACCACGCCCACCCTTTGGCCACGCCCACACTGCCACACCCATTCACTTGGTGCCCTTTCACACCTTCATTTGCATACTCGGTGCCACGCCCATTTACGGCCACGCCCACCACATGCAGGCCACACCCCCTCAATTTGCATACCCGCAACCACCCTCCTGCAGCGCTATGCATGGCCGCGCCCGCACAGGCCACACCCCTTCATTTACATGGCACCGCCCACCGGCGACCACGCCCGTCTCCCCAGTCTTCCCCCTCCCCCAGCACCTCGAGGGATGGGGGGTTCCAGGGGTGTCTCCTCGGGTCCGGCCTCTCCCGGGGGCTGCTTGTCCTTGTAGGTTCGGTAGGAACGGGAGCGGCCCCGGCACTGCAGCCTGCGGGAGCACCTGGGTCACCCTGCGTCCACCTGGGGCGGCTGGACCTGCCCAGGGGACAGGACTCGCTGCCCACAGGGTGGGACCCAGCCGCCCCTGTCCCCAGAGCCCCAGCAGGGCGCTGTCAGCCCCCCGTACCCATAGTCGTAGTCGGGGGGCAGCGGGTAGGGGATGTGTGTGCGCGGCATCAGGAAGAGGGTGCGCACGAGGTGCCAGGCGCTGCAGGCTGCCAGGAAGAGGAACATGGCCCGCAGGGACAGCCCGTGCTCGTACAGCAGCTGGGGACAGGGACGGAGTCAGGGACAGGCTGCCTCCAGCCACCTGCTCAGGCCCTAGCTCTGTCCCCATGTGTGGCCCCAGCAGAGACTCAGCTGTGTCCCAGATGTGTCCATAGATGTGACCCAACTGTTCCCAGCTCTGCCCTCCCACCGCCACGTCCCTTGCACCCACCTTGACGATGAGGAAGATGGCGGAGGAGGAGTCGAAGGCCCCGTTGTAGAGGGTGATGAGGATGGAGCGGTAGTTCCCGAACAGGTTGCCCACCTGGCACCGAGAGACCCCCGTGTGCCATCGGGGCCCTCCCATGGCGGGCAGGTTTTATTATCCTGCTGCCAGGTAGGTATCAGGGTGCCAGGAAACCCACCTGCATGTTGGTGAGGATGAGGAGGATACCGCCCACCGACAGCATGGACATGGCCGGGAAGAGCAGCACCGCCGTCTCTGGGGACACAGGGGTCAGCGGGGACAGCGGGCACTGAAGAGATCCCCCCAGGGCTGGGGACCCCCTGGCCACACGGTCTCACCTGGGGTGGAGAAGGCGACCAGCAGGGTCCCACCGGCGTAGAGGGAGCTGAAGGGCACAGCGGTGACACGTGGGGACGGGATCCCGGGAATCATGCGTGATTCCCCTACCCCAGCCCCACGGGAGCCAGGCCACCCCAATAACCCCCCATTCTCAGCAGCCCCCAGCCCCAGCCCTGTCCCCCGGGTGCCCGCGTCCCCCCCAGCGCAGGGCTCACATGGCGATGAGGCGCGCGGCCATGGTGCCGAAGCGGTCGAAGACGACGCCCATGGGAAAGGTCATGAAGTTGTTCATGAAGGAGCCGATGGTGAAGACCAGGGAGAACTGCTCATCCTGCCCGCTGCAATCTGGGGACGGCCGTAAGTGGGGCATGGGGACACGGGGATGTGGGCATGGGGACACCGGGACGCAGACACCTGGGGACACGGCTCAGCAGAGATGCGGGGGACACCGGGCACGTGGGGACACCACGGACACGACGATACCGGAGACACGGACTGGGGGACAGTAGGCACATGGGCTTGGAGATGGCGGGGACACGGAACACTGCAGGGCATCAGGACATGGGGGACGGCAAAGACATAGGCACGGGCGCAGAGGGGACACGGGGCAGCGCGGGACAGCGGGGTCACGAGCCAGGGGGCCATGGGGACGGGTGGGGGTCCATACCAGACCCCAGGGTGAGGTTGGGGCTGGGGGTGGAGGAGGGCTGGCACAGCCCCTCGAAGTAGCCCAGGTCCTTGAGGACGAAGACGAGGGAGGCCCAGCCGAAGATGATGCCGCAGAAGGCGCCGCACTCCAGCAGCCCCGACAGGAAGGTGCCCAGGCGCTTGGCCAGCCCCGCACCCCCCGCCATGTCCCCCGCCCGGGCTGGCACCAGCCAGGGGCGTCTTCGCCGAGCCTGTGAGTGACAAAGGCCGGGCGTCACACCACACTGGCACCCACGGGGCACGGGGACGCCGGGGGTGCGCAGCGGCACGTGGCCACCCGGGCAAAGGCCATCATGGCCCTGGCTCTGCCCCTTGTCCCTGGCCACGGTGGCCGGCACCGGTGTCCCTCCATGGGCCAGGGCACAGGGCAGGGCCCCGCAGCACCGGGCAGGGCTCGCACACGTGGGGACAGCTGGTCACGGGGGGCACCCACCCGTTCACAGGCGCACACACAGGTTCAGGGGGGCATGAGCATGGTTACGGGAGCGCACGCAGGTCTGCAGGCACGCACACGTTTGTGGGGGCACAGTTATGGGTGCTCACACATTTATGGGTGCTCACATTTATGGGCACACACATTTAGGGGCATGCACACATTTATGGGTGTTCACATACACTTATGGGTGTTCACACATTTGTGGGCACACACATTTAAGGGTGTTCACACATTTGTGGGAGCACACATTTGTGGGTGCACACACATTTATGTGCACACACATTTAAGGGTGTTCACACATTTAAGGGTGTTCACACATTTATGGGCACACACATTTATGGGTGCTCACACATTTATAGGAGCACACATTTGTGGGTGCACACACATTTATGGGCATGCACACGTTTATGGGTGTTCACATACACTTATGGGTGCTCATATTTATGGGCACACACATTTAAGGGTGTTCACACATTTAAGGGTGTTCACACATTTAAGGGTGTTCACACATTTATGGGCACACACATTTATGGGTGCTCACACACATTTATGGGTGCTTACACACATTTATGGGTGCTCACATATTTATGGGTGCACACATATTTATGGGTGCTCACATTTATGGGTGCACACACATTTATGGGCGCTCACACACATTTATGGGTGCACACACATTTATGGGTGCTCACACACATTTATGGGCGCTCACACACATTTATGGGTGCACACACATTTATGGGTGCTCACACACATTTATGGGCGCTCACACACATTTATGTGTGCACACACATTTATGGGTGCACACACATTTATGGGCGCTCACACACATTTATGGGTGCACACACATTTATGGGTGCTCACATACATTTATGGGTGCACACACATTTTTGGATGCACACTCGTTTATGGGTGCTCACACACATTTATAGGCACACACATTTATGGGTGCACACACACATTTATGGATGCACACACATTTAAGGGTGTTCACACATTTATGGGTGCACACACACAATTATGGGTGCTCACACATTTATGGGCACACACATTTATGGGTGCACACACACATTTATGGGTACACACACTTTTAAGGGCACACACACGTGCTCACAGGTGCACACACATGTTCACATGCACACACTCAGCTTTACAGGCATGCACACCTGCACACACGGCCGTGCCTGCTGACCCCCGTCCTGCTCCCCTCACCCACCTGCACACGGCCAGGCCCTCCTGCTGTCACCGTGACCTTCACCACCGCCGTGGAGTTTGAAACCCAGCAGCGTGGCTGGGATGCACCTCCGCACCCCCACCGACCCCGCTCTAATCTCCCGGGAGCACACGCGGGTCCCCCGGGCTGCCGGCCCCCGATAGCGCCTCGGGACCCCTGATAGCCCCTCGGGCCCCCTGATGCTGATTCGGTCCCCCCACTGCACCGGGACCCCCCTGTGCCGTCCCTATCGCCCCGAGCCAGCCCGGCCCAGGACCCGGCACAACCCGGGGGACACTGGCACACTGCCGGGCACCCTGGTACGTGCTCTGGTGACAACAACACACCCCTGGGCACACCAACATCCTCCCGGGGACGCCAGCATCCCCAGGGGACCTGGCACAGCCATGGGAGCACCCTAGTGCGAGCACTGGGGACACCACAACAACACAGCTCACCCCGGGGACACCGGCACCCTGCTGGGGACCTGGCACAGCCCCTGGGAAACTGGCACTCTTCCTGGCAATGCTGGCACAGCCCCTGGGGACACTGGCACCCCCTCGGGGCCACCAACACACCCCTCCCCCGGGTCCTGGCACGGTTCTTGGGAAACTGGCATGATCCCTGGAGACGCTGGCACAGCCCCTGGGGACGCAGGCGCTCTGCAGGGGATGGTGACTCTCCCCTGGGGCTCTCCCCTGGGGACCCTGGCACGGCTCTCTGGGACACTGCCACAGCTCTGGGACCCTGCCATCCCCATGGGGACCCTGCCATGTCTCCAGGAATCCCCTCACACTGCTGGGGACCACGACATAGCTCCTGGGGACGCTGCCACCCCAAGCACGGCACTGCACTGGGGGCTGTCCCCGCGCTGGGGCTGACAACAAGCCACCCCACACACGCAGGTGGGACTCCCCTGTGACCCACAGATGGGTGCCAGGGGCACCCAGGCCACGTCACCCCCAGCTCGCTGTCCTCCGTGTCCCCCCAGCTCGCTCACCCGCTCACAGCCGGGCTCCGCTGCACCGAGCCCCTCGTCCCCGTGTCACTGCCCAGGGCCCGTCCCTGTCCCGCTCCCCTGCCTGCTGTAATGTCGGGTAATGAGGCCTCATTACAGTGACCAGCAGCTAAAGATTAACCTGGACAGAGCCGGGGGGGGGCGGCCCGGGGGGAGCTGTGTTATTTTTAGCCACCCAGGCGGGGGGCTGGGGCTGTGGCACCAGCCCGGGGGGGCACCGGGGCACCCTGAGATATGGGGGGGTCACTGCCTGGGGCACCCCGAGCCACTCGCCATGGGTGTCAGCCACCGAGCCACACTGGGGTGTCCTGGGCATGCTGGTCTCTGCCAGCCACGCTGGAGAGCCCCCACAGCCGTGACCCCCCCCCACTGGTGAGACTCCCCCAGTGGTGACCCCCCAGATTAGGGAGCCCTCCATGAGAGAGCAGGAGGGTCCGGCTCGGGCCGGGGGCTCGCAGCAGTAGTGACTCTGTCCCCTCCGTCCCTGCTGTGTCCCCCCAGCTCCCCCCGGGCCGTGACGGGGGCAGGTGGGGTCACGGGACCTCTGGGAGCTGCCATAGGGCTGGGGCCCCCCTTCCCACCCCGCTGCCCCCCAGGGACGGGGTGTTCTGGGCTGGGCACTGCCCGCGCCCCACGGAGCAGGGGCAGCCCCGGCCGCGGGGACTCGGCCCGCAGGCTTTCGGCGGGGGAACACAGGCGTGGTCCCGGGGATGGGTATCCATGGGGCCCCGCCGTGCCGGCCCCCCCGAGCCTGCCCCGCGGCCCCGGGGCCGATGCACGCCCGGCACCGCCCGGGACACCCGCACCGCGTCCGCGCCGAGCCCAGCCCCGCAGGCCACGGCCCCGGGGCCCTCGGGGCCCCCTCTCCCGGATCCTCCCGTCCCGGTCACAACCCCGCTCCCGCCGCCGCTCCGTGTCCATCCGGGCCCCTCCGCGCCCTCCGGCTCCTCCCGCCGCATCCCCGCGCCGCTCACCCGCCTCCCGCCCGGCCCGGCGGGGAGGGGACCGGGCTCTCCCCGCCCCGGCTCTCCCGCTGCTCCCGGTGCTCCCGGTGCCCCCGATGCCGCCCCCCCCGCCCCGCTCGCTGCGGGCGGAGCGCAGTGACCGGGCCCGGCCCCGCCCCCGGGCGCGGCGTTTCGTGGGGGCGCGGGAGGCGGCCTCGGTGGAGCGGCCCCGGTCAGCCGCGGGTCCGCCCCGGAGGGGCCGGCCCGGCACGGAGCCCTTCCCCGGTGCCGCCCCTACGCCCCCCGCCGGTGCCCCCCTCGGCATCTCCAGGTGAGACGCCTCACCTGCCGTGCCCAAGGTGCGCTCCCGCGGGCGCCACCCTCGGCCCACCCTTGGGTCACCCTTGCGGTCACTCTGGGGCTAGGCTTGAGTGATGCTTGGGTCGCCCCTAGGCCGTCCCTGGGCCACTGCAGCTGTGCCATCCCAGAGCCGTCCCCTTGCCACCCCGCTGTGTTCTGCCGTGTCCCCTGCCTGTCCCTGGCCCCCACCCCCTGCCTTTGCCCCCCCAGGACACCCCTGTCCCTCCTGTCACCCTCGCCTCGGCCGCATCCTCTCCTCTGTCCCTCTGTCCGTCCATCAGCGCTTGCAGCCACCTGCTCTGTCCCCACCTGTCCCCACCGCTCCAGCCTCTCATCTGCTCTGCCAGCTGCCCTTCTGTCTGTTCATCACCCGTCCATCTGTCCGTCACCCATCCATCTGTCCGTCACCCGTCCGTCTGTCTGTCACCTGTCCATCTGTCCCCCTCCAATCACCACTCCATCCATCCCATCCATCTGTCCCACACCCATCCAGCTGCCCATCACCTGCCCTCCCCTCCACCTGTCCGTCTGTCCTCTCCATCCTCCACCCATCCTTCCATCCGTCCGTCTCCAGATGTTCTCCGTGCATCTGTCTGTCCATCTGTCCTTCTCTCCTTATGTCCACCTGTCCATCAATCCATCCTCCACCTTTCTGTCCATCCGTCCTCCACCGTCCACCCGTCCGTCCATCCCTTCCCCATCCACCCCGTCCCCAGCTCCCCAGGCGGGTGGGCACCAGCACCCTCAGCCCCCCCAGGCTGGGCTCCCCCTCCCCTGGCCAGCTCGGCGCTGTCCGGCCGGGGGCTCCGCGCCCGGGGTGGGGGCACGGGCGGGGGGCACGGGCGGGGGGGAGCGGATGGCGGCCCCTGAGTCAGCCCCGCGCCGCCCACGCCCCCTCCCACGGGTGCCGCCGCACCAGCTTGTGGCATTTCGCTCGCCGGAGACGGCGCCGCAAACACGCGCCGGTGCCAGCCGGTGCCGGTGCCGCCGCAGCCCGCGCGGCCACGCGTCCCCCCCACGCGCGGCACCGGCGCGGGGCCGGCCCATCCCGCACCGCCGCCACCCGCTCTGCCCCGGCCCGGGCGGCGGCACCACGGACAGCGCCGGTGCGGCACCACGAACAGCGCCGCGGTCCCGCGTGGGCCTGGGGACCGCCGCCGCCCGCGCCCCCCCGGCGGCCCGCTGGGTGCGGGACCCCCGGCCCCGCCGCGCCCGCCCCGTGGGCAGCCCCCGCGGGGTCCCGCCGTCCACAGCGGCACCAAAGCCCGGCGCCGGTCCCGGGATCGTGGGACAGAGGGAGGGAGGGAGGGAGGGATGGACGGACAGACGGACGGACGGACAGACGCACGGACGGACGGACACCACCCTCCGCGCCCCGCGCTCACAGCTGCCCAGGCGAGCCCCGCGTCCCTCCCCCGTGGGGGGAACCCCCCACACCCCCGTGTCCCCATCGGGGTCCCCCTCGTGGATCCCGCGGGGCGCGCCCCCGTGGACGCCCGCGGCGCATCCCCCGCCGTCCCCGCCGAGCCGCCGGGGGTCCCCGTGCCCACCCCTGTCCCGCCTGGGGCGGGCCGGCCCGGGAAGGGTTAAGCGGCGGGGCCGGCGCGGGGGGCGGAGCGGCCGCCCCGGGATAAGGCGCGGCGCGGGGAGGGCTCAGCCCCACGGAGCCGCGGGCAGCGCCGCGCCGAGCCCACCCGTGCCCGAGCCCGAGCCCACCCGTGCCATGCCCCGGGGCGGCGGCGGCTGCTGCTCCCGGCGGCGCGGCGGGGGCGAAGGGGGCGAGCAGCCCCCCCGGCACCGGCCATGACCCCGCGGGTGGGCAGCGCCTGAGCGGCCGCCCCGCCATGCGGCCCCCCACGGCTCGGGACCTGCCCCCAGGTAGGCGCGGGGTCGGGCGGGGTCCCACGGGTGTCGGGCGAACCCTGGGGTGCCACCCGGAGACCTCTGTCCCGGCTCGGGGTGCCTCGCGGCGCTCGGGGTGCGGGTGCCCCGGGGGGGCGCGGGGAGCCCCGAATGCACCGGGACCCCGGGGCCGCCCCGGAAGGCACAGCCCGGCGTGGGGGCGCGGTCCCGGGGCTCCCCAGGCGGAGCGCCCCGCGACCCCCGGCTGCCCGGCGCGGGGGTGCCCCCGACCCACGGGGTGCCCGCTGCCAGCCCAGCCCCGAGTGCGGCTGTCTCATGACGCACGGGGTGCCCGGTGCCACCCCGGGACCCCCAGCCCAGCGTGGGGGTGCCCCTTGACACGCGGGGTACTCGGTGCCACTCCGGGTCCCCCAGTGCGGCGTGCGGGCGCCCCAGGAGCCCCGGCACACCCTGCGCAGCGCCGGGGTGCGTAGCCCGGCTGCTGGGTGCTCCGCGATCCACGGGGTACCCGGAGCCACCCCAGGACCCCCCAGCCCGGAGCGTGGGTACCCCGCGACCCCGGCGGGGTGTGTCCCACCACCCAGGGGGGTACGTGGTGCCACCCCAGGACCCCCAGCCCGGCGCGGAGACGCCCCGCAGTTCTCAATGTGGGCACCGCCGGGGAGCCGGGAGTGCCCGGGTCACCCTGCGGGTGGGTGCCGCGGGGTCTGTGGGGTGCCCGCAAGTCCCGGGGTGGGGGGGTTTGGCACCGGGGAGGGGGGAAAGCTGAGAACCGGTGACTTCAGCTCCCAACTGAGTCAGCCCGCGGCGTGGGGGAGTGACAGATGGGACGCGGGTGGGGGGCGCACGCCGGCACGGGGCGCCGGGGGAGGGGGGCGGCGCTGAGCAGATGCGCCGGACGCCTCCGTGGGTGGGTGGGGGGTGGGTACCCCCCAGCTCGTGGAGCACCGGCAGAGGGGAAGGGAGGGAAGGGGGCGGTGGGACCCCTGGGTGCATCTCCGGTGTGACCTCCGGTGCACCGGAGGGTCCCGCCGCCCCCCTCCTTCCCCTCCCCTCCCCCGGTAGCGGCGACTGGGCGCATCCACGCATCCCCGGGCGTGGATCCAGGCCGCCGGGCTGAATTATGGATGAAGCTCTCGGGTTGCAGCCTGAGGGGGGGGATGGACACGGGTGGGGGGGGGGAAGGGGGGGATGCTGAACACCCGGAGCGGCGGCGCGTGTCGTCAGCCCGCGCCCACGCGTGCCCCGCCCCACACGTGGCCGCGGCACGCGCGCACGTGGCACCGCCCCGTTTGGGGAGGGGGCGCGGACCCCCCCCCAGGAGGGGGTGAGGGGGGTCCCGGGGGTCCGTGACCCTTTGGGGGGTTCTGGTGGACCGTGGGGCGGGCACGGTCCCTCAGGAGTGTGGCCACGGCAGGGGGGGTCAGGGAGCTTCGGGGGCCCCTGGGGAGCGTGGCCCCAGTGGCAGGAGCAGCCCCAGGAGGTCTCGAGTGGACAGTCACCTTTTGGGGTGCCCGGCCTTGGTGCCGTGGAGCAGCACGGCCCTGGGGGAATCTCTGGGGAGCACAGTCCCATGGGGCTGGTGTGGGTCTGGGGGCGGCAAGAGGTGCTCAGTCCTGTGGGGTGGCCATGACCTTGGGATTCTCCTGGGGATCTCCCAGGGGACCGTGGCCGTGTGGGGTGGGCATGGCCTTGGGGGGTCCCTGGGGAGGCACGGCCCTCGGGGGGACTCCTGGGGAACCGCGGCCCTATGGGTGGGCACAGTCCCCCACACCTCGGGGTGTCCAGCCCTATGGGGCGCTCATGACCTTGGGGGTCCTCCTGGGGAGCCACGGCACAGTTCTGGGGGGCTCCTAGGGGTGGGGTGTCCAGGGCCCTGGGACTTCTCCTGAGGAACCACGGCTCAGTGGGGCGGGCACGGCCCTGGGGGGCTCCTGGAGGTGTCCTCGGGGCGTTCCTGGGCGGGTGTCCTGGAGGTGTCCCCGGCGCCGGGCGGGCGGGCACGGCCCCGGGAGGCTGCGGGGGGCTGCGGGCGGGGGTCGGGAGGCGGCGGAGCCCCGCGCTGACGCCCCGCTGTGCCCTCAGGCGGGCGCCCGGCGGCCCTGCTGCTGCTGGCGGCGCTGGTGTGGGTGCCCGGCGGGGCTCCCGCCTGCCCCGCGCTCTGCACCTGCTACGTCTCGCCGCCCACCGTCAGCTGCCAGGCCAACAACTTCTCCTCGGTGCCCGCGGGGCTCCCGCCCGGCGCCCGCCGCCTCTTCCTGCAGAACAACGTCATCGGGGCGCTGCGGGCGGGCACCTTCGGGCCCAGCACCGTCACCCTCTGGCTCTACTCCAACAACATCTCCTCCATCCAGCCGGGCACCTTCCGCCACCTGCCCGCCCTGGAGGAGCTCGACCTGGGTGACAACCCGCACCTCCGCGTCCTGGCCCCCGACACCTTCCACGGCCTCCACCGCCTCCAGGCGCTGCACCTGTACCGGTGCCGGCTGGCCAGCCTGCCCAGCGGCATCTTCCGCGGCCTCCGCAGCCTCCAGTACCTCTACCTGCAGGAGAACGGGCTGCTCTACCTCCAGGTGGGTGGTGGGCGAGGGCACGGAGGTGGGAGCGGGCAGGGCGAGCGAGGGGTGACAACCCGTGGGGACGGAGATGTGGGACAAGGGGATGCTGATGGGGCCAGGGCACGGGGCAGTGACAGGAGCTGCTGATGGAGCAGGGGGATGGCCGTGGGGCAGGGCGGGGACACGGGACGAGGTTTTGCGTGATGCTCGTGGAGCAGGGGCACAGGAGAGGGTGCCGGGAGATGCCGGCAGGACTAGGAGGACCCAGGGCGGGGCTCTGCGGGGCCCACAGCGGCTCTCCGGGTGATGCCCACACACCAGCCCTGTGGACCCCCACCCCACGCCCACCCCTCTCCCACTCCCCGCAGGACGACCTCTTTGCCGACCTGGCCAACCTAAGCCACCTCTTCCTGCACGGCAACCGGCTGCGGGCGCTGTCGGAGGGCGTCTTCCGTGGGCTGGCTAGCCTGGACCGGCTGCTGCTGCACGCCAACCGGCTGGCAGCCATCCACCGCCGCGCCTTCGGGGGGCTGGCGCGCCTCACCATCCTCTACCTGTTCAACAACAGCCTGGTGGCCCTGCCCGGGGACCCGCTGGCCGCCCTGCCCTCGCTCCAGTTCCTGCGCCTCAACGCCAACCCCTGGGCCTGCGACTGCCGTGCGCGGCCGCTCTGGGCCTGGTTCCGCCGCACGCGGGTCTCCAGCTCGCCGGTGCCGTGCGCCAGCCCCCCGCACCGCCGCGGCACCGACCTGCGCCACCTCCGCCCCCGCGACTTCGACGCCTGCCCCGACGACGACGACGACGGCGACGGCGAGGAGGAGATGGAAGATGGCAACGGCGGCAATGGGGTGGCGGTGATGGGCACGCCGGGGCGGGCGCTGGGTCGCCCCGGCACCCTGCCGGCCGCGCCGCCCTCCGCCTTCTACCGCGACGGGCTGCCCCCCCACGACCTGCGGGGACCCCAGCCCCGGCCGCCCCCCCCGTCCCGTGACTCCCGCGGGCCCCCCGAGGACGCCAGCTGCCCCCATGACCCCTGCGCCCCCATGGCCGCCGCCGCGCCCCACCGGCCCCCCGTCCTCCTGCCCCTCCTGGCTCTGACCCTGCCCCGACTCTGAGCCCCGCCTCGGCGCCCCAGGGGGGTCCCGGCTCCTCGGGGCGCCCGTGCCCCCCTTCTCCCCGGGGGGAGGCCTCAAGGACTGTGGGGAACGGCCAGCGGGTGGGGGCAGCAGGATGCAGAAGGGGGGGGGTCCCCTCCCATCCTGAGCGGGAAAAACCCCCAACAGGAACCAAAAGGTGGGAAATTATTTATTAAAAATGGTCTTATTTTGGGAGAGCGGGGCCTGGCTGCTGCGAGGGGGGGGCCACTGCCGTTCCAGGTCAGCGCCTGCTGCTGCTGAAATATTGATGGGAGCGGCGGGCAGCAGGGCAGCGAGGCGTGCAGGGCGCTGCGGGGGGGATGGATGGACACCCCCCGCGGGCTGTGCGGCCACACGCAGCCCCCGGCAGTCGCCACGCACCCGGCGCCGCCGCGGGGCCGGTGAGACGCAGGCTCCCGTGACGCCGACACCCCGCACCCCTCGCAGGGTGCCGGCGGGTGTCACGGGAGCCGCGGGGCGCGGAGCCACCCCCGCGCCGTCACCCGCACCCTGCACAGCCTGACCCACTTCCCGCAGGCGCTGGCACACAGATGGAGCCCGTGCTGCCGGGCTGTGGGTGCAGGGACGCGGCCACCCCCACCCTGGGTCCCTCTGGGCATGTGTGACCCCCGGGGTGCCCCTCGCACAGGGCGGGGTGTCCCTCAGCGGGTGTAGCTACCGGGTGTCCGTGTGCCCCGGGCCCCCTGTAGCTGTCCCCGGGGGTGTGTGGGGCTGTGTGTGTGCAGACTGTCCCTGGGGGGTGTCCCCAGGCCCCCTCCCCTCTGCTCTCTGGCTGTCCCCGTGCGGTCTGTGCCCAAGCAGAGGTGTCCCCGGGTTGTCCCCACGTGGCCCCATCTGTGCATCCTCAGCCGGGGCTGGGGGTCCTGGGGGTGTCCCGGTGCGGGTGTCCCGGTGCCCTGCCCCTCCGGGGCTGTGTCCCGGTGCAGGGACCCCCGGCTGTCCCCTCTGGTGACCCCCAGCACAGACAGACAGACAGACAGGGAGGGGCTGAGCCCTGTCCCACCCCAGCGGGGATTACAAGGGGCTCAGCCCGGCTCTGCCTAATCCAGGGGATTACACGGGCTGGGTCCAGCCGGGGGGGCACCCAGGGGTGCCCCCCACAAGGACACGGCACGTGGCAGCTGGGGACAGCGAGGGGGGCTCCCGGCAGCGACCGCGGGCACCACGCACCCCAACACACGGCCACGGGGTGGGTTTGGGGGGCGAGGGGAGCGCAGCAGACGCCCCCGGTTTATTGGGGTGCGGGGCGGGGGCTCAGGCGGTGCCGGTGCCCTGCTGCATTCGCTTGAGCAGCTCCTCGTCCTGCAGCGACAGCTCCGTCAGCTTCTTGCCCATCCGCTCGTGCACCTCCAGGTACTTGGCCACGCAGCGGTCCAGGCACACGCACTCCCCTTTGGACAGCTCCGACTCCTTGTAGTGCGGGGGGACGCACTTGCGGTGGCACGCCTGGGTCATCCTGCACGGACCGCACCGCGCCTGAGCCCCGCTACACCCGGGACGCGGCCCCGCGCCCCAGCACACCCTGTGCCCCGCCATCGCCACCGCCGGGACCCCGACCCCGCGCCCCAACATCGCCCGTACCCCGCCATCGCCACCCCCGGGGCCCAGCCCCGCACCTCAGCACCCCCCCGTACTCCCCGTTATCGCCATCCCCGGCGCCCCCAGCCCCAGCACCACTGTATCCCCATCATCACCGCGCCGGTACCCCGGCCTCTGCACCCCAACACCCCCAGTATCCCCCGTCGTAGCCATCCCGGACCCCCTAGGACCCCCCACTGCCCCCCATCCCCAGGCATCGCCGTGGCCCCCCATTTTCCAGGTGACCCCTAGGATGTCCCGCACACCCCTCCAACCCCGGCACCCCAGGGTCCCCCAAGCCACGGACACCCCCCGGTACCCCAAAACCCCCACTGCCCCCCCCGGCGGGCCGCACCGGTTGTACATGTCGGCCATCATCTCAACCTCCAGCTCGGCCGCCAGCTGCTGAGCGCGCAGCGGATCCATGGCGGCCAGCACCGGCCCCGCTCGGTCCCGGTGCCGATCACGGTCCCTCTGGGCCCGGCCCCGCTCGGATCCGCCCCGCTGGACCCCCCCGGTCCGCTCGGTTCGGGACCCGGCGGCGGCTCCCTGCAGGAACCACGTGGGCGCCGCGCTTCCGCCCACCCGCGCAGCGGCCCCGCCCCGGCGCCGCGACTGGCCAATCGCCTGCAGGCGGAGGCGGGACCAGGGGTGCATCCCGAGCGTTGATTGGTCGCGCCGGAGGGGCGTGGCGGCGGCCGAGCGGCGGGAGGGGAAGGCGCGCGCTCTGCCCGGCCTTTGCCCCGCAGGGGCGTGGCCAGGAAAGGGGGCGCGGCCATGTGGGAGGGGGCGTGGCCACCGCCGGGACCGTACCGGGCATGGCCGGGGGGCTCCGGTGCCCCCGGGACCCCGCTCCGCGCTCCTGTTCCTCGTCTCCCCGGGCCCTCCCGTGTCCCGCCGCCCCGCCCGGGCTGCCCCCGTGTGACCCAAGGCCCCCCGTGTCCGTGTCCCCCGTTCCCCCGGGACTCCGTGCCCCCCGTGCTCCCCGCGTCCCCCGTGTCCCCGCTGTGTCCCGCCGCGTACCCCCTCGTGTCCGTGTTCCCCGCCTCGCCCGTGGGGCTGTGACCCCCAAGTCTCCCTGTCCGGGGTGTCCGTGTCCCCTGTGCCCCTCGGGCCCCCGGGCACGGGCTCGGTGCCCCGCCGTGGGCTGCTCTGGGGCGTCGCCGCTGTCCGGGTGGGGCTGTCGGCGTGTGCCCCCTCCCCGGCCGTGCCCGGGTGTCCGGCCCGGCCCCACGCGTGCCCCGCGGGTGGGCGGTGAGTGAAGGCGGCACCTGCCCCCGCCGGGTAAAAATAGCGCCGGGCGGGGGGGCCGGGGCGCAGCAGGGGCGGCGGAGCGGGAGCGGCCGGAGGGTACGGGGCGAGGGGCTCCGGGGGGCTCCGGGGGGAACGGGGGGAACGGGGCGGGGGTGGAGCGGGGAGCGGCCGGGAGGGTGCGGGCCGGGGGGCTCCGGGCAGGGACAGCGGGTGGGAGCAAGGGAGACCGGGAAGAGGTTATAGGGGGCCGGCAGTGGGAACTGGAGGGCCGGGAGGAGACGCGTGGGGTCGGGAGAGGGACATGGCGGCGCCGGGATGGGATACGGGTGGTCGGGAGGGGACGCGGGGGCAGGGAGGGGCACAGGGGTGCTGCCATGGGGCCAGGGAGGGGAATGGGAGGGCTGGTTTGGGGCATGTGGGGCTGCAGGAAGAAGTGGAGGGACCGGGCTGTGTAGCTGCGGTGTCGGGGTGGGGAATGGGGGAGCCCGGGTCGGGCAGCTGGGGTGCCCAGAGTGGGAGTGCCCGGGCGGGAGGAGGGCGTGGGGACAGGGGCGGGAGGGGAATTCACCGGGCTGGGGGGCTGTGAGGGGCACGGGCAAGCTCACGGCGTCATCGGGGGGCACCCCAGTGACGGCCCTGTGCCCCTGCAGCAGTGACCGCAGCAACATGGAGGCTCTGGGAGACGCCGAAACCCCCGCCTCGGACACCCCCAAACCGAGCACCCCCACCTCGGACACTCCCAAACCGAGCACCCCCGCCTCGGACACTCCCAAACCGAGCACCCCCACCTCGGACACCCCCAGCCCCGGCACCCCTGCCTCGGACACCCCCACCTCAGACACCCCGACCCCCGGCACCCCCACCCCTGGCACCCCCACCCCGGACACCCCCTCTGACCCCGCCGCGGGGCCGGGGGCGGGCAGCGGGGAAGCGACGACCCCCGAGGGTGGGGAGGAAGCTCGGGAAGCGGGGGGCGATGGGGGGGACACGAGGGGTGAAGGGAAGGACACGAAGGCTGGAGAGGGGGACACGGGGGGCGATGCGGGGGACACGAGTGGTGAAGGGAAAGACACGGGGGGCGATGCGGGGGACACGAGTGGTGAAGGGAAGGACATGGGGGGCGATGCGGGGGACACTAGGGGTGAAGGGAAGGACGCGAGGGGTGAAGGGGAGGATTCGGGGGGCTCAGGGGGCTGTGCGGGGGAAGAGACTGCCGGGGATGGCGGGGCAGAAGCACCCAGGGGTGCCGGGGGCGATGCCGCGGGTGCCGGGGATGGTGGTGGCGATGCCGAGGCAGGGACCGCCGGGGGCACCGGAGGGGGCACCGAGGGCGGTACCGGGGGGGAAGCGGCGCCGGCAGCAGCGGGCAACACCCGTCGCCGACAGGTGAGGAGGGGTGGGAGGGGAGGTGGTGGCACGGGGAGGGCAGCCGCGGTACGCTGGGGACGCTCTCACTTTGCTGGGGCAGGGGGAGGGTGCCAGGGCCGGGATGACAGTGCCAGGGACATTGTGTGAGTGACACCGCCCGTGCTGGCAGTGGCACCCTGCCTGTCGCTTCCAGGAGCCCACTTGGCTTCAGGACGAGGACGACGAGCTGTGGCCTGAGTTCCCTCCCTGCTCGTCCCCAGAGGGGGCCACCAGCCCTACGTCCCCTACGTCCCCCATGTCCCCCACCTCCCCCACCTCCCCCACGTCCCCTACATCCCCCACCTCCCCTACATCCCCCACGTCTCCAGCGTCCCCCACAGGTAAGAGCCGTGTGGGCAATGGCACCCGAGTGTCCTGGGGTCACCACTGCCCCACACAGTGTGCATCCTCCCCATGAGAAAGGACCTTGAGCCCCAGGGGTGCCCCCTTCCACCCCTCTGACCCCTCCTCTGTCCTTGCAGCCGGCACCACCGAGGACGCGGCGGGCAGCAAGAGGTGAGCGTCCCCACAGGTGGCACCTGGCCACTGCCCCTCGCCACCACCCCACAGCCCCATGCCCACGGCCGCCCCACCCGTGTGTGCCTGCAGGGCTGCTCCAGCAGCGGGGCCACGGGACAAGGCAGCCCCCGGTTCGGCGGGACAGAGGCTGAGGCTGGAGGGGGCCGGGGGGCGGCCACGAGTGGGGGCCCGGGCACAGGGACGCAGCGCCATCCTGGAGAAGTTCGGAGGGTGAGGGGGGCCTGGCCCCATGGGCGGCACACAGGGAGTGGGGGGCAGGAGTGGCATTGAGGGAATGGGGGACACGGGGGGACTGGGGGGCTATGGGACAGTGGGGGCAGCGGGATGGGTGGGTCATGGAGCAGTGGTGGTGGTGGGAAGCCTTGAGGCAATGGGAGGTATGGGGGAAATTGGGGGCCATGGTGGGAGCAAGGGACAGTGGTGGGGGTATTGGGGGGCACAGGGCAGTGGGGTCACAGGGGAACTGGGGCTCCGTGGGGCAGTGGTGGTACTAGGGGGACATGGAGCAGTGAGGGAGGGTATGGGACAGAGGGGATATTGGGGTCCATGGCGCAATCAGGGGTACGGAGGGCAGTAAGGGGGGGCTGTGTGACCGTGGGGCATTGGGGGCCCAGAGCCACGGGGAGTCACAGAGGGGCCGGGGGTCCCTGTGGGGGATGGTGGGGTGTGGGGGTCCCACAGCCCAGGTCCCCCCAGGGCTGCCAAGGGCCCGGCCCCACACCTGCGGCGGTCGGGGGGGGCCGCCACGGTCAAGACGATGCTGCTGGAGTGGTGCCGCGCCCGCACCCGCGGGTACCCGGTGAGTGCAGCTGGGGACCGGCGGGAGGGTCCGGCGGGGGGCCCGGGGGTGGCCTGACCCCGCTGCCCACGCAGCACGTGGACGTGCAGAACTTCTCGGGGAGCTGGGGCAGCGGCCTGGCCTTCTGCGCCCTCCTGCACAGCTTCTTCCCCGACGCCTTCGACTTCGCCGCCCTGGAGCCCGACGCCCGCCGGGAGAACTTCGCCCTGGCCTTCGCCACCGCCGAGTGCGTGAGCGCAGCCCCGGGCCCGCGGTGCCCCCGGGCAGCCCCGGCCCCGCTGAGCGCCGTGTTCTCTCCGCAGGGAGCGGGCGGGCTGTGCCCCGCTGCTGGAGGTGGAGGACATGGTGCGGCTGCCGGTGCCGGACTCCAAGTGCGTGTACACGTACGTGCAGGAGCTGTACCGCTGCCTGGTGGCCAAGGGGCTGGTGAAGACCAAGAAGCGCTGAGAGGGTCCCCCACAGCCCCCCCAGCTGTGCCACCCCCCTCTCTGTCCCCCTGCAGTAAAGGCCGTGGTGCCAGGCGGTGGTGGCCTCGTCTCTGGAGGGAGGGACCCTGGAACCAAGGAGTGCCTGAGCATTGGCGCCGGGTTGGGGACAGCCAGGAGGGTGACATCGCCCAGGGCTGGCAGGCGGGGGGCAGCAACTCCTGGAGCCCCCCACCCTCCCAGTGAGGCCCCACGGAGCCAGAGCAGGCGATGGAGAGAATTTATTGCCACCTTATGCACGGGGGTCGGGGCGCGGCTCGGCGTGGAGCCGGGTGTGCTCCTCTGCCCGGCGCCGGAACTCCTCGGGGCGCTCCTGCAGCTCCCGGGCCACGTCCGGCCGCAGCACCCGCCGGGGGTCCGGGCTGTCCAGCTGCAGCAGCAGGTCCTGCAGCACTGCAGGAGCGGGGGGGCGGTCAGAGGGGCGCCCCCGGCGCCGTGCCCCCCGTCCCCGCGGTGCCCACCTTGGATGGCGCGGGTGGTGTGCTCCCAGTGCGCGTGGGTGGTGAGGGGCTGGCAGACGCGGCCCTCGGGGTCCACGCCGGGGTGGTAGATGGGGGTGCGGAGGGTGGCGCGGGGGGGCTCCAGCGGGTGGTTGGGGGAGAAGGTCAGCTCGAAGCGGAAGGCGCCCGTGTTGTATGGGGGGTTGTTCTGCCGGGGTGTGGCGGCACCTCAGCCCCCTCTGCCACAGCGCCCATCGGGGGGTGGGGGGTCCCGTCCAGCCCTGAATACCCAGAGCCCCCCATGCCCCCCATAGAGACTCCCCCGTGCCAGCCCAGCCCCTCAGGGGGGGAACCTCCACCCAGTGTCCCCAGCCCAGGACTCCAGAGACCTCAGAGGGACCCTCACTCAGTGCCCCCCTTCAGTCACCCCTGGTGCCGAGGGTCGCCCTCAGTCCCTCCCATGCCCCCAGGGGTCCCTCTGCCCTGCAAGCCCGCACGTCCCCCGTGCCCAGGGCACCGCACACTCCCCGCTCCCCGGGACTCCCCGCAGCCCCCCGTGCCCTCGCCCCACGCACGGGCAGCAGGAGCCCCCCCCAGCGCCGCACGTTCCCGTCCAGCGGCCGCACGTCGCGGGCCCCCTCCCAGCGCCGTGCCTCCTCCAGCTCCTGCGGGAAGGGGTGGGGCAGGTGTGGGGGGGCCGCTCGGGACACGCCCTTTAGGGCGGAGGTGTGTCCCCAGCCACCCCTCCGTAGGGTAATCCTCCACCCGGGACACGCCTTAATAGGCAGGGTTTAATTAGCGGGCACACCTTTATGGCCGGGGCCGCCAGCCTGGACACACCCCTGGGCGGGGCCGCCTCGCCGGGGAAACGAAACCGAAACGTGCAGGGGGATTCGGCACCCCCGCACCGGAGACTCTGCATCCCGGTACTGCTCCCCTCGCACCCCGGTACCGGGACCCCCGCACCGGCACTGACACCCCCAGCACCGCCTCTCCCCCGTACCGGGACCCCCGCACCGGCACTGACACCCCCAGCACCGCCTCTCCCCTGGACCCCCGCACCGGCACTGACACCCCCAGCACCGCCTCTCCCCGGCACCTCCGCACCGGCACTGACACCCCCAGCACCGCCTCTCCCCGGCACCTCCGCACCGGCACTGACACCCCCAGCACCGCCTCTCCCCGGCACCGGGACCCCTGAACCGGCACTGACACCCCCAGCACCGCCTCTCCCGCACCCCGGTACCGGGACCGCCGCACCGGCACTGACACCCCCAGCACTGCCTCTCCCCGGTACCGGGACCCCCGCACCGGCACTGACACCCCAGCACCGCCTCTCCGCGGTACCGGGACTCCCGCACCTGCACTGACACCCCCAGCACCGCTTCTCCCGCACCCCGGTACCGGGACCGCCGCACCGCGAGCTCGGCTCCCCTCAGCCCCCGCTCCGGTGCGGACACCAGGGCCCCCGCGCCGGTACCGCAGCGGCCCCGGAGTCCTGGTCCGGTGTCGGTGCCCACCTTGGCGATCCGCCCGGCCATGGTAACCCGTGCCCGGTGCCACGGGGATGGGCACCGCGGAGTCACGCCTCCGGGCGGGCGGGACGAGGTTCTCTGGCCGCGCCCCCGGCTCGGGTGGGTGGGGACAGACGGGCCCGGGGCGGCCGGCGACCCCCGTCACCCCGAGGTCCCGAGGGCGGTGGGTGACAGAGAGCCGGACCCCCGCCCAGAGGGTGCCAGACGGGAGCAAAACGGGACGCGGGGCCGCATCCCGGCTGCCCCCGCACCGCCCTGCCCGTCCCCCACGGCTGCCCCCGCATCCCCGGCCGTGTCCCGGCTGATTTACGGGAACCTCCTTAATCTTTAACCAGGCAGGGTCGGACCCGGCCAGATGCCGCGGCGCCCGCCGGACACGCAGGGACTGACCCGCCGGGCACCCAGGTGGGCCCGGGGTGCTGCCCCCTCCACCCCCGGTGCCCCGGGAGGGACGGAGCGGGGGCACCCTGGAGTGGGGCTGCAGGGGGTGGGGGTACGGGTGGTGCAGGGAGCGGGGGTGCCGGTGCCGGGGTGGGGGTGCTGGGTGTCTCTCCTGCCCTTGACCTGTGCCCCCCCCACCAGCATGCCCACCGAGACGCTCTGGCTGCCCCTGGCGTGGCTGGTGGCCACAGCCACGGTCACTGTCACCCCGGTAAGTGCGGCCCAGGGACACGGGCTCCCTCTGCCCGACACCCCTCTACATCCCCTCACCTCACCCGGGTGCCCCGTGCCGCCCTCACGCACGTCCCTGTGCCCAGGCTCTCGCTCTGGAGGCCTCTCCCAGCTGGATGACGCCGCTCAGAGAGCACCCGACACCGCCTGTGCCCCCTGCTCCTGCCCCGGCCCCCTCGCAGGACGTGGAGGCCCCGGTGCTGCCTGTGCCCACCCCCAGCGCCCACCCCGAGGGGTTGCCGGGCTGGGATGTCACGGATGCCCCCAGCCCCACAGCGCCCGAGGGAGCCCCGGAGGAGCCGGGCACCGCAGCCCAGGGCACCACGGCAGTGCCCACGCCCGGCACCAGCGCCCCGCCGTGCCCCGGGGACGAGGAGCCGGCCGAGACCTGCGGGGAGCCCACGGGGGAGCAGCGGGCGGCCGTGGCCGAGGCTCTGGGCACCTTCGCCCTCCGCTTCTACCAGCACATGGCCGCGGCTGCCCAGCCCGACGCCAACCTGCTCTTCTCCCCCATCAACGTCGCCGTGGGGCTCTCGCACCTCCTGCTGGGTGAGGGGCTGCCCTCGGGCCCCGGCACCGCCGTCCCACCGCTGTCCCAGCCGGGGCGGCTCGCTGAGCTCCCCCTGTGCCCGCAGGCGCCCGCGGAGAGACCCAGGAGCGTCTGGCCGCCCTCCTGGCGTACCCGCCGGGGCTGGACTGCGTGCACGGCGCCCTGCAGCAGCTGGCCAGCGCGCCCGGACTCTTCTCGGCCGCCCAAATCTTCCACCACCCAGGTGAGGCGGGCAGCGGGTGCCGGGTGGGCGCCGGGCTGACCCCGGGCTGACCCCGGGCTGACACCGGGCTGACCCCGGGCTGACGCCGGGCTGACACCGGGCCGCCCCGCAGAGCTGCACCTCCGGCCCCGCTTCCTCAACGACTCCCTGCGCTTCTACGGCGCCGGCCCGTCCGCCCTGAGCGGCAACGAGAGCCTGGACCTGCAGCGCATCAACGCCTGGGTGCGGGAGGCCAGCAAGGGGCTGCTGCCCACGCTGCTGCCCGCGCTGCCCCCCGAGCCCCGCCTGCTGCTGCTCAGCGCCGTCCACCTGCGCGGTACGGCCCCGCCACCGGGCATCCACCGGGCACGGGGTGCCGGTCTGAGGCCGCCCCGTGCGGCCCTCCGGTGCCCGCCGCCCCCCAGCCGCGGTGCCGTGTCCCCGCAGCCGCCTGGCGCACGCCGCTGGACCGCAAGAAGACGATGCTGCTGCCCTTCCTGCGGCCCGGGCACCCCCCGCGCAAGGTGCCCACCATGACCAGCGCCAAGTATCCGGTGGCCTCCTTCACCGACTCCCGCCTGCAGGTCCAGGTACGCCTCGCCCGGGACTGGGCACCAGGCGCTGGGGGTCTGGAGGGTCCCTGCTGGGGGGAGAATGGCGTGATGTCCCTCCAGTGGCACTGGGGAGGAATGCCAGGCTGTGACGTGACTCCTGCGGCACTCGGGGACGATGCCAGGCTGATGTCACTGCCCTGGCACTGAACGGGGCACGGGCTGTGGCCTCGCTCCCGTGGGACTTTGGGAGATGCCAGGCTGGCACCTCCCTGGTGGCACCGAGGGGGTGCCGGTCCGTGGGGTCCCCGCAGTGGCCCTTAGGTGGGGCTCTGCCCCACAGGTGGGGCGGCTGGAGCTGGATGGGGGGCTGAGCCTGGTGGTGCTGATGCCACGGGGGCCCCTGGAGCCTCTGGAGACCATGGAGGGGGCGCTGGAGCCCCCGACCTTCCTGGCGCTGCTGCGGCGGGCGGCCCGCACCCCGCCCCGGCCCACCGCGCTGTCCCTGCCCCGCCTGCGCCTCGACCTCGACCTGGACGTGGTGGATCTGGTCCACGAAATGGGTAAGGACACCTCTGACGGCACCGGAGGGGCCGGGCGGGCTGCGGGGTCGCATCACTGCCCGTGGGGTGACATTGCTGCCTGCGGGATGGCACGGACCCCTCCCCCGGGGGTCACTTTCCCCAGCGTCCCCAAAGACCACGATGTCCCTGGTGTCCCTCGGTTTCCCCGGAGCCCCCCACCCCCCACCCCCGCGTCCCTGCTGCCCCCCATGTCCCCAGCGCCCCGCATGTCCCCTTGCATCCCAGTGTCCCCATATTACCCCTGCTGTCTCTCGTGTCCCCGGGGGCCCAAATATCCCCCATCCCCCCGGTGTCCCCCACATCCCCGAGTGTCCCCTGGCGCCCCCCGGTGTGTCCCGGTGTCTCCTCTATCCCCAGCGTCCCAGAGCCCCTGCGCCTCGGTGTCCCTGTCCCTCTGGCTTCCTCGGTGTCCCCTCGGTGTCCCCTCGGTGTCCCCGGTGTGCCCGCGGTGCCCCGGTGTGCCGGGGCAGTGGCGCTGAGGCCGGGTGCCGCAGACTTCGGGCTGTTCCTGGACGCGGAGCTGTGCGGGCTGGCGCGGGGCCCGGCGGCGGTGGACACGGCGCGGCACCGGGCGGTGCTGGCGCTGGACGAGGCCGGCGTGGAGGCGGCGGCGGCCATGGCCACCTCGGTGGCCCGCTCGGCCCTGGTGCTGGAGGCCCTGCGCCCCTTCCTCTTCGTCCTCTGGCACAACACCGGCGATTTCCCCGTCTTCATGGGCCGTCTCAGCGACCCCCAGCCCTGACTCTGCCCCTCCTGTCCAGGGCCTCCCTCCTCCCCGCCTCCTCCCGCCCCTCCATCCCCGCCTCCTCCTCTCCCTGCTTGCCTCCTTCCCTCTCTCCTTTACCCCTTTCGGCTCTCTCTCCTCCCATCCTTCCTTCCCTTGTCCCTCCTCCCTCCCTCCCTTCATCCCTCCCTCCCTCCGTCCTTCTTTCCCTCTCTGCATCCCTTGTCCCTCCTTCCTCTCCTCTCCTCCCTCCCTCCCTTCTTTCTCCCTCTCTCCCTCCCATCTCCCCCCTTTCCCTCCCCATCTCCTCGTCCTTCACCCTCCCCAGCTCCCCAGGGCACCAGAGGGTCCCTGCTCCTCCCGTGCCTCAGTTTCCCCGCCAGCTCGGGGTCCCAATAAAGGCACCGACCACCTCCCGCCTCCTGCGTGTGAAGGGGGGAAGGGGCAAGCTGGGGCCACCAGGGATCCCCCCCTCTGTGCCCGGCTGTGTGCCAGGGTGAGCCAGGGCTGGTGGCAGCGCCGGGGGCAGGTGACAACCAGCGCCTTCCTAAAAAACAAAAGCCTTTATTGCCCTAGAAAAGCCCCGCAAGCCCCGCGGCTGGTGCGGCCCGGGGGGCGCAGGGAAGGTGCCAAGGAGGGGGGCACCCAGCGCCAGCCCCCCGTGTGCCCCCCCAGTCCCAGCTGTGCCCCCGCGTCAGTCCCAGCCGTTCTCCTTCACCATGTGCGACATCTCGATGATGAACTTCCCCTCCTTGTACTTCTGGCTGCTCTCGAACGCCTGTTCCTGGGGGGGGACACGGTGTCAGCCCCGCCATGCCCCGACGGGCGCTGCCTTCCCCGGGCTTGGGGGTGTCCGCAGAAAAGGTTTGGGGTGCCCGGGGGTGTCCAGGCGCGGGTTGGGGTGCCCGGGGGTGCTCATGGAAGGTTTGGAGTGCCCAGGCAGGGGTTGGGACCCCCGGGCAGTGCCTGCAGCAGCTGGGGGTCCCAGCCGGGGGGCACTCACGTATTTCCAGCCCAGGGTGGTCTTGCAGCTCTGGCAGAAGATGTCGGCCACCGAGTGCAGCCCCGTCAGCAGCAGCCGCTGCTCAGCCGGGCCGCAGCCCACGTTCACCCTGTGCCGAGAGCGCGGTGTCCCACAGGCTCGGCACACCCAGCCCGGGCACCCCCGGGGACCCCCGGGGACCCCCCGCCATCCCCGGCGCCCGGCACTACTCACACGGAGTTGAACAGGTAGGCACGGCCGTGGCTGCCCTGGAAGGACTGCGGGGACACGGCGGGTGTCACTGCTGGGTCCCCCACGTCCCCCGGCCCCACTCCCTCCACGTCCTCTCTCTCCCATCCCGCAGCACCCCCCGGGGGACACCCGCCAGGTTGGGGACACTGAGAGGAGGAGATGGACCCCTCCGTGGTGGCACCGTGCGGGTCACCGGGCACCACCCGGTGCTTGTGGGGCAGTGCTGGCCACCGTGGGGATGCCCTCACCTCGGGACACCAGGGGGGGACACCCGCCGCGCCGGGGGCAGTGTGAGGGGGAGCGCTGGCTGTCCCAGTGCCACGGCACTGGGGAGAAACCCCACACTCCGGAGAAACCCCACACGCTGTCCCGGGAGCGCCCCGCCGACACGGCAAGGGGGGGGCTCGCACCGTCCCAGCCCGTCCGTCCCCACGCGTGCCCGGGGGCGGCGGCGGCGGCACCTTGGAGATGAGCTCGTCGTGGCGGGCCAGGTGCGCCCGGCAGTGCACGCAGCTGTAGGTGCGGTGGGAGCGCGGCAGGTAGCTGCGGAAGGTGCGCGGCGGCAGGCGGCGGCGGGGCGGCGGCGGCATGGCCGGGGGCAGCGCCCCGGAGGGCACGGCGCAGCCCCCGCACAGCCGCTCGCAGGGGAAGCAGCGCAGCAGCGCGCCCACAGCCGGGCTCGGGGGGCTCCGCCGGGGCCCCCCGGCAGGAGGAGGCGGGGAAAGGGGGGCGGCCTGCGGTGGGGGGAAGGGGGGCGGTGAGGGAAAAGCCCCTCCTCAGGCTCTCCGAGCCGGGGCTGAGAACGGGAGGCTCACGGCAGCGAGGACACCGGGAGAGCCGGGGGGGGCCCGAGGGACGGGGGGAGGCGGGGGCGGCCCAGGGAGGGGTCTGGGGTCTCTTCTCGAAACCTCAGTGAGTCCCGGGGCAGCGGGGGTCCCGAGGGGGGATGCTGGGGGTCCCCGGGGGGATGCCGGGGGTCCTGAGGGGATGCTGGGGGTCCTGAGGGGGGATGCTGGGGGTCCCGAGGGGGTGCTGGGGGTCCTGAGGGGGGAACTGCGGGTACTGAGGGGATCCTGGGGGTCCCCGGGGGGATGCTGGGGGTCCCGAGGGGGGATGCTGGGGGTCCTGAGGGGATGCTGGGGGTCCTGAGGGGGAACTGCGTGTACCGAGTGGGGGGGGAATAGGGAGCCGGAGGAAGGACGATGGGAGTCCCGCCGGATGGGGCAGGATGGGGCTCCTCAGGGGGGGTTGATGGGGGTTCCGAGGGGCGATGCTGGGGGTCCCGAGGGGTAGATCGCGGTTCCCGGGGGGATGACGGGGGTCCCCGGGAGGCGGGAGAGGGCTGGGGGGGGATGTTCGGGGCCGCGGTGAAGGAAGACAGGGGTATGGCTGCAGGGGGGCAGTGCCAGCAGCGCTGGGGGACGGGACGTGGGCTCGGTGGGGTTTGGGGGTCTCGGTGGGGTTTGGGGGTCTCGGGGGGGCACGGTGGGGGGGTACCGGGTTCCGTGGGTTCCCGGTGGGCCGGAGCCGCTCACCGCTCACCGCTCACCGCCCGCCGCTGCCGCCGCCGCTGTCCCCGGGACGGGCGCGGGGGGGCCCTGCGTGCCCGGGGACCGCATCGCGGCACCGTGACTCATCCCGCCGCCGTGACGTCACCGCCGCCACCGCCGCCGTGACGTGACGTCATCGCCCGCCCCTCCGACGTCACCGCCCGCCCGCCGGGTATGCGCTGCGCCCGCCGGAGCCTCCCGGTCCGTCCTGTGCCCCCCGTGGCTACCCCGGCCCCACCGTGGCCTCCGTGGCCGCCCGTCTCCCCGGGTCCCCCGAGTCCCTCCGAGTCCCTCCGTGTCCCCCGTGTCCCCCCATGTCTCTCATGTCCCCCCCGTGTCCCCCGTGTCCCCCCATGTCCCCCCATGTCTCTCATGTCCCTCCCGTGTCCCCCCGTGTCCCTCCGTGTCCCTCATGTCCGCCCACGTCTCTCGTGTCCCCCGTGTCCCCCCGTGTCCCCCCGTGTCCCCCCGTGTCTCCCATGTCTCTCATGTCCCCCACGTGTCCCCCCGTGTCCCCCGTGTCCCCCGTGTCCCCCCCGTGTCCCATGTCCCCCGGGTCCCCGTGTCCCTCCGTGTCCCTCCGTGTCCCTCCGTGTCCCCCCGTGTCCCTCCGTGTCCCCCGTGTCCCTCATGTCCCTCCGTGTCCCCCCGTGTCCCTCCCATGTCCCTCCGTATCCCCCCGTGTCCCTCCGTGTCCCTCCGTGTCCCCCCCGTGTCCCCCCCGTGTCCCCCCCGTGTCCCCCATGTCTCTCGTGTCCCCCCGTGTCCCCCCGTGTCCCCCCGTGTCCCTCCCGTGTCCCTCCGTGTCCTCCGTGTCCCCCGTGTCCCCCGTGTCCCCAGTATCCCTGGTGTCCCCCCCGTGTCCCCCGTGTCCCTCCGTGTCCCTCCACGTCTCTCGTGTCCCCCCCGGGTCCTGCCTTGTCCCCCGTGTCCCCCCCGTGTCCCCCATGTCTCTCGTGTCCCTCGTGTCCCTCGTGTCCCCCCGTGTCCCCCCGTGTCCCCCCCGTGTCCCCCATGTCCCCCCGTGTCCCCCCGTGTCCCCCCGTGTCCCCCCATGTCTCTCATGTCCCCCCCGTGTCCCCCCGTGTCCCCTCATGTCCCTCGTGTCCCCCCCGTGTCCCCCCCGTGTCCCCCGTGTCCCCCCTGTCTCTCATGTCCCCCCCGTGTCCCTCCGTGTCCCCCCCGTGTCCCCCATGTCTCTCGTGTCCCTCGTGTCCCTCGTGTCCCCCCGTGTCCCCCCCGTGTCCCCCCGTGTCCCCCGAGTCGCCCCCGTGAGCTGTAAATCGGGACCGCGTGTCAGTGTCATGTGAGCGCCATGCAAAGGAGCCCGGGCCTCATCCCGAGGGATGGGGAACGGGGGGAGCCCCCCCGGGAATGGGATGCGGCTGGAGGCGGGGCGATATGCAAACGAGATGCAAATGAGCATCAGGAGCCGGGCGAGACACGCCCCCTGCCACGTGATCCGGCCACACCACGTGACCCGGCCGCACCGTGCTCCCCGGCGCCCCGCTCTGACGTCACTTCCGTCGCGGCGGCGGCGGGCCCCGGAGCCCCGCGGCGGCGTCATGGCGGACGATGGCGGCGAGGAGAAGAAGCAGGTGGCCAAGTTCGAGCTGGAGCGGGAGACGGAGCTGCGGTTCGAGGTGGAGGCGGCGCAGACGGTGCAGCTGGAGCTGCTGACCGGCATGGCCGAGGTGTTCGGCACCGAGCTCACCCGCAACAAGAAGTTCACGTTCGACGCGGGCGCCAAGGTGGCCGTGTTCACCTGGCACGGCTGCACCGTGCAGCTCAGCGGCCGCACCGAGGTGGCCTACGTGTCGCGGGACACGCCGATGCTGCTGTACCTGAACACGCACACGGCGCTGGAGCAGATGCGGCGCCAGGCCGAGCGGGAGGACGAGCGCGGGCCCCGCGTCATGGTGGTGGGCCCCACCGACGTGGGCAAGACCACCGTGTGCCGCCTGCTGCTCAACTACGCCGTGCGCCTGGGCCGCCGGCCCACCTTCGTGGAGCTGGACGTGGGGCAGGGCTCGGTGTCCATCCCCGGCACCATGGGCGCGCTGTACATCGAGCGCCCGGCCGACGTGGAGGAGGGCTTCTCCCTCCAGGCCCCCCTCGTCTACCACTTCGGCTCCACCACGCCCGGCACCAACATCAAGCTCTACAACAAGGTGAGTACGGGGGGGTTCCAGAGTTCCCCAGGCTTTGGGGTCTCTGAGTCGCCGGGGTGCCGCCGCCGCTGCTGTTTGGGGAGAGCAGAACGCTTTAGAAGCAGCTGCGGCCTCGTCACCCCTTGCCAGCCGTCGGGTCGGGGTGGGAAGGGAGTCCAGAGCGGGACACGGGGGTGGTTAAGGGGGCTGGAGCAGCTCCCGTGCGGAGACAGGCTGGGAGAGGCGCGGCAGCTCGGCCTGGAGAAGGGAAGGTTGTGTGGTGGGTGACCTCAGAGCAGCCTTCTCCGTCCTGAAGGGCTGCAGGGAAGCTGGAGAGGGATTCTGGTCGGGAAGTGGTGTGATGGGATGAGGAGCAGTGGGTTCACAGTGACAGGAAGGGAAATTTGGGCTGGACATTGGGAAGGAATTCTCTTCCTGTGAGGATGGTGAGGCCCTGCAGGGTTGCCCAGAGAGGCTGTGGCTGCCCCATTCCTGGAAGTGTCCAAGGCCAGGCTGGACAGGGCTGGTGGAAGGTGTCCCTGCTGCCGTGGGGAGCTGGATGGGGTTTCAGATCCCTTCCAACCCGGACCATTCTACAATTCCAGGATTTTGCCCCGGGTGGCCGCCCAGAGCCGAGGCCTTGAGGGCACTGAGGGAGCTGGGGAGAGCCTGGGGACCCCTCTGAGACACTGAGTCTCTTTGAAACATTTAAAATAAGTCCCTCTTGAGCATTTAAATTGAGCTTTTCTTAAACATTCAAGCATTAAGAATTTAGTTAAAAGATTAGAATGGGTTTAAGAAGCAAACACAGCAGAATTTAAATAAGGAAATTGATGATTAAGCGAAGAAACTGAAGCTGGAATAAACTCCTCAGGTCTGGGAACTGATTATTGGTTATCTGATGTTGTTCAGCTGGGCTGTAGCAAGAATTTGCAGAGGAAGGGCCAGACATTTATTTAATTATACACTTATAATTAATTATTTATATATATTACATATATATATATACATAACTTATATAATTAACAGTTAAAATATTCCATTATTATGGAATGGGATCATTATTGATGATCCCATTCCAAACCTGTTTAGGGACAGGAACTGGGAGTTCTCAAGGCCATAGGTATTGTTAAAAATTAAGGAGGTAAAAAGGTCATAGTGAGGAAGAAGAGTTACTTCATCCAACGAGGGACCCCTCCCATAATTATGAGACCACCGACCCATTTCATAGAGAGAGCTGCACATGCTTAATGACTTTTTAGCTAATTTCCACACGAAGCGGGGAATGGGCGGTGTCTATGCTATAAATATGTATTTTTATTTTGAATATTTAGAACTTTGGTGGATAAGTAGACTCCGGATTGCTTTGTAATCTGGGAGCTGTGCTTCTGGAGCGATCCTCACAGCTTCCCGGCGCTGGAATAAACACACCCTTTCTAACCCAAATGAGTTAGAGAGTCTTTGTCCAGCTGGGCATCGGTATTAGATCCATGTCCACAGTTTAAGAAATCACCTGCTGATTGGTTTAAATTCCGTGAATCGCCACCAGATCACGTCGTGCCTGGCCGAGGTCTTCAACCAGCGGTGCGAGGTGAACCGGCGGGCGTCGGTGAGCGGCTGCGTCATCAACACCTGCGGCTGGGTCAAGAGCTCGGGCTACCAGGCGCTGGTGCACGCCGCCTCCGCCTTCGAGGTGGACGTGGTGGTGGTGCTGGACCAGGAGCGCCTCTACAACGAGCTGAAGCGGGACCTGCCGCACTTTGTGCGCACCGTGCTGCTGCCCAAGTCCGGCGGCGTGGTGGAGCGCTCCAAGGACTTCCGCCGCGAGTGCCGCGACGAGCGCATCCGCGAGTACTTCTACGGCTTCCGCGGCTGCTTCTACCCGCACGCCTTCGACGTCAAGTTCTCCGACGTCAAGATCTACAAGGTGGGCGCCCCCACCATCCCGGACTCGTGCCTGCCGCTGGGCATGTCGCAGGAGGACAACCAGCTGAAGCTGGTGCCGGTGACGCCGGGCCGGGACATGGTGCACCACCTGCTGAGCGTCAGCACGGCCGACAGCCCCGACGACAACATCTCCGAGACCAGCGTGGCCGGCTTCATCGTGGTCACCGGCGTCGACCTGGAGCGCCAGGTCTTCACCGTGCTGTCCCCGGCCCCGCGGCCCCTCCCCAAGAACTTCCTGCTCATCATGGACATTCGCTTCATGGACCTCAAGTAGGGGAAGGGCGGGATCTGCCTCCTCCTCCTCCTCCCTCTCCCTGTCCCCCCCCAGCGCGGTGTGACGCCGGGGCAGCGCCGCCCCTCAGGTTTTATACTTTTTTGTACAGTTTGCTATTAAATCTGGAAGCCTTTGCCGCTGCTGAGCGTTTGCTGAGGGTGGTGAGGGGGGCGGGGATGGCGGGTCCCGGGCTCCCCCCGCGCCCGCGGTGCGCGGTGCCCGCTCCGGTGCGCCTCCGTTCGCCCCCCGGCCCCCCCCGGCGGCCCCGGTGTGTGGTACGTCCCGCGCACGCGCCGAGGCTCCCGCTCTGGCCCCGCCCTCCGCGGCGGGAGCGCGCGCGCCCGGTGCGCGGGCCCTCTCCTCCCCGCGCATGCGCGCGGGCGCCGGCGGGGCGGGGCGGCGGGCGGCGGCCAATGGGAGGCGCGCGGGGGGGGCGCGGTGCGCAGGCGCGCGCGTGACGTCCCGCCCGCCGCAGCCGCCGCCGCCGCCGCCGCCGTCCGTGCCCGGAGCCGCCGCCGCGCGCGGGCCTCCCGCCGGTGAGTCACGTGCGCCGCCCCCGCCCCGCCGGGACCCGCCGCGCCGCCGCCCCGCCGCTGCCCCGCGCCCCGAGCCCGGGCTCGGCCGCGGCCGCCCCCGCCCCGCCGCTGCCCCCGCGGCTCCCGCCGTGGGCCGTGCTCCGGTGCCCCCTCGCCGCGCCGCGGACTCTCCCGGCGGGCGCCGAGCCCTGCCCGTCCCGTCCCTCCGGCGGCGGCCCCGCTCCGCCGTTCCGCACGGCCGCCCCTGCCCGATGGCCGCGGTGCCTGTGCACGGGAGCGCCGCTTCCTCCTGCCCCGGCTGCCCTGCCCGCGGCCCCGCCGGCACCGAGCCGGGCGTTCTGCCGTGCGGCGGGCAGCGGGGTGAGCGCACCGGAGCGGGGCTCGTCCCCGCGCCTGGAAAGCGCCCGAGACCGGGGAGCGGCCGCAGGGAGCGCCCGGGGCACTGGTTCGCCGTCCCGCACCCGGCCCGTCCCCGCTGCCCCCGGGAGCCGCGCGGCTTCGGGGCACCGGCGCCCGGCCCCTGCGGGGGACCCCAGCCCGCAGCACGGCCCCTCCTCACGGCACAGTCCCTGCTCCCGGGGCACGCTCCCGGCTTTGGGGGCACCGGCAGCGCTCCAGCTCGGCCTCTCCTCAGAATTCCCGGACTCCCGAGCACCCGAGCTGTGCGTGTCCCCAGCCCCGGGGTGCCGCCGCCGGGGGACCGCCTGTCCCGGGTCTCCCCGGGGCTCCGGGAAGTGGCTCCCCCGGATCCGCCGGCCCCCGCCCCGGCACAGAGCTGGGTTTGGGCTTTAGGGAAGCGGGGTTCTCTGCGCCGGGGGCTGCCCGGGATTTTGGGGGCGTGTAAAGTGCAACCGGAGCCTTGTCCCGGTCAAAGGCAGAGTTATCTTGGAGCCTCTTTCTGAGCTTAATCCAGTTACCAGCCTCCCTCCGTCGGGCTCAGGTGCTGCTTTGGCAGAGGTTTATTCCCCTTGGTTCCCCAGGCCGGGAATGGAGAGGGCGGTGATTGAGTGGGTGCAAGGGGAGACCTCGAAATTCCCTGTGCGGGGCCTGTCTGGGGGCATTCCCGCCTGTCGCTGTGCCCGGTGTGTCCTACCTAAGGCAGTGAGGAGGGGCTGGGGCTGTCCTTGCTCGCTGTGGGGCCCGTTGGGACGCGGCCTCGATGGACGAGGCATTGTTCCTCCTGCTTTGCCCATAAAATGGGGCTAATCCCGTGTAAACCAGCGGGATGGGCTGGGGAAGGAGGATGTAAGCCCCGGGCAGGAGATAAGCACGGAGTGATTCCAGCCTTCTGCCTGTCTGCGGTGGAGTGTTTCTCCATGTTCTTTGTTGATCCCTCTGTACATCCACCTGGGAGCAAGGCGGGTGTGCGGGATGCACCTGGAGCTGGACACACACTGCTGTGCATCCTCCTTTGGAGCTCAGAGCAGGGAAGTGTCCCCAGACCGCCCCGTCGGGGCAGGTGCTCCTCTTGGGACACAGGGAAGTGACCGGTGGGGGTCTCATGCTGGCATTGCTCTGGCCGCAGTGCCAGGTGTGGGAAAATTTCTGCTTTCCTTGATGGATTTTGGAGTGTGAAGTGTGAGCGGCTGGTTGTGCAAGGACAAGGTGAGCAGAGGGAGGAGGGAGTCCTTGTTCCATGGGTGCCCCTCACTCACAGTGCCAGGCGGCGAGCTCTGGAATGGCTCTGTGGAACTCTGGGGTGCAGCTGATCAAAACAAAAAGTGGGAGCAGGTAAAGCACATCCCGTCTCCGTGCAGCCCTGGATCTGCCCTGTCTGGGAGTTGCCTCACGTGGAAGGAATTGTTTGTGCGTTTGCCCCGTGCCATGGGAACTGGGCTGGATCGGGGCAGGTCAGGAGCCGCGGATCCCGGCGAGTGACGCAGGTTTGGGAGCCGGTAACCGGGAGGGAATTCTGTCCTCCCTGTGCCATGGGATCCGGTCCCAGGCGGTGGCGGGAGCCGCGTGGTTGGTGCCGAGGTGCATTTCCTCCTTCCCGGGCAGGAGCAGAGCAGAGAGCAGAAGTGAGGGAGGAGGGAATGTTGGGAGCTGAAGACACTGTGTGTCCCCATCCCAGCAGAGGTAGGGAGGGCCTGGCTCATGCTCCAGAGGGGACAAGCCATGGAGCACCTGGCCACGTGTGGAAAGGCTGGAGAGGGGCTGGAGCAGACAGGCAGGAAGGGGAGTAAAAAGAGGAAATCAGCGAGGCTTTACAGGGCCTTGACCCAAGAAAAGGAGACGCAGGCTCAAAGCAATGGAAGGTGGCAGCAGTCGTGCTTGCACATATCCCGAGGGAGGGAATTTGGAATTAAAAGAAATCCCCAGAAACGGAGATGAAAGGAAACAGGAGCAGCTCCCCTGTATGAGTGGAGAGAAACCCTGGAGAGTGGAGATGGCTGCTCTGGAGGTGGCTGAGCAGAGCGGAGCTGGGAGAGTGCTCCGAAAAGGAGGAGCTGGGATGGGAAAACCAGGTGGAATTTCTGAGGGAGAGGGAGGGGGGAGTGAGCAGTGACACAGGCGCTGGGGGAGGAAGGAGCAGGGCAGGTCTGGAGGAGCAGCGGGAGAGGAGGAGTTGCTGGGCTGGAATTGGCAGAGGGAAAGGAATGGGAGGCAAGAGCAGAGCCCGTGTAGGCCACAGGTAAGCAAGATGAGTTGGGGGCTCTTTGGAGCAGGGAAGTCCGTGAGGGGCCTTTGTGGATGGGGACAAAGTGGCCAGAGAGATGGAGGCTTTGGGGCAAAGCTGGAGGGAAAGGAAGGGTCGGATGGCCAGAGGTGGGCAGGGGAAAGGGGATGGCTGGGAAAGAATGTGTGTGTTTGGGAGAACTGTGGCCTGAATTAGTGCAATCTGTGGGAATTTGGGGTGAATTTTCCTTGTGTTTCTCCTGGACCCCTTAAGGATTGCGGAGCAGAGATCCCGGCACACTGTGCTGAGCTTTGACAGCTTCTGCCCAGGCCTGTGCAGCAGGGCTGGGGCTGGGGAGCCCTGCGGGGTCTCAGCCCGTCGGGGGGATCGGGAAGGCATTCCCAGAGCAGCCTGATGGCTCTGGGAGCCGGGACGGGCTCGGCAGCCTCCTGTTTGATGAGTTGTGGAGTTATTCCGGGCACAGGCGGCTGGAGCAGGGATGCATTTGCATCGCCTCTCGCTGGGGCGTCACTAATGACGGCGCTGGGGCTCTCCCCCGGCTCACGGGCCTGTCCCACGGGTACCTGATTCCACGGGGAGCTGGCTCCGGCACGCACAGCTCCGCAGGGATCGCCCCGTGGAAGGGCTGGAGCGCCTGGATCTCCGGCTGGAAGGGCTGGGGCAGAGCAGGGCCGCGAGAAGCATGCCCGTGGCGGCCTGCGAGGGCAGGGTGGGGATCTCCGGAGGAGGAATAGGAGGAGGAATATCAGGGAACAGCCCCTTCTGCCTGGCAGCGTCTGTTTGAACCCGAGGTGTGGCCGTGCCTCCATGGCGGAGCGTTCAAAGGGCCGGCTGCTCTGGGAGCAGATTGCTCCTGCTAAAGCAATCAGCCAGGCCTGGACTTCCGATAGCCCATCCCTGGAGCTGCTCGTGGGCTCGGCTCCGCGGGGTGTTGGGCTCGTCCCCGAATAGGCAGAGCAGGGCTGGGAAACTGCTGCTCTCCAGGGAGCTCTGTCCCTGCCACGGAAAACAGCTTTCCCCGGTGTCACTGCTCAGTTTGCTCTGCTCAGGAGCTGCTGCCAGGTGAAACCTGCACATTCCCGGCTGGGCAGGGCATCGGCCCCACGTTTCCTCTCGCTCCCAAGGGCAGGGAAACCTCGGGGTGGGAAGTTGGGCTTCGGCCCTGCAGAGGCCGGGCGGCGGGAGCGGTTCCTGGGTGAGTCAGCCGGGGTGGCTGACGCCGTGAGCCGGGGCTGAGCCCACTTGATGGTAACACATCCTTGTCATTAAACCTGCCTTTAATTGGGTGCCGCCACTCTCCCAAACCTTCACCCGCGTTTAGTCAGCGCTGGAGAGTTCCCTGCCCGCCCCGAAGGAGAAACTGGGGAGGCAGAGAAAGCTGGAAGGGAGAAAGGAGCGAGCTGTGGGCTCTGTGCGGACCAGCAGCGCTGCGGAGGCAGCCGGGGGAGGGTGGGTGACAGACGGTGACAGGCTGAGGAGTGCTGGCTGTGGCAGCAGGAACTGGTGGGATGTGGTGGATGATGGGCTTGTGGCTGCTTGGGGCAGGTCAGGGCCATGGACAGGGACACCTTCCACTATCCCAGGTTGCTCCAAGCCCCATCCAGCCTGGCCTGGGACACTGCCAGGGATGTGACATCCACAACTCCTCTGGGCACCCTGTGCCAGGGCCTCGCCACCCTCACAGGGAAGGATTTCTTCCCAATATCCCATTTAACCCTGAGCTCTGTCATTTCAAGTCCACTCGCCCTTGTCCTGGCACTACAGTTCCTGATGAACCCAGATCTGCAAAGGCCACCTCTGATCATGGGGCTGGTGTTTTCCATGGGCCTCTCCTGTCTCCTGCCCTCCAGGGAAGGGGATGAGATTCCTGGGTGTCCTTTCCTGCTGTGGTCTCCACCCTCATGGCAAGTCCAGGAGCCTCTGCTCAGGCCCTGCTCCTCAGGGAGCCAGCACTCGCTGGCACTGGGATTTGAGCTGGAGCTGCAGGAAGGAATTGATGGGGTCCTTCCAGTCCTTCCAGGTCTCGGGGTGGGTTTCTTGGTGGTAGAGGGGGTGGCTTGGAATTCCCACAGCAACCAGTGCCCGTGGGCTGGGACGGGAGACGCCTTGACCAGGCTGCTGTGGCTAATGACAGCCGGCTCCGTCCCTTCTCTCGCCATGCTAATTCCTCTTGTTGTTTTTCCAGGTGAGCTGTGGCGCACCAGACATCGAGTTTTAATGGTTTTATGTAGTTTTGTTTAAAAGACGGATGGATGAATGAAGAAGGATTTTAACCAAGGAAGGGGGAGGGAAGAATGGAGCTGTTTGGAACAAGCTGAGGTTTCCCCCCGCAGTGCCCAGGCCATGGGTAAGACAGAGCTGCTCAGCACCACTTCCACCCTTGGGTGTCTGCTGGGGCTGTGAAGGCACTCCCTGAATGCCCCCTTCCCGTCCACCTGCTGGGAAATGGTTGCTGCAGAGAAGATTTAATGAAATTCCTGTCGCTCCCCAACCGCCAAGTGGATACTGAGGCCGTGGAAGGGCCCGGGGGGTCAGGAGAAAGGAGCAAGTAGGAAAACCCACAATCCGCCAGACCTTCCCCTCCGCCCCCCTCGAAAGAAAGGATTTACAGCTCAACCTTGCACCAGCTGTTCCTCGGTTTTAACAGACAAGAGAGAAATAAATAAAATTAAACGGCCACCGCCAGCCAGCCCCAGATCTTGGTGAAATCAGGGAGAGTGTTTCCGTGACCCCTCTGGCGAGGGGAGGAGGAGGAGGAGGCACGGCAGCGCTGTGAGGAAGCTGGGATTGCTTGGAGACCACCCCCTCCTCCCGTGCGGCACCGGGGGCTGCGGCACCGCAGAGGTGGATTAAAAAGGAGAAGTGGCTTCCCTGAGGCTGCTGGAGTGGCTTTTTTGCAAGGAGTCTGCTGATCCTGTGCTCTTCCCAGGGTGCTGGCCGGGTGGGAAGCGCCCTGCCCGAGCCTGGGGAATTCCCTCTCTCCAGAGCCTGCCTGTCGGAGTCCTGCTCCCTGTGGGCTGTTGCCTGGACCGAGGCTTGGAAGGGCTCTCAGCATTCCCGCTCCAACGGTTGTTCTGAACCCAGATCCCCTCCTCTGTTGCGAATTTTTAATGTTTTTAACCCTCCTTCCCTGCACCCGCGAGCTCTCGAGGGGCAGAGCCTAGGGCGGGCTCCTCTCCTGGGCCTCCTGCTCCAGACCCTTCTCCGGACTGTCCGCCCCGGTCAGAGCTCGCCCCGGGAGCAGGCGCGGGGGTAGGGTAGGGGTCGGCCCCTGTCCCCCTCCCCTTCTCATCCTGCTCTGAGTCCCCTGGGGCCTGGGCTATGCTGCGGGGCGGACCCCCCACCACAGCTCCAACATGCCAGCAGCCTCTGGAAAGAGATTCAAACCCAGCAAGTACGTCCCGGTCTCCGCTGCTGCCATCTTCCTAGTGGGAGCCACCACCCTCTTCTTCGCCTTCACGTGAGTCCCAGCTGCTCGGCCAGAGCAGGGAGGGCCGGGGGGGGGCACAGGGGAGAGGAGCTGGGATTTCCTCCCAGAGGGAAGGGGGGTATTGTGCTCTGGGAGCCGCAGCGGGAGCCATTTCACTCCATGAGCCCACGGTCAGCTGGGCTGGGAGCTGGTTTGTGACCTGTGGGTGGAAAACGCATGGATCACTTTCTCCTTTGGAGCTGGGCAGGGTGAATTGGTGGGCTGGGGCAGGACACGTGTTATTTTTAGTTTCATAATCGATTCGTGAGCCACAAAGGAAAGTTCAGGGAGGAGAACTCTGACCCCTGTGCGGATCACTCGATGTGATCTGTCCCTTGCCCTGGGGCAACGAGGGTTCCATGTCCTTGGAGAGGGCCCCAGGGAAATGGCCAGCAGGTCACTGGGGCCTTGGGGAGGTCCACCGGGCTGGGAGATGGTGCTGGAGAGGCGTGGTGAGGTCCTTGGGCTGCTGCTCTTCCCTGCCCGGTGCCACGTGCCTCGGTGACGTGCCCAGGGGGGTGACGGAGGGGGGCAGGACCTCGAGGTGCTGAGGGAGCCCGGCACAGAGTGGCTCAGCCAGGCTGGCACCGTGGCACGGTGTGCCAGGCAGGAATGCCAGAGCCCTGCGGCTGGAATGGCTACCAAATCCCGCGGGGCATCCCCGGGGTCTCAGCGGGTTTGTGCTCGGGCTCCTGGCAGGGTGCTGGAAGGGCGTGCATCCTCTGCTTCAGGGAGCCTCTCCCACTCCCGGGGCTTTTCCTGCTGGGGCCACAGGGATCAGCTGGAGGTGCAGGAGGCCGAAGGGACGGGTGCCGTGGCTGCTGCCGCTGCCTGGGACGGAGCCATTGGTGGTGGGAAGGTCACCGTGGCTTTGGCAGCCACCGGGGCAGGGGCAGGGGAGCTTGAGGGCCAAAGAGGGGAGCGGGGCTGGTTCTCCCCGTGCAGCGCCCGGGGCAGCTGGCGGTGTCACTCAGCAGCGTGTGGCCATCCCCCACTGGGACACCGAGCGGGCACCAGGCTCCCAGGCTGGGGTTTGGCTGCTCCAGGCTGCCAGGTGCCTGTGGAAGTCGCTGGCTCGCTCCCGTGCCACGGGGATGAAGGAGAAGCGGAGGGGAGCTGTTGGTGCCCTCCCAGCTGTGTGTGCCAGCCCGTGTGTGACCGGGGGGGACAGGCTGGCTCTGCCCTGGCACGGTGCCTGCCGGACAGCTGGACCCTGAGCCCATCCCCGCCACGGGCGCGAGCGGTGCCGGGAGCAGCCGCTTATCAGCGGGCGGTGAGAGGCAGCGCCGGAGCCGGCGCCGCGGAGCAGGTTTGGCCGGGGCAGGAACACCTGGGCAGGTCGCTGTAATTGCAGGTCAGCGATGTTGTTTATCCTCCTTCAGAACATCCCATCAAACCCCGGGCACAGCGTTCACACGGGGCTCGGCCTCAAGGGAGCTGCGCTGCTCCCGGCGGGATGGTTCCCTTGGGACAGCGTCCGCCTGGTGCTGGGGCGGGATGGCAGGGACGCGGGGCTCGAGATTTGCCTCCTGCGTGGTCCTGGGGGCCACTGTGCCCCTTCCCCGCCTGGCCAAGGACAGCCAGAGTGGCTGCTGACCCCCTTCCCACTGCCAGCACCCGTCCTAAGGCTCATCCTTCGGGAAGTGCACTGGAAGCTGTAAGGACGGGCTCTGGGAGGCCTCCCCTGAACAGGGAGCAGCCCGGGCTCAGCACGGCTCTTAAGGCTCCAATTGTGTTGCTTCCAGCCTATCCACTGGACGGCTTTTGGTCCATCCAGGATTTGTGTCTCTGGGCCAAGAACTCTCTTTGATTGATTAATTTAATTAGGAGCTGCTGCTGAGCACGTGGCCGTGGAAATGAAGTCGGTTGCACTGGAGGGAGGGGCAGCAGGAGAGAGGGAATGTTCCCGCTTCCCCCTGGGATGAGTGGGGGTCCCAGGCTTGCTGGGCTCTGAGACAGGTGCTGATTTAGGATGGAAGTTCCCCCTTGGGGTCCATTTGTCCATTCCTGTGTCTCCCCACTGGCCAGGCCCAGCTCCTGGTGCCGGTGGCTCTCAGGTTCCCTGTGCCCTCCCTGGGGCTGGCAGTGCTACTGGGACAGAGTGCCATGCGCGCTCCCAGTCGGATCCAAACTTGTGTGAGGGTCAGGATGAGCAGGGATTGTGTTTGTGCCTCGGAGAGCCCGTGGGTCAGAGCCCCGGGGCACAGGCCGGGAGGGAAGGCTGTGCCCCGGGAGAGCGCAGGGGATGAGGGGCTGGGGAGGGGACGCCAGCAGGGAGGGACAGGCTTCTCCGGGCATGACTGGTGGCAGAACGCCCGTGTCTCGCATCCCGCTGTGACTCATGGTGCCCGAGGTTCCCCGAGTCCTCTCATGTGCTGCCAGGGACAAGTCCCGACAGCTCCTGTGGCCATGAGCCTGTTGCATCCCGATCCCGAGGGGGAGCCCGATGGGTGCTGCGGGACCTGCGTGGCCGGCGCCGTGGGGAGGAGCCTCCCTCCTGCTCCTGCTCCTGCTCCTGCTGCTGCTGCTCCTGCTCCTCCTGCCCTGCGTGTCCCGCGGTTGAGGCAGGGCCTGCAGCCTCCGTTCAGGAGAGCAAAAGGCAGGAACACATCTCTCTGCTGATAAGGAGGTTCCCTCAGGGATGGGCAGCACCTTTGCTCCCTTGGGAGGACCCTGCTCCCTCCCGAGGGCGGGGTTGGTCCCAGGAGGTGACTCCCTGCCTTTGGGGTCACCAGCATGGTGCCAGCGGGTGGTTTGGCTCCGTGGGGATTCCCACCTTCCTCCCTCCCTCCCTGCCACAGCACAGGGGTCCCTGGGCGATGGGAGCCAGGAGGGCAGAGGGTCCTGGTGTTCCCTGGGGAGGGTGCTGTGCTTGCCCTGCCCGTGAATCCCACCCAGGGGGTGTTGTCGGTGTGTCTGAGCTCGGGGACCTGCTGGTCCCTGTCCTGCCCCGGGAGCTCTGTGTCCCTCCAGGAAGGCCTGGCTGCTGGGACAGCACAGAGCTGTTCCCTTCCCCCTGGTGCTTCCCTCTCTGCCTGCCCCAGCGCTTTCCGAGGCAGCCGGGTCCTTCCCTGCCTCCCTGGGCTCTGTCTCTCTGGATCCAGGCTGTGTGCTTGGCTCAGCCTGGCTGTTGGCTGTTCCCTGTGTGGGATGGCTGCCCGGGCATGGGTCTTCATGGCTCCCCTCCATCTCTTTCAAGGAAAGGTTTGGGCTGGGATTTCCCTTCCTGGAGAGAGGAGCTCCTTCCGCAGGGTTTCTGGAAGGGCATTTCCTACTTTTAGGGCTTCTCTGAGCCTCCTGCTCCTCTCTGTCCAGCAGAGAGCAGAGCCAGGGAGGACTCCTCTCGAGTGGAGTAGTTCAGCTCAGGGACATGGGGTCCTTGGTTCTGGTGTGTTCTCCCTCTCTACAACCCCCTGACAGGAGGGTGTGGCCAGGTGAGGCTGGGCTCTTCTCCCGAGGAACAAGTGATGGGAAAGAGGAAGCGGCCTCAGGTGGTGCCAGGAGAGGTTTGGTTTGGATGTTAGGGAAAATTTCCTCATGGAAAGGGTTGTTCAGCCCAGGGCAGTGGTGAAGTCACGAAAAAGCATGTGGCTGTGGCACTTGGGGACATGATTCAGTGGTGGCCTTGACGGTGGTGGGGAAGCAGTTGGAATCGGTGATCTTGGAGGGCTTTTTCAACCTGAACAATTCTGTGATTCCATGGCTGTCTGATTCTTCCCTTCTCGGGTTGAGGCCTGGTGCTGTCACGTAGGTCCTGTGCCTCCAGCGCTGCTCTCTGAGGGTTTTGGGGCACGGATGGGAGAGGACTCCTCCTCTCCAGCCCGTCCCAGCTGCGGAGAATCCGCCTGGCTGGCTCCCAGCGGAGGCGGCAGGGCCGGCACGGCCGGTGCCGAGCGTGGAGCCGCTCCCCAGCCCGGGGCAGAGCTCGGGGGCCGGGCCGGGGGATGCCATCCCAGGAGGTGCCATCCCGGTGGATGCCATCCTGGGGCATTGCCATCCTGGGGGATGCCGGCCTGATAGGGAGCAGGGAGGCAGCGCCCAGGGTGCCCAGCAGGGCGGCTCCTGAGGAACGCAGGGGGAAGAGGCTTTGGGGAAGATGGTTTGCAGGAGAAGCTTGGTGTGCTGTATGGGGCCTGGAGGGGCCAGAGAGGACGAGGAGGAGGAGGAGGAGGAGGAAGAAGAGGAGTGTGCTGGGTGGCTTGGCCATGCTGTGCTCCTTGCCAGGATCTCCTGCAACCAAAGGTCTGCCCTCCTGCTCTCACCCCTGTGCCTGGATGGGGACAGCCTCAGCCTTGGCCTGTGGGAGCAGGTCCCACTGGTGATTCCCAGCCTCCCTGGGGCACGGAGCAGTGCCCGGTGCTGGGAGCGCCCTGCCCGCCTCGCCCTCTGTGCTGCCAGGTGTGTGCCAGAAGGGTGTGCCCGCTCCTCCTGCCCTGCCCGGGGCATTCCCCCCTGGCACAGCCGCTGCTCCTCACCCGGGGGTGCCCCCCTGCCCTCCTCGGAGCCCTGAACTGGGACAGAGCCCTGCCCCAAGGGCTCCTTCCCAGCCGGAGCCTCGCCGTGGCTCCCAGAGCTGCCGTGACAAGGACGGGGCTGCCTCGCCCGGCGACGGGACCCGTCCCCGCGGGTGGTGGTGGAGGAGGGGACGGGGCCAGTGCCTGCCCCTTCACCCCAACCTGTGGGGGATTACAGTGCTGGCACCATATGTCGCCCTGCCCGCCCAGCCCCGCACTGCTCCGGCCACCTAAATCCATCGGCACTTAGCCGGGTGGGGGGAAGAGAGGGACAGATGCTGCCCTAGATCTGCGGGATTAAATCCCAGCAGCAAAGCAGATTAGGGAATTACGCTGGCGCCTGCAAGGGGGAAGCCCGCTGGGGAAAGAGGGAGCAGGGTGATTCCCTTGCTGCGCTCCCACGGGCCTGGTGCAGGAGCTGGGTGCTGGCTGGGGTCCCTGTGTCCCGCTGGAGCTGTCTCTGGGATGTGAGGGGCACGAGTAGCTCTGGAGGCCCCAGAGCTGGTGCTGGTTTCATGTCCCCTCACAGGATCCCTTCTGCCCAAAGGAGCTGGTGGGGCACAGGGAGGGCCACGTGCAGGTGCTTTCTGGCGGGTCCCCTGGGTGCCTCCCATGCCATCGGCCTGGTTTTCCCTGTTCCCAGCACCAGTGGGGTCCCAGAGGGGAATTTGGCTCCCTGATGGATGCCTGGAGCATGTCCCACTGTGGCCCCCAGGTGCTCCCCAGGCCGGGATCAGGCTGTGCTGTAGAGGTGGCTCCAGTTTGGGTGTGGGATGCACAGCTGGGAGCCCCTGGGACAGTGGGAGGCGGTGGGAGGACTCAAGCGAGGGGTCCGAGGTCTCAGGGCTGCTGTGCCCACAGGTGCCCGGGGCTCAGTCTCTACGTGTCCCCAGTCATCCCCGCCTACAATGCCGTCGTCTTCCTCTTCGTGCTGGCCAACTTCAGCATGGCCACCTTCATGGACCCAGGCATATTCCCGCGAGGTGAGTCTGGCTCCGGCCGGGAAGAGCTGCCTCCTTGCGCCCTTCCTCCGAGGCACAGCGGATTTCTAGGCTCTAGGAGGCTGGCGAGGATCCCTCCTCGTCCTGCCCCATGGGATCATGCACTACAGTGGTGGCAGCTCTGGGTTCAGCACCCCATGTTGGGCCCCTGGAGCTTGGGCAGTGTCAGGATGCCGAGGCAGGGCCTGGGCCCGTGTTTGGGGGTCCCTGGCTGCCGGGTGATGGGAGGGTGGTGCTGGGAGCTTTCGGCTCGGGCGGGCAGGGGCTGGCTGGGCCCTGACGCCGTGCCGGGATGTCCCCATCAGCTGAGGAGGACGAGGACAAGGAGGACGATTTCCGGGCCCCGCTGTACAAGACGGTGGAGATCAAGGGCATCCAGGTGCGCATGAAGTGGTGCGCGACCTGCCGCTTCTACCGCCCGCCGCGCTGCTCCCACTGCAGCGTCTGCGACAACTGCGTGGAGGTGAGGAGCTGCCGGGGCCTCCGCCAGCCCCGCGCCGGGCACGGAGCCCCGGGAGCGCCCCCTCACCGCGCCCCATCCCTGGCAGGAGTTCGACCACCACTGCCCCTGGGTCAACAACTGCATCGGGCGGCGCAACTACCGCTACTTCTTCCTGTTCCTGCTGTCGCTCACCACGCACATCATGGGCGTCTTCGGCTTCGGGCTGCTCTACGTCCTGTACCAGGTGGAGGAGCTGTCCGGCGTCCGCATGGCCGTCACGTATCCTGCGGGCAGTGGGAGCGGGCAGGGGGCGGTGGGGGCCGGGCGGGCGCGGTGCCCAGCGGGGCTGTGGCTGCTCCTTAGCCGGCTGTGGCACAGGATGGTGGTGATGTGCGTGGCCGGGCTCTTCTTCATTCCCGTCGCTGGCCTGACGGGCTTCCACGTGGTGCTCGTGGCCAGGGGCCGCACTACCAACGAACAGGTATGTTCAGGGGTTACAGGGGCACTGCTGGCCTGGCCAGGCCACCTACGGATACATTTTGGGATTTCCCGGGAGAGGATGGGTGTGCATGGGCTGGATTGAAGCTGGGGGAGGCCCCTGAGCTGGGGGGAGGTGAAGCACAGAGTGACTGAGCAGCAGCTGCATCCATGGGGGTGCAGTCAGAGGATGGAGCTGGGCGAGTGCTTCTGGAGGCCAGGTGGTGAAGCTGAGGAGACCCTACCCCCTCAGGGTTAGCTGAGCACTGAGACAGGGAGTGGGAAAAGGAGCGGGATCTCAGAGCATCCCCGTGCTGGGAGGCTGTCCTGAGGGAGCTGGCATGGCTGGCTGTGACAATCCTTTATCCCGCAGGTGACGGGCAAGTTCCGCGGGGGTGTCAACCCCTTCACCAATGGTTGCTGTAAGAACGTCAGCCGGGTCCTCTGCAGCTCCCCGGCCCCCAGGTGAGCCCGGGCTCTGCATCCCCGGAAAAGCTGCTCCATCCTGGGTTCTAGGCCGTGACCTTCCTCCCACCTCCTCCCCAGATACCTCGGGCGCCCGAAGGCCGAGCAGACGGTGCTGGTGAGACCCCCCTTCCTGCGGCCCGAGGTGTCGGACGGTCAGATCACCGTCAAGATCATGGACAACGGTATCCAGACAGAGCTGAAAAGGACGAAGGTGAGGAAGGTGGGGACCAGCGCTGCCTGCACTGGGGCCCTCCACGGAGCCCAGGGGTGCAAGCCTGCATCCGTGAGTAGAGAACCGAGTGAGCCTGGTCACGTTCCCTGTCCCCCTCCGTGTCGTCTTGTTCTATGTCCCCGCGGGATGGGAACCGTCCCCCTCCCATGTGGCAGCGGCCACATGAGGCTTTGCCCCCTCCATTGCCCTTACTGGTCCCGTCCTTCCCCGCCCAGCACCCTCTGGAGGTTCCCCCTCCTTGGCACTTCCAGCACCCACCGGGGGCACGCGCCGCCCCCTGTTCTGTCGGATGGCCCGGGAGGCAGCGGGAGCCCCCAGCACCGCTGCCCGTGCCCTGCCTGCCCGGGAGGGGCTGAGGCCTCGGCCCCTCCTGATCCCGCCTGCGCTTTGTCTCTGCAGTCCAAGGGGAGCCTGGAGGTGACGGAGAGCCAGTCTGCTGACGCCGAGCCGCCACCCCCACCTAAGCCCGACCTCAGCCGCTACACGGGCCTGAGGACACACTTAACCCTGGCCACCACTGAGGGTAAGGAGGGCACCAGGGCCCTGGCAGCCACTGGGAGGGGAGCCCAGGGCTGCGCCAGGCAGGCCAGGAGCCAGGGCCGTAGGCAGCTTTAACAGGCTGCAGGGCAGACCCGGAGCACATCGGCATTCCCGGGCCCGGTGTATGTGGCCCCTTGCACTCGGAGAAGCCTGCGGGATGCTCCCAGCCAGCTCTGCTCTGCCGGAGGCCGAGCCGAGCCAGCGCGGCGCTGTCCGGAGCCGCCGGGAGCTGTGCCTTGCAGCCACCACGCTGCCAGGATGGAGGAGGCGAAGCGGTGGCGGGCCTGGCTCGGCAGCACAGCGCGTCTGCGGCCGGCTCCGTGTGGGCCTGGCCAGAGGTGGGACGTGATGGGCAGAGCCTGTGGCAGCTGCTTCCCGCAGCAGCTGGAGACCCCGCAGCTCTCCCGGCTCCGCTGCCCAGCCCCGCTGCCCGCCGAGGGCTGTGGTGTGCGTGTGTGTGTCCCGCGGAGCGCCCCGACACCCCCGTGCCGTGCACCCCCAGCGCGCCACCCAGCCGGGGCTGCCGCAGGGGCACGGAAGTGCCAGCCCCACACGCGCGGCTGTGGGGACACCCCTTCCTCCCGCTCTGTCTCTCCCACCCCGGCGCACCTCCCCTGCAGCCCGTCCCTTCTCCCCGGTCTGTCCGCCCCAGGCTCGGAGCCGGTTCTCGGGCAGGGAGGGCGGGGCTGGGTGCGTTCCTTCCCCACAGCCCCGCTGAGCGTGCCCCTCTCTCCCGGCGCAGACAGCAGCCTGCTAGGCAAGGACAGCCCCCCGACTCCCACCATGTACAAGTACCGGCCCGGTTACAGCAGCAGCAGCAGCTCGGCGGCCCTGCCCCACTCCACCAGCGCCAAGGTAAGGCCAAGCCTGGCACGGGGGACCCGCCCCGAGGGGATGCCACCCCATTCCTGCTGTGGGGAGGGTTTAGGGCGTGCTTTGGGAGCTCCATTCTGTGGGTAACTGCTGCCCCTCTGCCCCTCAGCTGAGCCGAGTGAACAGCCTGAAGGAGCCCAACTCCATCTGTGACAGCGGCCACAAGCCCAGCTACCGCTCGGAGCCGAGCCTGGAACCCGAGAGCTTCCGCTCGCCCACCTTCGGCAAGAGCTTCCACTTTGACCCTCTCTCCAGCGGCTCCCGCTCCTCCAGCCTCAAGTCGGCCCAGGGCACGGGCTTTGAGACAGGCCACCTGCAGTCCATCCGCTCGGAGGGCACCACTTCCACCTCCTACAAGAGCCTGGTGAACCAGACGCGCAACGGCAGCCTCTCGTACGACAGCCTGCTCACGCCCTCCGACAGCCCCGACTTCGAGTCGGTGCAGGCGGGCCCGGAGCCCGAGCCGCCGGTGGGCTACACCTCGCCCTTCCTGTCGGCCCGCATCGCCCAGCAGCGAGAGACCGACCTGCACGGCCGCTTCGCCAGCGCCGCCTCCCCCAAGCACGGGGCGCCGCGCGAGCCCTCGCCCGTGCGCTATGACAATCTCTCCCGCCACATCGTGGCCTCCATCCAGGAGCGGGAGAAGCTGCTGCAGCAGCCGCCGGCCCCGGGCCGGGAGGAGGACGCGGGGCTGGCAGACTCGGGCATCCAGTCAACGCCAGGCTCCAGCAACGCCCCCCGCACCAGCTCCTCCTCGGACGATTCCAAGCGCTCGCCCCTGGGCAAGAACCCGCTCACCCGCCCGGCCCTGCCCCGCTTCGGCAAACCCGAGCCCGCCCCGGCGCTGCGGGTGCGCTCGCTGGGCTCCCCCGACCAGCCCGCCGCCCCCCACCTGGGCAAATCCGTGTCTTACAGCAGCCAAAAAACAGCCTCTCAGGCCGGCGGCCCCGAGACCGAGGAGGTGGCCTTGCAGCCCTTACTGGCACCAAAGTGAGTGCTGTGATGGCACAGGGGCGTCTCTGGGGGGGACCCTCGCCCAGTGCCCCGCCAAGCCCCTGGGGCAGCCCCTCCCTGGGGAAGAGATGCTGGGAAGAGCAAGAGAAATCTTCCTGCTCCTCCCAGAGCAGAGCTGGTACCCCCCACATCTCCTTGGTGTCACCCCTTGGGCCCCTCGGGGTCCGGAGTGGGTGCTGGTGGTCCCTGGGGAGGGCGGGGCTGTGGCAGTGCTGGGTGCCGGTGCCCTGTGCCCCGTGCTAACCCCGTGTCTGTGCTTCCTTCCCGCAGGGATGAGGTGCAGATGAGAACAGCCTACAGCAAGTCCAACGGGCAGCCCAAGAGCCTGGGCTCGGCCCCGCCGGGCCCGGGGCCGGTGCCCCTCAGCAGCCCCACCCGCGGAGGCGTCAAGAAGGTCTCTGGCGTGGGGGGCACCACCTACGAGATCTCGGTATGAGGGGCAGAGCCGCCGCCCCCTCCCCTCCTCCCCGGCGGCCCCAGGGACGCGCCGTGGCCGGCCGGACGCTTGTGGACTCCTGGGAGAGCCGGGCAGGGCCCCCCCTGCTCCTCCCTCTGCCCCCCAGGGCCGCGGGGGCTGGCACACACCCGCGGGGGGCTCGGGGAGGGCTCGGGGGGCCGCAGCCTCAGCTGCGCCAGCCACTTGTGGGCCTTGTGCAATCACCCGCTCGCCTGGCGTGGTAGGAACGGATTGTTTTTAAACCAGAATACTTTTTTTTATTATTATTGTTACGGATTCTATTTTTTTTCTCTTTCCGAGTTACCAGGTGTGTGTATATATAAATATCTATATATATAAATATAAATATTGAAAAAAACAAAAAAAAAGAAGCAGAAATTATATATCTTACCCAGAGAGAGGAAGAAACTACCCTGCTCAGGGCCTGGGCCCACCCCACCTTGTCCCTGTCCCCAAAGGAGGGACGTGGGGCCGCCTCCTGCACCCATGGAAGGAGCCGTGGTAGGTGCTGGGTGTCACTGTTCCCTCCCTGAAGGGGGCCATGGGTGCCAAGTGCCCATCCCCGGACACTCCCCTCGCTGATCCGTGGTGTCCGCAGCCTCCAGCCCCCTTGGGGGGGCCCGGGGAGGAGGCAGGGTGGTGGCAGCCCTCCCCCCACAGCCCCAGCCCGAGCTGGCACAGAGGCCCCAGCCTCCCCCACCCGCAGTTTTTGCTCTTTGTTCCCTTTCCCTGGGGCGGGGAGGGTGTGGTCGGGGGGGGTCGTTGGTTTTGTTGCCTTTTTTTTATTTCTGTTAATGATTCCGAGGGGGTTTGTCGCTGTCGCAGGGGTGTTTTTATTTCCGCTCGCTCGGGGGAGAGGCAGGTGCATCCCCGGAAAGCAATATTTTCTCATCACATGCCAAAAAAGCGCAGCCAAGGAGCCCCGTGCTCCCCGTCCCCAAAGCCCTGCCGGCACTACCGGACTCTTTCTCTACGGCAATAGCTCCCGTGGCCCCGCACAGCCACGCCAGGGTTTTTTATTATTATCAGCCATTTTAAAAATGAGGAATAAAAGGATATTTAATGAGCCACCCCGGGGCCGTGCGTGTGCTTTGTTTGGCGTCCAGGGATGGAGCAGCCCCTCCAGGGCTCCTGATCCCTCAGGGCCTCGGCCTTCCCCACCCCGATCCTGAGAGAGAGAGGGAAGGGGGTCTGGGAAGAGCTGAGCCTGGCCCGGTTTTGGGGAGGCACCGCCTTGAGGCAAACTCTGCTCCCACAGAAGGGTAAGGATTTTCCAGGCATGGGAAAAGCGGCTCCAGGGAAGGTGTCGTGGGCGCTGGTGAGGTTTGGGATCCAAAGGAGGAGGGCATCCTGCACACACTCCAGGGTCGCCTTGGTTTGGACTCCTGTGTGGCAGCCGAGGCTCACAGCAGCCACTGCCACCAGCCCCTCCTCAGAGCAGACTTTAATTAAAAGGTGACTAAAAAAAGAGGCTCCGACGCTCCGGGTTCTTCAGGTACAAAAGCCCGAGGTCAGCACCCACAGAGTCCGTGCCCCTGGGCCTGGGGGGCTGCAGGGGCGTCCCCTCGGCCAGCCAGGGGGCCAGGCCAGCCCCAGTGTCCCTGGGGTCAGCCAGGGCTGTTCCCACTGGCCGGGGGATCCCCGGGGCGGCGCGGCCTCACCGTAAGCTGCTGCTGGCCTGGGAGCTGCCCACCCCCGGGTGCTCCGGGCTGTGCCGGTTCTGCGGAGGAAGGACAGACAGAGCCCCTGAGAGCGGCTGGGCCACAGCCCCTTGGTGGGGATGGCCACTCACAGAGCCCCTCGGGGGACACGGGCTGGGCACTGCACCCCAGCCTTAGCACTCACCTTCTTTTTCTTCTTCTCTTTCTTCTTTCTCTTCCGCTCCGGATCCTCCTCTTTTTTCTTCTTTTTCTTCTTGTGGTCGGAGTCCGAGGGGGTTTCTGGAGAAGCAGAAGCACCGGATGAGCTGATGCTCTGCCGGTGCTGAAGGGGGCAGGAGGGGGGCGGCTGCAGCAGCTCTTAACCTGGGGGGACGGGGTCCTGCGTGCGGCTCTGTTTGTGTTTGTGCTTGTTCTTCTTCTTAGGCGGCTGGATGTGCATCAGCCGGCACTGCTCGGGCAGCTGTGGAGAAAAGGGGCTGGTCAGGCCATGCCGGGCCCCTCCCACCCCCCGGCCCCATGCCCCGGGGCTCACCGGGCCGGCGTGCAGGCGGAAGCCGGTCAGCATGGCCCCCGTCAGCGGGGTGAAGGAGCTGCCGCAGATGGGCGGCTTCTCGATGAGCGAGCGCAGGCTGCTGCTGTCGTGGGAGCCGGGCAGGTCGATCATGCCGGGCAGGTCGGGGAGGAAGTTGCTGAGCTTCTCCTTCACCTTCTTCCCGCAGAACTTGTTGTAGGCGTGCTCCAGGTTATAGTGCGTGATCAGGTTGGTGCTGCCCGTCAGCTCCGTCGTGCCTGTGCGGCCGCGGGAGGAGATGGGGAGGGGGGAAACGCCCCGAGGGCACCCCCGGGCCCTCTCCCCAGCCCTGCCCAGGCCCCGGGGCCCCCCCAGCACCGGGATCCCGGGCCCCCCTGGCCCCCCAGCACCGGGATCCCGGGCCCCCCTGGCCCCCCCAGCACCGGGATCCCGGCCCCCCCTGGCCCCCCCAGCACCGGGATCCCGAGCGCCCCATGCCCCCCAGCACCGGGATCCCGGGCCCCCCTTGGCCCCCCAGCACCGGGATCCCGGGCCCCCCATGCCTCCCAGCACCGGGATCCCGGGCCCCCCTGGCCCCCCCAGCACCGGGATCCCGGGCCCCCCTGGCCCCCCAGCACCGGAATCCCGGGCCCCCCATGCCCCCAGCACCGGGATCCCGGGCCTCCCTGGCCCCCCAGCACCGGGATCCGGGCCCCCCCCGGCCCCCCCAGCACCGGGATCCCGGGCCCCCCTGGCCCCCCAGCACCGGGATCCCGGGCCCCCCATGCCTCCCAGCACCGGGATCCCGGGCCCCCCTGGCCCCCCCAGCACCGGGATCCCGGGCCCCCCTGGCCCCCCAGCACCGGAATCCCGGGCCCCCCATGCCCCCCAGCACCGGGATCCCGGGCCTCCCTGGCCCCCCAGCACCGGGATCCCGGGCCCCCCCGGCCCCCCCAGCACCGGAATCCCGGGCCCCCCTGGCCCCCCAGCACCGGGATCCCGGCCCCGGGGCCCCCCCACCGCCCACTTCCCCACCGGACCGCGCGTTGCGTGGCCCCGCCCCCTGCACGCTCATTGGCTGGGCGCGCCGTCAGTTCCCGCCGCGGCCGCGTTTCGCCGCGCTGATTGGTCGAGCGCCGCACCCGCCCCGCCCCGCGGCCCGCCCGCACCTGGCAGTTCCCGCAGCAGGTAGAAGGGGCCGGCAGCGGCCTTGCGGGCCGCGTCCTCGCCCGGCGGCGGCGCGGCGGCCGAGGCGGCGGGTGGCGGTGCGGCGCCGGCGCCCGGCGCCTTGGCGGGCCCGAACCCGAGCGCGGCGGCGGCGGCGGGCGGCGGCTCGGCCCCGCCGAACAGCGCCGAGAAGTTCTCCATGTTCCCGGCGTGCCCCGCGCGGGGCCGCCCCGCCCCGCCATTGGCCGAGCACCGCCCCCGCACCGCCCCTGCCCCCTGTTGCTACGGGAGACTCGTCCCGGCCTTCTGATTGGCCGCTTCTCTCTCTCCTCTCTCATTGGCCCGCGGGCGCAGGGGAGCGCCCGCCCCGCCGCTCGCCATTGGCTGGCGCGGGGCGGCCCCGCCCCCGCGGCAGTGGGCGGGGCGGAGGAGGGAAGATGGCGGTGGTGGCGCCGCTGCTGGCGCTGCTGTGGGGGCTGCCCGGGCTCTGCCGGTGGCTCGCCCGGCCCTACTACCCGCTCTCCGCGCTGCTCGCCGCCGCCTTCCTGCTCGTGCGCAAGGTCCCGCCGCTCTGCCGCGGGCTGCCCTCGCAGCGGGAGGATGGCAACCCCTGTGACTTCGACTGGGTGAGGCGGCGCGGCCTGTCCCCGCACCCCGGGCCTGTCCCCGCACCCCCGGCCTGCCCCCGGGCCTGTCCCCGCACCCCTAGCCCTGGCCTGGCTCCCCTCCTGCTCCCACAGCCCCCCGGCCCGGCCGAGGGCAGAGATGCCCGGTAGCCCCTGGCGTTGCTCTGCGGTGACTCCTTACAGCCGAAAGGCCCCCCAGGCACTGGTGGAGCGCATGGCCGCGGGGCAGCCCCTGTCCTCGCTGTTCTCCCCCCGGCAGGGATGGCGGCTCTGGGCTCTGGCAGGGCCTTGGGGCCGGTAGCGCCTGGCGTGACCACAGGTCCCAGTGCTGGGCCGGGCCAGGCCAGCCCAGGCGTGGCCCCAAGGTGCCCTGGGCACTTCCAGCTCACGCTGTCCCTTCTTTGTGCCAGAGGGAGGTGGAGATCCTCATGTTCCTCAGCGCCATTGTCATGATGAAGAACCGGCGCTCCAGTGAGTCAGGGGGACCTGGGGGGCTGGGGCTGCTTATGGGGCGTCCTCCGAGGAGCTGGGTGGGGTGGCGTCTGGAGGACCAGATCCAGCCCTCCCTCAAGTTTCCCCCAGCCTTCTGGGGGAATCTGGCCCCATCCCTTATTCCCGTCTCCCCTTCGCAGTCACTGTGGAGCAGCACATTGGGAATATCTTCATGTTCAGCAAAGTGGCCAACGCCATCCTGTTCTTCCGCCTCGACATCCGCATGGGGCTGCTCTACCTCACGCTCTGCATAGGTGAGCCCGGATGGCTTCCTGCCCCAGACTCGGCTTGTCCCGGCTCCCCCTGGCTGCTGTGGGGCAGAGGAGCTCTGTCCCAGGCCCAGCCTGGCCCTCCTGGCACTGGGGCCTCAGGGTGCTGTCGTTGCAGTGTTCCTGATGACCTGCAAGCCACCCCTCTACATGGGCCCTGAGTACATCAAGTACTTCAGTGACAAGACCATCGACGTGAGTATCTCCCCAGCCCTTGGGGTTTTGGGGGGCTCTGCCTGCCGTGCCCCTAAGGCTGTGCCCCCGTGGCAGGAGGAGCTGGAGAGGGACAAGCGGGTGACATGGATTGTGGAGTTCTTTGCCAACTGGTCCAGCGAGTGCCAGTCCTTTGCCCCAATCTTTGCCGACCTCTCTCTCAAGTGAGTGGCACCCACTGGGATCTTGTTGGGTCACGGGGCCTGTGGTCCCCTGCGTCCCTCACAGCCTCACGTCCCCCTCCTGCCCAGGTACAACTGCTCAGGACTCCAGTTTGGGAAGGTGGATGTTGGCCGCTACACGGACGTCAGCACCAGGTGTGGGGGACACAGCCTGGGAAGCAGGGCCCGCTCGGGGGCAGTCCCTGTGGCCCTCCAGCCCCCTCGGGCTGCCCGAGGGTCACTGTTGGCTTGTCCCGACGCAGGTACAAGGTCAGCACCTCGCCTCTCACCAAGCAGCTGCCCACCCTGATCCTCTTCCAGGGCGGGACAGAGATCATGCGGCGGCCGCAGATCGACAAGAAGGGCCGGGCTGTGTCCTGGACCTTCTCTGAGGTGGGTGGGACCTTCCAGCCCTCTGTTCCCCTGCCCGGCCTGTGCCTGGGAAGAACGGGGAACGCGAGGTCCCAGCAGTGCTGATGCTGCCTCTTGGCCACAGGAGAACGTGATCAGAGAGTTCAACCTCAACGAGCTCTACCAGAAGGCCAAGAAGCAGTCCAAGGCGCGGGAGGAGGTGCCCGAGGAGCCCCGAGCCGTGCCGGCGGCCGTGCCGCAGGAGGAGACCAAGAAGGACAAGTAGAAGCTGCCCTGTGCTGTCGCCCATCACCATGTCACCGTCACCGCGGTGGCACCGGCCCCGCGGGCCCGCCCGGCCCCGCCCGGAGCCGCTCTCCGTGGGGGCTGGTCCCGGCTGAGCCCCGGGAAAGCCGCGGTGCCCCCCGGCCCCGTGCGGGCAGGGCGGGAGGAGGGGCCCCGCCTCGGTTAACGCTCGCGCTCATCCATCGCTGACAATAAACGGTCCGTGCCGTGCCGTGTCCGTGTCCCGTGTCCCGTGTCCGTGTTCCCGGTCCCGGTCCGTGAATGGGGCGGGGCTTACCGGCGGGGGCGGGGCATCTGCCGAGGCCCCGTGCTCTGATTGGCTGGGGCGGAGCGGGCGGAACCGGACCCCACCGGGGGGGCTCCGGTGCCCTCCTGGGCCCCGCCCCTTCCGGCCCCGCCCCTCCCGGCGGCGCGCGCTCCCGGCACGTGGCCAGCGGCAGGTAGGAGGCGGCGCGGCCGCTGCGAGCCCCGGGCCCGTCCCCTCCCTTCCCCGGGCTCCCGCTTCCCTACCCTCCCCAGCCACACCCCGCGGCGGGATCCCCGGGGAGCCGCTTCCCTACCCTTCTCCTCCGCAGCAGGATCCCAGCGGGGCCCCTCATTTCCCCCAATGGCGCACCGCCGGGGACCGGCCCTTCCTGGCCTGCTCCTGCAGCAGTGTCCCCACAGGGACCCGCCTTTCACTCCCCTGACAGCGGGCTACTACCTGGGATCCCTTCCCACCGCAGGGCGGCATCCCTGGGACCCCCGTGCTGCTCCGGCGTAGGCCGCACCGGCTGGGCGCTCCCAGGATGGCTCCCCGCGGCAGGAAGCGCGGAGCCCAGCAGCAGCAGCCGGCGGCGGCCGAGGCAGCGGAGCCAGCGGCAGCCCCGCAGAAGCGGGCGCGGGCCCGGGCCCAGGACGAGGGCAGCCCCGCGGAGGTCGGTCCCCGCGTTGTCATCGAGCACTGGTGAGCGGTGTGGCGCCGGGGGGCGGCGGGAGCCCCGCGGGTGCCCCCGGCTCGCTGACCACCGCCGTGTCCCCGCAGCAAGAGCTGACGCGTGTTCGGGCGGAACGCGGCGGCGGTGAGCGAGGCCCTGCGCGGGGCCGTGGCCCACCTGCCCGTGGACATCAACCCGCGGCCGCCGCGCAGGAACAGCTTCGAGGTGTCCCTGCTGAAGGAGGACGGCAGCAGTAAGTGCTGGGCTGCGGGGGCGGCGGGGGCTCCCCGGCACCGCTGATCCAATAAATGCCCTTCCTCTCCCCAGCCGTGGAGCTGTGGAGCGGGATCAGGAAGGGGCCCCCCCGCAAGCTGAAGTTCCCCCAGCCGGAGACCGTAGTGGAAGCCCTGAAGAGCAGCTTGGCATAGAGGCCAGGTGAGCGGGGATGGGACCGGGGTGGGACGGGACAGGGATGGGACCAACAGGGACCAACTGCCCTCTCTCCACAGCCCAGCCAGGACCGGCGCAGGCGGCACGAGCGTCCATGAAGAGGCGAGACCAAGTGGGGGGCACCTGCCAGCCCCAGTCCCGTCCCCGATGCTGCAGCTCTGCCACTGCCTGACTCCTGGCTCCCTCCACACCCCGTTGTCCCCCCAGTCTCCAATAAAGTTTAGTACTCCACAGCACAGCTCCAGCCCTTTATTCCAAGGACACACAGCCCGAGGGGCGCAGGCAGTGGTGGGGGGAGAGGCAGAGCCAGCCCCCCTAGGTGAGGACATCCACCTCCTCTTCTGACTCAGACGAGGGACAGGGCCAAAGGCAGACTGTGCCAGGGGGCAGGAACACCTCCCCTGTCCCCACATCCACCTCTTCCTCCTCAGTGTCACTTCCAGGGGTCCCTGGGGGCACCGCCTGCTGGCAGCCCTGCTGCTGGGGAACAGGGGAGTCCCCACGCTTCTGCATCCCGTTTGCACTGGGGGGCTGCCAGGGTGGGGAGCTCTCCCTCACCTGCTCCCGTGCCTCCACACCCCGGGGGGGCTGTGCCTCTGTCACCCCCACATCACCCACCGGCGCTGCAGGAGGCACGGGGCAGGGCTGTACCTCCCGCACCACCTCCCAGCAGCCCCGGCTCTCCACCTTCCGCAGCCTCATCCGCCCGATGGGGCTGGGGTGTGCGCGCCCCACAGAGCGCGGCTGCCCCTGGGGGGACGCCCCGGAGCAGGCACTGCCAGGCTCAGCTGTGTCAGGTGCCGCCACGGTGGAGGCTTCCTGGCTGGAATGCAGGCAGGAGCGGTCGAGCTGCCGCTGGGGTCCCAGTCTCACCAGGCGCCCTCCCCAGAGCTGCAGCGACTCGAGCTCGGTGACGCGGAGGCGGCGAGCGGCTGCCAGCACCTCGTGCACCTCCTCCTGCGTGACCTCCAGCTCGGCAGTGTAGAAGAAGCGCACCAGTTTGCGCAGCACCCCGATCTTCAGCCCCGCCAGCTCCAGCACCACCCTGCAACCCTGGGGGGGCAGCTCCCGGCCCAGCTTCTCCATGAAGAAGGGGCTGCAGACAGAGAGAACACTGCAGTGGGCCACCACTGCCTCGCCTGCAAAGCAACAGTGGCTGTCACTGCCCAGCAGCCCTTCCTGCTCACCCCAGTCCTTCCCAGGGGGTTGCAGAGACCCTGCCCGCAGCTCCCCAGGTGCGCTGGCCCCTCCCTGGGCAGTGCTGCCTGCTCACCTTCAGCCCACAGGACCACATCGCAGAAGACGTCGGCTCGCTGCTGCTGCTGGTGGAGGTGCTGGAAGGCCGTGCGGAGCAGGCGAGTGCTGCGGTACAGGAGCTGCGGGGTGGCTGCGGGAGAGCCCATGGGCGCCCTGCGGGGACAGACAGCGCCGTGCTGGGGCTCGGGGACAGGCAGCGCCGTGCTGGGGGCTCGGGGACCGGCGCCTGCCTGCCCTCCTCGGGCCTTCCCGAGCGCTTTGGGGCTGGCAGCCAGCGGGGCCCACGCGGTGTCTGCAGAGCCGCGTGTGCCCGTGCCCGGCCGGCAGCGCCCCGGGACAGCCCGCACCGCCCCGGTGTCCGTGTGCCCCGCAGCGCCCCGGTGTCTGCAGAGCCCCGTATGTCCCGCACCGCCCCGGTGTCCGTGTGCCCCGCAGCGCCCCGGTGTCTGCAGAGCCCCGTGTGTCCCGCACCGCCCCGGTGTCCGTGTGCCCCGCAGCGCCCCGGTGTCTGCAGAGCCCCGTGTGCCCCGCACCGCCCCGGTCTCCCCTTGCCCCGCACCGGCCCCGCCGCACCGGCAGCGGCGCGTCCGCCAGGGGGCGCCGCAGCGGGCGCCGTGAGGCGGCCGCGGCCTGAGGCGCCCCCGGCCCGGCCCCCGCCGCCCGCCCCGGGCCCGCCGCTTACCTGCCGAGGGGGGGCCGCGGGCCGCCGCCGAAGCGCCCTGGGGGTGCGTCCCGAGCCCGCGTGGGCGAGAACGTGGGGTACGCAGTGACCGGGACCGCGGCCTTGCCCGCCCTCGCCTCGCGCCCGCGGCCTCACGTGGCGCGGCGGCCTCGCCCCGCCCGCCAAGCGCACCCCGGCAGCCAAGGGCGGGAAGGGCGGGGCGCGGCCTCGCCGTTATGGCGGCGGCCACCGGGAGCCTACCGGGGGCACCGGCACCGGCGGGCACCGATACCGGCACTGCAAACCCGCCTGCTGTGACCGGCCCCTTCCCGCAGCCTTCCCCCGGCCGCGGGGCCCCTGCTCTGCCCAGCCTCGTGTTTTGTCGTGTGATGGCGGCTGGCTGAGGGCAGCCCTGGGTGCGGCCACCTCAGCCCTCCCTCAGCCTCTTCGGGCCGCGGACACGGCAGCCAGGCCAGGGCTGCTCATGGTCGCTGCGCTGGTGGCACTGAAGAGCACGAGGTCGATCATGGGGAAGGTGCTGCCGGTGGAGCAGCTCTGGGTTCAGGAGCTGAGGGCCCCGTGCTGCACCTTGGTTTGGATTTTCAGACTCCACTGTGCCCTCGCGTGTGAAAACGGTGTTTTCGTGCCCCGAGCTTCTGAAGGGGAGGATTGATGGTACTTTGGAAGCCGTCCTTCAAGCAAGCCATGCTGCCCGCTTAGTTTGAAAGTATTTTGTCATTTTATAAAGCACCCATTGTACAAACATCTGCGTCAGTCACTCCACATACACGAACAAAGATTACAATCCATCCCCATTGCCTCAAGACAGTGGCTGTTCCTACAAACAGCCCAAGTGGGTGGAAGTTCCAGGAGCTGCAGAAGGACAGGAGCCTGAATGTCGCCATAGAGTTTAAATCTACAGAGTCTTCAAATGTGGTCTTGCAGAGGGATTTTCATCTGGTTGGACATGTGAGGGTGGTTTTTCTTCTCTGTTTTTGCTGTGTGCAAAATGGACACAAACCAAGAAGAAAGTGGCTGGTGCCGGGCCTGGGCCAGCGGCCTTTGAGGTCACTGGCAGTCTGTCACTGCCCCCGGGTGGCTTGGAGCCCGGCCCGGAATACCGAGGGATGCAGCAAAACAAGTAATTTCATATCAAAGTGCTATCATATGCTCACAAAAATAGAAGGAAAATAGAGATGTTTCCTCCCCCACCCCGTGCAATCCTTTGGAATTACAGTGATCGGAGCCGTCGCCTGGAAAGCCTGATCTCACCAGGAGCGCAAGGATCTGGATGCCATGGAGTGGCCTGTGACAGTGAGTGGCACCAAGGTGGGACAGGAGGGCGGCCACATTCTGGCGAGCAGGGCAAAGCCCCCACTCCACTGCACCCCAAAAGCTGCAGCGCTGCTCCCCCCCCACACCCGTGGCCTTGTCTGCCCTTAAAATTCACTGATACTTGAACTGGCAACCCCAGCAGCCACTCCCATCGTAGGTACACAAAAGAGGCCTTTTATGAGTGTCATTTTTACTACTATCCAAAGCCAAATAACCTAGAGTGGAAAATTCACCGGCAGCCTTTTCTTCCCATTAACCCCTCTCTCTAAACTCCATTTCTGCTGCCAGATTTTCCTGGATCAAAGTATGGGACTGCAGTTTTCACTGCAAAACATGTCAGACCCTGAGTCTTTCTGTCCACCTTCAGGTGCTCGGAGGCTGCAGACGTGCAGCACAGCCAATGTCCTTGGTCCTTGTCGGGTGGCTGGGCACGGCCCTGGGTGACTCAGAGGCCTGGGAATGTCCAGCGGGGCTTATCTCCCGGTGGGATTCACTGCAGAGGGGAAGGCAATTCCTAAACTCTGCTGGCTGTCCAGGCTCCCTCTGCTATTGATAGGAAGAGAGGCCTCCTCACAGGACAAGTTCCATCATTCCAGTGTCTCCCAAGCCCTCAAATCAGCAGATCCTGAGCCAGTTTCTTCTGCAAGAGGAGGGAAATTCCTGTCCCAGGTCTCATAGCCAGGATCCTTTTCAGCAATGTCCCCTTTGCCTGTGTTGTAGGGCAGGACTTGCCTCTGAGGCCCTGCTCTCCAGAGGGACCTTGTACCCTGCCACAGCGGCAAAAGGGATGGATGAAGGCAGGATCTGAGGCTGCGAGAGGAGAGAGGAAGGAGAAACTGTAAGTGGCAATAAATCCTTGTGGGCTGGGCGGGGGAGGGAAGGAGATTTCTGTGCACTCTTGAGTCACGTGCACATTTGAGCAAAAGATGTAACGGGAATTTGACAGTCCAAGGGCACGATGGGATGCAGCCAGGCCGAAAGCAGGATGGTCTGTGGGCATGGGAGAGCCCAGGCACAGTGGGAAGCAGGGACAACACCGAGCACTGGGACGGTGTCAGGGTGGGCTCTGGGCTTGCTTTATGGCCTGCTGTCCTCCAGTTGGAGCTGGAAAGCTCTGTCAGGCCCTGCTTCCCTCCTTCTCCCCCTTCGGTGCTGGCGTCTGACGGATGAGTCGCTTCGCCCCCCTGGTGCCGCACTTCCCCTCGCGCGGGGAGGGACAACAACCTGTCGGGATTCCCATAGGAAAGGGGCTGCGGAAGGGCCTTGTTATCCTGACCTGGAACAATGCAGGCCATCCCCCTAAGCCGCCTGCGTGGACCCGGAGACGGCAGCCTCCCCTTCCTCCTGCCCTCGGCCGCCGAGAGCACGGGCCTGCCTTGTAAACAAATTGTCTTGCTCTGTTCCGGTGGCAGCTGCACTTCTGGGCGTCTCATCTGGAAAAGGCATCAGCTGTAGGATGAAAGGGGATGTGCAAGATGTTATTACAAGCAATTACTGTAAAAGAGGGAAAACTTTCCCATGTTAGTAACGCATCTCTCCTCTTCCCAGGACGCAGTGGGACAGACTCCTCTGCCCCAGGAGTTATAGTCAAACAAGAGCGTGATCTGCTGCAGGGTGAGCCGAAGCTGGAGGATCAGGGTCCAGCCTGCTTTCCAAAGTAAGCACACGCTGTCGGGTGTTCCAGCTGCCGGGGCAGGGCTGGGGCAGGGCCAGTGCCTGGATAAACCCTGTCCAGCTCCATCCTGGGGACAGGAGGCACTCGCCCAGCATCAGAACCGTGTTTGCAAGAGCACCTTTAGTCTTTGAAGAGGGTAGAGGGGAGGGTGGGACTGCGCTGGGACCGTGCATGGACCCCCAAGACCCTGCTGCCCAGGCAGAGGAAGGAAGGGTGTTCTGGGATGGGGGAGCAAGGTGTGTCTGATGCCTTTTCCCTGAGGGAGAGCTGTCCCTTGGGAAGTGTCTCAGGTAGGTGAGGACTCTTCTTCCCAGAAGGGATTTTTAGAGCACCTCTTCTCCCTCCTTGTCCCTGAGACTCAGGGGATGCACCCACCTTCCTCCCTGTGTGGGCCAAGAGGAAGGGGAGGGCAGGTGGGAATTATTTCTGATCTGGGAGCAGTTCTCACTCGAGGCACAAGGCTGAGAGGGACCCAGCTTGCTCGTTTTGGGTGACAACGAGGATGAAGGGAGGCAGAGATAAGGTCTCACTCCCCTGCTGTGGGATGGAGAGAACCTCTCCTCCCTGGGAGGTGTGGACCAGCTCTCCCTCTGCCACCAGCCGGTTGGATGCTCCATTTTACAAATCAAACATCAGGGAGGGTTTAGGGGTCCCACGCTCCGATCATCTCCCTAGATGTGCCCTTTGTATGCATGAAATCCCGTTTTTACCTCGTTACACCTTTCTGAACCACCTTAGCAACCCCCACCCGACTCGGGATCACCTCCTTCACACCTCCATCTGCAGGCTGTTATCGCATCCTCCCTGCCTCCCAGTGCATATTTACCCCAAGAATCACCTATCCCACCCAAAACCGTCCTCAACTCTTTTCCTCTATCATTATCTCACTGGGAGTTTGGCAGTCAGGAGCAGGAAGGGTTCTCCCCGGTGCCTGACCAGGCACGAGGCAGAAAACTGTCACCTTCGGGGGACCCGGACTTGTTCCAGGTGAGCAGCCCGGAACGCGCGATGGGGCTGGCCCGGCATTGCTTCCTTGCCTCCCAGGGAAGGGGAACCCCTCCACCACTGCGGATGAGCTGTGGCTGGGGTCCCGCCAGCACCTCCTCCCTAGAGGCAGAGAGGAGCGGGTGAGCTCCCGGGGACGTAGTGCAGCCCGTCCTGCCGTGGAATCTTGCTTCTGGGCAAGTTCCACCCTGGACAGGGTAACCTGTTTTCCCGCCGCTCCAGCGGGACAGGCCGGAGTAGGCTCTGCTCCGGGGGAGTCCCCGCGAGCCCCTTGCCGGGCCGGGGCAGATCCGGACCTTGAGGAGGAGCCGGTCTGCTCCCGGGGCGGCGTGGCCCCGAGGTGGAGCCCGTCTGAGGGTGGATGGTCTCCCCAGTTTGGAGAACATGCACCGCTGGGCGGAGCCCACCGGGATGGAGCACGCCGAGGACAGACCGTTCCCGGGACAGACCTCACCGGGGCGGCCGCCCGGGCCCCGCCCAGGCCCCGCCCCGGTCCCGCCCGTCCTTGTCGCGGCTGCTGACGCCGGGGGCGGCTCCGCGCCCGCGCCCGCCCCGCCCGCCGGACCAACTTCCATTTTAGGTGCGGGAGCGGCGCGGGCGCACGGCGGGACCCGACCGACCCCGCGCTCCGCACACACCGCCCCGCGCCGCCCGGCGGGACCCGGCCTGACCCGCGCCGCCGCCGCACCGGGCGCCCGCCTCGCCTCTCGCCTCGCCGCCGCGGCGGGACCCGCGGAGCGGAGCGGGCCGGGCGGCCGTGCCGCCGCCGCCGCGGGGCGGGACCGCTCCCCCTCGCCCGCCCGCCCGCCGAGGAGCCCGGCCACGGTGAGTACCGATCGCGGCGTCCGCGCCGCCGCTCAGAGCAGCGGAGGGAAGGGAGCGGAGCCGCTGCGGGCCGGCGCCTGCCGGGCGCCGCACGCCCCCGCGGCGGGGCGGTCCGGTCCGGTCCTCGCCCGGCGGGGCCGGATCGGGGCTCGGCCGCGCTCTGCTGCCGGGGCCGGTCGGTACCGGGTCCCGGGAGCCCCGTCCTGCCCGGGAGCCGGTGCCAGGCGCGGCCGCGCCCCGCGGGACCGGTGGGGCGGCGGGGCCCGGCCCTGGCGGGGGCGCTGGCGGCGCCCGGGAGCCCGCGGGGAGCGACACAAAGGCGGCTGGGCCGGGCGGCCGCCCCGCTCCCCGCCCGGGGCCGCCGCCGCTCGCCCTGCCCGGAACAAAGGCGGCCCGTGTGCCAGCTTCCCGCGGCCGGCACCGGCGGGCCCCCCCGCCCTCGGGCGGGGATCGGGGCTGGGTCCCTCCGCGGGGTCTCGGCCGGGGCACGGCCCGGCTCTCCGGCTCTGCGTCCGGCCGCCCGGTTCGGCTCTGCCCATCTGCGCAGGGGCTCATCGCCCGGTGTGTCGTTCGCCTGCGCCTTTGTTCTGGCGGGGAAGGGGCCGGTGTGCCCGGGGGGGTCAAGTGTGCGGGTGGGGCTGCGGCTCCTCCTAATGGAATCGCTCTGAGCTTGAAAACAGCCCGACAGGCCCGTCCGCCCGAGCTCGCAGGCGACACCGAAATGCTTCCCGGCGAGGCAGGACGGTGCCGGGGCCGGCCTCGCGGCTCTCTCAGCAGCCGGTTCGTTCTGAGTCTCCCTTGGCCACACTGTCATTTAGCGACAGCCCGGCTGCCTCCCCTACCCAGCGCCCGTCGTGCTGTCTCCGGTGACCTTCTTCGGCATCGCTTTCCCCTGCACCGTGGGCATTCCTGTGCTTCCTCGGAGCGTTGCAGAGAGGAGACTTAGCTTGGGGTGAGAAAGTTTGGGTGGCTCTCAGTCATGAGGGCTGCTGGCATCTGCGAGGCACCGGCGGGCTGGCTGAAGGGAGGTGGGGCACCTCCGTTATGGCCCTGGGCTTTGGGCGAGGGAGCCTGGACAACAAAGCTTCCTCTGATTGTTGGAGAGAGGGGTGGACCTCCTGGAGTGCCTCCCTCTCTCTCCAAGGGCTCGATGCCCATGCCCTTCTAGGGAACCCGTGACAATGGGGCTCACAGGGTGTTATCTGGGGGGCTGGGGCCGTTCTGTGACCAGCAGGAGCTGGAGACTCCTGTCCTAGGGTTGTGGCACCCAGGCTTCTGCGCAGCTCCCCCTGAGCCAGAGGGGAGCATCTGGGCACAGGGAGCCTTGTGGTGGAACTGCAGCTATGTGGTTTCACTGATGCCCTCCCTGTGCTGCACAGATGCTTTTGGACTTGGCTGTCCAGGTCTTCGGTGTGGAGAATTGAGCTTGTCCTCAGCTCTGCAGGCATGCTGGGATCCCATAAACTGTGCTCAGAGCTTGTGTTTGAAGTTGCTGCTTCCGTGCCCTCTCTCCTGGCTGTGGCAAGGTGGGGTCAGTGGCTGGCTGGTGACTCCCGGGCTCCTGCCTCTGCTGGGGCTCCTGCCAGTGGAGTGGGGCAGTGTCCCCCAGGACTGTGGGAAGAGCCTAGGCAGGGGAATTGTTAGTCACCTTCCCCGGGGTTACCTTGTCTGCTCCATCCTGCTTCCAGGGCTTTCTTGAGGCAGGTTCCTTACCTGCTGGTGTTTGCTCGTGCTCCGTCAACAGCAACAAGGCAGTTTTTAAGGATCTGCTCTTCCACTTGGCTGAGTTTGGCCGGACTCTTGAGTGTGTAGACGACTGTCCTTTGCTGCGTGCAGCACTGCTGGAATCTCGCACAGAGCCTTCCTGGAAGGGGTGGGAGGATGAAAGCGCTCACTCAGTGGAGCGTGCTGGGCTTGCCTGGGCTGCCGCAGAGGGGTGAGCCTCCTCCCTTCCGACGCGGAGGTCAGGGCCTGATCGTTGTGGTTGAGGAGCCCTTGAGGCCATCCCTTCCCTAAAGATGGGCTGGGAGTCAGATGAATGGTCCAGCCCAGACCGCGGAGCCGGTGTCTGTCCCTGGATTGCCTCTCATCTCTTCCCTCCTCCAGCCTCTGGCATGGAGATAAGAATTTGGCCCATTGTATCTGCAGTGGAGGTGGCTTTAGGACACCCAGAAAATAATAGTGTGGCTTGGACCGTGCCTGGAAGGCTGTTGGCGTCTCAAAATAGCTTACCAGTGTCTGTGGCCTTAGGGGGAGAGTGCTGGGTAAAGCTCTTGGTTTCCCTTCCCAACAACCCCTCATAACTGTCTCTCATTTACTGCTGGCAAGGACAGAGCCCTTTCCCAAGACTGTGGTGATGCCGTCTCCAGGGAAGTGCAGAACTCTCCTGGCTCTGAACGCCCGTGTCTCTGCAGCGCCATGGCTGTGTCCTGTCCGTGCCTCGCTGACAGAGAGAAGCGCAACCCGGAGCTGGTTTGGGTCAATAGAAGACAACAGGTGTTGCCTGGATGTGATGACAAAACTCGAACCTGGGCAATTCAGGCACTCCTCTGTGTGTGACACAGGGCTTGGCCAGCGGAGGAGGTTGTCCTCTGGCACAGAGTTCAGGAATGTGCCTCAGCGCTAGGCTGTCGGAAAGGGGTTGGATTTACGGGATCTCGACCAAAGTCCTCGAGTTCTCCGAGGTGGCCACAACCTTCTCTTTGCTTTGTATCATCTGAGGAGGCTGTCTGGGGGAGGAAATGGTTTCTTAGAGCCAGTTCTTGAGCTGGAAACCCCCAGCAGCAGGCTGATGAGTCTGTCCGGCTCCTGCCTGTCTTGTGCTTGTTGCTAATCCGCCTTCCTTCCCTCCAGGAAGGCTGCTGGTGCTGGTTCGGCACAGGCGAGCCTGTCCCTCTGCCCTGCCCGGTGACCGCTGCATGCGGGGCCTGACCTCTGGATTGATGTGCTCTGTTGTGTTCCCGTGTGCCCTCAGCCTGCTGGGGGGCTTCGGGGTGGCAGTGGGTGCAGTGTGATCCTCTTGTTCCCCTTTGCCCATGGAGGAAGCAACTTTTCCCTGTGAGGAATACTGCTTCCTTGTGGTGGCCTGCGCGAGGAGGGGTGAGATGAGGTGGCTCTGCTGGGTGTGGGGGCAAACCAGTGACTAAGGAGCGCTAGCTGCTGGGCGTGGTGCCAGCATGGGCCAACCCTTAACCGGGGTGCCCGTCACCTCTGCTTTCATCTGCTCTTCCCAGCCCGGGGCAGCTGCTGGTTGGAGGTTGGCAGTGGGACGCCTGGCGTGTACGGACCTTGGACTGAGGTGGGAACGAACGGTCCCTGCTGCCCAACCCTCCACACTGGCTCCTGCTGCCTTCAGGGGGATGGCCCTCCCTGCCATGGGGGTGCTGACAGGAGTGGTGGGTCCCAGGAGCTTGTGCCGGTGTCCCTAACCTTGTGCTGCAGGTCCACGGTGACTTTGCACTGCAGAGCTCTTACCCACTGCAAGAACGCTTGTGCCAGTGCAGGCCTGAGGACCCGAGCCAGGCTGAACCCTTTATCCCGTCTTTGATTTTAGCAGGTCTGTGCCCACATGTTTGTGCTGATGGAACGGGGGATTTCTGCTGTGGTGGGGTGTTTGTCCAGGCCAGGTCTACCTGGCTTTCCAGCACAAACAGGGAAGGGTGGTCCAGACAAACTGGGGTAGGCACCAAGCCCTGGGAACAGCTCTCCTATAGCCTGGCCAAGGTGGTACTCTGGAAACATCTGCAGCTCCAGCGCTTGTATGAGATGCCCCTGGGTGGGCTGGGGTTGGTGGCAGCAGCGTGCTGGGCTCGTGTGTGAGGGCAGGAGCTGTTCATGTATCTCCATCCTGGCCATGGCTGCTCTTGTTCCTTTGGGCGTTGGCCCTGGTCACAGCAAACGCTGCTCAAAGTTCACTGGCCCTCCTGGGCACACCTGAGCTGTACCTGCCACTGCTGGGTCCCCGAAGGCTGGCTGTGGGCACCGGGCACGGGGAGAAAGCAGCCGGAGCGTGCGGGAGTGGGCAGTGGGAGGGCAGCTCTCCCTTCTCCCCTCATCTCACACGGCTTTTGCAACTGTGAAAGCACCTCTGGCATTGGAGAGTGGTTACCTGGGGGAGGGAGCAAGGTGGCCCCGTGTGTGAGAGTTGGATGGCCTTGGACTGGATGAATATGGGGAACTGGTTCCCGCCCTGTCCAGAAGGAGGAAGGCGTCTCGCTGTCCCCAGACGATGTGTTTTCCTCTCACCCCCATCTCGTGTGGGGCGCTGGGGCTGGTCCATTCCGAGAAGAGCTCCTGGCTCTCTCAGCTGCTTCCCGGTGCTCCCGGTGCTCCCAGCCCCGGTCCTGGCCCAGTCGGAAAGGGGAGGCGGTGGTGCCGGGCTGCATGTGGGTATCTGCCGTGGGTGGGAGGGAGTGTGTGGAACTGCAAAGACGAGTTTTTCCGACCTGGAAGGGTGGGTCACCGGGGGTGTTTGCATGCTGCTGGCAGGCCCCTTGCCCAGTGGAGTAACACATTCCTGCGAGCGTGTTGCTGCACGCAGGGCTGCTGCTTGCCATGCTTGGCTCAGCTGCGGGCAGGCCGGCTCGCTCCGGGGGGAGAAATGTTGTCCCCCTCCTGCTCACTGGGGTCTGAGGAGGGAGGAGGTGGAGAGCCCAGGGTGTTTCTGGGAGAAATCCTCTCTGATGTGGGGAGCCCGCTTTTTCCAGCTTGGCTTTGTGCCATCGTTCCTCTCCCTTCTCTTTTTTGCCTGCTTTTACCTCCAGAACACACTGGTGTGACAGAGCCACCTGCTCTGCCCTGATTTCTGCCCAGGGTCTGTCACCAGCAGCTGGCTAGGGTGGAAAACCACTCACTTCCCTTCTCCATTCTTCTTTCAGCAGCAAGAGGAGCCGCCCTGTGAAGGGCAGGTGGATGGGCCTGCGGAGCAAAGCTCTGGCAGCTGTGAGAGCTCTGAGGGTACTCGTGCTTGGCTTCCCAGGGGTGCCCTGTCCTGCCTTCAGGAGCCTTGGTAGCCCCACAGTGCCAGGGAGCCCTGAGGGAGTTGTGCAGACAAGGAGATGAGGTGTGTGAGGGAGGCTGGAGAGCTCGCTTAGGGGGCAGATGTTGTGCTGGGGTTGTGGTGTGGCCATATCTGTGCAGGTAACCAGCCCATCTCTGGGGCATGGCGGGCACAGCCAGAGCCTCATGGGGTTGGAAAACACCTTCCACCCTCTCCTCGTAGGATGCTCCCAGCCCTGGACAGGAATGTGATAGCACTGTGGGTGAGAGAACCCTCGGATGTGTCCGCTGGAGGCAGGATGCTTCCAGCAAGCTGGAAGGCCAGGCAGCTGGTCTCCTGGGTGGGCCACGCTGACCTTCTGGCTGGCACAGCTGGCCGAGGCTGGGCTGGTGGTGGTGCCCATGCCTGGCATTCCCAGCCTGGTTCCAGGTCGTCTGCATGGAGGCCAGGGGCGGTGGGGAGTGGCCCTTGGCAGGACGTCGTGTTTAGAAACTTGCAGGAAAGGGAAGCCACGATGTCATCTCCCGTCTGACCAGGAAGCGCAGGTTTCCTTCCCTTCGGCTCGCACAGGAGCCTGGGAAGCTGCTTCTCAATGAGAGGGTTGGGGGTGCAGACAGCTTGGGCACGGGGCTGGGGTAGGATGGGGTCCTGCCGTCCCTCTGAGCGTGGCCTGGCCCGCTGTCTTGTTTGTGCCTTGCTGCTCTGTGTGAGCGCTGGCTCCTGCCAGCCTGCGTGTGCACCTTGCGGGGCCTCGGAGCTCTCTGGGGGTTTTGCTGTCACCCTGCTGCAGCACCCCTCTTCCCCACCTCCAGCCGTGATTCACTCCCTGGCTCCTGCCTGGTGCTTCTCCGGTGGCTCTCCTTCACCCATTCATTACTGCTCTTGGCAGGGCCCTCGGAGCCATCTCCAGCAGATGCACGCGGGCAATTAGAGAGCCGGGCACCTGATGAGGTCATGCCGAGCGAGAGGAGCCGGGGCGTTCAGCCCAGCCCCGCGTGGTTTGTGCTCTGACTCAGCCCGCGGCCGCCCTACCTGCTCGGGGAGTCTGGGCTGGCTGGGCCGAGGGGGGGCAGGGGGTCCCACTCCTCCTGGGCCGCTCCCTCCGGCCGGCTTGGCTTAATCTCGGCAATTCCCTCCCGGCCACTCCCTCACCAAATGCTACTTCACCTGTTTGCTCAGCGTGGGGAGCGGAGGGGATTGTGTCTCCTCTGGCAGAGGGAGGGGAGCCCTGTCTGCCTCAGGGGTGCCCAGCTGCCCTTTGGGTGGGGAGACCCCAGGTGGGGTTGCTGGGAAGGCTGGGGGGCCCTGTCTCCTGCCCTTCTCCCCACTCCTGGTGACGGTTCCTTGGTGACTTGCTCTTGCAGGAAGGGTGGATAGTGCTGGCTGCCCCCAGTGGTGCAGGTCCTGTGCTGGTGCCAGGACCGGTTCCTGGGGCTGCAGGTGCGGGACAGGAAATGATCTCAAGTGGCTTCCTTGGGAAGAGGGCTGTGGGGAGAGCTCTATGCCCGGGAGTGGTCCCAGATCCGTGTGCCCGGGTGCTGGGCTGGCACAGGTAGCTGCAGGTGCTTGTGCCCGTGGCCTGATGAAGGGAGGCTGCCGCTAATCCTGCTGGGAATGCTGGCCACCAGACTGCAGCCTCTCTGCTTGGGGACAGCCAGCAGCACTTGTGTGCTCTGGAGTAGTTCATGTGCCCCTGGGATGGGGAGCCAGAGGGAGCAGTTTCCCCCGTCTGCCGTGCCCTCAGCTTGGGCAGGCAGCCTCGGGTCTGTCTGAGGGGACTTTGCTCCCTGGACTCTGCCAGCATGGCCCTTATCTCTGGTGTGTTTGTTTTCTCTGCGGGAGAGAGGCAGCTGAATGGGAAAGTTGAGCCTGGCGGAGGGTGGGGGGGACGGGTGAAGGGCAGGGACATTGGCGTGGCCGGAGCCCGGGGGGCCGCGTTGACCTTCAGCCCAGCGCCCGCGTCCACTGAGCTTTGTGGCCGTGGGGACAGCTCATGTCCCCCTTGGAGGTGGCCACTGTTCCTTGGGTGGAGCCAGGGGCTGCCCTGCAATCCCCCCGGATCACCTGCTCGCCTCGGGCCGCCGTGGCAGAGCCGGGGGGGCTGCTGCCTCCCCCTGCCCGGGAGCCGCTGGGGTGAAGCAGGAGCCCGCTGGCTTGCCGGAGCGTGGCCTGCCCCGGGAATGCTCTGGCCCCATTCCCAGAATCCGGCGCTGGGTGTTTGTTTGCTGCTGCGCCCCCGAGGTCTGGTGCTACTGTGACAGGAAGCGGGGACGCCGGGGGGAGGGAGGCCGGCCGCCGGCTGGGGATGTGCCTGTGAAATCCCTTTGTCCCTGCCGAGCGCTCAGCTGCGAATTCCCACAGCGAGGAGAGAGCCGCCTTTGTGCTGCTGCAGGGCTCCCGACATGTGAATCTCCTGGGCCTGGGGGTGCGAGCCGTGGGGCTGGGACCCTGCTCGCTGCTGTCCCCAGGGCGGGGACCTTCGCGGCAGTGCCCCATGGGAGCAGGGCTGCTGAGGTGTCCGTGGGCAGTGGGAATGCAGCAGGATGTTGCTGGCAGGAAGGCTCCGGCCCTGTGGCCGTCCCGCTTGGGGGCTGTGGGCGGACAGAGTCTCTGCCCGGAGCCCGGCGGCTTGGCTGCCCTCCTGCGGTCCTCTCCTCCCTGAAAATGCCGAGGGAAGCTCATCTCCCTTCCCCTCGCCATGGGGCTCCATCCAGCCGGTGCAGAGGGTCGGCAGCTTCCCGGCTCTCCTGGAGGAAAGGAGCTCCTGGCATGCTGTGTCCTGGCCGTGCTCGGAGAGGGGCGAGTGGCCCCTGGCGTGCCTGGGAGGACAGCTGCCCCGCCGCAGGATTGCTGGCATTCCAGCAGAACAATCGCAGCTCTCCACAGCCAGCCCTGCACCGCTCCGTGCTCGGCTGCCTCACTCTTCGCCCTGCTGGGGTGGCACCGGCCCGGTGACCTCAGCGCAGCCAGGGACAGATCCCTTCCTTGGGGGATCGCCCGTGTTTCACAACCGTCGGCTGTGTCCAGACCCGTCCTGCAGACCCGATCGGTATCTCCTTTCTCGGCCCCCTGCCCTGGCTGAGGGAACGACCCACACTCCTGCTTCCTTCTGCTTCCTCCCCTCCAGCCCCACCCTGCCCTTATCGCTCCCTCCTCATCCTGCTCCCTGGCTGCCGGCCCACTCCCTTATAAGGTGCGATCTGCGCCCGGCTTGCATCTTCAGGTGACTCCCCTCTCCGAAGGGAGGCTTTCCCAACCCATCCCGGCTACGTGGCCATCATCCCGGGCACTGGGGGCGGCAGGTGAGGTAGGCCAGGTGGCGATCCCGCTGCCAGTCCAACCAGTTGGGTGTGACGGGCAGAGGAGGAGCGGCTCCCTGCCTGTCCCTGCCCGCGGCGCCGCTCCTGGGTGTTCACCCGCCGGGCTCCTGCCGTGACCAACACCTGGGGCACGGCTCCCCCCGGGGAAGGTGGGGCTGGGCCGGAGCAGGCAGGTGCCCAGGGAGGTGCCTGACCTGCTGCCAGAGCAGCCCTGTCCTGGCCACCTGCCAGCCTGCCCAAAGTCCACTGCTCTGTGACCTGGCAGCAGGAAGAGCCCTCCTGGAGCCCAGGGCAGGAGTTGGGGAAACCTCTCCTCTGATGTAGCGTCTGGCAGGGCCAGGGTAGGCTGGGGGGTGGGAGCAAGGGGCCTCACACAGCCTGGCAGTGAGGATGTAGTCCTGGGCAGGGGTCCCTCGAGGGGGGGCTGCTCTGCAGTGATGGCTGTGGGCACCTTCCTGCCTCTGGGGGAGGGAGAGAAACAGTCAAAACTCTCCTTCACCTGCACAAGGATGTGGGATCTACTGCCCACCATCAGCTGTCCTGCTTTTCCCATGGCCTGAGAGCCATGGGCACTCTGAGCTGGACACAGAAGCAGGTGAGCCTGGGCCCGTGGTCTCCCCTCCCACGCCCTGCTGCTTCGGCCAGGCTGAGGTCTAAGGGTTCATGTGTGAGCCTGGACCCAGTGCTCAGCATGGGGAAAGATGCCAAGGATGCCGGCTCATTTATTTTTTAGGTAATTGAGACTGACCAGAAGCCTGTGGTGAATTAGCAGGGCTGTGCAGAGCAAGTGCGCTGTGAGCGCTTGGACAATTGCAGGCTTGAATTATTGATGGAGTTTCTGTTTTTCCTAAGTGCATCATGATAGGTAGCTGCAACCAGGAGAATTTGTTGCATCCTCTCTTTCTCGAGGACGGGGTCTGGTGCTGAGAGCTTTCAGAGAGCGGGCAGCCAGCTGGCTCTGCTCAGGCCCTCGGGCTGAGAGGGAAAGGCCAGTTATCGGAGCAGAGTTGGGGACTGTGTTACAAAATTCCTCAGGAAGCGCATCCCTTCTTGTCAGCCTGGAGGTGGGTCTGGCCCAGGAGCCCACAGGGGCTCAGCCAGCCTGGATGAGGGGCTGTGTCCGTCCTGGCTCTCATGGAGCTGGAGGAGAAGGGCTTTGCTCATGCTTCACAGTGTGGGGGGCTGCCAAGGGCGTCTGGCTGTGACAAACCTTGCCACGTGCTGGACAGGTGTTTGGGAGTCACAAGCAAGCAGTGAAGCCGTGTGAAGGGCCGGGACGTGACAGACAGAGCTGATGCAGTTCTGTTCCCCCTCTCTGGTGGCAGCAGGACGATGGCAGTGAGCACCTGGTGTGTCCCTTAGCAGGGTGCTGGGGCAGGGATGATGTGGCAGAGGAGATTCTGACTTTGCAGGTGCTTGGGTTGAGCTTTGCCCAAAGTGTTCTGTGCTGAGTCAGTGGCCTTAGCCCCAGGGATCCCAAGACCTTTGGTTGACAGCTCTCCAGGGACTCAGGGCATGGAGCAGGGCTGGAGCAGGTTGTTGGAAGAATCCGCGTAGAGGACTATGCTGGAGATTCCCTGTGCTGCAGTGGTGCTGCCTGTCAAGCCTCCAGCCTGAGTCTTATCTGCCGGATCTTGTCCATTTTTCCTGGCCTGTGGAGTACAATTCCCCATCTGCTGGCTTGGTCTGGGCCCTGGGGTTAATCTTTCCGTGGCAGACTTCAGGAAAAACACTCCTGGTGGGGAGCCTTCAAGGCCTGGACTCCATCCTCTGGCAGAGAAGTGTGCAGGTGAACTCTAGGTGGGTATGTCTGTGGTTTGGCCCTGGAAATTTATTTTTCCAGGCAAAGGATTTGTTCTGTGGTAAGGCAGTTCTGCCGGAGAAGCCAGGGTGAGAGGTTTTGGAAGAACCTGCCCTGTCAAGGCTGGCTGCAGCTGATGAGCTGTGGAGGGCTCAGGGTTTGGGGTGCCTGTCCAGCTGTGACCAAGCCTTTATCCAGACTGGAAGATTGTGGTGGGGAAGCTCTGTGCACACAGGTGGGCTGGCAGCTGCCTGCTGGCCAGCGAGCAGGCTCTGTTCCCAAGGCTCTGTGACATCTCTCCCGTGGACCCGCTCTGGCTTTGGGACCTGTGGGCACAGCACAGGGTGGGGTTGGTGCCAGGAAGTTGGGAGATAAGGGCAGGGGGATTTAGATGGGGAGCTTCCTGGGTCACTGCGTTGTTCCCTGGGGTTCCTTCATACTGCTTGCTGGGGGAACAGAGAGGGTTCTGCCCCTGGGGTGAAGCTGCTCTGGGTGTGCTTTGTCCTTAGGCTTTTTGGTTTGCCCTGAACTGAGCCAGCTGAAATATTTTTGGCTTGCTGGGGTTTTTAACTAACGGGTGTGTCAGCAAGTGCCTCTCTCATGATGAAAAGGCTTTCATGAGCCATCCTCAGAGCCGGTCAGGGTCTGGCTCTGGAAGAATGCTCTGTAGTTGGATCTTCAGAGGCTGGGGGGAAGGAGGGAGGGAATGGGCGCAAAGCGATCCCTGGAATTTCACCCTTGCGGGTTCCTGTGTACTTGGCTTTGCGCTGTCACAAGCAGCTCACTGGCTGGAGGGAGCAGGATGCATAGCTGAGGCTCTCCCCTTCCTGCCCTCCCTGCCTTGCTCCAGAGATGGCTGCTGAGTGCCCCAAACAGGCATTGGGATGCGGCAAGGGGCCGTGCTGTGCCCCGTCTCTGAATGTGGCTCAGTTTCTTCACAGCTGAGGGGTGTAGGGCCAAGTTTGGGGTTTGTGTGCCAAACCCAGGGAATGACCATGCTCTAGCCGGGATGGCGCTGGCTGTGTCTGCAGGGACAGCTCTTGCTGACCTCTCTGGACCTGGCACTGCCTCTCTGTAATTATGTCTTTAATCCCAGATCGATAAAGACAATGGCTGGAACGAGGCTGGAGGGAGCTGGTGTGTCCTGGTGGTGGAGGAAAACCGGGAGAGACCGTGTTGTGCTGGCACCTCTTGCCCATCGTGGAGCCGTGTCCAGTGCTCAGGGCAGGAATGGCAGCCGTGTGGGCAGTGCAGTCCCCAGCACTGAGTCTCTCTGCTTAACATGGCCTGATCCTGCTGGGAGACCCTCGGGTGGCCCCTCCTGAGCGTCCACGGGTGGATTTGCGAGGGGACAGGAGCTGGAGGGTGCGGGACCTGTCCTGTTCCTTCCCCTGCTGTTGTGTTTACTCCCTGTGGAAGGGACGGGAAGGAAACAGCCTCGCAGCTGCTCCGGCCCCTTATCTGGGGCCCTAACAGCCCTGCAAGTTTCATTGTTAGTGTCTATGTTTCCCAGCCCCATTCCCAGGGAGCGTGCAGAGATGGGGATTTGGGGCTGGGGCAGCCCAGTGAGCTGTGCAGGCCCTGCCTGGCAGCCGTGTGGGATCAAGGGGATCTTCTGGGGCTCCCATCTCTCCTGTCTGTGCTTCCCACAGAGCCAGACCCTGACAGTCCACACTTGCTGCAGGCGTGATCCTCTTCATGAGACCAGACTGGCCAAGTCTCTCCTTGGAGTCAGGGCACTGCCTCTGCCCTCCTGTGCCCTAAAAATCTGCCTCTTCTGCATTGGGACAGTTGAGGGCTGGCTGGGGAGCACAGCTGCTTGGACAAGGCCATGTTGTGGAGGATCCCTTCTTCACAGGGGGGCTGTTTCCCTGGTTTAAAGGGTTTGCTGAAATACCAGTCTGGAAACAAATCCCAACAAGGCAGGGGACTGCTGGCTGGGATTTTGGATGCTGCAGTTTCATAGGGTGTCTGGGGTGGTAGGACTGCCCTGTGTCCTGCTGGACGATACTGAGATGTGGCAAGGAGCTGCTCCCCTTCCATCAGGGAGCCCTGGAAAGGCTGAGGATCTGTGTCCCTGCTTAAAGTGGGTGGTAGCCCACCAGAGATAGGGAGTGCTACTCAGGGATGAGAGTTGGGATGTGTCAGCACTGCTCTGACACACCAAGGCACCAAGCCTCTCCTTTGGAGAATCCTGCAAATCCGCAGGGCAGGTGAGCAGCGAGGGTCAGAACCATCCCTGCATTTCCATACAAGGCTCGGGAAGCTGATCTGTTGGAAAAGCCTCAGGGAGTACCTGTTGCGAGGTGGGAAGGATGCAAAGCTGCGTGCATGCGCCAGGAGTCATGTCTGGGAGCCTCCAAAAGCCTGCTTGGGCTCCAGAGGGCGGTGGGCTGCGTTCTTCCCGGGGTGCGAGGCTTGGCTGGGTGTGCCACAGCTCCTTCTCCTGCTGGGCACCACATGGGCACGAGCAGAGCAACTGGATTTTTTTTACTGATGAAGGCAGATGACAGAGTGGCAGTGACCAGATGGCGGAACGTGCTGTGGGCGCCCTCCAAAGCACTTGGAAAACATCCACCCTGCGTGGCCGGGCTCTGTTGCGGCAGTGCCACCGTGGCTGGCGCACGCCTGTATCCCAGGGAGGCTTTGGGGAGCAGAGCCACAGGAGGAGCAGGGAGGGCTGTGACAGACCAGAAGACTCTTTACTGAGCTCCTGTGGACTAGCATGTGCTGCAGGCTGGGTCCGGAGGGGCTGCAGGAGGTGCTGGGAGCAGGGATGCTGCCTAGGCGAGCTCTCAGCCCCGGGTCATCCTTATCGGCGCTCCGGGGCGGCGGCACCGGGGAGCGGAGTGGGCAGAGCCAGTGCTGGAGAGCGTGGGAAAGCAGCTCTGTGCTGCCTGCCCGGCTCGAGCGAGTCCCCACATGCCTGCCATGACTGCACAGCTTTGGGAAAACCTCTCGGGCTTGCAGGGACTCGGCCGGGCTGCGCGGGAAGGGCGGAGGGCCGAGCCCTGGCCGCTCCTCTCCGCCTCTGCCGTTTCACCCGCCGGTGGGAACAGTGAGGAGTGCTGGAGTGTCCGTGGAGCTGGGGGGCTGCTGTGGGACCAGCGCCACGTTTGCCACCCCACCGGCCCTTCCTGACACTGCCCATCCTTCAGAGGGGAGGGGGTGGGACAGAGGTGCCTGTTTCCCAGTTCTGTGCCTGCCCTACCTCCTGTTTGGAGTTCTTGTGTGTGATTTTGACCTGCTCCCGCTGTCCCTGCAGCTCTCTTCCCTCCTGCTTCCTCACTGTGGTGGCTGGGCTGTTTCTCCCATGACTCTCTGCGTCTAGACCTGGCTGTCCCGTGCCTTTGCCAATCAAACCTGAGCTTCCTCCTCTGACAGGTCTGTATGGAAGAATATTGCCTTTCTGTAGCAAAATGTTGATTGTGGCTCACTTGCTGTTCTCCTTTGGGCGGGGGTGTTGGAGGGGGCCAGGCCAAAGCTCATCCCTAGGTCTGTGGGCTGAGGATCCCTGGAGGGTGGTGAGTTTTGGCAGCAGTCACAGGGGCTCATGGGATCCCTTTTAGGGGGATCCCACCGCATTCCATCCCCTTTCCTGGCGAGGAAGGAGCTGTGGAACCAGGGCTGTCTCCCCATCTCTTACCACACCAGGGAGGAGGGAGCAGATGAGTGACATGGCCCTCTCCCTCCGCCCTTCCCTGGAGGAAACAGTGGGATGCGGGTCACTTCTCATTCTTCAGGAGTGTCCCCTGCCCCACCCCAGAGACATGCCCTCCCCTCCTGCACTGTCTGCCCACAGCTTTTCCTTGCCCCTGAGGTTTTCCCTGAGCCCACAGCAGCTCTTCTGAACCTGGCTCAGCCCCAGTGTTTGGTGTGCTGGGGGGACCTTTTGGCCCCACAGTGACACTTTTCCAAGCTTTAATGCTGGGGCAGTTTGCTCCAGGACCCTCTTGCCAGCTCTCTGGTGATGGGTGGGAGCGGGTGTTAATGCCATAAGTTGTTTTTTTTTTTTTTCCTGTTCTGAAAACCTGTCTTAATGAAATCAGTCTCTTCTGACCGCTCTTCTCTCCTCCTTTCCTCCCCCAAAATCATGTGCAGTGAAGAGAGGGGCTTCTGCCCTTCAGGGTCACTTTTCCCACCCTCACCTTGACACCAAGCCGCCTCCGCTTGTGCCTCCCCGTGCCCCCTGCCCTGCCCACCCTGGGCACCCGTCACCCATGGACGACTCGGAAGTGGAGTCGACCGCCAGCATCCTTGCCTCTGTCAAGGAGCAGGAGGCACAGTTCGAGAAGCTGACCCGGGCCCTGGAGGAGGAACGGCGCCATGTCTCAGCCCAGCTGGAGCGAGTCCGGGTCTCCCCACAGGACGCCGGCCCGGGCTTGGCCAACGGCACGCTCACCCGGCGGCACCAGGTAAAACACCCCCTCGGCAGAGGGGCGTGCACAGGCTCCTGGAGCCCCCAGAGCTGCCTCCCTCCCCTCGGCCCTCCTTGGATACGGGAGGTGGAGGAGGGCCCGGCTGATCCTGTGGCACTGGTGTACTGGAGTTGGTCTGGGGGTGTGCAGACCTCCCTTGGCAGACAGAGGCTTCAGGGAAGGAGGTGCCAGCCTGGAGGGTCTTGCTGCCAGGTCGGCTCTGCTCTGGTTTTGGGAAGGTCGGAGGTTGGCTGTGCTCGGTTCCAGGGCATCTCTGCTCCCCATCCCACTCGGCTGCTTGGAGGGCAGCCGAAATGCTGGGGCTGGGGTGTGTGTGTATCTCCCTCTGTGTGTGACAAAGGGCAAATCCCTGGAGTCTGTCGGTCCCCACACGGCCAAACCAGGACTTGGAGAGATTTTCTCTCTACAGGGCTGGAAATGTGGTTTCATCTGCCTTGGCTTGAGGTGTCTCCTCACTTTCTCAGGCTCAGTGTTGGAGAGGGGTGCCCGGAGGGCTGGTGCGTGGTGGTGTGCAGGAGCCAGGTGCCTCTGTGGCTGTGGAAGGTGGTGGTGCCAGGAGGGACCTGTGGGGCAGGGCAGGGTGGACAGAGGAAGAGTTCAAGTGTCAAAACAGCAGCACCCTGCGATCGGCCACTGTGCGGTTCCCTCGGGCCCAGGGGGGCCTCTGGGGTCACTGGTGGCTCCTGCGTCGGGAGATGTGGAAGGTGTCCAGGGCCCTGCTGGGGAGCAGGGAAAGGTCGTGGCCATTCCATCAGGAGCGTGCGGGAGAGCTGAGATGTCGGGGTGTCTCCTCCGACTCTTCCCCAGGCTGGCCTAGAAGAGATTTGGTGCACATGGCACAGACCCCTGAGGAGTGTGTTCCTCTCCTGGGGGTCCCACGGGGTGCGTGGTGGGTGTCTCTGTCCGATGCACGAGATGGGCTGCTCAGGGCCCTGCAGGGGAGTGAGGATGGATACGTGACAGATCAGTGTAGCAACAGGCCTGCTGCCCTGCTGTGTTTCAGAACGGACGTTTCCTGGGCGATGCTGACCTGGAAAGGCAGAAATATTCAGATCTGAAGCTCAACGGGCCACAGGTAGGGGGAGCTCAGCCCTCTGGCTGTGGGCAGCCTCCTTGCTGGGGGAGGGTGCAGGACAGTGCCCCAGTGTCCCCATTCTGGGAGAGGGTGACTTGGGCTTCTAATGTGGCCACCCTGGCTTAAAGGTTCCATCTTCCAAAAGGTATCAGGGCTCCCTGTGAGGAAAGATCTCTCATCCAGCTGACTCCAGGAAGGCCCAGATTGGTGACAGGTTCTGACTGCCTGTCGCTTTCTTCCCTCAGGACCACAGCCACCTCTTGTACAGCACAATCCCCAGGATGCAGGACCCGGGCCAGATCGTGGAGGAGACGTACACTATGGAGGAGGACCCGGAAGGGGCCATGTCAGTTGTGTCTGTGGAGACATCAGATGATGGCACAACCCGGCGTACAGAGACCACGGTACAGGCCTGGGGACACCGTGGAGGACAGGGGACAGGGCATGGTGGGGGACCCTGGTGGCTGGGTGCTCTGCCATGAGCTGAAACAGGGCGTGAAATGGTCCTGAAGTAAAGTGCTGGGCTGGCAGGGGAATCTGGGGATGCAGGGACGTGGTGGTTTTCCTGATGTGAGCGTGTCCTGCACACCTTCCAGGTGAAGAAGGTGGTGAAGACTGTGACCACCCGGACGGTGCAGCAGGTGCCGGTGGGGCCTGACGGGCTGCCTTTGGAAACATCTCCCGTCACCAGCAACTACGTCCAGACCATGGACAGGAACTTCCGCAAGAACAGCAACGGGGGCCCCGGCAGCTACCTGGGCCAGGCGGGCACGGCCACCCTCCCTCGCAACTACCACTACCCCGACGGCTACGGCCGCCCCTACGAGGACGGGTACCCGGGCAGCGACCACAGCTACGGCAGCCTGTCCCGCGTCACCCGCATCGACGAGCGCTACCGCCCCTCCATGGACACCTACCGCGCCCCCAGCCGCCAGGACATCTACGGCCCCCAGCCCCAGGTGCGCGTTGGGGGCAGCAACATGGACCTCAACCATTTCCACCCCGAGCCCTACGGCCTGGAGGACGACCAGCGCAGCGTGGGCTTTGAAGACGTGGACTACGGGCTCATGTCTGACTACGGCACGGCCAGGAGGGCGGGGACCCCGTCTGATGCTCGGCGGCGGCTCAGGTACGTGGCAGGAGGCTCTGGGGTGCTCTGGGGTCCCTTGAACTTCACCCTCCTTGGAGGAAGGAGGACCGCGGACACAACACTTTGAGCTGAGTCACACACGGCTCACACAGGAGAAAACTTGCATCCGCTTCTAATTGTCTGCTTAATTGGTGGTTAAAGCTGGGTGCTAATTGAGCCGGTCGTCCTGCAGCCAGGTGTTCCAGTGGGCAGCTGGATGTAGCTCCAGGCCCTTCCCTCTGTGCCACCAGGGCTGTGTGTGCCCCAGTGTGGTGCATCCCTCTGGGAGCGGTGCCCGTGTGGGTTGTGTGTCGGAAGCAGCTGCAGTCCCATGATTGTGTTCTCCCTGAGCCAAGAGCAGCCCCGGGAAGGGGAGCTGAGCCCAGGCTGGGGTGAGCAGGGCTCGGCCCCACGGTGCCCCGAGAGCGTTCCTGCACAGCCCGACCCTGCTGCAGGGCAGGGTGGGAGAAGCTGCTCAACCTGTTCGGCAGCAGCAGCTTCTCCTCCTCCTGTGTCTGTGGCGGCTCCTCCAGCTTGCTGGGCTATGCTGCCCTCGGAGGCCAGAGCAGGGTCCTGGTGCTCCTTCCTGCCCTGCCAGGAATTCAGGCCAGGCATTCAGGATGTCACCTGCCTGAGGTCATGACTCCTGCCCATTGATTTCTTGTGCCAGCTGTCTCTGCTTCCTGCTCTGCTCCTTGCTGGGCTGTCAGCAGGACTTTGGGCAGGTGCTGGGGGATGGCTCTGGCGGTGGTGAGGTAGCAGTGGAGCGAGGGGCTGAGCCAGAGTCCTGGAGATGGGGAAGGGACTGTGTCAGCACCTGCTGAGTGCCCCAGAGTGGGCCCAGGCAGACAGGTAAGACTCAGCACAGGCTACCTAAAATCCTGGGACATAAAACAGAGATGACAGGGAGAGACCTGGGGGAGAGGAGACTCTTGCCCTCCTGTGGAGATCTGCCCAATCGAGGTGCATGCTGTAAATCCGCGGTAGCTCCTGGCTGCCAGAGGGACTGAAGGAGCAGCTTTGTCTGTCCTTGTGGCTGGTGCCAGCACAAGTGCTGCTGGGCTGTGCTGAACCAGTCAGGGCGGTCGCTCACCCAGATGGATTTGCTCGGCGTCCTCGCTTTGTGCAGCTTGTGCCGGCTGGAGGAGGGCAGGCAGGGCTGCTCCAGGCTTTTCCCGCCTTGGGCAGCCCGGGACAAGCCAGTGTGGGCAGTTTCGAGCACATGGCCATCAGGTCTCGTCCCTCAAGGAGCATCTTGGGCAGAAGGGGTTACACAGGTGTCTCCAACCCCTGGCTGCTTGGCCAGACAGAGACTCTGGCTCGTGTACTTTCCCTGGGCTGTGTCCTGGGTGGCCTTTGAGACCACAAGCCCTCTCTGCTGTGCAGGAAGGTGTCTGTGCTCCTGCTCCTCCAGGTCCTGGAGAAGGGGGGTAACAGGAGCTAAATGCAGGAGCAGCTGCAGCCAGGTGGGAGGCTGGGGGATGTGGGTCATGCAGAGAGAGAAGGTTAACTCTGTTGGAGTTGTGGGAATGACTCAGGGTATGAAAGATGGGTTGGTGGGCCCCTGAGCCAGCTCTCCCTCCCCAGGCAGAGCGATAAAGATCACAGCAATCTGTGGAATCCAGGCGCTGTTGAGCTTGGCTTGTCCCCCACCTTCTCAGTTACCGTCGGCACTGGCTGCCCAGCTCGCAGGAACGGGAACAGGGAGAGCAGCGTCCCCCCGCCTCAGAGATGTTTGTCTTGAGCGGGAGCCTGGCTGTTAACGACTTCCTTCGGGGAGGCAGCTCGCCAGGCACGCGGAGCCGAAGGAGCGCCTCGAGCCGCGGGACGCCGCGCGTGCTGGCTGCCGTGGGCCGCGGAGAGCTCCGGCCCCTGCTCTGGGGCTCTCCTCAGAGGGAAGGGGGGTCCTTCCTGCCCCCTGCCAGCCCCATCTTGCCTGGAGGGGATCCGGCACCGCAGGAGGTGGAATCCTGCACACTTGCAGGGTGGTATCCGGCACCGTGGTGGGACAGGACCTCCCTTCCAGGGAGCTGGAGTCTTGGCACAGGAGCAGGATCAGCTGCCAGCCGTGCTGGCAAGTGTCAGTGGCCATGTCTCGCTCCAGCCTTGTGCTGCTGCTCCCCGGCACCTCTGAGCAGCCAGGCGTGGAGCGTGTCCCCGTTGGGACCTGCTGGAGGCCAGCCTGGCAGCCCACCGCCACACCACAGCAGTGCCACAGCCCCCGGTGGGTGTGTGGCTGGGCAAGTGGCTCTAAAGCTGGTGGCTTGGGCAAGTCCTGTACCAGAGGCTGCAGGAAGGGAAGTGGTGGCAGCAGCAGGACCTGCCACCATCCTTGTCAGGATGCTCGGGGGCAGGAGCTGACTGTGCCTGATCCAGGAGCTCGGGAGGTGGCTGAGTAGCCCCTGGGGCAGGTGTGAGCCAGAGGGGAGAGTGGAAGCCTCTCCTTGGGTCATTTGAATGTCCTCAGTGCCCTGGCACAACAGGGGTAACCCTCCTGTCCCCTCCCATCCCTTTCTGTTGTAAATCGCTGGATTCATCTGCCTGGGTGGGGGAAGGATTACAGTGCCAGTGACTGCAAAAATGAGAGAATCTGGGATTTAAGAGGTGTATGTTCTGGGAATGTGAAATGTCACTTTGGCATGTGGGGCAGTAGTTACACTTCGAACTTCCATGTGCTTTTTTGGGCTCATTCCCAGCACTCCCAGTTTGTGCATGGGCTGCTCCTGGCCAGGACAGGGGTGTGGGACCATGGCTCTTCCCCAGGCCTGCCCTGGGAGCCACGAGGTTGATCCCTGGAGCCCGGGTGTCTCTTGGTGCCTGACTCGGCCTGTCCCCAGGGCAGCATCACACCTTACCTGTGGGGCTGGCTCTTGCCCTTGCCCCAGGGCTGGCTCCTGCCTCCTGGTCAGAGACCAGGATCCAGCTTCATCCCTTCTGGTGGGCTGGAGGGGGCACAGCCTCCCCCAGGCCCGGGATTGTGCTCAGACGCCCTCTGCCCTCTCTCCTAGGAGTTACGAAGACATGCTGGTGGATGAAGTGGCCCCCGACCGGTACTACTGGGCCCCGCTGGCCCAGCACGAGCGGGGCAGCCTGGCCAGCCTGGACAGCCTGCGGAAAGGCGGCCCGGCCCCAGGGAACTGGCGCCAGCCGGAGCTGCCGGAGGTCATAGCCATGCTGAGCTTCCGGCTGGACGCCGTCAAGTCCAACGCGGCCGCCTACCTGCAGCACCTGTGCTACCGCAACGACAAGGTGAAGACGGAGGTGCGCCGGCTGAAGGGCATCCCCGTGCTCGTGGGGCTGCTGGACCACCCCAAGAAGGAGGTGCACTACGGCGCCTGTGGGGCCCTCAAGAACATCTCCTTCGGCAAGGACCAGGATAACAAGATCGCCATCAAGAACTGCGACGGGGTGCCCGCGCTGGTGCGCCTGCTGCGCAAGGCCCACGACATGGACCTCACCGAGGTCATCACAGGTAGCGGCTCCGGGGAGGGCAGGACAGGCTGGCCCCTGGGGTGGGGTCTGCAATCAGGGTCTGAGTGCTCACCTTCCGCTTGTGGCGTTGCAGGGACCCTGTGGAACCTGTCCTCGCACGACTCCATCAAGATGGCCATCGTGGATCATGCACTACATGCCCTGACCGATGAGGTGGTCATTCCCCGCTCCGGCTGGGAGCGGGAGCCCAATGAGGACTCCAAACCCCGCCATATAGAGTGGGAGTCAGTGCTCACCAACACTGCTGGCTGCCTTAGGTATGGATCTGGCAGAGCACCGGCCTGGGTTTGGGCTGCAAGACTCTTTCCGGGCTGTTCCTGGCACTTTCAGGGGTCTGTGGAGCAGCTGCTCTGCTAAGACAGCTGCTGGTGATGCAGACCTCGAGTTTGGAGGCGTTTCCCTTCAGTGAGGGGAGCCACAGGAGCTGTTTTCTCTCTTGAGCTCTGCGGGGTGTGGGCTGCCCCTCGCCTGCCCTCAGCTGTCTCTCCCGTGACGGTTCTCTCCTGCCTGCCAGGAACGTGAGCTCGGAGCGGAGCGAGGCCCGTCGGAAGCTGCGGGAATGTGACGGGCTGGTGGATGCCCTGATCTACATCGTGCAGTCTGAGATTGGCCAGAAGGACTCGGACAGCAAGGTACCACAGCAGGGCTGGTGTCGGGAAGGGGAGAGCCTGCCTGGGGTGCACCTGGCACTGTTAGACCAGGAGGTGTCTGGCACTCAGCCTGCAGCTTGGGGAAGGAATGTTGGCCCCCCCCCAGCAGGGGCCTGGTTGTGTCACTCATCCCCACACTGCTGTCCCCTGGCTCAGGGCTTCCCACTCTGCCTGGGTAAGGTCTTGGCTTGAATTTTCCTCGAGCTTTGGGCTGAAGGTTGGGTCGGGCCCTTGTTTGCAGACCTGGAGTGCTGCTCCCAGCATCTCAGACGCTGTGGTTCTCTCCCCAGCTGGTGGAGAACTGTGTGTGCCTGCTGAGGAACCTGTCCTACCAAGTCCACCGTGAGATCCCCCACGCCGAGCGCTACCAGGAGACGCCCCTTGCCCCCGCCAACAACGCAGGTCCCCACGCTGCCAGCTGCTTCGGGGCCAAGAAGGGCAAAGGTTCGTGTGCCAGCAGCAGCAGGGAAGGGAGGGAGGGGGACAGAGACAGCTCTCGAGGGTGGTCTGGGGTCTCTGTGCTCCTACTCGGGCATCTCGTGTGAAGGCTGAAGGGCAGCTTTCTCCAGAGGCGCAGTGGTCCCTGCTTCCCTGGCTCTGGGAGCTGCTGCTTGGCTTGCCCAAAGCGTTTGACACAAGCTGTGGTGGGTGTCTGTGGTGGCGGGATGGTGACGGATACATGTCCACTAATTCCACGCCTTCCCTTTTCTCCTGTGTTGCCCCTTCCCCTTCCCTTTGCTTTCTTGCCAAATGATCTGCCCCATGACGCTGTTGGCACCTCTCTTCTCCTGCCTCCCCTCTCTCCTGTCCTTCTCTCCACCTCACCAATAGACGAGTGGTTCTCCAGAGGTGAGTGCGCTCTTGGTTTTACTTTTTCCGAGGTTTAATTGGGTGCTTTCTCCAGCTCTCTTTGTCCCCCCTCCCCAGCTGGGCACATTCTGCCTGCAGTGTGGCTAATGCCCCCAATGTCCCCTCCTGGGACACGCTGGTTGCTTGGCTTCAGCTCGCCTCTGGGCTTGTTCCTGCAAGTGGCAAAGAGCTGTTTGGCCAAGGTGGGTGGGGAGAGGAGGAGTCTCATGCCTCTCCGCTTGCCCTTTGAAGGTAAAAAGCTCCCAGAAGACCCTGGTGCCGACACAGTGGATTTTCCCAAAAGAACAACTCCAGCCAAAGGTAATGCTCCTTGAGCCATTGTGCAGGGCTTGGGTGTCAGGGCAGCTTTTGCCACAGCAGCCTGGGAGAGAAGCGAGCAAGAGGAGCTGTTTCCCATTCAAGTGAGCCTCTCCAATGGGCAGAAGTTGGGTTTAGAGCAGGAATGCCCAAGGGCCTGTTAAAACATGAGCTCTGCCAGTAGTCGTGAGGATCTTGTGCGTGGATGAGGTCAGCGCTGCCTCAGGAAAGGCTTCAGAGGGAAATAGTGCTCCGGGGGCTGAGCACAGTGACACAGCCCTCTGGTGGTCTCAGACTTGCCAGCACAGCTGCCCTTGTGCCTACTCTTCTCTCCTGGGCATGAAGAACAGGCATGATTTAAACCTAAAATCTGTGTCTTAAAGTGTTCCTCACCCATGAGAATGAGGAAGGGTCATTCGAGAATGAGGAAGGGTCATTCCCAGAAGCCTGTGGGGACAAGTATCTCGTTGCATGTGAATCCCAGCCCCTGGCCAAGCAGTAGCCACGGGTACCCTGGGGCAGCCTGGGCCTCTCTGTGCCAAGGATCCCACCCCCTGGGAGCCTGGGTAGAAGCTTCCAGCCTCGTCTGCCCAGCAGTGCCCCTTTGGATTAGGCAGACGCTAGAGGAGCCCTTGGATAAACCCTTCCTCCCCGTGTGCTCCTGGCAGGCTACGAGCTCCTTTTCCAGCCAGAAGTGGTGCGGATATACATCTCCCTCCTGAAGGAAAGCAAGACTCCAGCTATCCTGGAGGCTTCGGCAGGAGCCATCCAGAACCTGTGCGCTGGCAGCTGGACGGTGAGTGCCGGCGGAGCTGGGCCGGGAAGGGCCCGGGGAGGCGGGAGCAGCGCCCGTGGGGCCGGCAGCGGCGCCGCCAGCCCCGGGTGACACGGTGTCCGTGCCTCCCGCAGTACGGCCGCTGCATCCGCTCGGCGCTGCGCCAGGAGAAGGGGCTCTCCGCCATCGCCGACCTCCTGACCCACGACAGCGAGCGCGTGGTGAAAGCGGCGTCCGGGGCCCTGCGCAACCTGGCCGTGGACCTGCGCAACAAGGAGCTGATCGGTGAGGGCAGCACGCTCCCTGTATCCCCACACTCCCTGTATCCGCGTGCTCCCTGTATCCGGAGCTTCCTCCTCCTCCTCTTGGCTGCTGCGCACAGCGTCAGCCCGGCTTCTGTCTGCTGCCCCCGCCCAGAGCAGAGAGCGCTGAGCTCTGCAGAGAGGGACAGCAAAGCGGGTCACCTGCCAGTGGTTTTCCCTTCAGTCCTGTTCCCTGCTTGCTCATGCCCAGCTCTTTATCCTTCCCAGGCAAACATGCCATCCCCAACCTAGTGAAGAACCTGCCTGGAGGCCAGCAGACCCCTGCCAAAAACCTCTCTGAGGACACAGTGGTGTCAATCCTCAACACCATCAATGAAGTCATTGTGGACAACCTCGAGGCAGCCAAGAAGCTCCGGGAAACACAGGGGATCGAGAAGCTTGTGCTGATCAACAAATCTGGGTAGGCTCTGCTCAAAGGATGATGCCAGGGGTGGAGAGGGGCTTCACTTTCTCCAGGTTTCCAAACATCTCTTCCTTCGCCTCTTCCTAGGAACCGCTCAGAGAGAGAAGTCCGGGCTGCTGCCCTCGTCTTGCAGACAGTCTGGGGCTATAAGGAGCTGCGGAAGCCTCTTGAGAAGGAAGGCTGGAAGAAGTCCGATTTCCAGGTGTGGGGATGCCCTGTGGTGGCTGGGGGCAGTAGGTGGGGTCCTGCAGCAGGGAGAAAGGTGTTCCTGGAGCTTGGCAGTACTGGCCTGCCGCTCTTCACCCTGCTGCTAGCACTGGGCACTTGAAGAGGTGTCCCTGGGCTGTTTTTCAGCCAATGGCCAGCAGGAAGTCTCTGCTTGGAACACTCTGTAAAGTGTTGTGCCCCGTGCCCCACATGAGCATGAGGCAGGAATTTTGTCACCCTAAGTGCTGCTGTGGCAGTGCTGAAGAACAAGGTTCTCGCAGGCTCAGTTTCCTTCCCAAAAGCAGCGATTGGCCTTGCTGCTGGAGGGCCAGGCACTGCCCTGGTCCTCCAGGCCCCCCCATTCTGATGGGGGTGCAGTGGGGGCTTCAGCACCCTCTGGTTACTTTGGGCCCTTTTCTCAAGGGGCTGTGGGAGGGCTGCTGGGTTTGTGCTAGTGCTGGTGGGGAAGGAGCCTCTGGGCCCGGGGTTTGAGTGGTCACTGTCTGTTGCTGTAGGTGAACCTGAGCAATGCCTCTCGGACCCAGGGAGGCAACTCCTTTGATGACAGCACCTTGCCCCTCATCGACAGGAACCAAAAAACAGGTATGTGCCCCCCTTCAGCACTGTGCCTGCCATCATCCCTCTGCCTCGTGGGTACCCAGGGCAGCTGGCCTTTGTCCCCTCCCTGCCCTTCAGCTCTGGCTTCCCTGGCAGCCACAGCTGCTCACACAGGGCCATCAGTCTGGGACTTGGGTGGCTTTCCTGGCCATCGGAGCCATCAGTTTGGGCCTTAGATGGCTTCTTGGGGCTGGCACTGTAGGTCCTGTGGTGTCCTTGGGTCACAGAGCTGCAGCTGCAGCTGGGCTCAGGCTCCCCCAGCCAGGGCAGGGAGCAGTTCCTCTGCGGCTCCTGGCTGCAGGGACTGTCCCTGATGTGCTCTCCCATGCTTGTAGACAAGAAATCCTCCCGGGAGGAGATCCAGATGAGCAACATGGGACCAGGTAGGAGAGGGACCCTCCCTCAGTATATGGGGAGTGGGGCGGAGTTCACATCTCCTGGGGGGTGGTGCAGCCCCCTGTGGCACAGGTGACACGACTGACTGTCCTCCCTCCTGCTCCAGACAACTATTCCACACTCAACGAGAGGGACCACAGCAGGACACTGGACCGAGCCGGTGACCTCGGAGAGATGGAGCCGGTGAAGGCAGCGCCGTTGATGGTGAGCAGCTCCCCTTAACTCAGGAAGAGTGGGATGGGTGCAGGAAATGCCACATCGCTGTCCTGGCTGGCAGAGGAGAGCTGGGATCCCACAACTAACATCCCCCATGCCATGGCCCCTACTAACCCCGTGTGTCTGCAGCAGGAGGAGGGGCAGGAGTCGCAGCCTGAGGTAGAGGAGGCAGAGGAAGATGCTGCTGTGCCCTCCCCCATGTTGGTATGTCCCACGGTGTCCTCCTGCCCAATCTGACAGTGGTGACAGATCCTGCTGTGCTCTTAGGGGTGCTTGGCCAGCCAAATCCTGCTCCAATCACTGCTGCTGCAATCACTGGTGCTGTGATCCTGCCTCCGCCTTCACTCCTGCTCCAACCTTAATGCCTGTCCCTCTCTCTCTTTCCACAGCAGAAGATCTAGCTGGCCTCCCCACCTCCACTCCGTTTGGGTTGATAATATATTATATATATAAATATATAACTCTTCATGGTGGAATGGACCGACTTTTACCTTGTCTTACTGTTGGAATTTTTGCTGGACTCTCTGTGCCAACCATCCAGCCAAACGCCTGGGCCGGGTCCCCAGGGCAGCCCGGGCCACTCGGTTTCCTCCAGGCCGCTGCACCTCCCTGTTCTGGGATACCACCACTGAGAACTCCTCCTCCTCCTCCTCCCGTCCTCCACCACCTCCTTCCTCCTGAGAGTTAACCCTTCCTGCCTGACTCTGCCGGATCAGCCGGCGTGGATGCTGCACAAGGACTCGGATCTCTGCCTTGACCAGGAGCTGCCTTCTCTCCCGCGCCTTCGCCCTGCTCCGAGGCGTCTGCAGGGACAGGGACTGGGACCTCCTCACTCGCTGCCGCCTTGTTTTTGGTTTGGTTTTGTTGCCTATAGGATATATTTTTTTGTGCGGGATCACTCTTCAACCAGGGCCATGGGGACAACAGGAGCATTCCTTCCTCCCTGCAGGCTGCAGGACCAGAGTCCAGGGGCTGGAGGCGAGAGGAAGGAGAAGCAGCAATAACGTCTCTTGCTTTGCTCTAGATGAGGCTTTGGGGGCATGGGAAGGGGGATCCAGCTCTGGATCCTGTGGAGGGGTCTGGATGGGGCCCTGGCTCCCACCCAGCGCCTGTGTGAGGAGGATCCTTCTGTGAGGAAGGGGGTCAGTGCTGGGGCGTGGGCCGGGGTCCCTGTGGAGGGAGGAGAATGCGGCAGGGTTTTGGGGAGGGCGGGCGGCTCGGGGCGCACTGTGCCGGGCACCTGGAGCTGGGATCCCGCGGCGCTGCCCCGCTGACTTTCTCTTGACACGTGCCTTTCTTTTGCCACTGTGAAATAGCTCTTTGAATCGTACTGTCCGGCTGCTTCCCTGAGAAGGGGGAGTTTCCTGAGCTTCCGGCAGGGCTGAGCTCTTCCCTTCCCCGCTGGGAGCCTTACCTGTCTGCAGCGGGGCTGGGAGCCTGTTTGGGGGGGACCCAGCCCCCCTGCCCTCTCTCAGAGGGTGTGCGGGGTGCTCATCTGCATCCTGGCCTGGGCTGCCACGGGAGCTGGGATGTGCTCCTCCTCCTCCTCTTAGCTGTGGTGCTGGGGCACATCCATGTGCTGTGATCTTTTGGGAGGCCCTGGGGCTCCCTGTGCAACTGGAAGCCTCTGCAGGAGGCTGCAAACTGGAGCAGGAGCCCTCCCAGCCCGGGGCTCCCCCAGGGCGGGCTCTCAGGGTGCGGGGAGGTGGCAGGGGCGGAGCTGGTGCCTTGCTCCTGCCCCAGTTCACCCCCAGCTCCAGCTGGGCCTGCCCTGCTTCCAGCCCCACCTCAGCTCGGTTGGGTTTTGTTCTGGGGTCTAACTCTTCTCTTTTCCTTTAAATATGTAAAACACTAATTCCTTTTTTAATTTTTAATTTCAAATGAACCAAAAAGCCAGCATCCCCCTTCTCTCCTCCTTGGCCCTGGCGGGGAGGGGGGCCAAGGAGGCGGGGAGGGGGAAGCACCAAGCCGTTCCTTGTCTGATTCCTGTGCACACTCTTGTAACGCTTTTGAAACAAAATGATTTTTTATATAAATAAAGTTTTTAAAGTGTGATGTGTGCCTGCCCCTTTGGTTTTTCTGGATTTGCTGCTGGGCCTAAGTGCCTTTTCCAGGAGTGGTGCTGGTCTCCATGGCTCCCAGAGGTGTCACTTTGTGACACACCATGTGCTATTCCCCAGCCCTCCCCTTTTGCCTTGCACCCTTGTCCCCAGAGCCACCAGTGAGCAGAGAAAAGGCAGGAGCAGGTGTTTTATTGCATTCCAGGTGGCAATGCCAGGGATGCCTTGCAGGGAGTGGGACAAGGAATGATGCCTGGCTTGGCAGCAGCGAGGCTGGGGACAGTTGGCTGAGTGGGACCAATGCCAGGGATGTTGATGGGTGGGATATGAGGCGTGTGTGGGTCAGCAGGGACAATGGCAGACATGTCGATGGTGAGCACGGTGCTGGGGCCATCCAGGCAGGGTGGCTGTGTCCTGGGTGCCTGGGGCTCAGACAAAGAGCTTGTCGTGGCAGGGCTGGCAGTACATCTTGTCACCGTGCTCGCGGTAGGTGCCCTTGTGCAGCCGCCCCAGGCAGTAGGTGCAGACAAAGTGCTCGGGGTGGTACCTGCGCCCCGCGGCCGTGATGCAGCGCCCGGTGACGGGGCGGCCGCAGCCGTGGCAGAGGGTGCCCTGCCGCTGGTGGAAGTGCAGCTCGCAGTAGGGCCGCCCCTCCAGCTCGAAGAAGGACCCGCTGGTGAAGCCAGTCAGGCACTCCTGGAAGAAGGAGAGGGGAAGGCTAGCATGGCCCTGGGAACACAACCCTTCCATGCCTCCCCGCCATCCCACTCACCGTGCACACGAAGCACTCGGAGTGCCAGACGCCCTCCAGGGCTGACAGGTACTTGTCCGTGACAGGGCGCTCGCAGCCCTGGCATCTGGGGGCAAACAGGCCCAGGAAGTCCTGGTGGCAGTACGGCTTCCCGTTGTGCTCCAGGAATCCTGGGGGAGGAGATGGGGATGGGCACCCGCCAGGGGACGGCTCGCGCTGGGGGCAGTGGGACGTGGTGGTACCAGGGACAGGGTGAGCTGTCAGATGAGGCGGTAAGTGCAAGGGCAGGGGATACCTGGGGTGGGGGCAGGACCCCCACACCTGTTCCTTGGGACGTACCCTCATCTCCGAACACCTTCCCACAGTGGGCACAGAAGAAGTGCTCAGGGTGCCAGGTCTGCTCCAGAGCCGTGAGGACTTTCTGCAGAAAAAGCCGAGGAGATGAGGGGGCTCTGGTGGTGGTGGGGGCTGGTGGGGGAGGCCAGGGGTCACTCACTCACCTCACGGATGGGGCCGGCGCAGTAGGCACAGCGCGGGGAGAAGGCCTGGTGATAATCCTCCTCACAGAACGCGCGCCCACCCTGCTCGAAGAAGGGCCCCTTGTCCAGCTCCTGCCCGCAGCGGGCACAGGTGAAGTGCTCGGGGTGCCAGGTTTTGCCCAGGGCTGTGAGCACCTGTGAGGAGGAGGCACGGGGGCTGTGAGGGCAGCTCCGGGGGGCTGCCCAGGGGTGCCAGGCTGGCGGCGGGGGCTCACCTTGCCAGCGATGGGCTTGTGGCAGGCGGCGCAGACGCCGGCGGGCGCGGCCGTGATGCCCAGCTCCCGCAGGTCCCGCGTGAGGCTGCCCAGCAGGTCGTCCAGCAAGGACTCCGCGGGCACCGCGGCTCCCTGCCCTGCGGCTGCCAGCTGCCAGGAAGGAGGATGGTGAGGGCTGGGTGAGGGCCAAGCCCCCCAGCCTCCTGGCCCAGGGCCAAGGCTCACCTTGCTCTGCGTGTGGCCCAGGTCGGCCAGGAGCTCATCCAGCTGCCGGGCGTCCTCCGTCGGTGGGGGTGAGGGGAGCAGTGGTTTTGGGGCTGGCACGGGGGTGCTGGGCATGGCAGAGAGGGGAGGGGCTCTGGCGTCCATCCCAAGGCCAGGACCGAGACCCCTCCGCCCCTGCCAACACAGCCCTTTCCCACAGGCCACCGCGGGGAGCACTGCAGCTACGCAGGGTAAAATCTCTCCCAGGTGACCCTGGGTGGCAGATCCCAGCAAGGAACGGACAGCCCCAGATAGCTTTGCCCTCCCGTGGCCATTTTTACCTGTACAGTGACTCCAAACCTTCTCCTGGAGGCTGAGCTCGAGGTGGCAGAGGCACCTGGAAGGACAAGCCCTTGTGGCAGAGCCCTCCAGATGCTCCCCTGGCAGCTTCCCCTGCCCGGCTCCAGCACCCCATCACGAGCTGAGGGCTCTCTGTGCCCAGGCATTACCTTCAGGGTATCATGCTGGGCATCCTGGCAGGAGCTTGGTCCCTGGGGCGCACGGTCCTTGGAGGCCAGGCAGGAGCTCTGCTCCAGTTCTGCCAGCAAAGCATCTGCACCGAGACACGCGGGTCAGGCCCCACAGCCACTAGCTGCCCACCCTGCGGTCTTGTACCCCTCCCAAAATCTCAGGAGCAAAAGGAGTGTCACAGCAGGTCCTGCTGTCCAGCTGCCAGTGCCCCGAGGGGCCCTGAGCACCCTCCCCAAGACCCCCATCCCAGTGCAGGATGTGCCCACCTTACCAAAAAGTGGGGCAAAGGGTCCTGCCCCCGTACACCATCCCTGGCCAGCAAAGAAACCTCTGCCAGTCCTCAGCTGGACCCAGCATGAGCCCTGGCAGGGAAAAGCTCACCCAGGGCCCATCCTGCATGCCCAGAGCACCACTTCCCCCAAGGAGGGCCAAGCGCTCTTCCTTTCCGCTTTCACCTCTCTGCCTTGGCTGTCCCTCACGCTGGGAAACAGGGAGTGCTCCCAGCAGAGTGGCTGCTCCCTCACCCCAGGCCAGGGACGGCTCCCAGCTCCCACTGGGGGCAGCGGGGATTGTGGCGATGCCGCAGCCCATTTCCTGCTCTCAAGCTCGCTCCATTTTTGGCCAAGTGCTCGCTCGACCACCAGCCCCATTGGTCCCTTGGGATGGGGGAGGCATAGAAGGGAGCAGGGCTCCATGGCTGCCTCTCTGCAGCGTCCCCTCCCAGTCCCGGGGCAGAGGAAGGAAAAGGCTCCCCAGATGTGCTGAAAGTGTGACCCCAAGCCAGCCCTGGCTGCAGAACCAGTTCCGGAGAGGCCCAACTTACCCAAATCCTCCATCCTGCCTTGGCGTGGGGTCCCGGGGCAGGGGCAGCACCCCGAGGTGCTGAGATGGCAGTCGAGGCTGTGCCAGCTCTGTTCCGGTCTCGCCTCCGCCCCCCGCGCCGGGGTTTGTCACCCAGAGTTTCCTTTGTGGGCTGCGCGCCTCACACCACGTGTGACGGGCACAGGGAGCCACAAACAGCCCAGAGTGGGGCTGCAGAGGGGAGAAACTGGCCAACAGGCTGCCCAAGGAGCTCCAGAGGCCAGGATGTGGATGTCCTGCTGACCCAAGTCCCTTCCAGAAGCCACTGGCCACGTGTGGCAAGGGATGGCATCCCTCTGCTGGGTGGAAATGGATTTGTGGCAGCGTGATGGAGCAGTGCTGTCACATTCCAGCAGAACCTTGCCTTTGGGGGACGCTTCTGGAGCCTCGTCTTGGATTTCCAGGTAACAGCAAATCCCTTTTTGGCAGAGAAATCTCCTGGCGCTGCTGGGAGCAGGCAGTGGATGTGGGAACCGTTCCAAGGGACGGGGGGAATGTCAATGCCAGAGGTGGGCGCACATGGCTTGGCGTGTCCTTTGGGCTCTTGTTTGGCTCTTTGGAGGAGGCAGCACCTGGTAGGTGACCGATGACATCTCTGTCACCTTGGCCACCAGCTCTGCCAAAGCTTCACCATGCCCTGGCTTGGCTCTCCTTTAGACCAGCCAGAAAAACCTTGGGAGCAAAGGTTAGGAGCCACAGGCTCCATCCTCTCTGTGGGGAGGCACCAGCACCCACATGGGTCAGGCTGGCACCGCCTCGGCCCCGCTCCCGGGCGCTGCTGAGCCCCCACGGGGGGACGGGCTGGAGCTCAGCCCCCCGAGCTGCCACCTCATTCCTGACACTGTCACTTCATTCCTGACACCATGTTGTGCCTGCTCGCAGCAGGGACATCCAGCCCGGCCCCGCCTCAGGAAAAGCCCCCCGGGGCTCCATCCCGCTGTGTCCGGGCTGCGTGTCAGGCCAGGAATGCTGAGAGCCACCCAAAGCCCCGAGGACGCACTGCTGGTGTCCCTCCCTGCGGCTGCTGCTTGTGTCAGGCACTTCCCTTTCTGCTCACCACAGAACCTTCCTGCCTGCGGAAGGTTTTGGGCTATTTTTAGCTGTCTCGGTGATTTAGTGATGTGTGAGCCCGAGTACACACCAGCGTCTGGAGCTGGAACTTGCTATTGTAAAACTTGTCCTTACAGAACCCAGAGGCCAAAAGCTGAGCTGTGCCTTGCCCTGAGCTCTGCTCCCCTGTTATAACAAGAATTAAGTGACCCCAGCCTTGCCTGCAGAGGGGAAATCCCTCATGGCAATGATAGGGACCCAGAGGCCAAAAGCTGAGCTGTGCCTTGCCCTGAGCTCTGCTCCCCTGTTATAACAAGAATTAAGTGACCCCAGCCTTGCCTGCAGAGGGGAAATCCCTCATGGCAATGATAGGGACAGGTTGGCATGGGGCTGACGAGAAGCAGGGACAGGAGGAATCCCTGTGCAAGGATCCCGAGGTTTTCTTCAACATTCATGCAAGGACGTTCTCCTCCTTCCCGGTGTCTGGGCCGGGGGAATGTGGTTCTCCACAGCGAGGGGGTTTATTAGCACGCTCTCAGGAACTGTCAGACACACTTTTGTTTTCTAGGAACGCAGCAGAGCTCAGGACTGGAAATGCAGAAGCAGAAGGAAGCACCGAGTGCTCGGAGCCCTCTGGCTGGTGGGAACCAGTTCAGCAAACAGGATTTTCCAGCCCAACGCTGTGTGCTCTTTGAACCCCTGTGATCTTTGCTGTCTCCCGAGAGAGGCTGAGGAGCACCTTGTTCTGGGGAAGTGCTACCCTTTGTTCTGCTGTCCTCAAAGGGTGGGTAAGACCAGCCAAACCCTGCGTGCCAGAGCCATCGTACCCCAGTCCCCTTCCCCAACCCACCCCACTGCGGCCACGGCGAGGGAACAGCGTGCCAGCATCACTCCAGGAGCACAGCTGGACTCCGAGGCGGCTGGGACACCAGGAGCGGTGACCGGGACAAAGCCCGCTCCCGGCTGGTGCCTTCAGCCTCTGCGGGGGCCAAGTTTTGGGGCTCTGTGCGGGTTTAATGTGTTAGTGCAGTTCCTGCGGGAGAATCAGGCGCTGCTGGGGTTCCTTTGGAAAGGGACTCAGGCCTTGGAGACTACGGGGGCGGGTGGCCCCGCACAGCCGCTCCCGGGGTCCCTGCCCGGGGGCCGCTCGGGGCGGAAAGCACAACCGGGAACGGAGAACCGGCGGGGCCTCAGCGCCCGCGGACTACAACTCCCGGCAGACACCGCGCATGCGCCACAGCGCGGCGGAAGTGGGCGGAGCCAGGGTTGTGAGCCCCGCCCCCCTGCGCCGGCCGCCATTTTGTCACCGACTTTCACCCGCCGCCCGACGGGGCGTTTTTTTTTTTCTTAAAGGAGAAGCGGCAGCCAAAAGCGGCCCCGCCGCCAGGCCCCGCCGGTACCGCGGGCGGCGCCGCAGCCCCGCGGCACGGAGCGGCCGCGTGGGGCGGGGCGGCAAACGGCTTCCCCCGCCAGGCCTCGCCCGAGGGGCAAAGGGGCCCGGGGGCAGGCGGAGGGGCGCAGGCAGCGGCGGCGGTAGGGAGCCCGGCGGTGCCGGAGGCCGGGCGGCGGCCGCGCGGCGGACGGGCGGTCCGGGCGGCGGGGCCTGCGGGGCGGCGGCCGCGGGGGCCGCGCTCGAGTGGGCGCCGAGCGGGGCCGGCCGGGGGGGGAGCGGGAGCGCGAGCGCGGCGGCCGCGGCGGCGCCTGCGCGGGAGGCGGTGCGAGCCCGGGGCGCGCGCGGGAGCGGCGCGCTGATTGGCCGCCGGGCGGTGGGGGGGCGGGCCCCGCCCCGGCCGGGCCGCCCATTGGCCAGGCGGCGCGCGAGCGGCGGGGAAAGGCGTGAGCGCGGCGGGAGGGGGGATCAGGGGCTGGGGGGCGGGGCCCTCCCGCGCATCCCGCCTGCGGATTGGTGGTCGCGGGCAGGGGGCGGGGCGCGGGGGCCGCGCGTGAAGGCGGGCGGCGGGCGCTGATTGGCCGCGGGCGGCGGGGGCGGGCGTGCCCGGCAGAGGGTGGAGCGCGGCCGTCCCGGCCCCGCCGCCGCCACCGCCGCCGCCGCCCCGATGCCGGCGGGCACCGAGCAGCCGGGGGGCGCCGCCGCCGAGCCGCCGCCCGCCCCGGGACCGCCGCCCGCCGCCGACAGACCGCCGGCTTCGGGCCGCCGCCGCCCGCCGCCGCCCGCCGCCGAGCAGGGAGAGGAGTCCGGCGGCAGCCGGGTGCTGAGGGGCGGCCGGGAGCGCGGCCGCGCCGCTTCGGCCGCGGGGGGAGCCGCCGCCGCTTCCCGCCGCCGTAAGGCCGAGTATCCCCGGCGCCGGCGGAGCAGCCCCGGGGCGCGGCCGGCCGCCGAGCAGCCCGCCGCCGAGACGCCGCCCGCGGCCAGGAAGGCCCCCCGGGCCGGGTGAGTCCCTGCAGCGCCGGGCTCCGCCCGCGCCTTCCGGGGGTCGCGGCCGCGCGGGGGGGGCTGCGGGCGGCCTCTGCCCGGCCCGCGCAACGGGCCCAGGCCCCGGGGCCGCCTCCGGCCGCGGGGTGCCCCGCGTCGCCGCCCCTTTGTTCCGGCCGGGCTGGGCCGGCCCCGCCGGTCCCTTCCCAGGAAGGGCAGTGTCCCGGGAATCGCGGGCTGAGCAGCGCCCGCGGGCAGCGGCCGCTGTCCCGGTGCCCCGCGGCGCCAGCGCGGTCTGGCCCCGTGTGCCAAAGGTCTGGGTGAGGGAGGCGGTGGGATCCACCTTCCCGGGAGGAGATGCTGCAGTCGCTGCCCCTTCGATCCTGAGCGGGACACCGGAGCCTTTGGCAGTGCCGCTGTTCTGCCCTGGTCTAAGCACAAAATCCCCCTGGATCCGTCACAACTATCCTGGACAGGGCTGGGTCTTTGCTGCTGGATATTTCTGTAGTTCCCTTCAGCTTCCTGCGGCTTAAATAATCCACCTTGGCGTGAGGGGTTGAAAACAATGATCTGATAGAGAGGCACTGGGACTTTGGGGAGTTGGGGATCATCTCCATGTCATTCAGTTCCTTGTTTCTGTCCCCATACCATAGAGTCTGGCTCTTACACTTGCTTTTGTGTTTTTTCAGGTGCGCAGATAAAGTCACTGGTAAAGGTAAGAACTGAATTACTTACTCCTGGTGTTGTGCTCCATCTAGAAAGTCTGGGCTGTCCCATGGGTTAGCCAGATCCTCCTTTTGGCTCTTCCTTTTAAAGAGTGATTTGGTGCTGGGTGATGTGCAGTTTCTTTCTGAGGTCTCTCTCAAGATTGTGGAACTGTGATAAGCTGCTGCTGCTGCTGCTGGCACGTGCCCAACCTGCAAAATCTTGCTGTCCCAAAAAGCACTCGGGCTGTGGGAGAGTGAGGCTGGGCTGCTGCTCCATGGTTTGACAGTTCTTGTTGCACAGCAGTCCCAGGTAGTTGACAAATCCTGGGTTCACTTACGTTCTGTGCTCAGAAATACAGGTGTAGATCCTAGAGAGACCTGGGGAAGTTGTGTGGAAATCAGAGTATTCAGATATTCACACTTGTTCTTTTCTAGCTTTAGTGGATTATGGATTTTTTTTATGCTGATGTCTTCAGGGGTGAAAGAGAAAATTGTTCAGAACTGGCGAAGTGAGTAGGGTCTGAACACAGGAACCCCAACTGTGGGGATCTGCGACCTGCAGCAGAACTTTTGTTTTCCAATGCAAACTGTGGACTTTGTGCATCTGTATAACTATTTCTTGTTTAAAAAAAAAAATAAAAAAAAAACCCCAAACAACCAAAAGGCAAAAAAAGTTAGAGGGCTTTGCTCCTTACATGGTGATGACTTCTGAAACAGGTCCAAGTAAAGGGCTTTGTGTAGTGTTGTTTTTGATCTGGCACCAGAGAATTGTGGCAGAGTGAAGCACTGAGGAAAGGAGGTTACACACCTGTGCAGATAAATTCCCTTTTCTGCTGGAGCTCTCCGGGTTTGTTTGCCAGCAGTTGTGTCTCCGAGGCTGCTGTTATTCTCGTGTTTTGGTAACTCTTTAGCTTTCCTCCTACAAGTCTTTATTCCATTTGGGTGTGGAAATCCCTCACAGTTCCAGCTGGCAAGGTGTGTTTTTACAGACTGAAGCAGAATTAACCACTGTGCGTTGGGCCCAGCTCCTGTTTGTGTGTATTTACCCCTCACTGTGTAAAGGGTGGGCAGCGTAATGCCAGAGCTTCAGCCTTTTACATCAAAGCACAGTTGCTGAAATGTGTAAAAAAGTTTAACTTCATATGTGTATAGAGTTAAGACTTCAGTGGTCATGCTTGTTTTTTTTGGTTTAAGCAGAAGTATTTATAGGTAGTGGTTGAAAGTGGGCAGAATATTCCCATTTTTACCCCAGGAAGTGAAAGCTGTCAGTCTGAAATTCACAGGTTTGGGGGCTCTCTGCACTCGAGCCGTTTTAGCCTTTAACTTGGAACTCTGAGAGCTTCAGCTGTGCTTGAAGGTGAGAGTGGAAAAAGCATTTGTTAAACTTCTGGGGCTCTTTTTTTCCCCGATTAGATTTGCAGCCAAAATGATGGTAGGGATAGTTGCGTGGAAATTGGCACAGGGAAGTGCTGGCTTCTTCTGGGCCGGAGGAAATCTGTGGAGAGGGGGGGCGGTGTTTGTTCCTGGTTTGTTTTTCAGTCTGCAGAAGCACAGGAGTGGGGAAGCTGCACTCCTGTGTCTTGGCTGCACGCTGGATGGAGCCCTTGTGCACCTTGTGCTCGTTGGAGAGGACCTGGAAGCAGGCCAAGGAGTGTCTTCCTTGGACAGGTTGTGCAGGAGCTGGAGAGGAGCTTCTCCCTGCTCCTCCTGTTGGGCTTCAGCAGAAGTTTCGGAAGGAGCCAGACCAGTGTAAGCAAGCAGCAGCTTTGCTTGCACAACAGGGTTTTTGGTAGCCAGGAGTTCCCTGTGAGGCTCGAAGGCACAATCCCATTTGTCCTTTCATTTTGCTTGGAGCTGGGATAAGGTGCTGAGTGGTTCTGGTGAAGGCTTGGAATTCTGTTCTAGTGTTTCCTGAAATGGAATTGATTTTTTTTTTTTTGCATTGCAGTATTAGCCTTCACTATCAACTGCTAAATCCAGTTTGGAATATCCCCTGTACAGAGGCGTGGGATCAGGCTTCTGCAGCATCCCCTGGGAGTTGTGGCTGTGCAGGTCTGGCGGGGAGGTTGCAGGGAGATGAGGGCCGAAGGTGTGTGTTGTGTCACAGCCCCAGTGTGGCTGTCAGCACAGCGGCGTGCACGGGGGCAGCTGCAGTGTCAGCCTGCCTTTCCTGGCTATTCCCCGTCGCCTGCTTAGTCATGCAGTCGCAGGATTTCCCAACCTGTGCCTGCAGGAATAGTGGATGCATAAGTAGAACGTTTAATCTCAGCTTACAAGTGAATTCGTGTAGCTGCAGTCGCTGTGTAGCAGAATTCACGTCTGGCTTCCCGCAGCGCTCCGTATCCTTGTGGGAATAATTTTCATTTTAGTCAGGAGAGTCACCTCCTTGGAAGCCCGTTCTCAAATCCAGGGGTTTTGCTAGGAAAACAGTCAGGTTCGGCAGATATAAAAAAACATGGGAAGCTTTGAGACTCAGGTAGTACCAAATGGGTTTGTACATAGAGGGCTCACATTATACCTCAGTGTTTTATTCTTAATGCTTCGTGCTCCTTTTGGGAGTGACTGCTTTCCCTTAAGGCTTTGTCAGTGTTTGGAGAGAGAAATGTCATTACTTAAAACCAAGCCTTATAAAAATGTGCTGAATTTAAATAGCTTAGACTGCCCAAACCTTCCAAGGATTTTCCTGTGTCCCATCTGTACAGTTCTACAGTGCTCTGCTGGGGAAGGGGCCTTTGGATGGAGCTTTGCACTTGGATTTTTTTCCTGAGTTTCATTTTTGTCCATGCCACTATAAAATCAGGTGTTTGATGCCTTATCTGTTGTGTGGTTGCTGCCTTAAATCTCAGAGGTGTGCATGTGTTGTGGTGCATTTATTTTCATAACAGCTTTTTAACTTAGCAATTAATAGTTCATTTTCCTTTCACTTAATTGCACACGGGTATTTTCTGAAATTGTCTGCAGCGTCAGTAAGATGCTTTCAAATGCCTTATAAATCAAAGTTCAGCTCTGTTAAAAAGCAGAGCAGTGCCTAGAGTCTTGTCTTTTGGTTGTCTAAAAACAAAGCCACAACTTCACTGCTAGTGTCCTTCCAGGTTTCCTTTTCTTGTCCCTTCTCCCAGGGACTGGCGTTTGCTCACAATTTTTAATCTGTTTTTTGTGAAGGAAAAAGAGACAAAAAATTATTCCAAATCTAGGACTTCCCATATTTTGGGCAAAGCCTTGGTGATTGCTGATCCCAGCTGTTCTGCAGCTGAACACTTGAGAGACAGAAGTTTCCTGGTGCAGCCCTGACCCTTGGACAGGGACCAGGGACCATGTTGGGAGGGTCTAGAATTAGAAGGTTTTTCAGCTCATAGCTCTGTATCACTCTGCGAGTTCTGCTGCAAAGTAAATACTTGATACATCTCCTACGGGTGAGGTTTGGGACGTACCTGGGTACTCCCAGCATGTGAAAATGCCCTGGACCTGTTAGATAGCCATGCTGAAGCAGAGAAAGTAGGAAGGAGAAATCCTGGTAAAAGGCTTATCAAAGGCCTTCACTTCAGAGGAAGGAAGCAGAGCTGCTGGGTGAGGGCTGTGCTCTCTCCAGGTGTGTTCTGAGGCAGGTCTGCTTCAGATCTGTGAGCCTGATTTTTAAAATGATAAGTAATCAGCTGAATGCCTGATCTTCCAAGAGAATACAGCTTTTCCAGAGCAGCAGTGTGTGCTATCCCTGGCAACATGGTAGTGGTTGAGGGGGGAGTTTCTAGAGGATGGTTTCAGGTGTCTTCGGGTTTGATTTAGCATTCAAAAACCTGAGATGTTCACCATGAGGGCTGAGAACATGCAGCAGTCACCTTGAGGTCTACTAAAGAAAGCCAAGAAGGTGCAGTTCATGCTCTGATGGTGAGGTTTATACATGCAAGACTTGAGGATTTACAACACAATGTTATGCCTCACATCTGGGATTCCAGTCAGACTTTTCCAGCCAAGTGTTGCTTATTCTCACTCTGTTAATCAAGGATCAGACAGCAAGTAATGCAAAGCAAGCTACATGCTAGGAGAAAAAGGACCATTTGGTTCAGAAGGCTTGATGCAGAACTGGATATTGCAGGTTGGGAGGGATCAGAGAAGCTGTGGATACCCCATCCTTGGAAGTGTTCCAGGGCAGGTGGGACAGGGCTTGGAGCAACCTGGGATATAGTGGAAGGTGTCCCCTGCCCATGGCAGGACTTGGAGTAAGGTGAGATTTAAGGTCCCTTCCAACCCAAACCATTCTGTGATCATCTGTAACATTTCAAAAGGCATTGAGTTTGTGAAGGCTCAGTGTCACAGCAAGCACCAAAAAGTGAGATCGAATGAACTGTACTTGGGAATTTTAGTTGTTAAGGGATTAACTTGCTCACAAGACGTCTGTTATCTTGCCAAAGCATGTTTGGAGACCAGCCATGAGCCAAAAGGAAACCACCTGAACAAGCTGTAAATAAGTGTGGAGACCTCAGGCTAACAGCATTTGTGATGCTTTTTGCTCTAGCACAGCACCAGACACATCTGGCTCAGATCCCTCAGGGATATTGCCAGGTGTACAATTCCAGTGAAGTATATGTTTGGGGGATTCTCTAAACATGACTTTTCACATGGCCTGACTTTGAAGCTGGCCTTTCATAAAGCACTTGCTGAACTTTATGAGTGTCTCTTTTGTTGTGCTTAGAGCCAGCAAATCATCGTCTTAGAAGCCTTTATCTGAGGGAAAATATAAGCTGCTTTTAAATATTAGTGTCTTTCCTTGGAGGGAATGTGAGGAGAGTTTTAAGGGAAGGTTTGCTGAGGTAAGGGCCTGGGGAGCGTCCTGGTTCAGCAGAGAGGGCTGAGCAGGTTCCCACAGTGGGCAGGGGCCGCTGTGATTGAAGGTGTGATTTAATGGCAGGATTTAGGCATTTTTCACTATGATGAAAGAGCCCGCAACGGCTGTTTCAGCTCCCAAAGAAGAGAAGGAAGAGGAGGACGTGCCCAGCGTGCTCAGCCATGGCTCTCCCGTGGGCACGGCCCGGCCCAGCCGGAGCTGGCGCAGCAGCCGGACAGCGGCCGCCGCTCGGCAGCGCGACTCCGAGAACTCCCGCGCCTCCCGATCCAAGGCCAGCTCCCTGCAGCTCATCTGCAAGTCGGAGCCCAACGCCGACCAGCTGGAGTACGGTACGTGGCGTGGGAGGGCTGGGCAGGGCCAGGGAGCCGGCTGGGGGTGTCGCTCCGGGCGTGCGGCTGGTGCTGGCGTGGTGCTGCTTGTCACGGGTGCCTTCTGCCACCAGCACTCCCAGCTCTGAATGGCGACGGAGCCGTGAGACAGATGAGCTCACTGCAGCGAACGCACTTTGAAACCTAATGGTGACTTTTCCTTTCAGTGGTCACAGAAGAGCATCAGTCTCCAGACGGAGTCAGGTAGGATACGTTATTTTGTGGTGTTTCTCCGGGTCTGAGTTGCTTGAAAATAATTTGTGTGAAATGTTCTGTGGGACCGACAGTAGCTCTGTCTCCTTGGCTCCGTGGCCTTTGCATTTCCAGCGTGCACTGCAGGTGTCACGAGATACTGTAGAGAAATGGACAGTAAGATTTGACCTGGGCATTCCACCTCGTAGCTTTGTTGCCGTGGGTGGGTGGGTCAGGAGAGGACACCGCTCTGGCCTGTTTTGGTTGTCACTGTGCTCCTTGGTCAGTGCAAGCTGTTACTTTTCCCCAGTCCTGCTGGATGAGGAAGTGCTGTGTAATAGTGTCCTCCCCATCCTGGGGGATGGTGCACAGGTATTCTTGCAGTAGTGGCCAAGCTGTTGCTGCCAAAGTCCTCTCTTTTCCTTTTGTCCCAGCAGCGATGATGATGAGATGCTCATCAGTGAGGAAGAAGTTCCCTTCAAAGATGATCCCAGAGATGAGACCTACAAGCCCCACCTAGAGAAGTATATTGGATTATGTACTTACTGGGGGTTTAGACCAAAAAAAAAAATTGGCATGTTACCTCAATTAGCTTTATATGCCCCAAAGCACCTGTGCTGGTTGATCTGGTTCTAAACATGGCCTGCATTGGCCAGAACTGTTCTTCTCTCTGGACTGAAGCCTTTAGGGCCTTGCTGGCTGCTGGGTGCTTCCTTAAGCCTGGTTCTTACTTCTGCTTGAAAGTGGCATTTGAAGAACAGGCCTGAACTTGGGTCCAGTTTTTGTTTAAATCTTTGTAAAAAGCAGGCAGTGGGAAGAGTATTGGAGTGATGTGTTGTATTTGTGTCTTTGTAGGGAAGCACCAAAGCAAAGGAGAAAAGCTAGCAAGGGGAAGGAGGAAAAAGAAAGGGAGAAAGAGATTAAGGTGGAAGTGAAAGAAGAGAATGAGTTTCAGGAGGATGAAGAACCACCAAGGAAGTGAGTAAACTCTGCAGATACAGATGCCAGTGTGTGCTGTGTATTTTGCATTCTTGCTGGTGTACAACAGTGTTCAATTGTTGTTGGTTGCCTCCCCCCCCGCTGCCTCCTCCTCCTCCCTCTGGGCCTGAGAGCTGATGGGGCAGCACTGTTTATCCTGTGCCCTCACATCTTGCCTGTGTTCAGCCACAAAAATTCAGAGTTTAGCTTAAGTGGAGGGGTTTTTCATCATCCTGTGGTTAGTCAGCCTCCCTGGGTGTGACCACACAGTGGGAAATCCTTCAGGGTGTCCTTACAATGGGTTTTGTTGTGATGCCTGAAGTGGATCCCAAAAGCCAGTGTGAGCAGGCAGCGCTCCTGCTGTGTGCTTGGGGCAGACACTGGGGTCTCTTGTCGCTGGAATACCTGGTGTGTGTGGTAAGTGTCCTTTTTGTACATTGGGGACTGTACCAGAGCTAAGGAAAATCAGCTGTTTTCCCCTTGCTTTTGAGAAGTAAAACAGCAAACTTTTGCCGCCCAGTCAGTCGCCAGTGGCTCGACACCTTTGGAGCTCGACACTGGAGCTCATGGCTGAAGCATTCCTCTTGGCAACAGTGGGAGATTGGTTTATGTGACTGTGTCAGAGGCATTCTTTGGGATAATGTGAGGGGAAAAAAAGGAAAAGGAGCTGGTTTTGTACCTCAGCTTCTCTCTGAGTGGTTGGAACAGCCCGGGCTCCCTCTGCTGACCTGCCGTGCACTGCTGGTGTAATTTCTCTTGCTGTTCCTGAGCTGCTGCTGATTCACAGTGGAGAGGAGTGAGGAGGCTGATATTTTGAGAATATTTTTGTCTGTTGGAGACTGCTTTCTGAGGCTTGAGGCTTTTGCTGTTTGAATCAGACACTACTTTTTGTGCGTAATAAAACTTGTAGGTCTTCTGAGGGCTTGGCTTGAATGCTGAGTGTGTGTTCAGCATGTTCCTGGCTTGCCATCAATACAGATGTCTCAGTAGAATCTAGAAAATGCTTCCATCAATCTGCTCCAAGTGTCTCTGCAGCAATGGGATCAGGCAGGCAGGGCTGTGGCTTGGGAGGCTGCAGTTTACATGTGAGCACAGGTCTGCTCAGACAGAGCCTAGATTTTTGTCTTGACAGGTACAGAAGCTGCTGTGGCTAATTCAGAGGCCTGTAAAATAGCTGCTGGATCATTAATCCCATTCTTCCTGATCAAGCAGATGGATGTTTTCCCACAGTGTGGAATGTTCCCCAACAGAGCAGAGGAAATAGGGTGCACTGTCGGTTCTAGACCGTGTTGGTAAAATTACATGTTTATGAAAAATGCATTAGGAAACAGGAAGGACTGAGAGAGCAAACTACGTGAAGCATTTATTTCTCTGGAATTCTCTGGCCTCTGAATCTGTTTCCAACTTGCACTCAGGTTTTTTTCTAGACCATGCAGTTGATGAGGCAATATGGCATACAGTTCAAAGTCTCTGCCCACTGCTAATGTAAATTAGCTTCTCTCAGTCCTGTTTCTGTATCCCTGTTACAGGAGGGGAAGGAGGAGAAAGGATGACAAGAGCCCAAGGCTGCCCAAGAGAAGGTAAGTGATCCTCTCAACCCAGTTCTGTTGTGCAGACTCGCTTCCCTTGTGTCCTACATGCAGACATGGTTTGTCCCAAAGCCATCTCTCTGCCTTAAAGGGAATAAAAAACAAAAATAGCAGTATGCCTTGTCTTCCCTCTTTTCCTTCCCATGTAGGTGTGGGTTTGATTCTTTCCAAGTGAACCAGCCCCCTCCCCACTTCTCAGTTGATCCCTCCTGTGGTATTACCCACCAATAAGGTTCTGGGTCTCCTGAGGTTTTCCCAGCTCTAGGGAGAGCTCTCGAGTAGTGCCAGGAGAGGAGGTGGCTCTTGGACAGCAACTCTGTCACAGCCCAGGCAGGGGTTTTGGAGCAATAGTTCTATGCTGTGCTTGCACTTGTTCTTTGTGGCATCAGAGGCATCAGCCCCTCACAGAGAATTGTGATTCTAAGTAGAATATATATAGAATCTTCATCTATAGAATCACCTGATCATAGAAGCAGCCAAGCACTCTGCCCCTCTCCTTGCTGATTTCCCAGGAAGAAGCCTCCGATCCAGTATGTGCGCTGTGAGATGGAAGGCTGCGGCACGGTCCTGGCTCACCCACGGTACCTGCAGGTTGGTGGAGGTGTTCACTTCCTCTGTGGCACGTGGGAGGGCAGGGAGGGGGTGTTTGGAATAGGCAGCTAAGCCTCCACTGGCACTCACACCCCTTCCTGACACTGATGTTTTGGAAGACCTAATTGTGGCCAGTTGTAGCCGTGTGTGAGTGTCTGTCAGGTTGCAGGTCCACGTGTGTTTTATTTTCCAGTGGAGATGTAAACTTAAGTGAACCTCAGCTGTTCACTCAGCCATGTAGAGTCTGCAGATTTCCACTTTCTCTTTCCAGCATCACATAAAATATCAGCACTTACTGAAGAAAAAATACGTGTGTCCTCATCCCTCCTGCGGTCGGCTTTTCCGGCTCCAGAAGCAGCTCCTGCGGCATGCCAAACATCACACAGGTACAGGGGGGTGGGAAATAGATACCAACTCCTCTTCAGGTCAGTGAACAGATGGGGAAAAATGAAAAAGCCTCTAGGACTTCTGGGGAGGGTGAAGCTAAGTCAGGTGGCATAGATTTGCAGCAGCAGCAGCAGGGTATTGCTGTCTTCTGGATTAACATCTTTTAAGGAAATGAAAGAAATAGACTATAGAGGTTTTAATTCTCCTTCTGGCAAGCATCACTCAGGGGCTCTGTAGAGGAATAAACCTCTACAGATAAAGATTTATCCCAATTTACCAGCCTTTCAGTGTTGGTCAGAGTGGATAATTAGCTCTTAGGAGAGTCTTAATCATGCCTCGCCTCTCCAGATCAGCGGCTGCGGTGTGTCACCTCCTCCTTTGCTGTGCCTCCCAGAACTTGTAGTTGTGCTCATTCTTGGGCAGCTTTACTGCACCACCTGAGCATTGGGAAAGGGAGCAGGTCTGTGGGAGAGCAGTGCTGCAACCTGCTGTTGTCTTTCAGATCAAAGGGATTACATCTGCGAGTACTGCGCCCGGGCCTTCAAGAGCTCCCACAACTTGGCAGTGCACCGGATGATCCACACGGGCGAGAAGCCCTTGCAGTGAGTACCTCTGCCTGTGCCTCGCCCTCCTGCTCTGAGGGACCCCCAAAACACCCATTTCAGAGCAGCTCTGAAGTTGGGGCTGGAGCCTGTTCCTGGTGTCCCGGCTCTCTTTCAGCGCACGCTTGTGTCAGCTGCTCCTCGGGGCAGTGTCTTGGTGCAGATCTGGGGAACATAAGCCCTCAGTAAATAAAAGCAGAGCTGGAGCTGCAGTGACATTAGTGAGCCCCTGCTGTTTTCCTGGGCTGCCACCTCGCTCCTGCTGTCCCTACGAGCGTGTGTGGACATCCCTTTGTTGTGACCTCCTCGCTGTCCCCCTGCAGGTGCGAGATCTGCGGCTTCACCTGCCGGCAGAAGGCTTCCCTCAACTGGCACATGAAGAAGCATGACGCAGACTCCTTCTACCAGTTCTCCTGCAATATTTGTGGCAAGAAATTCGAGAAGAAGGACAGTGTCGTGGCCCACAAGGCCAAGAGCCACCCCGAAGTGCTCATTGCTGAAGCACTGGCTGCCAACGCGGGTGCCCTGATCACCAGCACGGATATCCTGGGCACTAATCCCGAGGCCATCGTGCCGCCCACGGATGGCCAGGGCCTCCCGCTGCTCCCTGACCCCCTGGGCACTGCTCCCCCAGCAGACTGCCTGCTGCTGAGCTCGGAGGGGATGCCAAAACCCTACTGTGGTGGGGCAGAGCGCGTGAGCCTGGTGGCTGATGGCAAGCTCTTCGTGGGCAGCGGCAGCAGCGCAAACGCAGAGGGGCTGGTCATGAACACAGAGATGCTGGGAGCCAGCACAGAGGTGCTCATCGAAGATTCAGATTCCACTGGACCCTAGTGGCGGGGGAGCAACTGGGTGCTGGGACAGTTGGGACTCTGTATTTAAAAGGAAAAGGAAAAAAAAAAAGGAGGAGGCACTTACTGAAAGAGAGGAAAGTTAAACAAAACTTACAATACTAGAAAATAACTGAAGGGTCTGCTCCCCTCCAGCGCGGATCACAGCACATCCTCTTTCTCCCAACCACTTCTCTCTCTCCCACGGCCCCTTTGTGGAAAGGGGCACGTGCTGCCATTGCCAGAGCAGGTTGGATTGAGCGGCGGATTTCTCCAAGGGAGGGGGCACTGCCGAAACCCTTCGCTCTACCCCAAAGCATTTGCCTTTCTGGCTCCTTGGCGTGGCCCCACTGGCAAACTAAAAAGCATTGGACATGCTCTGGAGAAGTTCCTTAGGACTCCCTCTGTCCCCGGCCCCGACTTCTATGCACCGCTGCACTCTGGTCCTTGCAGTCTCCTCCTTCCTTGCCGGGGCTGGGAGTTTGGCACTTTAGCCCCTCGGCAGGGTGAGCTGCGAAGCAGCAGCGCAAGTCCCGCTCCCACCGCGCTCCCCTGCTCCAGCCCTGGCAGGAAGCGGAGGGAGGGAACGCCCTGGCTCGTAGATCATGTTTGCTCGGAGAGGCCCGGGGGCTACAGGAGCCCTGCGTGGGAGAGGCAAGGAGGAGCATCCCAGTTTGACGACAGTAATTTGCACTTTGAACATGCTTCGTTTTTGTGTTGTGGTAACAAGATTCCTTATTTATTGTTTAAAAAAGGGTCGGTATTTTTTAGTTCTGTTCTTAGGGGGCGGGGGTGGATGGGGTTCAGGCTGTTTCCCAGTAGGCTCCGGTGCAGGGAGCTCCAGTGCCGTCGTGCCAGCAGCTGGGAGAGCAGAGGTGAAGGCAGCGCTCTGGAGTCAGATGTGTCTCGCAGCTTTTCCAGAGTAGAGGGAGAGCCCCTGGAGAAGAGCCTGTGTGCAGTGGGAGTCTCTGCAGCAGCGTGTTAGCAGGAGGATGAGGTGAGTGATGGGCTGTCTCTCCCTCCCTCCCAGCTCCGGGTGAGCTCCTTGCATTAAATGCCCGTTTTGCCTCCAGCCTTCCGGGGAAGGACGTTATTAGCCAGGAACTTGTTCTTGTGACTCGGGGCAGCCGAGCGCTACTTGCTGCTGGGGGATGTGGTGCTCTTCATCCCACTCTGCCTCTCCTTTCCAGGTCTAGACAAAGACGCAGTTAAGCAGGGACTGGATATGGTTTTCTCAGGCTTGTTTATCCAAGGCAATAGATTGACATGGGACTATGGGGCTGTCAGCTTCTCTCCCTGCCCCTGTTTTTGGGGAAGGGGTGTTGTGTAGCCGTGTTCTGAAAGCTCTCTTCTGCACAGACACCCCAGCTTTCCCTGAAACGTGGTGGGTCAGGTGTTGCCTGCTGGTGTAGTTAGGGCAGCTTTGAGCCCTTGGGAAAGTTTACATAGGATAAGATGTGTCTGCTATGGAGACTTGGATTTTTTTTGCTCTTCTCTGAAACTTTGTGTGGAGATTCAGTGGCCTTGAATTCGTAGCGGTTTTGGAAGAGGTGAAGAATAACCTGGCTTTTTTTTGTTTGCTTGTTTTTTGGTTGGGTTTCTGGGGTTGGGAGCAGGGCTGAAGTATCTTGTCTGAGCACAAGATCAGCTGAGTTGGTCTGTAGCACACAGCAGCTTGTTGAAATCGGGTACCTAGGGTCTGGAAAACCGCAATAAAACATGGAATTTAATTGGATTAACAGGAAACTGACTCTGAACACCCACTCTGTCCCCTGTGATGCCTGGAAATCCAGCTGTGGCCCAAACATGACGGCTTTTCTTGGGCCGTTTGTCCTGGTTTGCCCCCTCCCTCCCTCCGTTCCTCCCTCCCTCCCTTCCCCCTTACACCGATACCTTTGTCAGAGCAAGTTGAAGCGCTTCCTGGTGCTGGGGCGGATCAAGGCTCAGCAGTTGGGTGTCCTGTGCCCTGGGTGTGGGCATCCCACGTCCTCACACTGTGGCAGCAGCCTGGCTGAGGCGAGGGCCCAGCACACCTGGTGGCAGGTCTGTGTTGGAATGGTGTTGAACTAAACCAGTTCCTTCAGTCGGGAGGATCCGGTGTCGTGCTTGGATTGCTTTACTGTGGTTTCCAGCAGGAAACTTTGTGCGTGGCAGCTGGGTGCAGGCTAGAGAGGGGCAGCACACTGAGGCCAGCAGTTGAGGCCGAGCTCTGATGGTTTCACCCCCCGGCAGTGCGGGGCTTCTCTCTGGGGACACTTGCCGGCCCTCGGGGCTGCTGGAGCTGCGTCTCTGCTGGCCCCTGTGGCCGGGGGAGGTGCAGGTGGGCAGAGCCTTGCACAGAACACTAAAGGAGAGCCTCGGGGGTTTGTTGGTCGAGGGATGGCACTAAAACGCCTTTGGGCCAAGGGCTTGCTGACCTCTGGTGACCCAGCATTTGGCACCGGGCTCGGGGCTGGGGGAGGCTGCCTCACCTCACATCCGCCCCCGCGGAGCAGCGTTTGCCCCCGGCTGCACTTCTGGGATGCAAAATCAAACATTTCCTTTGCTTCCCGGCCTGGACACCTCTGATCCTTGCCACTCCCCGCCTCATCCTTCCATGACACCTCTTGTAGCTCTCCCTTTTCTTTTTCTGGCCATGGCCAGGTGCCTGTCTGTCCTCTAACCACAGCCTGCTCACCCCTGATGCAGGAGAGATGTGTAGCTCCCTCCCCACGCCCCTCTGAAGCCCTAAAACTGACACAGCCCTCCTGCAGCTCCTCCTCCCCTCTATGTCTCTCCTTCACTCGCATGCAGTTTGCTTCAATAAATTATTGTAGTAGTTTGCAATAAACTTTTTTGTATTTTTTTCCCCTGTATTTATTTTTTTTTCTCCTCCTGGGGAGGGATCGGAGCGGGCACAGGGCCCTTTGGCACGGGCAGGACTTTGGGGGCCCTGGCCCACTGGGCTGGGACTGGGGGCTACCGTGGCCAGGGGTTCCCCAAGCTCAGCATCTTCTGCAGTAGCCACGGGGTGGCAAGGAGGCTGCTGAGCATATGGGGACCCCCCAGCCCTGGGACCCCCAGCCAGGCACACTGTGGTATTCATGGGAAGCTGCTTTTCAACTCCTGGGTTTTTTTTCCCCTCTTGATCTGGGTAATGCATAACCAAAATAAACATACTGAGGAAAAACCAACCCAACCCGAAGGACTGTTTTTGTCTCGGTGCGTGCAGCTCACCTGTGGGGTGGCCGGTGTTGTCCTGGGGTGGATGGGACACCATTCCCTATCTGCAGCCCCTCTTCAGGGCAGGACCCCTCTGGGAAAGGGGGCTTAGAAGCATCGGGGACAGATGGTTCTGCCAAGGGTTTGGTTTGCACTTTGGCCTGGGGCTGCTGCGGGATCTCCAGCCTGGGGGCTGCCCTCGAGCATGGCTCGCCCGCTCAGGCCCCAGCCGGCTGCCCGGGCTGAGGTGTTGAGCAATGTCCGGGCTTTGCTCACCTCTTCCCGGCAGTGGTTTCCCGCGCTCTGGAATGAGCCGAGGGATTAGCGTGCTGCTAATCTCACTGTGTGGCTGGGAGGGAGGAGTGGGTCAGCCGGGGCTGGGAGCCTGTTGCTGCCGAGCCAGACGGTTCTGGGCAAGGCACTTGGAGTAGCGATGCGTGGGGGAATTAGGAAAATAATCTGTCGCTGTTGATCCCAGAGGCGGGAATTTGCAGCGTGGTGCCAGGCCCCAGGCACGGAAGAGGGGGAGAGCCAGGCCAGCGGACGTGTGAGCGGAGCTCCCGGCTGGAATGCACCAGCTCAGCAAGGGATTGTCCTCGCCGGGCCGGGCGGGTGCTGCGGCCGGAGCCTGGTGGCCGTGACAGCTGCCCGGACCATGGCGGCCGCAGACAGCCCCTCCGCAGCCCTGCGGCGCCGCGACCTCTGCAGCCGCGGCATCCGCCTGGCCGGGAAGATGCGCGCCGATGTCGTCGACCTCCTGGACACCTACGTGAGTTTGCCCTGATCCTTCTGGCTGCCGCGAGGCTGGGAGCGCTGGTGGGACCTGGGGTGCGAGGACTCTGGCCCACGGCAGGGATGGGGCACGGAGTGCTGCTGGATCTGGGCCCGCCGACGCACCTGGGCAAGACTCCGGCAGCTCGCACTGCCCCAACACCGGCAGGGCTCAGGGCTGGGGGTGCCCCCACGTCCGTCCTGCCCCCGCTGATCCCCGGCGGGTCTCACCCTGCAGGTGGAGCAGCAGGGCTTGGACGCCTCGGCCACGGTGGCGGCGGTGGAGGGGGTGCCGCTGGCGGCGGTGGAGCGCTGGGACGAGCAGACGGGCACCCAGCGGCTGCTGGAGAACCTGGCGGCCTACCGGGCCTTCCGCGCCCTGCTGGCCCAGATGCTGGAGGAGCAGCGGGAGCAGCTGGGTGAGGCCGACGCGGGGCTGGGCCGGGCGCTGGCAGCCGTCCTGCTCCAGGTCTCGGCCTTCGCCTACCACCTCGAGGAGCTGCTGCGGCTGGAGAGCCGTGGGATCCCCGGCGAGGAGGAGGACGGGCCGCCGCCCCTGCCGCGCCTCAGCCTCTTCGAGCAGAAGCTGCGGGGCCTGGGCGTGCTGCGGGAGCTGGCCCAGTGGGCCGTGAGGTCTGCGCGGGACCTGCGGCAGCTCGCCAAGCCCGGCACGGCCTCCGGCCTGGCCGAGAGCCCCTGAAGGCGAGCACGGGGCGGGGGGGCTTGGGTGCCGCTGGGGCTCCTTGCCACCCTCTCAGAGGGCAGCTGACAGCGAAGGAGGGGACGTGGAGGGGAGGGACCGTGTCATTAAGTGCTTTTAGTGCTGCTCCCTGTGGGGAAACTGAGGCACAGGCCACAGTCTACCCTGGAGGAAGCCTTGGGGTCCTTGGGCTTTTCCTGCTGGGCAGTTGAATTATTCCCCGGGAAGCAGCTCAGCTGTTCGCCCCAAGGCCTGGATGCTGTGACCAGCGGCGCTGCCCTTGTCTTTGGAATTTGGACGCTTCCTGTGGCAGGCAGAAGCTGCCTTTGGGGCTTTTGCAGATGCAGGGCAGGAGCGAAGGGACAGAAGAGCATCACCTGGTGAAAGGAGTCTTGAGACCTGCCCCCCACCTGCGAGGCACAAGGCTTGGTCTCCTGCACGTGGACTCTTTCCTTCTGCCCAGCTTGTGTTGGCTGCTCATTGAATTTCTGCTCTAACTGCTTGGGGGCTTTCTGGGGGGAGGGGGGGAAGCAGGGATGCGATCAGGACGGGAATTCTTAACTGCTTGGACATGATAATGGAGAGGATCTTTTAACTGAAAGGGGATCTTTTAGCTGTGGTTCAGAAGCCCCTCTGCAAGGAGGTTAGTGCCTGCAGGGGTTATTTTAGGACTGGGAATGGCATGGGAGAATCTAACAGCCCCAACCACATCGCTCACCCTGTGGAGTGCTGGGACGTTTCACAGCTTCCTGGGCCACGGTTCTCCTGCCAACTGGATGTGATGATGGCTGCTGGCTGCCGAGTGAATAAAAGGGCTGGGACATCTACCAGGGTGATGTACTTCTTGGGGGAGGTGAGGCAGCCAACCTCACCAGAGAGTCTGGGCTGCCCAGTTCCCACTCCAAGGAAGGGTCTGTCCCAGTAGGGTGAGAGGTTTGGGGGGAGTTGCGACCCTCTGGGAGGCCATGGGGAAGACGAAGGAGCTGGGGATGAAGGAGATGGTGGGAGGACGAGGAGGACATGGGGCGTCACAGGGGTTGTGCCCTGTCCTGGTGTGGCCCTGCCTCCCTCGCTGGCCTGTGAGAGGACAGGCAGCACGGGGGGAGACAGGGGCCACGGAGCAGGGAGGAGGCCGGGGACATGCCTGGCCGGCCCCGCACAAAGCGGCTTTGTGGCAGCAGGAGGGGACAGCACCGGGCACAGCGCCTGCCCCAGCACCAGCAGCGTCTGCACGGGCACGGGGGCCCTGGGAGCACCAAGAGCAGCCCGAGGCAGAGCCCCCAGTGCCATCCTGCCCACCCCACTGGGCACACGGGGCCGCAGGGTCGGGGCAGGGGTGGTTTGATGGGGTCTGTTTTTTTATGGGTGATGCCTGAGAGGAAGAACTTGCGCCTTCTTCGTCGCCACTTATTGCCTGCCCTCAGCTTTGCAGCTCAGACTGGATTATTTCAATCTTTATGCTTCCCTGCACTCGGGAATAACAATTTATGGCCATTATTTTTTTTTCAGGATTAGTCAAAGCAAGTCCCTTTTCTGACAAGTATTTTTCTTGCCTGCTGCTGTGTGCTCAAAGCCACCTTGCTCTTCTCCCCTTGCACCCTCCAGCTCAGCAGTGGCCGGGTGCTCACACCCTCCTCACCTTCCTGCCAGCGGGGCAGGGACATCTGGAGTGTGTCCTTGAACCTCACCACCCGACCAGGTGGGAACAGACTCCCTTTCTCCGGCGGCACAGGCCGGGTACGAGGTGACCTTCAGATCCCTGGGAGCCGGCCAGGGCTGCAACTCGATCCTCCCACATCAGCTGCCGGCAGGGAGCTGAGCTCGGTGCTGCACTTGCACTCCAGGACGGAAGCAGCAATGGAGACCCAAGGTGGATCATGGTGTTGCCCCAGGGATTTCCCTGGGCTTTTGCAACCTTCCTTACTCCTTCCCTGTTACCTTGCCAGCTGGGTGCACCTGCGTTTGTGGAGCAGGCACCACACTCGGGAATGGCCACCCCAGCCAGAAACAATGGGAAAAAGCAATCCATTAATCCAAACCTCCACGCTCTGGCTGAGCAAGAGGCTCCGGCTCCCAGCCTTTCCCTGCCAGCCAGCCCCCACCACGCCGTGCAGAGGCGGTGACGTCTGAGCTGGCTGGGATTTAATGCTATTTTTCAGCTGCAGCCCTGAGGGAATCACCAGTGAAGTGATTTGGCGAGGAGAGGGGCGCCCGGCAGCCGAGCTCCCGTGGTGCCAGGAGGCCCTTGGATTTGCTTTGCCATGGATTGAAGTGAAGCTAGTCCGGGTGGCTGAAGGAGACTGAAGCTGTTCATTTTGGAATCAGAAATTAGGAGTTTGAGGGGAGGGCAGTTGTACCCATGTGGCTAATGCTGCTGAGGACCCCTGCCATGGCCTCCTGCAAACCAAAAACATCCAGCTTTGTGCTTTGGGAAGAGAGAAATGATTTGCAGTGCTGGTGGGAACAGGAAAGCGGGGGGGGGAGGGAGGGTTGCACCCCCAAATTGCAGCAGGGATGGATCCACCAAAAGCAACCCATGGATGTGTTTAATTTCAAAATAATAGATGTTTTTAGGGCTTAATGTGTGGCTGGGCACATTTTGTGGGGTTGGAAAGGTTTCGAGCTGACTGAGGTTGCTCCCTGACCTCAGGCCTTGGTGCAGGGTGAGAATGGGTTTGCCCCTTGGCTATGGGGCACCAGAGGCCAGCGGGGTTCAGCTGTGATGGTCCCACTGCTTCACCCACAGTCCCACGCCAGCTTTGCAGTGCTGGCTCCTGACTTCTTGATCCTGAGCTGGAGCTGGGGTGGGTGGATGTTCACCAACACTTTCCCTTTTTAATAGCAGGAAAGCCTTTTCCTCCTGCCTGAGTCAGCGGAAAGGATTTCCCCGGGTTTCCCCGTCGTGGCCTTGGCTGCACTTGTCTGCCTCAAAGGAACAGGTGAAAACCCAGAGGAGTGGCTCTCTGTGGCTGTGCTGCTTTCCTGGGAAGGGCCACGAGCCCTCCCTTCTTGCAGGAAAACGTGCCTCAAGCGTAGCCCCACGTGTCTCTCCAAGTGTGAGCTGGAAAAAGGAGAACTTTTGTGGTTCACCTCATCCTCCCTCACCACAGCGCCCGCCAGCTGGCATCACCGCAGTTAGTTCCCCACCTGTTCCTTCCCCCTTTTTCTTCCCTTCGTTTTTTCCTCTCTTTGGATCTTGTCTAATGGTTTCTCACCACAAGCGCCACGGGCAGGCGCTCAGCAGGATGGGCAGTGCCTGGGAAACAGGTTTGGCAGGAGAGGAGCTTCGCCACCTGCCTGGGGATGAGCTGCCTCCGAGCCGAGGTGGACCATGGACTGGGGGATTTCCTGGTGCTGCAAAACCTGGGACACAGGTGCAATTTGTACAGTTCTCCTGAACCAGGAAAGTCCGTGTGTCTAATATCCAAGGAAATCTGTTTGGTGTGTCCGAGCACAGGAGCACAAAAGGAGGTGAGACCAGTCTGTCACCAGTATCCCACCATTCAGGGCTGCTCTGGGAAGCTGCTTATGGGGCTCCGTGGAAAAACAAGCTCAGGAATGTTTTTCTGGCCTGCAGGGAAGGGCCAGCACTGGCTGCTCCAGTCTGAGGGCTGCCATAGCACAGAGGTGCCCAAGTCACAGCAGGAGCAGCCAGGCAGGCAGCAGGGAGAGCTGGGGTGCAGGAGCTGGGGTTGCAGCCCACGTGCCCCTCACACATGAGGCAATTTTGGGCTTTGGAACCATTTTTGTGTGTCATGGGCCACGGGCAAGGGCAGCTCAGGGGGTCACTTCCCGAAGAAGCTCTTGGACCACATCTGTCTGTCCCAGCACATGGAGCAGGATCCCTGTGACCCACCAGCACCCCGAATCCCGTCGCTGGCAGGCAGGGGCTGTGGGTCCCCGCAAGGATGGGCATTCACAGGGCACACACCAGGTTAGGGCTACGGGGGGGTCTGCGGGCTGCAGGGCGGGGGGGCAGGGACATTGGGGGGGTCCCGGGGGAGCAGGGCGGGGGGGCAGCGGGACCCGGGGTGCCGGGTAGGGATGCAGGGACAGCGGGCGGTGCCGGGCTGCAGGAGCGGGGTGCGGGACCGGAGGCGGGCAGGGTCGCTCGCCCCCCGCGGGAGGCTCGGTGCCGCCGGGGCGGGGCGGGGCGGGGCGGGCGGGCGGGGCGCGGGTGACGTGCGCGGGCGCGGGGCCGGGCGGAGCGGGCCGGGAGCGGCGCCGCGGGTGCGCGCAGGGGCGAGGGGCGGCCCGGCCGTGCGCGGCTCCGGCCCCGGGCGGGGGCGGGCAGAGCCCTGCGCCGCGCCGAGCATGCGAGAGCCGCCGGGGCGGGCGGCAGCGGCGCAGCCAGCCGGGGCCGCGGCCGGGGCGGCGGAGCCATGCTGCTGGCCTCGGCCGTGGTGGTGTGGGAATGGCTGAACGAGCACGGGCGGTGGCGGCCCTACAGCCCGGCCGTCAGCCACCACATCGAGGCGGTGGCCCGCGCCGGGCCGCGGGCGGGCGGCAGCGTGGTGCTGGGCCAGGCCGACAGCCGCCTGGCGCCCTACATCATCGACCTGCAGTCCATGCACCAGTTCCGCCAGGACACCGGTGAGTCGGCCCCGCGGCCCGCGGCCCGCCCGTGCTCGGCGCTCCCGCCCGCAGCGGCTCGGCCGGGCGGCTCCCGGTGTCCCCCGCCCCGGGTCCGTGCGCGGCTGCACCGAGCGGCGCCGCCGGGCCCCGCCGTGCCCGACGCCGCGATGCCGCACCGCCCGCTGTCCTCCCACCCGATCCCCAGGTCCTCGCCCTGCCCTCGCTGCCCAGTCCTGCCCACGCATCCATGGTCCCCGCCGGGGTCGTGCTGCCCGCCCTCCTCGCCGCTGCAGCGCCCCGGGCCCTGTTGCGCCCACCCCATGGCCTTTCCTTCTCCCTTCAGGGGAGCCCGTCTCCCGCACACCCTTGCCAGGGCCGTGCCCGGCTCCCTCCCTGCGCTACCTCGGAGCCGCCATCGACCTAGAACCGAATGGCACTTGGGTGACAGATCCTGCCCTGGGGGACGGCAGCCCCGGGGCAGCGACACGAGCAGGTGCAGGGATGCTCAAGGAGGGCACGGGCAGGCAGGTGGGTCCCCAGCGTGATGGGGTTGTCTGTCCCCCACCTCCCGGGGTTGTCTGGGATGTGGGGCACAAGCACCCATGGCAGATCATTAGCATGGGGGGGTTTTGACCCCCCAGCACCCCCGTGGTGGCCAGTGTGCTTCGTCCCTGGGGTGCAGCAGAGTGCCAGACACCCTCCTTTGTCCCTCCTTCTCTCAGCAGCCCTGGGGGCTGGCGGCGACCCTCCCCTGCCCGTGGGTGTGGGGACAAGGGACCTCTGCGAGCAGGGGGGCTGGGGGCCAGCTTCTGAGGGCTATTGTTGCCCAGGGTGGAGGACTGAAAGGGAGATTGTTCTGTCTCTCCCTGGGTTGCTGGGGATGTTGGTATTTTGGGTCATTAAACAGCTCTGATTTGGGGGGGTCGCGACCCTGGCAGGCCCTGAATAGCTATTGTTCCCTTTCTTCCCCTGTTGAATGGGAGGCCGGCTGGCGGCGCGGCGCTGGGGGAGCACACAGCATTCCCACACTGCTGCCTGGGGACCGCCAGATGCCGCATGCCGCCGCCGGATTAGGATAAATCGCTGCCCCGCTCCCCTCGGCTTTTCTGCCCCGGGTGCCCCTTGGCAGGACAGGGCGGGTGGCTTGGCTTGGCTTGGCTTGGCTGGGGTGTAGCTGCACCCCACGGCCCTTAGCAGGGTGCTGATAAACACCTTTTCCTCCTTATCCCGCTCGTGTCCCCGCGGGACCTGCGGTGGCGGCTGCTCCCTGCGGAGAGGTGGGGGTGAGAAGGGACTGAAATTCTTGCAGGCTTTGCAGGACACGTGGTGAAAAGCCGAAGCAGCAGACTTGTTATTGCTTCTCTTTGAGTGCTTTCTTGTTCCTCACGCTGGGCTGAGCCATGGAGTTCTGCAGAAGGACCTGGAGGCGGCAGTGCTTATCCCACCTGTTACCCAAACACCTCTGGGCATTAGTGACACGCTCAGGATGGGACCCTGGGACCAAGCCCAGCCATGCTCGGCCTGCCCTGCCCTGCTGTGAGCCATCCCAAAGAGGAAGGCTTTCTCCTCAGTTGTAGGAGTTTCCAAAATTTGTGTCCCTGCTTTGAATGCATCCTCGTTGACTGGGAGTGGTGGGAAAGGAAACGCCTAGCCAAAATAAGGATGCAGGGCACAAAGCCTTGGTGCTTTGTGCTCTCATCCTACTCCTAATGTTTGCTGATGGGGCAGCGGGAGCTGGGCATGGGGCCCTGCTCAGACTCCTTAGCTTGGCCTCCCAGGGATTTTCCCTGTGCCACAGTGGGGGTTTTCATCACGGGCTGGTTTGGCAGCTGCAGATGGTGGGGCTGGCACGAGCCCCGCTCCCCTACGTGCGTGAGGGCCTGTGTGTGTCACTGCTGGGGGTTTGGAGCTGCCCCTCAAATCTTTCATTCACCTGTTCCAGCCCAGAGCTGGGAGGGAGACAGGCGCTGCAGGATTCGAGTGCCCTAATGCCTGGTTTCATCAGGCTCCCGCGGGAGGTCCCTGGGAACAGGCTGGAGCAGCCAAGCTTGTGGTTCTGTGTTTCCCCATCAGGGCTGAGTGGCTCCACACTGGGGCTGTGGGCCAGTGGGGGTGAAATCTGCCCTTCCCTTCAGCCCAGTTGCACTGGGGGTGCCCCCCCGGGCTGTGGGACTCCCTGCCCTCTGGGGAAACCGAGGCACGCCAGTCCCCTGGCAGGGCAGGGACAGCAGCAGAGCCGGAAAGCCGTGCTGTCCCCGCGTGGAATGGCACCGGCGGGGCAGGTTGGGGTGGTTTTGCTGCCTGCCCACGGGTGGGTGCTGGCGCCGGGGTCTGACGGCATCTGTCGCCCTCCCTCAGGCACCATCCGGCCTGTCCGGCGCAGCTACTACGACCCGTCCTCGGCGCCGGGCAAGGGAGTCGTCTGGGAGTGGGAGAATGACAGCGGGACGTGGACGCCCTACGACATGGACGTGGGCATCACCATCCAGCGCGCCTACGAGAAGCAGCACCCCTGGGTGGACCTGAGCGCCATCGGCTTCTGCTACGTCATCGACTTCGCCACCATGGGCCAGATCAACCGGCAGACCCAGCGCAAGCGCCGCGTCCGCCGCCGCCTCGACATGGTCTACCCGCTGGTGTCGGGCACCCTGCCCAAGTCGCAGTCGTGGCCAGCCAGCCCCGGGGCGGCGGCGGCCACGCCGGTCCCCGCCTGCACCTGTCCCCAGTGCCTCCTGGTCATGAGCGTCAAAGCCGCCGCCGGCCCCGGCACCGCCACCCTGCAGCCCCGCAAAGCCGCCCCCGCAAAGCCGCCGGCCGCCCCCAAGCCCGCGCTGCCCACGGCGGGGCCGAAGGCGCCGGACGGCGTGGCCGCGGTGCGCGGCTCGCTGAAGCCGCTGGCGGCGCAGGGTGGCCGGCGGCAGGCAGCCAGCACGCCCGCCCTGAGCTCGGCCGGAGCCTCCGGCAGCCCCCCCGGCGTGGGCAGCGGCAAAGGCCCCCGGCCCGGCCTCGGCACCCTGAACCGCAGCCACCTGCAGCGCCTGGCCATCGCCCAGTCCCGCGTGCTCATCGCCTCCGGGTGAGTCCCGCTGCCCGCCGGCCGCAGGGTGCCTGGGCAGGGAAAGGGACAGCGCGGACCTTTCCCCCTCCCCGGGGCATGGAGGGGCTGCAGCCCCCACTGCAGGGGTCTGTCACCCCTGAGCCTGGGGGGAGATGCCTCGGTGGTCCCCAGCCTCCCGTGGAGGGTGGTGGGTTCTGCTGGGCCCCTCGCCTTCCCCACAGGTGCCCAGGCACCGGAGCAGGGATGGGGTGGCTCCTGCATCTCAATGGAGAGGCTGGGGCTGCTCTTTCTCTTGGAGTCAGGGCTTGAGTGGGGGACTGCGAAAGGCCCAAAGAAAAGCCATTCAGGCCCCATGAGAAGGGGTCCCTCCAGACCCCCACCCTCCAAAGACACTTTTTTGTGATGGGGTGGACATTTAATGGGCCTGTTTCTCCCCTTTGTCTGGCTCTGCCGTCAGCCTTCTGTCGCAGCCTGGCCCCTTTCCTCTCCCTCTCCATCCTCCCCCTTCCCTCTGCTCCTGACCTGCCGGGAAACTTTCCCATGGAAGGGAGCCCCAAGGGGAGGGGGGGAAAAGAGCTGTGGCAGTGACGTGGACATAGGAGAAAAGAGGAAAAGAAACAACAGACTGGCCCGGGGAGCTGTGACAAAAAGGGGCCATGAATGGAGATGCAGGCAGGGTTTCTAAAGCGCCAGAGAAAAGGCAGTGGTGGGGCAGGGAGGGGCACGTTGCCCCATCGAGGGGGGGATTCTCTGTTTCCAGCCAGGGCCTGTGCAGTTGCTCAGGCAACTGTTATGTGGCCCCTGGGCCCCGTGGGGACGTGGGTGCCTCCTGTCCATCCTGACATGGTCTCTGCTGGCTCCCCTCAGGGTCCCCACCGTCCCTGTGAAGAACCTCACTGGCTCCAGCCCTGTCAACCCAGCACTGGCAGGTGAGGCTGGGGCCGCAGTGGGTGCCAGTTCCCCGGGGTGGGGGGACAAACAGCCCCAGTGGGGCAGGTTTTGGGGAGCATCTGGGGTTTGGGGTGCCGCTGGTTTTCCTCAGTGCCAGTTGTTACCTCCTTGTGCAGGGATCACGGGGATCCTGATGAGCGCAGCCGGGCTGCCCGTGTGCCTGACCCGGCCCCCCAAGCTGGTGCTGCACCCCCCGCCTGTCAGCAAGAGCGAGATCCAGTCCATCCCCGGCATCTCCCACTCCTGCCGCAAAACCACCAAGAAACAGGCCAAGAAGGGTAAGAGAGACTGTCCCTCCTGCCCTTCCTGGTTCCCCTGTGCCCCCCATCCCCTCTGCTGCCCCTGGCAGTGGGTTTCTCCCATCCTTTGACTCTCGTTCTCCCACAGGTAAAACCCCGGAGGAGGTGCTGAAGAAATACCTGCAGAAGGTGCGGCATCCGCCGGATGAGGTGCGAGCAACGGGGCTGTGCCAGGGCATCCCGTGGGGCTTTGCCCTTGGATGAGCTTTTCCCTGGAATGAGCTTTTCCCTGGGATGAGCGACTGGGGACAGGCACGATACCACGTGCAGGGGGGATCTGCCGCTGCCCTGTCCCCGAGGAGGGGCTGTGTGCTGCAGGCACAGCCCCTGCAGGGCGGCAGCCCAGCCCAGGGGTGGGTGCCGGTCCCTGGGTGAGAGCAGGGCAGCTCCCAGCACCCATCCCTCTGATCCCCATCCTCCCCTCTGGCACAGGACTGCACCATCTGCATGGAGCGGCTCTCTGCCCCCTCTGGCTACAAGGGGCCCCAGCCGGCCGTCAAGCCCGACCTCGTGGGGAAGCTGGTCAAGTGCAGCCACGTCTTCCACCTCCACTGCCTGGTGGCCATGTACAACAACGGCAACAAGGTGAGAGGGAGCAGCCCTGGGGAACCCCCAGCTCGGCCACCTCTGCTGAGCTCCATGGGGCAGAGCTCCAGCCCAGCTGCCCTGGAGGACCCTGAGCTCCCACCCTGACTCAGGGTTTAATTTTTATCAGCAGCAAGCACTTGGGGACTGCTAAATCAGAACCCGAGGCTGTGTGGGTGTGTTTCCCCCCACTATGCCCAGTTTTATGTGCTTGTTTTCTTTCCCAGGGTGGACTTTGATCCCTGCATGTTTGAGCAGAGCTACCTGGAATCTGGTGCCAAGCAGTGCTTCTCTAGCCACGGGAGGGTTTTTGCAAATAGCCCTCGTGCTTAACATTCCCTGGGAAATGCACTGTCTGGAGATTTTCAATATTTATTATATTTCCCTCTTTGAAAAAACAAAACAAAACAAACCACCAAATCAGAGCTAGGAAAAGCAATGAGGACTGGAAAACTGAGGGGGAAGAGAAACGCAGACCTCGTGTTTTTAGTTGAAGTTGTGTAGTGAATGCTCCCAGCTCTGTCCCAGGCCTCCTGAGAGTTTTTGAAGTGATGTTTTTCCCAATTAAAACAGCGTTCAGTGCTGCTCAGGGACTCAGTGCCTGGTGTGGCTCAGTGCTGGGAATGCTGGTTTCACTGTGTCGCCCTTCTCCTGCTCTCAGGATGGGAGTCTGCAGTGTCCCACCTGCAAAACCATCTATGGGGTGAAGACGGGGACGCAGCCTCCCGGGAAGATGGAATATCACATCATCCCCCACGCGCTGCCCGGCCACGCCGACTGCAAAACCATCCGCATCATCTACAACATCCCCCCGGGGGTGCAGGTGGGTCTGGAGGGGTCACCTGGGGTGGGTGGTCCTTGTCACTGCTGTGTCCCCCCCAGGTCGTGCTGCAGCTCGTGCCTTGACTCAGCAGCTGCTCGTCCATAACGTTGTTGTGGGAAGTCTGGGGTGTATCTGCATCCAAGTGCTGTCCCTGTCTGCTTGGTGGCGGGGGGATGGTGGCCATTAGTGCCCACCCCAAGGCTTGGGGGGTTCCCAGAGCATCCTTTTCAGCTCCAAAAGGTTTTTCTTCTCCTGCTTCCCACATGGCAGGGACCAGAACATCCAAACCCTGGGAAGAGCTTCACAGCCCGTGGCTTCCCTCGGCACTGCTACCTGCCAGACAGCGAGAAGGGCAGGAAGGTGAGCTGGCCAAGGCGTGCCAGGGTGGGAAAAGCAAACATGGCTTAAGAAGGGGAATGTGGGTGGAGGTTTTCCCCACAGCCCATCCAGCAGGCTCTGCAGGAGCCCTGTGACCTTCCCGGGCAGCCTGGTCCCTCTGTTTTGGCTGGGGCAGGAGGCTGTGCTGGGATGCCCCAGGAGGGCTCTCCTGTAGGTTGCCCACGTTGCCGCGCTTGCTTTGCTGCCTGCCCCATTCCCGGCCTCCACAGGTACTGAAGTTGCTGCTGGTGGCCTGGGACCGGCGCCTGATCTTCGCCATCGGCACCTCCAGCACCACGGGCGAGTCGGACACGGTGATCTGGAACGAGATCCACCACAAGACAGAGTTCGGCTCCAACCTCACCGGCCACGGCTACCCCGACATCAACTACCTGGACAATGTCCTGGCCGAGCTGGCGGCCCAGGGCATCACGGAGGAGAGCCTGGCGCAGGAGAAGGACTGAGACCATGGCGAGGAGGCAAGGAAAGGGTTGCCTGTGCCGGCACCCACCAGGATAAAGCTGCTGGAGATACCTGCCTGGGGGCTTTTCAGGGCGCACCTGGAGCCCCCTGCTCCCAGTGGCAGCCACGCAGTGCCCCAGGCTGGCTGGGAATGTGGGAGAAGGTCCTTTTGGCCGTCCCCTTCACTCCTGCAGGGCAGGAACATCCCCACACACAGCTGTGGGGCTTCAGGCTGGCTTGGCCACCCCTCTGGATGGTGTCCTGTCCTTGCTGACACTGTGCTGAGGACTTGGGGGGTGCCAGGCTCCCCTCTCTCCTCATCTGTGCCAGTCCCAGCCTGACCCAACACCCCTGACACCCACCTGGGGCTGGGACCTGGCTTGGGGCAGGAGCTGCGGCCATGGGAGTCCCCCTTGCTCTGCCTCGTCCCTCTGACGTTTGTTTGTTTGTTTGTTCTGTCCGGTACCTCCCCGCTGGTCTCCTGTGTCCGTGGAGGTTGGGGGGCCCTGGGCTGCCTCCTGTCCCCCCAGCCCTGTGCCCCCTGCTCCTCTTGGCTGTGTCTGAGCTGTGCCCTGCAGGGTCCCCTTGTCTGGGCTGCCCCTGGCCGCCTCTGCATGCCAGGGAGGGGCTGGTGGGTGGTAGGGAGCAGGGGGAACAGTGACCCCCAGCCCCCCGCAGTGGGTTCCTTGAACTGTTCGTATGGGGGCGTCCCCGCGTTGGAGTTTCTATATACCTCGTGTTTTGGGGTTTTGTCGTATATATGTACATATAGGTGGGGCATTTGGGGAGGCCACCTGGGAGAACGTGGTGCTGCAGCCAGGCTGGGGCTGGGCACGGTGGTGCTTGGGGTGGGGACAGGGGCTGTGGGGCCCCTCCACCTCAACAGGGCTCTGCCCCATGGGAGGGCTGTCACTTGTGGGTCCCCATGGGGCCAGGTGCAGGTGGGGTGAGAGCTGTCCCCCTTGCTGCCCCCAGAGAGGCCTCGGGAGGTCTGGAGGGGAAGGTGGCTGCTGAGGGGTTGGCATGGGCTGGGCCAGAAGGGTGGTGTGGGTAGGAGAGTGTGGGTGATGGGGGTGGGGGAAGTGTGTTCCAAGGCTCTGGGGGTCCCTGCCAGCCCGCCGGGGTGACTGGGCCTTGGAGAGTGCTGGGCTGGTGGAAGCTGTCCCTGCCCAGGGCAGGGGTTAGGAATGAGGGGGTCGGTGGGTCCCTTCCATCCCGAACCAGGGATTCATGGGGCCTCTCAGAACCGCCTGTGCCGGGTGCTGGGGGTCCCTGCCCCTCTGTGCTGGCGGGAGGGGGGGCCCATCCTGCTGTGCATCGTTCTGTTGTCGTTGCTGTTTTTCCTCTCCGTGGCCTGGAGGGTCCGTCACCCCCGTGGCCACCCCGCGGAGGGGCTGGGGGTCAATAAAGTGGATGGCAGGGGACTCTATGGCGGTCCCTGCACGGCCTGGCCTCTCTGTTGTCTTCTGTCAGTCATCTGTGTGGCCAGGCGAGCCAGGGCCACTGTGAGCAGGACCAGGCACCCCGAGTCCCCCTGATGTCCCTTTGCACCGATCTGTCCCCAGCCGCCCTCAGCGTGGGTTGTTATCTTCTACCTCAAGGGAGAAACCCTCTTTCCCCAGGCACACGCCCCTGTTTGGGTGGCTCTCAGCGGTGTGATTTCTCCTCCACGCACGCCCTGGGTTTTCCCCAGTGCAGACAAAGCCTGTCTGGAGCTATGCAAAACCCTCTGGGCAAGAAAGGGGAGGGCTCCCCCACCCTCCTCGGTGCCAGCCCGATGGCTCTTACTGTGAGTAAGTCTTTCCACAACGTGACTTTTTTTCCTTTTTTTAATGCTCTGTTGACGACACGATGAGTTGCTGGCTGAAATAAAACTGCTCCGTGCCTCTCTGCATGCGTGTGTATATCTATCCCGATAGATATACATGGAGACGGGGGTTGCAGCTTACAGCATGCAGGATTTGGGAGACAACCCTCCACGGGGCCCCTCCTCTCCCTCCTTTTCCTGCAGCTTCGGGGATTCGGGGCACAAGGGGAGGGGGCACTCAGGGCACCGTCCCGTCTGGCCCCTGCTGGTACCCCTCGCCCACGCTCAGCACCGTGCTGTGCTCGGGGCTGGCAGTGGCTGGGCTGTCCCCCGTGCCCAGCGCGCGGTACCCCCTGGCCCTGTAGCGCCGGCGGCCGTACCACGCTGTCCCCAGGACGGTGGCCAGCCCGGCCAGCACGGCCGCAGTCACTCCGGCCACCTCCCCCCCTGACAGCCCCCGGCCTCGGACCATTTCGGCCACGTGCTGGACCTCGTCCGGCCGCGCCAGCCGCCACACGTGGCTCTGCTCGTCCCTCACCCAGGTGCTGTCCCCGTCCCGCACCAGCAGGGTGTCCACGGCCGGCAGGTTGGCGGGGGGCCGGGTGAAGGGGGGCAGGCGGGCGGGCGGCAGGGAGCCCCCCGTGAGCAGCCCGGCCTGGACACAGAACTGCACCTGGCAGCTGTCACTGATGAGCGCCAGGTGCTGGCTGAAGCCGGGGGGACAGCCCTTGGCGTGGGGGTCCTCGGCCGTGCCCTGGTGCTGCCCGGCCAGGGGGTTCCCTGCCTGGCAGCTGAAGAAGCCCCCGAAGGGCACTGCGTACTCAGCCCCCGCCTCGTAATCCTGGCTCACGCACACCCTGAGCTCTCCGAAGAGCTTCAGTGGGAAGTACCCCGAGGGGCAGGATTGGGCCCCGGTGATGGGGTTGGTGCTGTGGGTGCTGAACAGCCCCCCAAAGAGGTATCCCGAGTTTGGGGCCACCGGCCCGCTGGCGGTGCACCAGTAGGCACTGAACTGCACCCGGGAGAGCCAGAAGACGTCCTGGCACTTGCGGTGGCAGAAGATGCCCAGGGTGCACTTGTTGTGGCACTCCAGGTGGCTGTGACCCTCCTCGCGCTCCTGCACGCCCAGCAGCACCGGGGTGTAGGCGGCGGGGCAGGAGAAGGCCCCGGTGAGGGGGTTCCTCTGCTCCAGCGCCTGGCACAGCACGGAGGTGTCGGGGCCGGCCAGGCCAACGCACTCCTGGAAGACTCCCCCGAAGGTGAAGTTGGCCTTGGTGCCCTCGCAGGAGCCGTCGTCGGTGTTGGCGTGGAAGTTGAAGTTGGGCGAGGAGGTGTTGGTGCAGCCCGGGGCGGTGTTGAAGGTGTAGTAGCGGCGGATGGCGAGCTCCACCCGCCGGGCCACCCTCCGCACCGTGGGCGCCGGCAGCTCCGGCACCGTGCTCGGCTTGATGAAGTAGTACAGGGGCAGCCCCGAGCGGTCCAGGGCCACCAGCTGGTTTTGAATCCTCTCCTGCCACGTCTTCAGGGTGATGCCTGGGTAAAAGGGAGCCCCGCCGATGCTCTCCACCCTGGAGTTGGTGCGGTTCTCCAGGTACTGTTTGGTGAAGTCAGAGCTGACATTCAGGGATTCCTTGGTTCCCACACCGACGATGCTGTGGAAGGCCACGCCGGCCGAGGCGGTGACAGCGCTCCGTGTGGCCCAGCTGTCCTTCAGGAAGGTCGCCTTGATCTGGTCCTCCTGTACCAAGGTGGCTCCCGCATCCACGGAGGTGATGGTGTGGGTGCCATAGTTGAGCACCAGCACGTCGGCCAGAAAATCGGCCATCTGGGTCTGGTTGTTCTCCAGGTGGCTGGCGATGGTCAGCAGCTGCTTCTTGAAGGCCTTGTCCAGGGCCGCCTCGGGGTCAATCTTGGCAGTGTAAACCAGGTTCCTGATTTGCACCCGGGTGGTGACGGCCCGGTCTCGCACATGGTGGGTCTTGGTGCGGCAGAAGTCGCTGGAGAACTTGCCATTGATGGAGGAGAAGAGGGACAGCTCCAGGTTGATGGAGGCCGAGGTGACGCTCTGGTAATCTTTCCAGGACTCGATGATCTCGGAGTTGATGTCCAGGTTGCTCTGCTTGCGGGGGATAGTGAAGATCTCATCTGGGATGATGTAAGATCCATCCTCTGTGGTCTTGCACTGCGAGTAGCCCAGGTTGATGACTCTGCCCATATCCAAATTCCTGAGGTTATCCCAGCCCCCTCCCGGCAGAACTTCCAGCCGCGAGAGCTTCAAGGTCCTGCTGCACACCCCAAACCCTGAAGAGGAGGAGAGCTCCTGGGGCTGCCCGGCCCCTGTCACCCATGCCAGCAGTGCCCAGGTCAGCAAGACCCCCCAGAGCCCCCAGCCCATGGCTGAGCCCCCAGCCCTCACCAGTCCGAGTGGGAGGACAGGAGCTGGGAAAATGAGCTGGCTGAGGGAAATGACAAAAGGGAAAGGAGAAGTGAGAGCTGAGGCACATGAGAAATTACAGAGCAGAAACCAAGACCAGGGGGTGGGGAGCAGGAACGTAGGTGTCTGTCCCTCCCTCAGCCCCAACATCTGCACTGGGGCCCTCTGCAGCCTCCTCTGCCCCACTCCTGTCCTTGTCCCGGGGTCTGCAGTGTCACCAGCTGGGGAAAGCAGCTCCTGCTTGGGAATGCTGAGCCACAGGTGCTGAGGATGCTGATCCAGCTCTGCTCAGCTGGTGCCTGGCTGGGCTCTGGCACAGGGCAGGTGCTGCAAGTTTTGGAGAATAAACAGTTAAAGAAGTTTCTGCTGTGATAACTGTGACTCCTTCCATACAGACGGATTCACTTCCCCTGGTTTTACTCCTGAGTTCCTCTTTCCAGGACACTTCTGCCTGGCGGGAGGCTGAAGAGAGAGCTGTAATGGAGGCAGAGGGACCATAGGTACATGTGTTTTATGGGCAGGATAACGCCAGGAGTGGCGGGTGAAGGGATAACAGGAATGCCATTGCGGATGTCCTTGCTGGCTCAAGCCCCTGGAGTAGCTGGAAAACCCTCATGCAGGGATTCTCATCTGCACTGGGATGTGCAAGCTGTGTGGTCACCTCACCTAAAACCTACTCACTGTGCCATGGGGGCAGTGGAATGTAACAGGCTTTCCCCCCAGTATTTTGAGGTAGTGCTCTGAGTTAGTCTGTTCCTGCCTTGCTTCCAATGGTGAGATTCCCATCAGTCCCATGGTGTCTCTCCTGGGCAGTGCAGCTGCATGACAGCAAAAACCCCACGGCCACGGGTAACCAGGGATTGTGGGGATGAAGAATTTGTTGGCATCAGGTGGCAGCTGTGCCAGTGCCAATGATGCAGAAGGAAATCCAAGAGTCCTCTAGAGGAGTATTGTTCCTGGATGTGTGTAAATACAGGGACACCTTTTTACCATCAAGTGAGTGAGGTTTGTGGTTGTGTTGCCAGTTTACCCTTTAGGTTTCCAGGCTTTATTTCAGCTCCCCTGGCCGGGCCCCATGTGGGGCAGTGGCGCGAGGGCCGGAGCCGTGGGGCGGCTCTGGGAGCGCAGATTCCATCACGGCCCAGGCGGGTCTGGGAGCCTCCAGGGATCTCCCTGGGGCAGCGGCCTAGGGAAGGGATCAGACATCTCCTGGAACTGGAGACTCCAGTGCCTGGGCTGCCTGGAGAGGGAACGCGGTGGAGCCTGATGGGGGAGACGGGACACCATCCTTGGGTTCGCTTCCTGTGCCGTGGGGCAGCTGCTGCCCTGCAGGACAGGAGCTGGGGGGATTCCAAAACTGTGGGGGGCTGCCCTGGCCTCGGTTTCCCCCCCTTTTTTGGGGGATGCCCACATGCTTAAAGCACTGAGCTGCTGGTGAGGGCGCTTGGACTCGTTTTGTGCCTTCTCTGGGGGTGAGGAAAAAGAGAGGTGGGTGAGTCTGGGGGGTGATGGTGTCATTTGGGGCACCCCAATGTCTGTGGTGGGGGAGCAGGTGAGTGGGGAATGAGGGGAAAAACCCCCCAAAAAAGGGAGTTTATATCCCCAAATGCCTGAAAATTCATTTATGTGTAAGATAGTAGAAAGTGTAAAGATTCTTATTTACATATCTATTGAAAAATACTATTAATATGTTTCAAGATAAATCTGCGCTATTATAGAAAAGATTTTAGACTATAAGGAATTCTGAATATGAATCCATAGGGATTGAAAATACAACGTTTATGTATAAAAATGAAAATAAAAAGACAACGTATATGTATAAAAAAAGAAAAAATAAAGGGCTTGAAAAAGTTAGACAAGATGATCTGTATGAAGGACCTAGAAGCAGCTCTGTGTATCCGGAGCCCTTTCTCTCTCCTCCCGCTGGAGCACCCGAAATCCGGGGTTTGGGATGGGACTGAACCCGGGGGTTGTTGGCACCCCTCAGAGCGCTGCGCATGCGCGGTGCCCCCCCCCCCCCCCCCCCGCTCCGTGCTGCCGCCGTGCGGGCACAGCCGGAACCGCAGCTCCGAGCGCCCGCGGCGCTTCAGCGGCTCCGCCGGCACCGCCACCGGGACGTGGAGCTGCACCGGGACCGCGGCCGGGACCGCGGCCGGGACCGCGACCGGGACCGCGACTGGGACCGGCCGTGCGGGGCCCAGGGCCGGCGCCGCTCCCGGGGCCGCTCCCGGCAGGACCCGCGGCCGCTGTGCCCGGAGCGCAGGCGCGGGGCCGGGAGCGGCCATGGCGGAGCGCGGGGAGCGGCGGGGCCGGGCCGGGGACACCGGCAACAGCGGGGATACCGGGGGCGGCTGCTCCGGGCTCGGAGGTGAGCGGGGAACCGGCACAGCCCCGAGCCGGCGGCGGGGCCGGGCGGGGGAAGCGGGGGGAATCGGTGTCCCGGCGGAGGGAAAGCTGGTTAAAGGATAAAGATGCAGAGGAACAAGTGTTGTAAACCCCCCATGCTCTCTGACAAAGCAAACCTTCCAGGAATCCCAGTACGTCTCTCTGAGAGACTCTGGGACCACAAGGTTTTCCAGGAAAGCAAAACCAGGACAGAGATGAGGGAATAGGCTTCCAGTTAATGATGATTTGGTGGGTGTGGGAATGATTCTTGTATGTTTGATGGTCCCCTTTTTATTCCTGGTATAATTTTAAAATGTATCCTTTAACAAATGATCTAAATTTGAGAATTTAAATCTGAGAGGAAACGATGCAAAAGGAATGCATGGAGAGATCATGGAATGATCCTGGACTTGCAGAATGGTTTGGGATGGAAGGGACCTTATGGATCACTTCATTCTATCCCCTGCCATTCCATCCACAAGCCCAGGGTGCTCCAAGCCCCGTCCAGCCTGGCCTTGGACGTTTCGAGGGATGGGGGCAGCCACGATTTCCCTGGGTTTATGGGCACAGGAGGAAATTTCCAGCAGGAACCGAGGGGTTTCCTTTGCTCTGTCCAGCCCCAGCAGGGCTTTGGGAGGCAGAGGCTGTGGGAACAGGAGCTTTGCCCACTGCCTCGGGGGAGTCTCTGATGTCCCAAAACCCAGCAGAGCAAACGTTTGTGGTTTAACATCCCGTTCAAAGGAGATGCCAAGCCAGGAACGGGAATGGATCGTGGGGCAGAGATGGTGCCCAGCAGAGGGGTGACCATCCCTAGGGTCCCACCAGTCCCTCCCTGCTGCCCAGGTCTGGGATGAGCAGGCTGGTGACTGTCCCTGTGTTTGCTCTGCAGGATGAGGAAGGCAGCCCTGCTGAGGAGGAAGATGAGGAGGTGTGGGAGGATGGAGACAGCGGCCACCAAAGGCTGGGGAAGGCACAGATCCAGGTAGGAGACATTGTCTTCCAAGGAGAGGGACTTGTCTGTCCCTTTGGAATTTGGGGCGTGAGGCCAATGGAACAAAGGGTTTGATTCCGTTTTCTTACTCTGGTTTTCATGTGCCTTAAGAGAGCTTTGTGGAAAGGTCATTTTAGTGAGTTTGCACTGGGTCTGAAGGAATGTAACCCCTGGGGCAGAAATCCCTGCACAGCTCCTGTGTTCCCCCATGGCTCCTCTGAACAGTCCATGGGCTGGGCCTCCTTGTTTCCTCCTTCTCCAGGCTCTAGATGAAATCCTTCCTTTCCCAAGGGAGGGGAAAGCCAGCAGGATGGGAACCAGAGGTGGTGCTTCAGGAGAGCCCCTCCAGCCTGGGAAGGTGCTTTTGGCTCTGGACACATTCCCAGTCCCTGGGAGCAGCCAGACCTGTGCTGTCCCCAGTGGGTGAGGCAGAGGTGCCCTCCCTCCTTCCCTGCTGCACTTTGGCTTTTCGAGGGCTCTCTGGGGGGCTGAGGGAGAAGTTCTTTGTCACTCCAGGGCAGAATTAGCTCTGGTCCCACTAAAAGCAGGAGGAATCATTTTATCCTTGTTTTTGGGTACACATTTTGTGTTTTCTCTCTGTTGCTGACACCGTGTGGTGAAGCAGCAGCTCCCAACTTTTCAGTGCTGCTCCCAGTTTGTTCATAGCTGGTAAACAAGAAACTGTAATTTGCTGCCCTGTGGTAATTGGATTAAGGGCAAGGCCTCCCTCTTCATTAATATTCCAGATAAAAACTGCCAAGGAATAAAGCAAGAGCTTCCCCCAGTGAAAACCTTCCCAGTCCCATGCTGGGTTTGCACACACATGAGGCTCAATCCCCGCTGCAATCCCAGTCACTGCCCTGAGATAAATGTGCAGTTTAAGGTCTCACAGCCTCAACGAGAAAATCTCCTGCCTCTGGACATGGAAAATCAGTTTTTCATTGTTACAGCACCAGCTCAAGGTAATTATGAAGTGGTGCAATGTTTTTTATGTTGTGCACATGGAGGAAATTCACTGGAGCAGCCAACCTTCGTGGACAACCCTCTGGGTTTGGGATCTTGATTTGTGGGTGTGAAATTTTCTCACAGAATCCTCTGAGGCTGAAACAAAGACAAGGAGCTTTCTGAGATGGGAAGAGCCAGAGCGAGTTGTTGTGGGAAAGGAAAATGAAAGACAGTAAGTGCTAAAACCTTTGTTTTTCCCTTGTCCTGAGCTCTGTACTCGGGAAAGGGTCAGCTCTGGAAGTTTCCTCGAGACACTGGAGAATGATCCCTGGTCTGTTGAAAAGCAGGAAAATCCCACTGGCAAAATGCAGACCCTGAGGGAGGGCAAAAAGAGCAGGGCCTCGGCCTGTGAGTGAGAAATAAGGGAGAGACAAATGTATGGATCATCCCGTGCCTCAAGGGACCAGGAAAAGCCCTTGACTGAAAAACTGAAGTGCTGTTCCCCAGGGAGCCCCCATAGAGCCCCTGGGAATTGGGCTCATCCCAGCTCCCCTTCCAGAGCAAGAGGAACACCCCACGGTGCTGTTTGAGACGTTCCTGACTGGAGTTGGGGCTGACTGGGCACTTCCCCGTTTTTCTGTAGGAAGTGGGCCATGGGCTCCAACAAGGCGAAAGGTCAGTGTGGGCTCTGCAGCGAGGACAGCTCCCAGAGCTGCACAGGGAAGGGGACCTTCACCAACACTCCCAAAAAGCTGGGAAAGAAAAACGCCTGCAGCTCTGGGGTTTCTGGCACACGCAGGGATGAGGGGATAATGCCAGAATCATTCAAACCTTGGGAATAATGGACTTAATAGCACCTCTAAGGCCCTAAGCCTTCTGGGCAGGCTCCTGACCATCGGCCACTGGTTGCAGATGGCTGTGGAGGTGATGGAGGCATTCAGGGAATGCTGATTGTTTTTCCCTCGCTTTGGCAATCTGGTCAATAAAAATATTAATTGATCTCTTCCAACAGGGAAATGTTTAAGCAAGAGGTGCCGAAAAGAATTGGAGTTTCTGATTTTAAGTCTCCAACTTAAAATCCCCCCTGGATTGTCACTGGTCTGACTTCCATGGACTGGTCACCTTGGCCAGGAGTGTCCAATCCTGCTGTAAATGCATTGGACCAGGATGTCATTTTCATTTCATGTAAAGACCCTCTGGGTGCCCCCCAGTCACTGGAAGGCCTGGACTGGGCTCCCAGGGCACTAATTCCAGGTGTTCTCTTCATGGGAATAGCACAGGAGCCTTTCCCTTGCCCAGAGGAGCAGCCAGTGCCTCCCTTAGTCCACAAATCCCCAGGACAGAACACAGAGTAACAGGAATATGGAAATCCCCCACACTGGGAGTTTGTGGTGCTCAGGATTAAATTTTGGATTTAATTTTGGAATGTTAAAGGGGGGGGTGTGGAGGAGTTTTTCTCTCTCTCCTGTTCATTATTGTTACCACTGCTCTTGTTGCTCTCACTGTTAAGATGTGTTGTCATTAATATCAGATGATTGTATTTGTCTTGGTTTCCATTATTAAACTGTTCTGAGCTGGAATTTGGTCTCTGGTCTCTTCCCCATCCCACTGGGGGGGTGAGGGAGCGGCTGCTGGTGCCCAGCTGGGTCCAGCCATGGCCGGGGCCCTTCTGGGGGCTCCGAACCTGAGGGACTGGAGTGGTTTTGGGCTCACAAAGAGAGACCCAGTGCTGTGTTTTGGGGGCTCAAAAGCAGGCTCAGAGCCTAAAAACAGAGACTAAATCCTGCATTTTGGAGTCGAGAGCAGGCTCCTGTGGCCAGAGTTGAGACTCAGTGACTAAATCCTGTTTTCAGGGCTCGAGGAAGAGACTGAGTCCTGTGTGTTTGGGCTCACAAAGAGAAACTTAAGCGCTGCGTTTTGCTGGACCTGAATTACAGCCCCAGTTAAAGCCGTGTTTTGGTGCTCGGACCGGGCTCTTTTGGCCAGGGCGAGTCGGTGTCCCTGAGCTCCGAGCGCTGCCTCAGGCACAGCCCCAGGCCGGGCTCAGCAGCAGCAGCAGCGGCTCCGTGCCCGGGGCTGGCGGCAGAGCCGGGGCCGCGTTCGGGCCCAGCGCGGGCGCCCGGAGGGGCTCGGGGCCGAGAGCGGAGCCCGGCCCGGCGCGTCGGGCTCAGCCCGGGATCCCGGGGCTGCCCGGGCACGGCCCCGCCCCGGCTCCCCGCGGGTCCCGCTCCCGATCCCACCCCGGTCCTGCGGGCCCGGGACCCGCACCCGGCCCTTCGGGGGAGAGGCGGCACCGCCCGGGACCCCCAGCGGCCACCGGCAGGACCCGGACCCGAACCCGGACCCGAACCCCCGGTACCGGGAGCAGCCCCGGCCCGGCCCGGCGGAGAGGGGCGGGTCCGGTCCCGGTGAGAAGGGCGGGTCTGTCCCGGTGAGAGGGGCGGATCCGGTCCCGGTGAGAGCGGCGGGTCTGTCCCGGTTCGGGGGCGGGGCTGTCCCGGTTCGGGGGCGGGTCCGGTCCCGGTTCGGGGGCGGGTCCGGCACAGGTGAAAGGGGCGGGTCTGTCCCGGTTCGGGGGCGGGTCTGTCCCGGTTCGGGGGCGGGGCTGTCCCGGTTCGGGGGCGGGGCTGTCCCGGTTCGGGGGCGGGTCCGGTCCCGGTTCGGGGGCGGGTCCGGTCCCGGTTCGGGGGCGGGGCTGTCCCGGTTCGGGGGCGGGGCTGTCCCGGTTCGGGGGCGGGGCTGTCCCGGTTCGGGGGCGGGTCCGGTCCCGGTTCGGGGGCGGGTCCGGTCCCGGTTCGGGGGCGGGGCTGTCCCGGTTCGGGGGCGGGGCTGTCCCGGTTCGGGGGCGGGGCTGTCCCGGTTCGGGGCTGGCCCGGCGCTGGTCCCGCCCCGTCCCGGGCAGGGCTCTGGGCCCGGGGCTCCGGGGCGGGGCCGGGGGCGGCTCCAGGGGCGGGGCGGGCCCGGCTCAGGTGCGCGGGCCCCAGCGCGGCTGCGCGGGGCGGGGCCGAGGTGATTTAAGCGCCGGGACCCGCCCCCGCCGCCATTTGCCCCCTCAGCGCTGGGGGAGGCTGCGGCCGGGCCGGGCTCCCCCGGCGTGGCCCAGGTGAGGCCCCTCTACCCCTCTTTCTTCCCCCTCTTTTTTCCCCTTCTTTCTCCTGCCTTTCTCCTCCTCCTTCTTCCCCCTCTTATCTCCGCTTTCCTTCCCCTCCAGTTTCTTTCTCTCTCCCCCCCACCCTCCCCCTCTCTCCCCCCCACCCTCCCCCTCTCTCCCCCCCACCCTCCCCCTCTCTCCCCCCCACACTCCCCCTCTCTCCCCCCCACACTCTCTCTCTCCCCCCCACCCTCCCTCTCTCTCCCAGCCCCCCTCCTGCCCTCTCCCCGCTCCCCAGCCTCCCCCACCCTCTCTCCCTGCTCCCCTGCTCATCCCGGACCCCCCCAACCTCTCCTTTCTCCCCTCTCCCTACCCCTCTCCCCAACTCGACCCCTTCTCTTCCCCCTCTGCCCTTCCTCTGTCCATCATCTCTCCCCCCCACCCGGCCTTTCCCTTCCCTCCTCGTTCTCCCCAACGCACCCCGACTCCTCTCCCTACCCCACCTCATCCCTCCCTTACCCTCCCTTATCCCCCCTCTCCTTCTTTCCCCGCAGCCGCGGGGCTCGGGGTGCCGGAGAATAAAGCCCAGAGGGCCGGAGCCCGGCGCCCCTCCCTGGCAGCCCCCACACGGGGCCGGACCCGCTCAGCGGGTTCGCCCCATACAGGTCAAACACACGGCCCGACACCGCCGGGGCTCCGGCTGTCCCTACATCACACTGGGGGTCCCCTCCTCAGGAGGGGATCCCGGGGAGGGTTCGGGGAGGGTGGTTGGGCGGGCCCCCTCCTCAGGAGGGGATCCCGGGGAGGGTTCGGGGAGGGTGGTTGGGCGGGCCCCCTCCTCCGGAGGGGGTCCCGGAGGGTGGTGGGTTTAGGGAGGGGGGTTTGGGTGGGTTAGGGAGGGCCCCCTCCGGAGGGGGGGGTCCCGAGAGGGGGTCAGGGTGGGCCCCCTCCGGAGGGGGGGGTCCGGGGCAGGGGGTGGGGCGCAGGGGGGACTTTCCCCCCTTCTGTCCCCGCCCCCTCCTCTGGACCCCCTCCTCCGGACGGGACCCGCCCCGGCCCCCTCCCCGGGACCCCCCGCTCCGGACCGGGGCCCGGGGGGGAGGGAGGGAGGGGCGGGTGGGGTGGGGGGGAAGAAGAGAGGGGGTCACGTCATTCTTGCAGCGTGAACAGACATAGAGATCACACGTCAAACGAACAGGGCCCCCCGTCCGGCCCCCCCACCCCACCCGCCCCCCCTCCCTCCCCCCCGGGCCCCGGTCCGGAGCGGGGGGTCCCGGGGAGGGGGCCGGGGCGGGCCCCGTCCGGAGGAGGGGGTCCAGAGGAGGGGGCGGGGACAGAAGGGGGGAAAAGTCCCCCCTCCGCCCCACCCCCTCCCCCGGACCCCCCCCTCCGGAGGGGGCCCACCCTGACCCCCTCCCGGGACCCCCCCCTCCGGAGGGGGCCCTACCCCCCAACCCCCCCCCGGGCCCCCTCCTCCGGAGGGGACCCTCCCTAACCCACCCCCACCCCACCCCGGGACCCCCTCCGGAGGAGGGGGCCCTCCCTGACCCCCAGCCCCGACCCCCCCGGTGACCCCAGTGTGATGTAGGGACAGCCGGAGCCCCGGCGGTGTCGGGCCGTGTGTTTGACCTGGATGGGGCGAACCCGCTGAGCGGGTCCGGCCCCGTGTGGGGGCTGCCAGGGAGGGGCGCCGGGCTCCGGCCCTCTGGGCTTTATTCTCCGGCGCCCCGAGTCCCGCGGCTGCGGGGAAAGAAGGAGAGGATAGAGGACTGGAATAGGAGGGCAGAGGGGGCGGTTGGGTTGGGTCAGGGAAGGAGGGCAGGTGCGGGGTCGGGGTGTGCAGGGAGAGGTGGGGCGGGGGGACAGGGAGGGAGCGGGGGGAGGACGGGGACGGAGCACAGGTGGGGGGAGTCAGTGCAGAGGGAGAAAGAGAGAAGAGGAATAGGGGGAGATGGAGGAAGGAGGGGGAGGATTGAGGGCAGGTGGGGAATTGGGGGGAAAGAGGGAAGAGAAATAGGGAGAGATGGAGGAAGGAGGGGGAGGATTGAGGGTGGGGGGGTCAAGTGCAGAGGGGGAAAGAGGGAAGAGGAACAGCAGGAAGTGGAGGAAGAAGAGGAAGGATTGAGGGCAGTGAGGGAATTGGGGGGGGAAGAGGGAAGGGGAATAGGGGGAGGTGGAAGAAGAAGAAGAAGGATTGAGAGCAGAGGGGGAATTGGGGGGGAAGAGGGAAGGGGAATAGGGGGAGATGCAGGAAGCAGGGGGAGGATTGAGGGCAGGTGGGGGGAATTGGGGGGGGAAGGAGAGCAGGGTGAGGGGGCAGGGGGGAGCCGTGGTGGGGGGAAGGAATGGTGGAGGAAGGAATGGTGGAGGAAGGAGAGGGAGGGTGGAGCGGTAGGGTGGGGTTGGGGTGTGTAGGGGGACAGGGAGGGGGGACGGGGGGGAGCGGGCCGGGGGGGAGGGAGGGGAGGGCTAGGGGGGAGAGGGAGGGGGGGGGTTGGGGGGGGGAGGGAGTAGGGGGTGGGGGAGGGGAGGAAGAGGGGGAGAAAGGAGAGGTTTAGAGGAAGAGAAATAAAGAAAAATATAAAGGAAAAGAAATGCAGAGATAGAGAGATATGGAGCCAGCCCGGCCGCAACCTCCCCCCCTGAGCGCCGAGGGGCAAATGGCTCCCAGGGCAATTCCCGAGGCTTAAATCCCCTCGGCCCCGCCCCGCGCAGCCGCGCTGGGGCCCCGCGCACCTGAGGCGGCCCCGCCCCGCGCACCTGCCCCGGCCCCGCCCCGCGCCCGTAAATGCCGGCGGCTCCACGCCCGTAATTCCCGACAGCTCCACACCCGTGACTCCTGGCGGCTCCGCGCCCGTGAATCCCGGCGGCTCCGCGCCCGTGACTCCCGGCGGCTCCGCGCCCGCCCCGCTCTGTGCCGAGGCTGCTGACCCCGGGCTGCGGCGGGACCGGCGTGCGGAGCGCTGTGCGGAGCCTGGGACCGGGGGCTGCTCCCGGCGCCGCGCCGAGCGCGAGGCGCTGAGGTGGGACAGGGAACGGGACCTGGGCCCGGGGATTTGGGTCCGGGTCCTGTCGGTGGCTGCTGGGGGTCCCGGGCCGAGCCGCTTGTTCCTCGGCGGGTGGGGTGCGGGTCCCGGGGCCGGAGGGCCGAGGTGGGATTGGGGATGGAATTAGGGACCGGGATTGCTGCGGGCGAGAAGAGTCGCTCCGGGATGAGTGCTGGGGCCGAGCCCGGTGCTGCCGCTCCGGGACGGGCGCTGGGGCCCAGCCCGGCACTGCCGCTCCGACTGCGGCCAGCGCGGGGCCGGGGTCCCGCCGGAGCTCCGGGTGCGGTCCTGCTGCGGCCGCGGGGAGCCGGGGCTGTGCCGGTGCCGGGCCCGCCAGGAGAGCGGCGCTTCCCCGGAGCAGGCGCTGGATCGCGGCTGGAAGCGGGCGGGGAGCGCCGGTGCCGGGACCGGGACCGCCCGAGGCCGCCGCTCCCTCAGCGCCGCCCCGCGGGGCGCCCCCTGGCGGACACCGGGCGGCCGCGCGAGGGCAGCCCCGCCCCCGCAGCCCCCGGTGCGCGCTCCCGGCCCGGCCCGGCCCCCGCAGCCCCCGGTGCGCGCTCCCGGCCCGGCCCGGCCCCCGCAGCCCCCGGTGCGCGCTCCCGGCCGCCGGCCCCGCAGCCCCGGTGCCGCTCCCGGCCCGCCCGGCCCCCGCAGCCCCCGGTGCGCGCTCCCGGCCCGGCCCGGCCCCCGCAGCCCTCGGTGCGCGCTCCCGGCCCGGCCCGGCCCCCGCAGCCCCCGGTGCGCGCTCCCGGCCCGGCCCGGCCCCCGCAGCCCCCGGTGCGCGCTCCCGGCCCCGGCGCTCCCGAGGCCCCCGCGCAGAGCAGCGCCCGCCTCCCCCTGCCCCGGGGCCGCGCCCCCGCGGAACGAGCGGGACCGGGATCGCCGCGGGCGGGAGGAGCCGCTCCGGGCCGGGCGCTGGGGCCGAGCCCGGGGCTGCCGCTCCTGCTCTGACCGCGCCCGCTGGGCACCGGGGCCTCGCCGGGGCTCGGTCCCGCTCGGGCCGCTCATCCGACACCTGCCGGGGGGACCTGATGCTCTCCTTCCTCCTCCCCCCTTTTCTCTGGGGCTTGTACTCTCCAATGCAAAAACCTCTGGGTTTAAAAGTCCGGTGAAAACTGTTTATTCTTTATTTCCAGAGCACGGGATAGCCTGAGTGGGAAGGGACACACAGGGAGCACCAGGTCGAACCCTTCTGTGAACGGCTCATCTCGGGGCTGAACCCACAACCTGGGAGTTCTCAGCACCCTGCTCCAGCCAAGCCAGGCTCAGGCCATGGGAATGTCCTGCCTGGGATGGGAATGCCAGGTGCCAGCACGGTAATTCCCATGCAAATGCAGCTCCTTCTTTCATGCTAGTGCTGCTTTACACACCAGCCCTTGGAATGGCCACAGGGCAGAGCTCCATGGCCAGCACCTGATCAGGGAACAACACAGGTGAGCACCTGTGTGACAGCACAAAACTCTTCCCATAACCCTGATTTTCTGCCCTTTCCAGGATTTACCCAACAGCTGTGAAGGTGCTCATTCCATGTCCCTTTCCAGGGAGAAACGAGCAAGGCAAGTCCTGAGGGTTCCCTTGGTCCATGGCTGAAGTCCTTCTGGAAGGTGTCAGGGCTGCTCCTGCCTGCAGAGAGGCGTTTCCCACAGGTGAGTGTTCATAGCCCAAAATCACAGCAGCTGCTGAGGCCAGGGCTGCTTTTCTGGCCCAGAGCTGCACAGAGCCCTTGGTGACTCCTGCTCGCTGCCAGGAGTGTTCCTTGGTGCTCCCTGTGTGTCCCAGCTGGCCGGGAACGCGGGGCAGGAGGAGGCCGGGAGCCCCAGGAAGGGAAGCAGCACCTCCTGTCCTTTGTATTTGCAGGGGAGGAGCTGTGCCTACGCTGTCCTGCCCCTGGCACGCAGCGTGCCGAGCACACATCCCGGGGATGGGCACTGGGCTGCCCGGGCAGCGCCGGGATGGACACGGATAAAGGGCTGCCCGCGGCTCCTCGGCCAGGGGCTGCTCTGAACAGGCACCCGGAGAGGCTTCAGCCCCGACAGACCCCACTGACACCCCAAAAATACCCCAAGGAACAGCTGGCATTACCTGAGAATGTCGGCATGGGGTGTTTGCAGAGGGGCTCGGACAGCAATTCCCAGTGCCAAGCTCCTGGAGCTGCCAGAGAGCCGCCAGGTATGTCCCAGTCACCCCAAATCCCTTCCAGCTGAGGGCATCATCCAGCAGCAGTGTTACAGCTGAGGCAAGCTTCCCTCACAGAAATTAAATGCCAGGCAATGCCCTCGGAGGTGCCTTAAAATGAAAGGTTAGAGTCAGATAAACTTGTTTGGGTTAAGTTTGGAGTTTTTCAGGGAGCCAGCTGCAAGTGCAGAACTGATGGAAAGCTTTCCCAGGTGGCTCACACTGCAGGTGCCCTGAAGGCAGGGATGTGCATCCCTTTCCTGAGGGAAAAGAGCTTCCAGAGGCCACTCCTGAGGCTCTGGAATGAAATCAGCTCCTGCAGGCAGAGATGTCCTCCCGTGGGCACAGGGGCTGCCTCAGCAGGGGCTGGGCCAGCGCCTTCTCCTGCTTTAAAATATCACCTGGAGCCCGGGCTCGGGGGGAGCAATCAGCTGAATTCCAGGGAATTCTGTCATTGGTGTTGAACCCCTGGGCATTGGTGGGGCTGGGGGAGGAGGGTTATAAACAGCAAATTCTATGGAATATGAACCTGTCCTTGTCCTGACCCCGCTGAGCTCCCCTGGAGCCTCTGCCGGTTCCTGGCACAGCTGGTGGTAAATAGGCAGCTCTGCATGGGAATATCCCTGCTCCAGGAGGCACTGTGAGGGAATTCCAGCAGGAATTCAGCAGGGAATTCAGGGCTGTGGGTATAATTCATCTGAACTAGCAGAGCTGAACCCCAAATCTAGGCACCCACCACACAGGGAACAATCCTTGTGCTGCCCTGTCAGCCAAAGCCCCTGGGCTGGGAAATTTCAGCAGGCAAATGAAGGGAATGATCTAAATCCCAGCACCCCCCAAAAGGGACAATCCAAGTACCTCCATCTGCTCCCAAAGTGTCCCCTCTGCTCCCCACAGCTGCCCTGGGGATGCCAGGAAGGTCCCTTTGCCCACAGGGCCTTTCTCCTGCCCCTCTCCAGCCCCAGGCCTCTTCTCCCTTCCCTGCCAGCTGCTGCCAAGGAAGGAGAACACAGTGAGGCCTGAGTTCACCTCAAAGCAGTCATTCCCTCACCTTGAGATTACCTGAGATTTTACCCCAAAACTTCCCTGTCTGTCTCCTTCTGATTTCCTCATTTTTTTACAAGGAAGCATTCTTTCTCTGCTCTGGAGATTACCACAACATTTACCCCCAAAATTTTCCCTACCTGTCCACTACCTATTTCCTCATTTCCACCTCAATATTTTCATTCTTTACCCCACAGATGCTTTCAATCTTGAACCCCCAGAATTTTCCTACCTGTCCATAACCTCAGTTTACCCCATCAAGTGCATTCTCTCTGCTACAGTTCACTTCAGATTTTACCCCCAAAATTTTCTGTACCTCTCCACCACTGAGTATTCATTTTTACCTCAAAATACTCATTTTCTACCATGGAGATTCCCTCAATTTTTACCCCCAGATTTACCCACCTGTCCACAGCAATTCCCTCAGTTTACCTCAGGATGTTCCTGCTCTCTCCTGGAGATGACCTCACATTTTATCCCCTCAATTTTCCCTACTTGCCCAATTCTGATTACCTCCTTTTTACCTCAAAACATGAATTCTTTCTTCTACAGATTACCTCAGATTTTATTACCAAAATGTCTATTTTGTCCCCTGTATACTAACTAGATTTTAAAACCAAAACCACACGGGTTATGTCTGTCTTATCCCCAAAATGTTCATTCTGTCCCCTACAAATTTTGTCAGATTTTTTCTCAAAAACACTTATTGTTCCTACATAATTACCAAAGGGTTTGCCCCCCAAATTCTACCTAATGTTGACTACTGAGCACCTCATTGCTACCTCAGTATGTTCATTCTCTGCCCTACAGATCTTCCCAAGTGTTACACCTGAAATTTCCTTGCCTAGCCCCAGTGACTGCCTCAGTTTATGTCAGTGTTCACACTCTCTCTAGAGATTACCTCAAGTTTAACCCCCAAAATTCTCCTTAACTGTCCACAAGTCATTACCTCAATTTTACCTAAAACTATTCATTCTCAACCTTTAGATTATTTCAAGTTTTACCCCCCAAAATTCCCCTACCTGTCCACTACTGATTCCCTCATTCTTCCTTCAATGTATTTACTTTCTACCATGTAGCTTCTATCAAGATTTACCCCCAAAGTTTTCCACGTGTACTACTGATTACCTCGTTTTTACCTCAAAATGTTCATTCTCTGCCCTACAGATTATTTAAAATTATTTTTGCCCTGCCAAGATTTCCCCATCTGCCCACAACTGATTCCCTCACGTTACCTCAGTGTGTTCCTGCTCTCCTCTAGAGATTAGCTCAGATTTAGCCCCCAAACTTCCCCTACATGTTCGTACTCATCACCTCATTTTTCCTCAATGTTCATTCTCTCCTCTTGAGATTTTCTCCAGTTTTGCCTCCAAAATTTTCCTTATTTGTCTACTACTGAGTACTTCATTTTTACTCCAAAATATTCATTCTCTCCCCTACAGATGACATCAAGTTTTACCCCCCAGATTTTCCTTTCCTGTACAATATTAACTCTTTTCTGCCCCAAAAATGTGCATTCTCTCCCCTAAACATCACCTCAGCTTTTCCCTCAAAAATGCCACCTCGCTCCCCTTGACATCCCCTCACATTTTCCTACACAAACAATTCTTGTGTCCCCTCTCAGTCACCCCAGGCTTTCAGCTAAAAATGTCTCCTCTGTCCCCTCTAAGTCATCCCAGGTTTTCCCAGTTAGGAGCTGCAAAGGGGAAAGGTTTCAGAAAACATTTCTGCAATTAATTAATTAATTCATAATTATTTCCAGGTTCCCACTGATAAGGACACAAACTCACAGCTGTTGAGGCCTGACAGTCCCCTGCAGTGAGAGCTCAGCACAGGGCCACAGAGGCAATTCCAGCATCTGAAAGAAAGAAAGAAAGAAAAAGGTGATTTCTTCTCTTTCAAAGTCATTTCAAGTGCTCAGACCCAAACCAACCTTTGCTCTTGATTTTGGCCGGGTGAATCCTGAGCACTGGGCACAGGTCCTGTCACTGATGCTGATGTGAGTGATGCTTTCTGGGGAAAAGCAGCTGATCTCCAAGGTTCAGTTCCTGCCCCCTGCCTGATCGGCACAGGAGATAACCTCTTCCAGGAAGGGATTTTGCTCCATCCAATCCCCTTTTCCCAGTCTGTTCCATGTGGATATTGCCAGGCTGGGGCAGCAGAGGCAGATGCAGCTCTCAGCACTCTCTGCTCCACACACAGCTCTGGGCTCCTTTGCAGACTGCCTCTGCCCTGAGGATTTCTGCAGGAGAAACCAAGGAATGGCTCATGGAAGGGTGGAGATGAAGTCATCCCAAAGGGAAGTAAAGAATAAATATTGCAGTAAGAGCCCTTGGGATCTGCTGGGCTGAGCTGGGAGGGAAGGGGACATTGATTCCCTGCTGCAGGGCAGAGACACAGCAGCCTCCAACACAAAGCACAGACTGGCAGCTGGGCTCTGACAGCACCACTCTGACAAACCCCCTTGTCCTTCTTCCTCTCAGTGACTTTGGCAATCAAACTCTGCAGCTGACAAGCCCAGAAGCTCCCTCCATCCCCTCAGGAACACAAGGATGCTCCCAGGGAGGAGGCACATTCCCAGCAAACGCTCCCAGCACAGCACAGAGGCAGCGCTGGAGCTCGGGAGTGGGGCTGGGAAGGGCTGCCAGGAGCAGCAGCAGCAGCAAATTCCCACAGCCTGGGGGCACAACAGAGACAAAGGCCAGCAGTGCCCCCGGGAGGTGCAGCTTTAATTCTGCTCCCTGCACTGCCCCATCCCTGCAGGAGATCTCCGGGGGGACAGAAACTCTCAGGGTGCCCAAAATGCAGCATCTGTCACCCTGATCCTGCTTCAACTCAGCGTGTGGGGCCAAACCCCCCACAGGTAAACCCTGACCTGACCTGGATCAGTCCCAAACACAGCCCCAGTTCTCACCTCCACCCTGCTCCTGGGGCTGCCCTCACATTCCTGATAGGGCAGCAAAGGCCCCTTTGGACAGGGCTCTCTTTGTGTCTCTGGCATTGGGGACTGCAGGGACAGCCTGAAACCAGGGCAGGTTTCTCTGTATTTGCAACACTCTGGGGACTTACCCCACACCACGGGCAGGACCAGAGCAGGCTGGTGAGGCTGGAGACCGTTGGGTTTGGCTGCTCAAACACCAAAGCTTTTGGTAAAGATGGGACAAGTTAAGTGGTTTTTCCTGTCCTGAAAGAGAGGAGAAAATGGAAATTATGTCCACTGTGGAAGTCAAAGGCTCACGCCTTTCACTCTTCTGTTCTGACTGCTCACTATAGGGTTTTATCCATAAAAAATGAGAGGTGACACCAAATGAAAGTGCTCTTTTTCAACATTTCTTTCCTTACTATTTTTATACATTAAAAGGATGCCCATTTTTCTTACTGCATTCTTTGCCTAATTTTAACAGAACCATTTTCATTCCAGGCCCCACTTGTGAGTTATTCAATCATTTGCCATCAGACTTTGGACAAAAAGGATCTGTTCCACATGGGTGTCATCCAGCTGGGAACACACCCTGTACCAACCCCAGCCTGGACCAGGCATGTTGCCTCACTCTCCCCATTCTGGCTCCAATCCAGCCTGAGTTTTCCATCTCTAGAGACAGGAAATTGTCCTGGTCAGAGTGTAAGACCTTAAACTGCACCTTTATCTGGGGAGCTGTGACTGGGATTCCAGCAGGGGAGTAATTGCTTTTACAAATAAAAATTATTCCAGGGAGCAGCACTGAAAAGTTGGGAGCTGCTGCTTCACCACACGGTGTCAGCAACAGAGAGAAAACACAAACTGTGTATCCAAAACCAAGGATAAAATGATTCCTCCTGCTTTTAGTGGGAGCAGAGCTAATTCTGCCCCGGAGTGACAAAGAACTTCTCCCTCAGCCCCCCAGAGAGCCCTCGAAAAGCCAAAGTGCAGCAGGGAAGGAGGGAAGGCACCTCTGCCTCACCCACTGGGGAAAGCACAATCCCAGGGATTCGGAATGTGTCCAGAGCCAAAAGCACCTTCCCAGGCTGGAGGGGCTCTCCTAAAGCACCATCTCTTGGAAGCAAAGGGCTATGGAAGAAATGGAGTGGCAATTTACAGTAATAGTAATAACAGTAATAATAGGGAAGAGCAGCAAAGGATCACACAAAACCAGAGATTGGGGACTGCATTTGGATACGTGCAGGCAGGTTTGGGCCACTTCAGGAAACTTCAATCCCTGTTTTTCAGAGATTCAATCAGGGATAATGACATTTTCAAAAATGTCTCTTAAGGCACGTGAAAACCCGAGTAAGAAAATGGAATCACACACACAGAATCAAACCCTTTGTTCCATTGGCCTCACGCCCCAAATTCCAACGGGACAGACAAGTCCCTCTCCTTGGAAGGCAATGTCTCCTACCTGGATCTGTGCCTTCCCCAGCCTTTGGTGGCTGCTGTCTCCATCCTCCCACACCTCCTCATCTTCCTCCTCAGCAGGGCTGCCTTCCTCATCCTGCAGAGCAAACACAGGGACAGTCACCAGCCTGCTCATCCCAGACCTGGGCAGCAGGGAGGGACTGGTGGGACCCTAGGGATGGTCACCCCTCTGCTGGGCACCATCCCTGCCCCACGATCCATTCCCGTTCCTGGCTTGGCATCTCCTTTGAACGGGATGTTAAACCACAAACGTTTGCTCTGCTGGGTTTTGGGACATCAGAGACTCCCCCGAGGCAGTGGGCAAAGCTCCTGTTCCCACAGCCTCTGCCTCCCAAAGCCCTGCTGGGGCTGGACAGAGCAAAGGAAACCCCTCGGTTCCTGCTGGAAATTTCCTCCTGTGCCCATAAACCCAGGGAAATCGTGGCTGCCTCCATCCCTCGAAACGTCCAAGGCCAGGCTGGACGGGGCTTGGAGCACCCTGGGCTTGTGGATGGAATGGCAGGGGATAGAATGAAGTGATCCATAAGGTCCCTTCCATCCCAAACCATTCCGCAAGTCCATGATCATTCCATGATCTCTCCATGCATTCATTTTGCATCATTTCCTCTCAGATTTAAATTCTCAAATTTAGATCATTTGTTAAAGGAATAATTTTAAAATTATACCAGGAATAAAAAGGGGACCATCAAACATACAAGAATCATTCCCACACCCACCAAATCATCATTAACTGGAAGCCTATTCCCTCATCTCTGTCCTGGTTTTGCTTTCCTGGAAAACCTTGTGGTCCCAGAGTCTCTCAGAGAGACGTACTGGGATTCCTGAAGGTTTGCTTTGTCAGAGAGCATGGGGGGTTTACAACACTTGTTCCTCTGCATCTTTATCCTTTAACCAACTTTCCCCCAGAACAGCGCTGCAGGAGAAGTTTGGAATTACTAGAACAGATCAGGTTCACATTTTTTCCTCACTCTTTTCCAACTACTTCAAAATTTCTTGGCATTAACCTCAAATGAGCCCTAGAAAACATCAGTAAGTGGAGCATCTTGAAAAGAGAAAAACACATTCATCAGCAGCCAAAACAATCCCATTCCAATTCATACCTGGTCTCCAGGTGCTCCTGCCAGAGCTGCCAACAGCCATTGACATTCCATGAGAATGAGGAGGCACTTCTGGGCGTGTTTTTTGCTGTGGGATGGGACGACAGAGTCCAGAGGGTCTTTGTGTCCCTTCAATGATTCCATGATACGATCAGCATCTATCCCACCCCAACCCACGACCACAACCCCCCACTCTAGGACCCCCTCCGGAGGAGGGGGCTCACCTTGACCTCCAGCCCCGACCCCCCCGGGGACCCCCAGTGTGATGCGGGGACAGCCGGAGCCCCGGAGGTGTTTTGGAACTGCAGGGGGGGACCCGCCGAGCGGGCCCGGCCCCGTGTGGGGCTCCAGCGAGGGCGGGGGCGCCGGGCTCCGGCCCTCTGGGCTTTATTCTCCGGCGCCCCGAGCCCGCGCTGCGGGGGAAAGAGGGAGAGGAGCAGGGGGAGAGAGGGAGGATGAGGGGGAGGAGGTGGGGTAGGGAGGGGGCTCGGGGTGAGTTGGGGAGCGGGAGGGGAAAGGCAAAGGCCGGGTGGGTGGGGGAGAGGGATGACGGACAGAGGAGGGGTAGAGGGAGAATAGAGGGGGGTCAGGGATAGGGGAAGAGGGAGGGTTGGGGGGGCCTGGGATATGCAGGATAGCAGAGAAAGAGGGTGCAGAAGGCTGGAGACGCGGGAGAGGAACAGCGGGGTGGGCGGGAGAAGGGAACTAGAGAGGTAGGAAAGCGGAGATAAGGGGGGGAAGAAGGAGGAGGAGAAGGGCAGGAGAAAGAGGGGGAAGAAAGACGGGAAGAAAGAGGGGTAGAGGGGCCTCACCTGGGCCACGCCGGGGGAGCCCGGCCCGGCCGCAGCCTCCCCGAGCGCTGAGGGGGCAAATGGCGGCGGGGGCGGCTCCCGGCGCTTAAATCACCTCGGCCCCGCCCCGCGCAGCCGCGCTGGGCCCCGCGCACCTGAGCCGGGCCCGCCCCGCCCCTGGAGCCGCCCCCGGCCCCGCCCCGGAGCCCCGGGCCCAGAGCCCTGCCCGGGACGGGGCGGGACCAGCGCCGGGCCAGCCCCGAACCGGGACAGCCCCGCCCCCGAACCGGGACAGCCCCGCCCCCGAACCGGGACCGGACCCGCCCCCGAACCGGGACCGGACCCGCCCCCGAACCGGGCCAGCCCCGCCCCCGAACCGGGACAGACCCGCCCCCGAACCGGGACAGCCCCGCCCCCGAACCGGGACCGGACCCGCCCCCGAACCGGGACAGACCCGCCCCCGAACCGGGACAGCCCCGCCCCCGAACCGGGACCGGACCCGCCCCCGAACCGGGACAGACCCGCCCCCGAACCGGGACAGACCCGCCCTCTCACCGGGACAGACCCGCCCCGAACCGGGACAGACCCGGCCCCTCTCACCCGGACCCGCCCCTCTCACCTGGGCCGGACCGCGGCTGCTCCCGGTACCGGGACTGGAAGGAGTCGCTCCCGGACAGATGCTGGGGCCAATTATTCAGGAAATAATTGAAAGAAATTAAAAGAATGAAGAGAAAATAAAGAAGTGCTGCCAGCTCCAACCAAGGAGTGCTCAAGCCCCTTGTCAATGATTTGCTTTAATTAACCAATGCAAATGAACCAATTAAAACCACATTGATACGGTTTTATTCTTTTTAATCAAGTTCTAGAGGAAATACTGCAGAATAGTGTGGTGGTTTTGCACAGCAAAAAAACCCAAACCACTCAACAAACAGAAAAAAGCCTTTTTAAACCCAAAACTCTTCGAGGAGATCCACAGGGCAGGGCTGCACTGCACCCCCAAACCGAGGAGAACTGGGAGCAAAGACAAACCCAGACTGTGAGTCCCGAGAGACTGGTGCAGCTTCTGCCAGCCAAAACCATCCTTGGTCTGAACAGACACCTGAGAATCCCAGGAATTTGGGATGTCATCAACATCCTCAGGGGCCTTTTTATTAAAAGCAGATTTCCATGGAGAATTAACGAAATACAGAAAAATTAATGGAAATGTAAAGGAACAGCTCTCCCAAGCCAGCAGGTTGCAGCATCTAAAAGAAAATGAACAGAAGGTGATGGATTGGGACCATCAGCAATCCCAAATCCCTAGTGTGGAATACCACTCAGCTTTGGTTTATAAATCACCACTTCTCTTAGTGAACAAGCCCTTCAGCTTTGCTTCCAATTCACCAAGTTCCCAACTGTGGCCACCGAGATTCTGCTGCACTGTGTCCATGGTGGGATCCAGGAGAACACACAGGGTATGGTCCTCTGGGAATGCTGCCCAGGAAGGAGCCTGACCTCATCTGTGCCTGCAGCCCTGAGGGAATCTCTTCCCAACACCTCTGTGCTCGGTGTGTCCTGGCAGCTCCCACGCTGATGCACCACAGCTTCCTCCTCTCGCTGCCTCGGGAAGTATCCCTAAGGTGACACCAAGAAAGGAGCCCCTTATGGACACAGAGTCTTGGAACTAAGGGGAAGAAAAGGAGTTTTCAGTCTTTGGCATCTCCCACTCCAGTGGCACTGACAGCAAACACCTCTTCAGCCTCGGCCAGACACAGAGAGTCAGACAGATCCTGGTCTCACCTCAGCCCTACTGCAGGTACAGCCTGACAGGGAGAGGGAAGGGAACAGGTCAGGATGGACAGCCTGCTCCCAGAAAATCATCCTAATCCATAAAGGATTAAACAGAGCTGTATGAACTGCCCGAGACATTCAATTCCCTGTGGACTGAGGGCTGGGAGTGGCACTGAGCTGAAGCACAGGCTGGACCTGCCATGGACAGACTGTGGAAGCTCCAGAAGTAAAAGCTACTTGGCCAATTCCATAAAACATTCCAAAACCAGCCTCCTGGGATATGACCATCTCTTGTCTCACCTGGTGGTGGAAGCATAAGCGATGATCTCCCCTTCAGCGGGTTTTTTGGAATCTGCAATGACACATTAGCTGCCTGCTGTTATTGGGAATGTGATCAATAACAGAGATATTTCTCATAAGGAAAACGGGATGAGCAAAAAGTGATGTTGTTTCTTCCCAACTGCCCTTAACTCACAGACTCTGAAGGCCCTTGTGATGCCCGTGACTCATGAAGCTTTTGTAAGCACAGGAGAGACTGATTGTGACCATGGTGTTGATGGGTGGTTGTTTCTCCATCACACGGGCCAGAGGCTCATGACGGACCTAGAAGGGATACATGGCCTTGTATCTGCCTAAGAAATCTGTTACTTTCAGGCCTGAACAGTTAGCATACTTACCCTACTATGAAACATGTAACACACGCAAAAAGATGTATAAATCCAAGCAGAACACAAGTATAATATGGTGTCTTACATTATTCAGCTATTCCATTCAGGCTTATCTGACAAACGTTTATCTCAACTTGCACAAATCAAGGGGAAACCCAACACTCCAATCTCTATCCTTCATTTCAGCAAAAAGTGCACAGGAATACAGTTCCTATTCAAGTGTTACTACTGGGTCATTGCTGCAGCCTCAGTTCTTATAGCTCAAAATTTGTTCCTTGGAATTTGATGGTGAACTGCTGTTATTGTTGATTGGATAAAATATGTATTTATAAAAAGGAAAGGCCACAATTTGCTTAAAACCTGTGTGATTGAGTTGATGCTGTTTCTTTTAAATTCCATTTACTGCTGAGGGCAGCTTTATTTCCATGAAGACACAGCAATCAACTAATGAAATAATAAATTGCACAAACTAGAATAAAATCGAATTGACTTCTTTTTTTTTTTGAAGGAAAAGGAATCCCTTTTAGAGCTAAGGCTGCTCAGTATCCAAGGGGAATCAGGTTAAAACAGACCTTTTATTTCTGACTATTTATCATTTGGAAGTTTATAAATGCTGGATCATTCTGCTATCGTACATACAAAGAGAAAGGTCTCCAGTTCTCTCCCATCCCTTCGAAACTAAACCAACAAGTGCCCTCTGCACTATGGCAAACCATGGGCCGAAAGCATTTTTCTCTCAGAAGCAAAAAAAAAAAGCAAAAGGATGCATTTGCTGTCAGTTATGCCAATGAGACTTAATGAAATCCATGAGGTTATTCAGTTCTAAATGGGAACAGAATTTGAGCAGAAATTAATTTTCAGATGCCTCAGAATTTTTCAGTCTGTTTCTGTTACTTCCTGCAGGTAACATGTCTGTATTTACTTGAGTTTACCAATTCCCTGCTTGCACCTGCTGGTTTCAGTTCAGCTTTAGAGCTTCCCCTGGCAGCTGAGAGGGGATTTGGCTTCTTTTCTTTGTAGAGGCCAAAATGAAGATGCAACAGGCACGTGCCGAGCCTGTGTTACATCAGGAGAGGGTGCCCCAAGCTGGAAAGCCGTGAGGATCCTCTCCCTTGGCATCTGTGCCACTCCCACCTGTAAAACCTCAAATCCACACTTACCAAGGCAACACTGAAACCGCTCTTTCTCCCCCTGCAGATTTGTTAACCAGCTTCTTATAGCTATGCACTACAAATATTAAAACAGTATCGTTCTAAGCTGATACAAAAATAAAAAACAGCTTGACTGGGGACGGGGTGAAACAGATTTCTTAAATCTACCTGTAGAGTTAAACTTCCAAAAGCACTTGAATGTCTTTGGAGTGTAAGGATGAGATTTTCAAGGTACTTGGATATTTATTTGCCATCAAAAAACACTTAAAGTGTTTATAAATGAACATGCTTGTTGTACAATGGTGCGAAAACTCTGTCACCCTTCTCAGCCTCAGCAGAAAAACCAACCCAAACGGATGGAGCGCAAGCTCACATGGACTTGAACTCAAAAGGTTACATTTTCTTCTTGTTCCTTACATATTTTTCTTAATTTCTTTCCAAAAAGACAGGAGTCAAGAACACAGGACCTGGAGGCTTTAACAGGCAATAGCTGGAAGCAGCTGAGCTCTGCCCGCTGCCAAGTTTTATTAATTCTCCTCACAGCAACAACCACTTCCACAGACACAGTATTTACCAAACATCATCTCCTTCGAAATTAAACACCCATAAGGCTGAAAAACACCAAATACTGTGGCTGTATGCACTGAGGAGACCTGGGAGGAAACAGAGGCTGGTTTGATGGGACCAGTCCCATTCCAAGAGCACGGGAAGCACACTGGTGAGGGGAAGGAAAGCACCACGAGCTGAGCACAGGTGGCAGCGGCAGGGAGCTCATAAATCAGTGTGCCAGCAGGAGCCCAGAGTACACAGCAGCAGAGGGAAGGAGACAGACAGCAGAGCACTGACAGGAATGGACCACACATGGCACAGCCAGCAATGAAACCGAGCAGAGGAGAAGCACTCCAGCCTCTCCCCCCATCAGCAGCCGTCCCACGAGCAGCATCAGCACGGGGGGCACCGGGCTCGTCCCTCAGCCTTGCTGGGCTGGCAGTGAGCAGCTGCTGGAGAGTTCTCACAGTCCTGTGGGAAATGCTTCTGCAGATATCCCAAAGCTGCCGGAGGGACTCTGTTTACATGGCAAACACAGGGCATGCTCCCCACCCTCCGTTACCACACTGTAATTCCCGAGCAAACAGCTTTGCTGCAGGAAGTAGGGAAGCTTCCCAGGTCCTGGGCTTGATCTTCAGCACAAACACAGCTCCTGAAGTCCAGGCAGCCACGGCACCATTCCTCAGAGACAGGACAGCAGGACTGAGCATGGGAACACTGGGACGGGGACATGTATGGCCAAGGAGGATAAAAGCCTCCTTGGAATCATTTGTGCTCTGATGTGCCTGCAGATCCCAGCAGTCACTCTTTGGTTTCCTTCTCCAGGAGCAACACAAATCTTGTGCTGATGATCAGAAGATGCAAATGCACACGACCATGCTCTCAGCCAGTGGAAACCAGCCCAGCTTTTGGCTGCCAGCTGGGGGAAGAAATTGGTTGACGGGAGGTGCAAACCCAGACAAGAGCACAAAATATTTCCTTCCCTCTGCTACCTGGAAACAAAGTGCTGACTTGGCATTTGAAGACAATATCTCTGGAGCTCTTTTGCCTGAGAGCAGATAGACAGCTAAAGTACTGCACAATTAGTGGGTTTATGACATAGAAAATTGATGGCAAAGTCCTTCAGTAAAGAACATGTGATCAGTCCTTGTTTACCAGTGACAAAGGAAACAGCAGGTCCTGAGCGTGGAACCTCCCGGCGGGCAGGACAAGGACCTGGTGGCACATTCCAGCTGCTTGTGCTGGGAGCACAGGGCAGAGCCAAGCCCTGAAGTCAGCTCCTGCATAGTCACAGGAGCACCTGCAGGCTCAGAGGGACTTGCTGACACCCAGCTGCAGCACCCTAAAGGGAAGAGCCAAACAACACTGGACTGTGCAACTCAGCTGCTCCCGGTGAGCTGGGCTTGCTGCTGTACCAGGCCAGGTCAGATACAGCTCTGCTGCACCTGCAGCCAGTCTGGGAAAGGTGATGTCAGGGGACCCAGGGGGAACAGGCAGGAAGGTGGAAAGATGAGACGCTTCACCCTGAAAATCCTAAGTGATATTCCAAGGTCTCACTAAAGGGTTAAATTAGCTGTAATCTCTTCTGGCCTTATTTGCTGCATTCAGACAAGCAGGACAGATAACCTCACCATTCTGCATTCCAGTTTTCCCCCTGAGCAGAAAGATGGGCTTCATGTCAGCAAAGAAGCTGAGATTGCCCCCTTTTGGGGGATATGAACCCAATTTCCATTATATCTCAGAGTCATCTGTCCCTGCCCCTGTGTGAGACATGTTGACTGTGACCTCGGCTGCAGGGGGTGATGAGCTCTCTGAGGCAAAGGACACTCCCAGCCCTCGGTGGTGACCATCTGTGTCAGAACCTTCTTCGTCCTCCTCCTCTTTCTTCTGCAGATCTTGGTCACTGTCGTCATCATCATCATCATCATCTGCTGCATTGTCCTCAATCACTTCAACCTTCTCTCCAGCCTCGGGGTCCACATCAGTCTTAAACCACACAGCTTTGTAGCCATCATCTGCCACGTGCCTGTCTGTCTTGAGGATTGACTTCACTTCTTTCTCCTGTCCAGCCTCTTCTTCCTTTTCTTCCTCTTTCTCCTCCTGGTCAAAGATGACAGTGGAAGCTATGGAGCCCTTTGGGAGACTCTCAATTTCCTCTGCACTGGAGGAGGGCAAGGAAAGTGCTGGCACAGGAGTCTCTGCCTGGACACTGCTGGTTTCTGATGTCTCATACTGCTTGATGCTCACATCTGGTTGTTCATCTTCCTGGTAAAATTTGTTCTGGTGACCCCCAGAGATTTCCATGGAGAACTACAGGAGGAGAGACACATTGTGATTGTAGTGACAGGAAAAGAGATGGGGGGCAGGAGGGAGAGGGTGGCTCCAGTGACTGAGCTCCTGCTCAGGCAAGTTCAGCTTGGTTTGCAGTTAGACCTATTTGAAGCCAGGGAAAGACGCAGATCCCCGGAACAGACATTTTTTATTGGCTCAGTTTCTGGAGTTTTCTCAGATAAGCGGGCTTGGTCTCCAGGAGGGCTGAGCACCAGCACTACACAGTAATCTGTACACACCCCACTCTGCAATGGGATTTCCCTCACTCGGGGTGAAGGACTTTTGTTACCCACCTGAGCTATGTGCTCTGGCCTTATGGCCAGGCTCCTGGCAGGCCCAGCCTATGGCACAGACCAGCATCTGCTCAGATGAATTACACCCTAAACTTCCCAGTGACCAATCTGACAGGGACCTGAGAGGTCCAAAATTAAATAGCTCAGGTGCAGACAAGTGTCTGAGCCCAGGCTCTGGGATCAGGTATGAGGGGACTCTCCTTTGACTATGGAGGATGAACAGTGGTTTATACCACAGACAGGTGTTTTTCAGAGACCACCCCTGATATGTACCACATTCATCCCAGATTTTGTGCTCCATGGAGCTGAGGTGCTCTCCTTGCCATGTCTGCTCATCATCCACCATACAGCTCCAGCCTCAGGGGCACAAAGAACAGCAGCAAACACCACCAAAGTGATGCCACCTCTGCAAACTTCATCTCGGGAGTGATTCACCACCTTCACACAAATGTGTAGTACTTGGGCAGCCTGTCCATACTTTAAACCCTGCTCAGATCCCACTTTCTAACTCTTAGAAGTTCAGGCACAAGCAAGGCACTTACCTTTTTCTTCATCAGGTATTTGATAGGTTTTCCATACCATCTACTGGATTTCCATACCAGCACTCCAAGGAAGACTAAGGCAATTAACAGCAGTGCTGCTAATGTGCCCCCTAAGATAGCCATGTCCTGAGCAGAGTACATCTTATCAGAGGGGGTTACAGCTGTGAGGAAAACAAACCAGTGTTACAAACCCTAAAACTGGCAGGCAGCATTTCCAACACAATCCTTCCCTGTGGGAGAAACTCCGACCAATTTTTGAAGGGCAAGGAAGCATCCTGTGCTGCAGAATGTGACAGTGATATATCTGATACCACAGAAAACCTTTTTTTTTGCTTTTCTAAAAGCAGAGGACTTCTTTTTTTATTGCACAGAATATTGCCATTTCCAATAAATTCCGTGAAATGGAAACAGCAGCGATTTACAGGTCAGTGACTTTTACCCTGTGATTTATCTAAGTTAATAAATACCTGACTGCATCAGGCAAGCAGATGCTACATGGAATAAAGCCTTTGACTTTCCCACTTCACCCTTATACACCAGAATGCAAAAATGAGGTTTGTTTGTACATCTGTGTGTGAAAATGCAAAGCTTCCTTTCACCTGGAACATCCCCTCCAATACAGATGAGCACATCAAAATAAGAAACAAAAAAGCAGACTAGGAAATAGCAATGTTGCAGTACACTATGTGGTGGTAAAGAGATAGGCCCTGAGGAGCAGAGAGAGAGCCTCTTTCCCGGGCCTGGAGGTGACCCTGGGAGTGCATCCAGGTCACTGGGGGATGGGCTGAGAGAGGGCTTGTGGGTTTGTGGACAGTGTTGGACCTAAGGGAGGTGATTATTGTAGTTTGTGGCCTCATAGGGTATTGTTTATCTACTACCATTTTAGGGAGTATCTGTGTAATACCCCAGGTGATCGGGGGACACTGTGGTGAACATCTTTCCTGTTTATATATGATGTGATATCCTGTTGTTGCTGGTTTTTAGGGAATTCTGACTGCACAATAAACGGCTTTGTACTTCTCCACCTTGTGTGCAAGGTCCATGCCCTTGCATGATTACTGCATAGGAAAAGCATTAGAAAGCCCCAGGACAAGAAAAGCTTTCCTTCCCTTTTTGTAGCTGTAACAAAGTTGTCCAGCCTGCTCAGGGGCAGCTTCTGCTTCCAGTCACTGGTCAGTGTCAGGTATTTGTACAGAGGTCGACACCAGAGTGGAAAGACAGTAACATTCTCAGCTTTGCTTGGTGGTGGTGGGATTCTTTAAATTTTCCAGCTTCATTTTGTAGTGCAAATGACTCTCATTAATGATTAATGAAACAAGGATTTGTTCTCCTGCTGACCTGTTTATGATAATGAAATGGGAGTATTCCCTCCGTGTTTGACTCTGCCTTCAGTTTATCATTAACACCTTGGCGAGGATTTAGGACCTCAGCAAATTTTTGCTGCTTAATCCTGTGTCCTGGGGAGCCACAGCCCACAGGGAGTCACAGAGCTGTGTAATTCTGCATATTCAACAGCACCATTGCTTTGTGTGGCTTAAGCAGCAAGGGCAACATTTCAAAATTGCTCTGAAGTGTTGGTACATGCTAGGAGCATTTTCAGCTCTGTGTGCTGACACCAGGACTAGTTTTATGCTGAGCTGGGCTGTGCCCTTAAATGGAATTTAGGTGGTTTTTAGCTGTGAAGTGACACTACCCTTACGGAATCCAAATTTACACCCAGGAGCCCACTTGTTTTTCCCACCCCATGATGATGCTGATGAGAGGGTGAAGTGATGGAACTTCAATCACACATCATTGTGTAGAATCCAGTGGAGTCTGGGTATTGTCTGCCTGTCCTGAGATGAAAATTCATGATATTGGTTCATCTTAATCCAAAGCATAAGAAACTTCATGAACTTCCAACCTAATTTCTTTCTAAGACCAATTTAAGAGTAATTTCTCAGCAGCATGGAAGTGTGAGCTGTTTTTACACTGACAAGGTTAAACAGTAGCTGGAGGGACACATATGAAGCCTCATGTCTATCCTATTACTCATGGGCTGTTTCTCCTGTAAGACCATAAAATCCTGGTGTAAAAGAGCCTGACCTGACCTGAGGAGAAAATGCCTTGGCTCATAGGCAAGCCTGGCTTTGCGGTGTGCCAGCTGCCCTCTGCTCTGCCTAAGACAGGCAAGAACCTTGCAGTGTCCTCTGTGTTTGTCTAAAAAGGAGCAATGATGTGCCGAGGTCTCCTTTGCCATGATAAAATACACTGGGTTATTTCCCAGCATAAACCAATGCCAGACTTAGCTTTGGAACAACAAGAAAAGACACTACAAACACAGCACCACTTAAAGTCTCGAGAGGCTCTTTGAGGTATGTGGTGATTGTGCTGTGAGGATATTGTTGGAGTGTTTTCTCTCTTAAAGCCACCACAGAACCTCCTGTCGGTGCGGGGCTGGCCTCAGCCCAGGCCCACAGACTTCAGCAGGTGACCCATCATGGCCAGTTTGCCACAGAAGTAGAAGAAACTCCCCAGTCAACTCCACAGAGCAGAAAACAGAGACCCCTCAGCCTACCTGTGGCAAGGATGACCTCCACGACAATTATGGTGCTTGCCTCCTGCAGGCTCAACACATCTTTTCCAACAGCCTATGGGAACATGGGAGAGAGACGGGTTAGGGACTTGCAGATCTCCAGCTCACTCTCAAAGTCTGTGGGGGGCCCTTTGAGGACAAAGTACCTTGTCCCTATCCTCACCACAGCCCGTCACTGTGGCTGGACAGCCTGGTCACAGAGGAACAAGAGCTCTGAAGATTCCCTGCCCTGGGAATGGATGAGCTGAACCACGTCCCAGCTCTGTGTTCAGCTCCCAGCACAGCGCAGAGCACAGGTTCTGAGGCAGTGTGGGGCAGGAGCAGCAGGTGTTGGCACTTCTCTGTGCCCTGCCTGTGGAGATCCAGCAGTGCTGTGGCCAGGCTGGTTCAGACAATGCCACAGGGCATGGCACTGTGCCAGGCAAGCCTGAGGCAGGCATGTGGACAAAGGGAACATCCAGCTTCTTACAAGTCTAAGGTTATTGACTGCTTCCTTTGACCCAAGCAAAAACAGGATTTGAATTCCTCCTTCTTTCCATGCCCCTGCCAAAATACCCAAGAAAGCTGCCCTACCTGGATGGTCACAGTTCCTGGGGATTCCAGCACCATGTTGGTCAGGATGAGCCCATCCCTGGTTGCGATGAAATCAGTGCTGTTTTTGAGGTAGTACTTGATGTTAGGGTTGACTTTCTGAAAAGCCAGAGAGTGGGTGATCAAACCACACTGTACTTCACGTGCATCTTCCCAACAACCCCTTGGCAGGACTTGTCCAAAACACCTGAGGTATGAGCAGGTGCGGAGAGCAATAAATAAACCTGAGCTGAGCAGGTGAGAAAGGCTGAACTCAAATGTGTTCACCCTGTTGCTCAGAGGTCAAGAATGTATCACAAAAATATTTTTAAAAACCCCAAGTCTTCACTCAGCTTGTGTTGGTAACTTTAGCACTCGCCCAAGCAAAACACACCTACACAAGTGATCTGTGTGGGATTGGCTTTGGAAGAGGGAAGTCCAGCAGCTTCTCCCCATTACATCACACCACAAGAGGTTCTGATCTCTGTGGAATTTCCAAAGGAATGTAACACAGAACACTAGAGGACAACATGTGTTTGCCTCTCCCCACCTCCCCTCCCTTGTGTTTCCCGATCCTGCTTTAAGCCTGAAGCAGTGAGACAGAACACAGAGCACTTTTAGTTTCTTACATCAGGGAAATCATTATCCATTGCTGTTATCACCAGAGGGGTGGAAGGATCCCCAGCTTGGTAGACAAAGCTTCTTCGGGGCAGCCCAACAAACACTGTCCCGTTGTAGACCCTCTTCTCGAAGTAGGGTGCATAATGACTTTTATTGATGACCTTGATCTCGACAGTGGCTACAGAGTATTTCCTTACGTTGCTGACCTGTGTGGCCTGGAGAGAAAGAGAGAGAGATGCCAGACTTCTCCTGCCCCTGATGAGACATGAAAGGACAGGCTCCATCAGAAGCCCGTTGCAATTCCCAACTCAGCAGAATGTCCCCAGGGTTAATTCCTTTGCTGTCACCACCCACACCTGAGGGGAAACTCTCAACTGCTGCAGGAGCTTTGCATGTGGGTTGGGGCAAGACATAGGTCAAACACTGGGCCCTTCAAAAAAAAGGGAGTTATTACTGAGGTCATTCACTCCCATTGAACCCAGGCTGCTGCTCCCCTGAAATCCAGCTGTGCTGGGTGGCTGGCTGTAATGTCATAACTTACCATAACTTGCAACAGAAAGGAATCTGGGGAAGTCACTATCTTGTTCATGGTTAGATTCCCTGTGTCTGCATCCACTGAGAACACTTCGTCTGTATTCCCTAGAGAAAATGCAAAGACCATTCAACCATCAGATTCTTTCATAAAGTGACCTAGAGCTCACAGACTCATTCTTCCATGTCTTAGTGAAAATACCCTCAAAGTATTTCCCTTGGGTAAATACCATTTACCCAAGGAAAAATGCTCTTTTCCTTGCCTACCTGGCTGCTCCAAAGGCTGGGAGTGCTGGCCAGCGATGCAGGGTGACACATTAGATGGGTGTGAACCCAATTAAATGAGGTAGGACAACAAAGCTTCGCACATACTGTCACATATTGTCAGTCTAAAGTATGATAAATGCCCAGAGCCTCTGGTGCAATTTGAGGACAGAAAATCTCCATCCAGTTCCCACTCTGCTCTGGGAATGCTTATTTCTCTCTACTGACTACAAAGGGAGCCTAGAGACAAACCTTGTATTTATGTACGGGTAGATTCCTACATCTGCGTGAGAATCCTAAAGGTACCTATGTAGGACACATGTTGTAACATAAGCAGAATTTTTAGTTCTCTTCCTCACCCTGAGACACCGTGGGCTCTCTTTTAACAAGGATCTGAGTCATTGACTGTGGGGAGGGAGGCCACACTCCATCCAAATGCCAGTGGAATTTCAGGTTCTTTAACACATTTGATATCAGGAGGATATTCATAGCTGAGGTGCCATGAGCCATAACAGGTAAAGGGAGAGGAACACTCCACTTGACCAGTATGATCTTTGCCTTGATCCTTTTGGAATCAAGACTAAAACAGGGCAGATGAGGTCGTGGCAATGTGCTGGGGAATAAAAACATAATTCTGGGCAATGAATGGAAATTAGACTGATAATGTGGGAATTTTAGGTTCAGCTCAAAGAGTGCATGAAAGTACCATGACCGGATTGACAAAATCACATCTAAAAGCTTAAAGATAAAACGTGTCTCATCTCGCAAAAAAGCCAAAGTCTTTTTGAAACAGATTTCATTGAGATCAGTTTGTGGGACTGTAAATATTTTTTTTCTTCCTCTCTGTGCAGTCTGTTTCTTCTACTTAATCCACAATGTTCTGTGGATCTAGTTACATTTCTGTAACAGAAACAGAGGGGCAAATCCCAGGCCCTCCCTCAAGTGCTCTTGGCAGGTACCACAGGAGACATGAGCAATGTCCCTTGTGGAAGGTGACGAGGTCCACTCACCCCCAACAATACTGTACACGATCCTGTCCCTGATGGTGTAGTCAGGGTCAACAGCATAGAGGGGTCCTGGTTCCAGGAGGAGCGGGTCCATCTGCAACAACAAAGCAAACAATCACACACCACAAGCCAGCACAGGATCAGCAACTGGAGCTCTCCCATCCCAGCGTGGATCCAGTGGCTCTGCCTGGGCAGAATGGGATTAATTTCTGGGACGTGTCTGTGACAGGGCGGAGGTGAGACAGCCTTGAGCTGGTGTTCCAGCTCTTGCCTCTCCTGTGATGTGCTGTAGGAGCAGAGAGAAGCAGTGCTGCTTGGGCTGAGGGCATGATGAAGGCTCCCTGTTCTGCTGAACCATCTGCATTTTAACTGGAGACCCGCATGAGCTCATGGAAATTATTCAAGTGCTTCCCACTGGGAACAGCACCAGACAGAGGCACTGTCTGAGCCCTCCTGCTCACCGACATCTCGGAGATGTTGACCCTGCCGGAGTAGGGGTTGCTGATGCAGACGCTGGTGTCATTGTGGAGGTGGTTGCAGGGCAGGAACCAGGGTGCCCGGGTGTCACTCTGCTTGATGACGATGGTTATTGTTGCAGTGGCCGTGTTGGTGTGGTCAGGGCTGGTCACAGGCCTGTCCTGCCCGCAAGGCAAAGCACGCCCGTGAGACACGAGTTTCACTGCCAAAACAAGGGCCCAGCTGCCAAAAGGAGTGGCCTGGGGCTCTTTAGCCGTTATCACTCCATTCTGTTTAATTAGCAATCTATGTGAGAGTAGCGAAAGCAGTGGCTTATCTCGTTCTGCTGACAAAGCTGGGCTGGCTCCAGGTCTGTCACTGGAATTATGGAAAGCGGGCTTCAAATGCACCTCCCCATCCCCGCCCCTGTCCCCCACCCTCCCTCCTGCTATCCCAGAGATCTCCCATCCAGACTCACCCTTCAGGCAAGAGGGACCAGGCAAACGAGACATTCTGTTCTTCCCGAACCACTTACCCTCGCATACAAGAGCAATGTTGTTGAATTAAATTTGTCATAGTCCAATGCTTTTTGTAAATAAATTTCTGGGTTATTTACTCCTCTTATGGCAAAATAACCGTCTGTGTCCTGGCAAGGGAAAAGGAAAAATCCTATAGCAGACTCAATCACAGACACATTCCAAATCCTGCTCATTGCTGTGTTTGTCATCCCAGCTGGACCTTTAATCCTGGGGACCTGGATGAGGGGCAGTGTGGGAATGTCTGATCTACTTAATCTTTGGTACTGCACACTGGAGTTGCCTGGCTTATCAGAAACGTTTGTTCTTGTGAATTTCCTCTCCCAGACACCCTGCTTTTCCTGCCCACCTGCTCAGCAGCTTCTGGATGAAATTGATCACTTCATTTATTTCCTACATTTGGCAAGTTGACAAGAATCCTTGATTTTGGGTCCCTAACAGCCAAGCAATCTCACTTCCATGCACAAAAAGTCCAAGATGGGTCAGCCTTTGAGAGCTGGCAGGATCACCTGCCTTAGCCTAATACAGCTGGACTTTGAAAGAAACGGTAAAGCCAAGCTGAAGTATCACGCCCTGCATTTTACTCTATAACCTTCTCCACTTGCCTTGGTTCTCCTTTAATCTTATGCCTCTGAATTTCTAAATCCCTCTGGATTTACACCAATGTGAATGCAAAGTCTGATTCCAGAGCTGAAAAACTGATGGTTTCTGTTCACAGACACTTAAATTCCCTGGGGATATAGAGATAACAGAGGCACTGTCTGCTCTTTCCACAATGCTTTTCAAAAATGCAAACATACATTTGGTTTTTCTCTTGAATTCTCTTTTGATTTTTGTTTTCCAGCCAGCCCTTGCACTCTAGGCTGGCATTAGTTTAACTGTGTGCACAATCCATTTCCTGTGCTGCTGTTGCCAGTAAAGGCAAGGACTCCTTTCCCCATCAGACTCAGCGCAATTCTGAGCTCCCTGAGGTACAAAGGTCTCCTGCTACGTTTACAGATTATGCCAACAAGACTTCCCTGAATCATATGGCTCTGAATATCCTAGATGAAAATTTAATCTGTACAGTGCATTAAAAGTGTGAGCAATAAGAGAACTCAATACCTGCAGCCTTGATGGCTCTGTTCTGCTAACCAAATCAATGTTTGAGTTTTGTAAAAGATGACAGAGCTAAATGCAGTGACCTTGTCCTGAAAGCTGGGGCTCTTCTGAATCCAGCTTCTCCAGGGCTACTGTTTGTCCCCAGAGATGCTCACCTGCACTGTGGTAGTGAGTTCATAGTAGATGGTGTCCAGGTCAGCATCAGTAGCACTTAATTCTTCACGGGTTACAATGGCTGTGTCCACTTTTGTGTCCTGAAAAAACACGTTGTGGTTATTGTCTGTGTGAAATGGATTGAAGTCCTCTCCCTGCTGACCTTTCCTCAGTCCGGCAGCACTCAGTGAGGCAGTGCCCTCCTCCTTTCCAAAAACCCCTTACCTCTGGGACATCCCTGGTGAGGTTCGGCTGTGCAAACACGGGGCTGTTGTCATTCTCGTTCAGAATGGTGACCAGGATTTCCAAGGACTCACTCTGCAGAATGGGCAAATCAAAGAATCAAAGACAAAAATAGACTGTTGGGGCTGATCCTGCTTTGCAGAGTGACCAGAGGGGATGGTGTAAGGATGGGGCTGGATGTGGCTGGGGTTTGCAGACAGCCCACATCCTGGAGTGGGATTGTGGGCTTGCTCCCACCTCCTCCCCACTGGCAGAGCCTTGGCGCTCTCTGTGACTACGAGAGCAGCGTGTCTGTCCACAAGGAGAAGGACATCTGCCCATCCCAGCATGGGGATTAGGAAGAGCAGAGGGAAGCAGGTGCTGCCTGGGGTGCCTTATCCCAGGACTCAGCGTTGGGAGAGCACTCACCCGGCCAGCAGGGTCCTTGCAGGTCAGGGACACCAGCAGCGCGGGGTCTTCCTGCATGAAAAACAAACCCACCCACTGTAGAAACAGCCCAGGAGTGCAAACTCCGGCTAAAGAAAATGAGCCAAATTCGTACTGTGCTGATTCAGAAATGCTGCTGGGCTTTATCGTATTTTCAGGTGTATCTAACTTCTCCTTTCTTTCCTTAATGCTAGGATCTTGTTTATGATGACATCAAAGCAGCCCCATCTTCTAGGCTTTCTCCCTGCAATTCCTGTAAGATGTTGGCAGAGCTAATCTGCCATTCTCTCTCACCTCAGGTGAATTCAAACAGATTTCTTTTAAAATTGAATAAATCAGAAACATTCTATGCAGCAAGTACTGTAGGGTGTTAACTCTGGCTGTTGCTCTTTGCTCAAGTAAATGTGTGTTTTTACATTGAAAGGGAACTTAAGGATGCCTGTGGCTGAAACAGAGCACTCCAGGGAGCTAAAATAATTTAGCAGCAACCTAAGTGAACACAATGACCTTTTATACTGCCTTTCTGCTTCACACAAGATGACAGAATCCCAGAATTATTTGGGTTAGAAAGAACCTTAAAGCTCATCTCATTCCAACCCCCTGCCATGGACAGGGACACCTTTCACTATCCCAGGTTGCACCAAGCCCTGTCCAGCCTGGCCTTGGACACTGCCAGGGATGGGGCAGCCACAGCTTCCCGGGGCAACCTGTGCCAGGGCCTCCCCACCTTCACAGGGAAGAATTTCTTCCCAATATCCCACCTAACCCTGCTCTCTGGCAGTTTGAAGTCACTCCCCCTTATCCTGTCATTCCAGGCCCTTATAAATGGTCTCTCTCCATCTTTTTTGTAGGCTCCCAAACTCACACAACTGAAATAACTTACTTCCTTTAGAAATAGGTTAAGAATCCCTGGAAGCCCAAGACTACAGGTTAAAACTCATTGCATCCCAGCATTATCCATCCCAACCTTACAGCCTGCCAGTTAAAGGCTTACCTCATAGTCCACACACTTTGTCAGCCGCAGCTCGGAGCCCTCAATGGTGAAGAATTGGCCATCGGGGAATTTGGTATCAACTGTGAGGGTGAAACCTGGCTTCACATGGATGGTGGTCACCACATAAGGACACACATTTTCAGGAACACTCGGTTTGCTGTTACTGACAGAACATCCTGGGAAAACAGACAAGTAAGATGCAAAATTGCCCAAGGATTCACATTGTGAAGGAGTTGGGTGAGAGCTGCAGTCACAAGTTGTGGACCAAAGCTGTCTCGGAGCCTAGCAACCTCCCACCTGTAACAGGGCCACCCCCTCCCATGGGAGACATTCCTCAGAGACAAGGACCTCGTGAAAGAGCTTACCTGGTTCCTGTGCAGAAACCTGTGCCAAGAGGGGCAGCAGGAAGAGCGCAGACAGGAGGAGACAGCGAGGAATAGCCATGGTGAGCTGCCAGTTGCTGAAAGATCCCTTTTTCCAACTAAGCTGATTTCTGTGTTCCGCCCTGTGCCCTTGTCTGTGTTCACCACTTTATGGCATCAAAATCACCAGCTGGCTGTGGATTGCCGTGGTTCAACCTTTGCCTCTTTGCCCCATTGGATGACTTATTGAAGGATTTACCAGTCATGGAACACGATGACGCATAAATCCTTGCTGTTTCTTTTTTCCCTGGGTCTTTCCTAAACCCTAAACTCTCCGCAGAAACAAGGATATATTTGAAGCAGTTCAGAACTCACAGTCAAGCCCCTGCCCAGCTGAGCATGAAGGGCAAGGGCTGGTACTTCAGAAGCTGCCTGTGTACTCCAGCCCCTCCCACTGGGAAGGGGGCAAATTTGGTTTCTGATGTGCCAGAGATGGGGCTTGCATCCCACAAGGTGAGCAAGTGGATCCCAGCAGTGACAAGGCTCAGCTACAGCCCAGCAACTTTGTAGGGAAAACATATCCCCTTCTACCAGTGCTTGCTCTTAGTAGAGATGCTTCCTTCCAGGAGATTCCACACCTGGAAATCTTCAACTATTTGAATCTCAGCAGCTTCCTGAAGTTTTCAGGGCACCTCTGCTCTCACTGATCTTTTAAAATTCTTTCTGATTTCAGGAAGTTCTCAGGTGCTGCACCTCAGCCAGGCAGTTACTAGCGGCTTAATGAAATCCAGGCTGTCAACAGTCCTTCCAAAAGTATTGCAAAAGGATTCTTTCCTAGCAGAGACTTCCTATGGACCAAACTGAACAACTGCCAAGGTTTGTTCAGCTCCTCAGTAAGGGAATGGTGCTTAGGTGAGCATTTGAGTGGGAACAGCTCCTTTTGCAGGTGTCAGGTCCATCACAGATAGTGAAAACTGCTGGAGCAGCATGGGCTGGGCAGGACTGCACTCAGCACAGGATTGCAGGTGAAGATCCTTATTTTAGAACTGCTCTCCAAAATCCATTGGTTTTACAGGAAAGCTGGAGTGGCTGTTCCATCAAAGGGGGGCAGTCTGCCTGTGTGGCACGGGGACAGCACATAAACCTCATTAAGTGGTGGGAACAAATTATTCCGTGTGGAGCTTTGTCTTTAGTGGCTCTGACAAAGCTGGGCCATCAACTCCAGGGGCAGAATGGAGCAGAAACAACTTTTACAGGGAGTATCTCTATTGGGTAGCTCTCAGAACATTTCTTTGCCATAAAACCTAACATGTGGCTCTGTTCTTGCTACATGGAGCCCTGACTCTGACCTCTGTGCACAGCGGGACTGTAGGCACTCCCCAGTCCCGGCCACTCTCCATTGAGGAATCCTGGCAGAATGCTCCTCCCCTGCATTTCTAATGATCCAAGATCTCGTAATGGAACCACCCTTAGTCCAGTTTCCCAAAGAGCAGCCAAGGCACAGGCACAGCTAACCATCTTTATTTGGGATCGGCAGCAGGCAGCCAGATGCCAGCACAGAGTGGAAGGGATGTGCTTCACCCAGGCTCCATCTACTGACAGCAGTTCACACCCACGTACATTTAACTTTGGATAATCTCAGAGGTTTCATTGGCTTTTGAATGCTTTCCAGGATTATTTTTATTTATTTCCCTATCTCAAGAGTTTTTCATAAGCAAGAGCTTCCCTGTTTATTTTCAAGGCCATACATGTGCACAGCTGTCTCCTTGGCTGTTTCTTTCCCTTCACCTTCATTCAGAACCATCTGTATCTTCCTTCATGTCTGCAACCAGCTGCTTAGAGAAAGGGCAAACGTACTGGCTGGTAATGGCAGCAGCCTCCCTGGCATCTCTGTCCGAGCGGCTGTGGAAAGGGAAAAATGAGGGATAGTTCATTATTCCCAGGAGCATGGACTGCAGGAAGTGTGACAAGGCCACCTTGTGACACTCAAGGATGACTCCAAGGAGCAGGTGTATGATAGAGGGATCATGGCTGATGCACAGCGGTGTTTCACCCCCACTGTGGACACAAGAGGTACTAAGGGCCAGGTTAGTCCTCCTAATTATAGTGATTTAAGAGTTAGATGTCTAAGGGAAAATTGTTGGGCACTAGGAAAAGAAAATACCCAGTTGTGGCACAACCCATCCTGAGGTGTGTGTTTGAATTAGCAGCTGAATCCAGACAGCGTAGCAAAGGCTTTCTTTCAATTTTAACCATTAGATCACATTTCCTAATGGGATCAATAATTGCTTCAATCCAGAATGACAACACTTAGGAAATGATTAGGAAAAGATATTATTTTGCTTCCCTGGGTTTTACTATTTTTAACAACTGACTTTTCTATAGCCGTTCACAGAAGTCCTCTTTTGCCTTCAGTATTGTGGGCCTCAGGGCCACAGAGGTGACCAATCTCTCCCACCTACCTGGTGTTCAGAAAGCTCTGGTACAACCAGAGAAAGCAAAGTTCCTCAGGGTTGTTTACTCCCTCTCTCCCCTGCACGTCTGTGTTGACTGGGCCAGGAGAGCTGGTTTAGATAGAGAAAATTAATAATAATTAAAACCTCCAAAACACCACTAGCATAACCATAACCACCGCAGAGCAGCATTTGCACCTTGTGTTGTATCTGCTGCTGTGCTCACAGACGGGGTCTCAGTGGGGGCTGCTGGCCCAGCGTGGCAGTGAGAGCCACGGCTGGGGACTGGGACACCAGAGGTTTCCTCTCACCTGCGCTTGCGGCCCATGAGGTTTTGGATGAATTTCTGAACCTGGGCATTGCCCCTCATCTTGCTGTACTCGCTGGTGAACAGCCCATCCGAGTGCCTCTGGGACCTGCGCGGGGACAACATGGGACAGCGGCTGCTCCTCCCAGCCACGGCCCGTGGGACTCACCACGAGGCACAGCAGGGCCTCTCCTCCCACCACTACGGGGCCCTGTACCCCTCCCCTTCTCCTTGTCATTTTGGGCAGCCGGTGCCCGGGCTGGCTCTGCAGCTGGAGAGCTCAGCTCCATGGGCAGCCCTTCAGTGCAGGGATCCCATGTCCCACTGGAGACTTCCCTGCCCCAGGAGGGTGGATGTGGCTGGTCCTCACCTGTCCTTGAGGCCCACCAGGTTCTTGACCAGCTGCTGCACGTAGGCGTTGCCGTTCATCTTGCTGAGCTCGCTGTGGAAGAGCCCGTCTGCGTGGCGCTCCGACCTGCCCGTTGGAACAGCGAAGGGGGGTCAAAAGGAATGGTTTCAAACCGCACAGGAAAAGGCATTAAACACTGCTGCCCCAAGGCAAGAGAGTCCCAAACACACGTGGGCAAGAATTCGTGCCACTTTTGGCAAAGTTTCACAAAACGAGGGAAAACCTTATAGGAGTTTAAAATATATCTTTTAAACATCACACAGGAAGAAGACCTGTCCTTGCTTTTACTGATGTAATCACCTTGCCACAAGGATGTGGGAATGTGGGGTTATTGCTGATGCAGCACGAAAGAGTAGGGCGAGAGGCTGGAGAAGTAATAAACAAACGCCCAGAGACACAAAGCTGAGGAACACTTAGGTAAGGGCAGCAAAGACCAGCCCTTGCAGGTGACTCCCTTGGTGAACTTGGTGAACTTACAGCGTTGGCTATTTCTGGTTATGTTTTCATGGAACCAGGCTACTGGAAACAGAAACTTTCACCTCTATCAGGCTGTGCAAGTGCACAGCAGAAAAACAGACTCAAAAGTGTCTTTGTAACTGTGTTTTGTTTTGGGGTCACAAATTTTCTCCTGAATTAAGTCAAATTAAAGTTCCCATTCTTAAGCAAGAAAAAACATTTCCAGTATTTGCACTCATTTAACTAAATCTGTTTAGGGAAAAAGAAGATCCACAAGCAAGCAGATGCAAGTTCAGGGTTTATAGCTAGCAGGCTCTTTGAACAAAAACCATGGAGAAAAGGGAAGCAGAGTCCCAAGAAACGCTTACCTCTCCCGGGATGGCAGAGATGCTGAGAAGTGGGACAGGACAATCATGGGAATAATTACTTGCCACAGAGTTGTCATCATGGAAACCATGTTTTCTCCTGAAATAAAGCACAAGGTTTTGCGAGCAGCAGGACAAATGATGCTGGTGTGTGCTTGGTGCAGTTCATGTGCCCCACAGAGACAAGGCCGTGGAAACACCACCACTGTAATTAAATTCGGTAGGAATTCCTGCCAGCAGAGATAAACACCTGGAGATATCTGCAAGGGGCTTTCAGACAAAAAAAATTACATGTGCTAAATAAAATTCGTCTGCACACAGAGGAAGGGAAGGGCTCATATGCGTGCCCATATCGACCTATCTTCTAGTCCTTCAAGAAGGGAAAACAAAATAACACACATTTGCAGTCGCAGCAGACCCTCCTGTTTTGTTCTCTTACTGAAATAAAAAGAAAAGTACATTTCATTTATCACAAGCCATTGCATGTTTCCCCCCTTTATTCCCAGGTTGTTTCCCCCTTTATTCCCAGGTGCTCACCCTTCCTCAAGGATCACTCAGCAGCTCTACCTGTAATTTATAATACACTTCTTTTTTTTTTGCCTTCCTCCTGCAAAGAAACAAACCTTCATCACTGTCCTGCAAACTCTCATACAGCACTTGCTAACCCCAAATCGAAGTCCTCCCACTTGGTTTTTACTTTATTCTGAAGCTAAACAGTACAAAGAACACGACAGGACTGTCACAGAATTCTGAACACTTTCTAGCTACCCTTCTGGGACTGTTTGCTGCTCTGGAGGTGCTGCAAGATGAGAAGAGGCACAAGGAGAAAGAACAAGAGCGAGGGATTTATATAGAAATTTATTCACTGTAAACCACAGGGCAAATATTTAAAGGGGCTGCAGAGCAAACAGAAAAGAGGATGAAGGAGTCATAAGCTTCATCTCACAAACACTTTGAGCTTTAGTGTTATGTTTTCCTGCCTGATCCCCAGCTTTGAGGGGAGGGAATAGTAAAGCAAGAAGGATATTTCAAAGATCAGACTCTTACTGGAATCCAAACAGGGCAGACTCCGCAGTCCTGGGATGCGGGAGGAGCTGAAAACAGTCACCAAAACCAGAGCATCCTTGGCCAAGGGGAACCTGGATCCTGAGCCTGTCTTTCCATCTGCCCAACAGCTGTCACACAATGCCTTGACCCCATGATCTCACCTCAGCATTTGGCCTCCCCTGGGCTGGCATTTCTCTGGGAGCCATATTTAAGAGACCATTTTAAACCCCATCCCTGGCTCCAGAGTTCCCCCTCTCTTCACAACCTTTCTAGCTGCTAATCCGATGATCAGCTTCTTTTTTCTCTTTCTGGACATAACTTTGTCTCCCCTGGGTAGACCATATCTGTTTGCTGAAGTTCCCAGAAGCAGTGATGGCTGTTGGGGAACTTCTCCTGCCTATCAATAATGATTGCATTGTTTTTCCAAATTAGTCAGACCACAAGGAGCAGGTAGATCTCCAGTGTCATCACAGAAGGGCTGTTTAACCTTCTTAAGATACTTCCAAGCTTTTCATTTCCTCCCCATTGATGCTCGTTTTCAATGACTGCAAACTCTTTGGCCAGCTGGGACCTTTAGCTGAAAGAACTATGCCCCAAGCCAGCCTGGGAGCCCTGAGGTGGGAAGTCCCCCATATTCCAGCCCTGTGGCTCAGGACGTGGGTGGCCTCATGGCACTGGCTCAGCAAGGCATCGTGGAGGTCTGAAATCCACCCCCAAAGTGAAAGAGGGGGAAGGCAGCACATGCAGCCCACCTACCCCAGCTGGGACTCACCAACCCTGGTCGCTCCCCGCTCACAGCTGGTGCTCCACTGCCTGCTCCTCTCAGGGACCCCTATAAATCTGCAGCCTTATCAGAAGCAATTATTTGGATAAAGATATGGATATGAGCAATCATGATTAACAGCAAATAATGCAGCGGGGTTGGAATGTCCTTTTAATTACCTGATCGGGTCATTCAAAGCAATTTGATGGAATATTTCTGCTGATGGATAATAATTCCTGTTTCTGCCTATAATGACATTTGTTGGGCAAACATCCCTGTACCAATTGATTCGCTACGATTGTCATCATTATTTCCTGGCTTTAATTACCTCTTGATAGGAGCTTAATCTTCTGTTCTTGTCTTTTCATCCTGGCTTGGGCTATGTTTGCAATTACCAAGATCTGTCGGTGAGTCTCTGTGTGCACCAGTGATTTGGCTGAATGACGTGTCACTTTTTTAGGGCAAGCATTCCCTGATCAGTAGGATCAGGGCTAACTTCTCCATGAGGGCACAACACCTTCTGAGCTGTGGTTTCACCTGGGAAAGGTCTGCCAAGTACAAATTTTGTCACAGCATCTAAAAAAACAGCATACTTATACATGCATGGAAAACATCCTGAATATATTCCCTGCCATTGCTGGGGTTTGGAACTGGTTGGTCTCAAATACTGCAGCTGAAGGTACATGGAAATGGAGGAAGAAAATAGGATTACCCTTTCTGACCTTCTTTAAATTATATAAAATAGCTTGGAAGGAATAATCACCATAAATAATTTTTTTAGTCTTCCAACTGGAGAAACAGGAGCTGTATTACACTTTTTATCTACATATCTTTCTTTTTCCCAGGAAAAGCAGAGGGTGTCCCCACGACTAGAGGACAGGGAGGGACAAGATTTTCCCCATATCTTTCCCTTGGAAGAACACCCCAGGCCCTGATGAGCAGAACCTCAGCCCTCCAGGCTGTGAATGCAGGCTGCAGCCAGAGCCCTGCAACAGGGAGGAGGAAAACAGCAGGGGCACTCCAGGTCCCATTCCAGGGCTGGAGCACCGAGACGTGCCATGGTCAGCGCTAGGACAGGGGAGCCCATTTTCTCCTCTGGGTCAGTGCAGGTCAGTCCTGCACTGGTCCAGGCATTTCCCAACCACTCTCCTCTCCTCTCTGTACCTGCTTTCTCCAGCTGCAGCCTTCTGCCTCTGCTTCTGCCTGCAGTGGTGGTGGCAGCTTCGGGTTTATAAGAGAGGCTGAACAACAGGTAGGGAGCTAAAAATCACTAATGTGATTTTCCTTCCTTTGCAAACAACCTCAGTGGGTCTGAAATGCCCCTAAGCTCCGGGTAAACTCAGTTTGCCATGAGAATCTGGATGAGGACAGAGAAGAGGTTGGAATGGCAAAGTGGCCCCACGATGGCAGCAGAGGGTGAATAACAGGACACAAAAACCTTCTGGGGACTGTAAGAACATGAAATAAGTAACGTGATTAACTACTTTGCAACAAAAAATGGAGTTTGCCTCCAGCAGCAGGGGCAGAGTGAAAAGGTGACAGGGTAAAAAACAGTGTGGTTATGCCCAGCTGCAACATAATGCAGATGACGACCATGGGCTTGAGCTCCAATGCAGCTCTGGAGGCCCCTGATGAGGAAAATTCAGGGCCATGAAGAGAACGCAAAAGCATTTGCAAGCTGAAATTTATAATTGAATAAACCAGAGCCCAAACCAAATCCTCAGTCCTGAAACAACATCTGATTCTCCTTAACCAGAATTAACATCAAACTCTCATCATTATGGAAACATTACGGAAATAGGAGTAATAAAGAATCCTCTTTAACAATATCAGTCGAAAGGAGCTTTGTGAATTTGCACCTTGCTTCTCCCATTCTCCATTTGTGTGAACACTCCAAGCCCCAGCAGGGGAGTGGAGATTCCCCTTGCCCACATCCAGCAGGCACAAAGCAGGATTAAATTTAAACCCATTTAGATGGAATCTAACCCATCATCTCTGTGCAGCATCACTGCAGAGAAAAACTTTCAGCTTTTTTCTGGCTCTAAGAATGATACAGGAAATGACTGGCCTCACCTGATCCCTGCTCCTGCACCACTGCCATGCCTGCGGGTGCAGGAAGTCAGGGCTGGACTGATCCCAGCCCTGAGCTCCCTGACTGACCTGCCCATGGCACATAGCTGTTTTACAGGATTGCAGTAAAGTGCCACAAACGGGTGACACTGAGGAGTGCTGAGGCTGTGCAACCACACTCCTTGAAGACAGCAGGGAGAAATGCCCCAGGACAGGATGGAGAAGGGATCAGTGAGCTTTGGGGCCATCCCTGAGCTGCCCTGGGGATGCTGCCAGCTGTAAAGCCATCAGGATCTTTGTGCAGTCTCTTGTGCTTAGGCTTGACACCGACTGACATGCCCAGCGTGGAGAGACCTGTGATGGGACGCATTAAGTAAATCCAGTTGCCAGCTGGGTGCCAGGGCTATTCCCAGTAGCCACGCTGATGGCCGGGGACACCCTTGTGCTGACAGAGAGCAAAGATTATGAAACACAGGGGCCACCCCCCTTCAACACCCAGGTTCTGGTTACTGCCCTGCCTCAAAGGTATCAGAGCCTAGAATGGAATTGAGGAAGGTCTTTTTCCTCCTCTTTACAGTGGGAGGGGTCACCAAATCTGCAGTGCGAAAGGCAGCATCTTAGAACCATGTTAAATGCTTTAGCCCCAAATTTGGCAATATTTGAGAGAGCATGTGAGCCTGGCTTTTTACGATGTTGGAAGTAAAGACAAGAAACTGCATTTTGTTAAAGAGAGGACTTAATCACAGAGCTACCTATCCTGGCCCACAGCACAGGGAGGATGCAGGCACTCTCCAAAATCAGCATTCTGAGCTCTGGGGGGTCATTGCTGTTTATTCAGGGCAGCCCTTACAAAGTTTGCCCAGTCCTTGCCAGCCTGTCCAGAATCCAGACCCCAGGATCTGCTGGAGCTGCTCTTCTTCATGGAGACACCTCGGCTGGCCAAAACACATCCCAAAATCTTACAGCCTCTGCACCATGGCTTTGGGATGGCAAAGTGCACAAGGCACAGGCCAAGAAGGCCATGGGAGGACTATGTCATGCCCCACACATGTCCAGCAATGGTGTCCCAAGTCCTGATGGAGCGCTCCAGGTGCAGCTGACCTTTGGGGAGCCCAGCACAGGCTGTGCCCCATGCAATGGCAGCACCAGCCCATGGCAGGGGAGTTTATTGAGGTCAGATGGTACTAGGAACCGCATGGCTAAATCCTTCCTACGTAAAATACCCTTTAATCAGCTTAGGGGGTGTTCAGGAACTTCTACCTCCCCCACTCTTTTTTCCCCCCTCCTGTGTCTGTGTGAGGCCATGTGGCAGTAGGGATTGTCTCTGGTGTGTTTGCAGGTGAGTTTGGCCCACACCACTGTGATTATGGTGACGCTGCTCCAGCTGAGAGCAGATTGGAGGCGATTCCTTGCATCACTCCCAGGTCCCTAAGAGAAAGGACCCTAATTGGAGTAAGGGGATTGGAGGATTTAGCCTTCTAAATGCTCCTTTCTTGCACAGGATGCTTTCAGGAGTGGTTTTAATCTTTACCACCTGATTTCATTATTTTGGCTGCAAGAGTGAAGAGTGGGATCGATGGAAGAGGCAAGCAGGGCAGCCCAGGTGGGCTTGGGAGAAGAAGGAAAATCACAGTCCCATATGGTCATGGAACCTCAGAAAAACACTTACCCAGTCCCAAAGGGGCAAATTAAGCAAATAAGGTGTGTAGATCCAGGATATGTGTGTCTCTCTACCTACCTCAGCAGCTCAGCTCCTGAGCTGCTCCTGAGGTGGCTTGGGTTGCCTGTCTCTCCCTTGCTTTGTTTGATTGAAATGTGTGGCACCTTTCTAGATTTGCACCAGTTTAAAATGAAAACCAGATGTGAGGGACAAAAGCACAAAATGTCACATACCTGGAGTTGTGTCTGCTTGCTCTGAAGTCAGGAGGCAAGGTGCTGGACATGCTGGTGACATCCATGGCTGGCAGCATTATCCCAAGACAAGGACAGAAAAACATTTGTCAGGAGCTCTGGGTTGTGCTGGAGCAGACAGTCATTTTGGTCAAAGTTGTATCTGTATATTCCTGCCAAACACTTGGAAAACCCTGCAGTAAACCCCACCTCCTTTGAAAGAAAAGATTAAATATTAGGTGTCTGGCTCATTTTGGGAAAAAAAAAGCCCCCAAATACTTAAAACATTTTGCTAAGAATTGGGAAGAACAAGGGGAAAAGTATCCTGTTGGTGCAGGAGTGGTGCCTTGGGTGCTGGCAGGGTGCCTTGGCTCTCCTGAGTACAGGATGGGAGGTGCTTTGCAAGGGAGAACACCCCTTATCCCCCTGCTCTGAAGCAGGGATAGGTGCTAAGCTACATGGTCCCCTGGGGTGCCTCCCTCGGGATGCTCTCCCTGGGGATGCTGGATGAGACAGGCCCATCCTGCAGCAGGAACACCTGTGGGAAGCCTTGAATCTGGAAGGGCTGCCATGAGGCACTTCCCTCCTACAACCAAGTCATCAAATCATGGAATCATTGAGGTTGGAAAGGACCTCCAAGACCATCGAGTCCAGCCTGTGCCCGACCCCCTCCTTGTCACCCAGCCCAGAGCACCGAGTGCCACGTCCAGTTGTTCCTTGAACACCTCCAGGGATGGGGACTCCAAACCTCCCTGGGCAGCCCCTTCCAGTGCCTGACCACCCTTTCCATGAGGAAATTCTTCCTGAGAAGAAATTCTTCCTGCCTGCTTGGGAATGGCTGTTTTAGGGGGAAAGAAGGGTTGGTTTCACTGTGGCTGGCACTGTGATCCAGAAAAGGAAAAGCCAGGCTCAGGGCATGGTCTTTTTATAGGAAGAAGGGAACTCTGTTTTCCCAACCTACCTGTGAGTGCATCATGTCTGTGTCCCTGTCACCAAGAAAGCCCAAAGGATTTTTAAAGAAGCTGTCACCCCCATCGATCACCGGCTGGAATTTTACACCCTATGGAACTTCTTACAAAGCTCCCCTGGTTTTCCCTGGGCTGGTTTTTCCGCCCAAGTGTGGAAAAAAATTGCCTGCCCCCTGGTAATGTTCCCAGGGTGGAACAACACATCCCAGTGCAGGCATCACCGAAACTGCAGGAAAAACAAAAAAACTCTCTAACAACATTTTTAGTGTTAGAGAATCAAGGCATTACTTTATTCTGGCCAGGATGTGCAACAGAAATAATTTCATCCACACATTGTCCGGGTTGTGCAGACAAAATCATGCCTTGATTCTCTAACACAGGGACATGACCACCCAGGACTGCGTGGCTTCCTCCCCAGGCCTGCTGTGGCCATCCTCGTCCTGCTGGCCCAGCACTGCTCCCTGCCCAGCTGGAAGCTCCCTGTGTCTGGAGTACGGGAGTGCCGAGTGCGCTCACATGTGTCTGGCCTTATCACGGCTCTGATTGGCATCAGCGCTGTAATCTCAGCCTCCAGCTGTTTGCTGTGTCTGGGGAAGAGGAGAAAGCACTTCGGGGAATTAATGTGAATTAGAAGAACGATGTGCTCTGTGTCCTGGCTGGCAGGCCCGGCTGTCCCATGTGTGCCATGCCAGCACCGAGCACAGAAGCTCCTGACACAGCTGCTCGGGCTGCATTTCGGCTCATCCTTCCCTGACTTTGTCAGGGACCTGAAGGGACTCCCCTTCCAGTGAACAGGAACAGCTTTGTCGAGATGAGCACGGAGGGAGGTGCACTTGCAGCTGCCTGCTGCTCCCAGTCATGCCTTTCCTTGCCTTTCCTGCTTGTGCTGTCTTCCACTTCTCCCCCTGCCCAGGAGGTTTTTCCCAACAAGTGGCTCTAATAAGCTCACTGATGTTTTAAACCCAGTAAGAGCTCTTAAGTTATATTATTTTGATCTGTCCTGTGCCACAAGCCTTTGTATCTCACCAGGTCACTCTTGTGTGAGATCAATTATGGGGTTAAGGTGAAACCAGGCATCCACAAAAACATCTAGTTTTGACTCTAAGCAAACAGATACGGAAAATCCAGCCATTTTCTCCATAGTTTCACCCCCACAGCTAACCACTAGCATTAGTTTTTACATCTTACATGGATTTATCATAACTTACTAGAATGGGAAATATCAAGAGATCCATTCAGGGTGTGAATAAATCCCTGCAGCTTCTCAGAAGTGGACTGGGAGAGGCTGGAAAGCCCAGAGAGCTGTGCCATCCTCTCCCTCTCTTGCAAAAGTTCACCTGAGAGGGGGGATGCTGCCTCTGTCTCTTTTCTGAGAACTGTATTACAAGAGATTGGAAAGCAGGATGGCTTTGTTGCCGATGAGTCTCTCACAGAGAATTGCCCGGCTGAATACAGCAAATAAAAGGAACACGATTGGCCTTGAAAGGTCTTTGTTTTCCTCCCTTTGTCCTGAACCTGATGGGAGAGCTGATGCTATCAGGGCACTATTCATCAGATGAGTTTGGCATATCTGTCCTGAAACTTTGGCAGCCACATTGTTCCCCTTTTCTCTTTAAATTTGTAGTGCCTCAGATGTGAAAAATTATGGTGATAAAAGTTCCATCTCCTTGTGAAGACTCTGACAGATGTCTCACTTCGCAAACTTCCTGATCCTTTGAACAGGCTGGGAATCAAATGCTCCATTAATTTATTCTGGGGGAGTCTCTGGAGGACTCCTCCTGGCTCCTTGGCAGGGGACCAGCTTCCCTTGGTCGGGGACCAGCTCCACCATAGCCACAAACCACACTGCCTATCTTCCTGAGCTTCTTTTCCAAACATTCCAAAACACTCCAAAAAGTCAGATCTCCCACTGGTTTGTTGGTTTGGGTGTTTTCCTGGTGCTGCCCTTTTCCTGACACAAGGAGCAGCTGTGGTGCTTCCACAGCCACTGTCACAGCAGGATGGGGAATGAGGACACTGCAGGCTGTGCGTCCAAAAAAGGATTGTTCCAAAACACCAACCACATCAGACCCTGTCCAAAAGTACTCTAAGCATTCCCAGTCCATCACTCTGGCATAACGCCTCCTGCTTTCATGAGGGTGACCCATGACTGTGTCCTTTGTCATCTGTTTTTTCATGCAGTGACATGACATGACTTCTTTGGATTTGCTGATGTATGGCAGACTTTCCTTCTCCTCTGCTAGGAGGGCAGTTCCTCTTATCCAAGAAGGGAATTGTGTTTAATGTCTGTAGCCTGTTTGCCATGGAAGCACTGTCCTAATTAGTGGTTTGCGTGGCTACTCACTGTTGGAAGTCAAAAGCATTATTTCACATTAGTTTAATCCACTCCAGGATTAAACTAGTTTAGGATTAAGGCTCTGTTATTCTGGAATATGGGTTTCCACACTGAGAGTTAAGAGTCATTCAGCACTAACCCACAGGAAAAATGGAGACAATGAATGTAAATTAACTATTAAAGGGGATTAGAGGAATGGCACTAATCCCTGTGGGAAGGCAGGATGACAGCAGTCACGTTTCCATCCTGCTCTCTTGGCTGCTCAGGTGGTTTAAACATAAAAAAATTAATAGTATTCTGTCCACACAGTTTCATTAATGCACTTCAGGGCCTTCTTTGACTAATTTGAGTTGATTTCTCAGAATAAAAAGGGCTCTAGTCAAAGTGGTTCTGCTGTCCCAGCTCCTCGCTGAGTGAGGGCTGTGTCAGGAGTCAGGCTTTAGGGATCAAATCCACATAGGAAAAGCTGTGACCTGACAATGGAAACCATCTTCCTTGTCTGAGCTTCCCAGCAGATGAGGTAGCACCAAGCTCTGAACCTGACAGATGTGCAACCATGCTTGTGTTCTCCTGAGTCCAACACAAACCATTCCCAGAAGGAATGTAGAGACACAGCTCTGTGAGTCCCCACTGGAGTGCTGGTGACAGACAGATCTAGAGCAAGACCTGATCCCACTCAGGCCAGGTGAAATTGCATCTCCTGTCTTTGCACACTAGAAGAGGGAGATGACTAGAAAAACAAATCCATGAGTACTGGGATCAACATGAGGATGGGCAACCTTCACTGGCATGGGAGAGAAGAGTGGTGCAACTCTGTAGCTACTAAAGACATGGCATTCTTGCTGGCTTTAGAAAAGACCTGGAAGCCCCACCTCTGGAGACAGAATTTAGCCAACCAGACTGTCATCCAAGTGCTTAAACCAAGGGAATTTTCTCCTACTCATATATGAAATTGCAGAGCCACAACAGCTGGGCAAAACAGGCTGTGTGGATCAGCTGCTGTTGGTCCAGTCCAAGGGAAGGACAGTGCCTGGATCTGTATCCCGTGGCTGACACCAGGGCTGTGGCCTTTCTGTGCTGCACATGCTAAGGGGTAACCATGACCCTTTCCAAAAAAGAGTCATGGAACTGGGGGCAGCAAAGACAGAGTTTGGAGAGAGGATTTCTCCCACAAGTCTCAGTGGTTTGGACGAAACTCTGCAGCCTATAAACAGATTTTAGAAGCAATTTGTCTCATAAAAAGCTTCCAATAAAGTAATTTCCCCCCTCCATTCAGTAGAAATGTCCCTTTACTGCTATGCCTTCTCTTCCCACTGCTTTCCACAAATACCACCCTGACCTGAATGCTTACCTGGCATTAACATCTGGGCTGAGGTTTGGTGGCACAGCTGCAGAGATGCCCACAGAGTCCGGATCAGCTCCCACATCTCCCAGTTCATCTGGGCTATAAATGAGAGGTCACACCTCCCTGTCCTTCCTGATCCTCCAGGTGCACAGGTACCCCTAAAACGGCATTTTTCTCTCATTTTCCTCAGTAAGACACCCCAGCCCCTGTGTTCAGCTCATGACCTGCCACCACATCTTTGCTCCCACATTTGCTGCCTAACTGGTTTCTTCCCATACCCTGCATTTCTGCAGTTGGTTATTCCAGCCCAAGCATAGGTAAGGTGCAAAATTCCTTTTGAAGTGCATCCTGCATTTGCCAACTAATCAAGAACATTTTGAATCCCTAGTCCGTGCTCCAGGATGCAGCATCCTGTCCTGGCAGTATCTTCAAATTTCATTATGGACTGTCTGGATCCTCACTCAGTTTAATTACAAACTCCTAAACATTACCAGATTCTACACACACCTTGGGATACAATTTCCCAGTTATTCACTCCATCTGTACTAATTCCAATACTTTCCTCTAACATTGCTTAAGAGAACAACCCCACGTGAGAACACAGCAAGACCTCTGCAGCTCTCGGGACACCGGGACACCGGGAGCCTGCCCGCCCCGCCACCCCTTAAGCCGCTTGGTGACCCACTTGTCCCCGCGGGGCCGGGGCCGGGGCCGGGGCCGGGCGGGGCGGCGGCGGAGGCTCCTCCCGCGGCTCGGCGGGCAGCTCCCGGCGGCCGGCCCGGCTCCGTGCGCGGGGCTGCGGGGCAGCGCCGCGGGGCCATGGGCAACAGCACCGCCGGACCCCCGCCCGCCGGACCCGGCCACAGCATCGCCGCCCTGGTGCTCGGCATCCTCCTCATCCTCCTCATCGTCGGCGGCAACGGGCTCGTCTGTCTGAGCGTCTGCACGGAGCGGGCGCTCAAGACCACCACCAACTACTTCATCGTCAGCCTCGCCGTGGCCGACCTGCTGCTCGCCCTCCTCGTCCTGCCCCTCTACGTCTACTCCGAGGTGAGACAGCCTGGGGACACCGGCGGACGGCGGGCTGGGGCTCGTGTGCCCGCCGAGCCTGCAGGTTACAGGGCTGCGCGGGGGGGGGGGGAGGCAAGAGACCGAGCACCGAGGGTCAGAGCCGCTCTCCGGGCTTGCTCCCCACCGCCACCCCGCCGGCCCGGGGACAGCCCTGCGCCCCGGGATGTGGCGGTCAGACCCCCCGGCTCTTTCCTGCGAGCGCCACGGCATCGCACAGCGCTGCGGGACCGCGGGCGGCGGGAGCGGAGCCGGCTCCGTGCGAGTCTCTGCGGTCCGAACCGCGTGGAGATGCCCCAAGGGGAGGCACACCGGGATGGCTGTCCCGGGCCAGGCCGGCAGCTCCGGCAGCCCTTGGCTGCACACTGTCCAGGCGGCCATCTGCAAATGAATAGGAAGAGACAGGTGCTATGCTCTGTTTGGCATAAAGTGAGCAGATCTTGGTGATAAAGGGAGATCTTCAGCATTTTTAGCCAGGAAACAACTTTCCATGCTGGCTGAGAAGCAGAAGCTGTCTTTTCCGGGAGCTGGATGGGATTCGGTCACGCTGCACCAGGGTGGCTTTAGTTGGCAGGTTGTTGGTTGGCACAGGCCTGACCCAGTGTGCGATGGTGGTCGTGGAGAGCCAGCTCAGGGACACGGGGCAGAATTGCCATTCACTCCCAAAACCTGTTCACCTCCAAGACTGTGACAGCTGAGGGAAAGAACCACAGTTCTTTCTCCCAAGGTTGAGTGGTTCTCTCTATAACACTTACTGCCAGGAATGAATAAACCCTTGTGCTTGCAGGGGGATGTTTTAGAACCTGTTAGTACTAGCTGGTGGCTCTTCCCTGCTCAAGAGGATGAAAGCATCCACTAGGCAAAATAGCAGGCTTTTCCACCCATGCCTGTGGTAGCTGGCAGTGTGGATCTTCTTCCCAGCTGTGGAAGAGCATCTCCTGCCTCTCCCAAGCCATGTGGAGCACCCCATGGCTCAGCAGGCCCTGACTGTGCAGGCCTGTACTTCCCTAAGCAAGGCAGGCTGCAGATTAGAGCTTAGAATGGTCTCTCTCTGGTCCTAGGACTTTGCAGGACATTGTGACCTCTCTGGAGACAGGTATTGTGGAATGGCAGGTTCAGCAGGGCACCCATGACAAGAACCAGTGAAGAACCGGAGCATTACATCCCCTCTTTTTCCACTGTGCTGTTGGTTTTGGTGGATTTGCTTTTCCCTCCTATAGTGGGTTGGATGTCCTCCATTACCTCCATTTTGCTGGTTAGAAAGGCACAATCTTCATCTTTCTTCTCAGCTACTTTTTGCTGATTGGGATCCCTTTCCTTCCTTCCTCTTTCTGTTGTCTCAATGCTTTCAGTCCCCAGGTCTGTGGGCAGTCACCAACACCAGCGTGGTCTCCTCTTGCCTGCAGGTGGAAGTTTTGCTGGAATATATAAAATACAGGGTAACGTACTCTGGGGTACCTCTGAAAATGCTTCCAGTGGGGCAGGAGTATTGTGGGGCTTTCCTTGGATACCACAGACATTCCACAAGTTCTAGATTCTCAGGTAATGGGTGTTCATACCTGTATGAGCCTTAAAAACCGGGGCTGTCCAGCTTGTGGTGACACTTGGTGTGTTCACTCCCATGGCTGTTCATAAACATCAGTTCTGTAAGGGAATTTTTCCATGTCTCTGCTCCTAGGATATTAAACATGGGGAATGAAGGTGCTGTGTGACAGAAGTCTTTCCCTCCAACCTCTGCAGCTCCTGAAGCCAGGCAGGTGTTCAGAGGCACAAAACAGCACAGGCAGCAGGATTTGCACTCCTGGCACTTGAAGGGAATGCATGGAGCAAGTGTGGGAAGTGCTGAACAGGTACAGAGAGAGAGAGAGAGAGCACCATGCAGCAGTCACAGCTCCCTCGAGCAGGCAGTGGGGCTCTGATGTGTAGAGCAGCTCCAGCACAAGTGTTGCAGCAGTTCCTGTTCCATGCCTGGAAGCTTCTCTGTGGGCTCAGAGTCTGCAGGTGCCCACGTTCATTTTAATCATCTCCTGTACGCTGGTGCAGGATTTCCAGCTCCCTTTGTTCTGAAATAAGACAAGGAAAAGGGAGAGTAACCACTGAATCCATGCCAGAGGACAGAATTTTTGTGGTTTCTTTTTTTCTTTTTTTTTCTTGGAGGCAAAACTCAGAATTAGCTGTTGGGATGCAAAATGCAGGGTGTAGTGATTGCTCTTTTAAAACTAGCTTGGTTTCAGCTTGCACTCTGTACCAACATAGTAGCCACTGAAAATATGGCCTGGAGAGTCCAGAATGTTCACCTCAACCTTCATTCTTGGTGTGGGGTTTTGTTTTGTTGTTTTAAACTTTAGTACAACTCCTGACACAGTAAATGTTGACTCTGAGGGCCTATTGGAAAACTTGAAAACCAGATGAGGGGGTGTTTTTTTGCTTTTTTAGCAGGAACAGAACAATAAGCTCTGAGCATTTTCTCATCCAGCAGAAACTTGCTCACCTTGTGCTGTTTTCCTGTGAGGTGGCATCTTGTGTTCTAGTTTTGGAAACAATCCTCCCAGTCAGGGCTTTAGAAGACAGCTGGAGGAACTTAACTTTTGAGGTGACATCTGACATCCTCACACACAACAGATCTCCTCCAAGCTCCAGTGGGGATGGGATTCTTTCTTGTGGGATGCAGATGATCCTCTGCTGCTGTTCACAGAAGCTGGTGCACAGTGAGTCCTTGATCTTGGCTGTTATTTCTGGTTGTTAAGAAAGCTCATTTCAGACATTGGCAGCAGTTGTGGACACACACTCTCTTTCTACTGGACTCATCCAAACATGGAACAAAGACATGTTCCATTGTTTTCCACCTGTAATTACCACACAGCAGCCTGCCCTGGTGGGCAGAAGGCACTTACCTTTCTGCTTGCTTGGGAATCTCAGGTCTTAGCAGTATGACAGGGAGAGGTAATGGTAACTTCCATGGGGAAGTTGCACGGCTCTTCTGCCAGCCTTGGCTTTCTAATGAGTGTGTCAAGTGCTTTCCAGCAATCAATCCAGTGCCAGAACGGCAGGGATGATGGGAAGCAAGGGGGAAGGACATGGCCAGGCATTAACAGCTATTCCTGAGGAGCAGCGTTCTGCTTTCATGTGAAGAGTGGCCGGGAGACGATCCCAGAGAGTGCCTGGAGCACTGGTAGCACTGAAACAGGGGTTATCTGAGGAAGCAGAGCTTCAGGTGCTGTGGAGTTACTGCAGGATATCGCTTGGCTCTGGGTGGCTTTCGGAGGGAGTTGTATGGCTCCAAAGGCTTGCCTTGTGTGTAACTGCTTCCTCTTCCCAGAGACTGTGACAATGGCCGGAGTCCCAAAGACTCTGGGATACTTGCAGGAGTTTATGCAGTCCTCATTAAGTGGAGGCGTCCCAGCAACTAAGGCAGGCACCAGGACAACCTCCACACGTGGACTGTGCTGTGGACCACACCTGTACCTGTACCTGCTGCTCCTGTGATCAGCTCTCTGCTAATCCCTGCCGAGCAGCGGAGCTGTGGAACAGGCCTGAGCCAGGAAGCTGCTGGCAGGAGCTGAGGGTGTTGGTTATGTAAACATCTTTGCCACTAAGACCTGTGTAAGTGATTACAGAAAAGAGGAAACAGTTTGAGCAGATTTGCATGTTTACCTGGCTCCTTCTCCAGGTCAGGGAAGATGAGTGTTCCCAGCAGGCACAGCAATGGAGCAGCCACTAAAAACCACATGAGCTATCTTCTTATCTTGGTGAGGGTGATGGGTTCTGCCTAAAACTTTCAGGGTGTCATTGGTTTGGTATCAAAACATCTCTTTTCTTGCAGTATTTTCTGTGTGCCTGTGATGCAGCTCCTCTAATGAGAGACCAGACCTCTACCCTCTCTGAATTTCCCCTGGCTCTCTGTGAATGCATGTCAGCTTGTTTGCAGCAGGATTCAGGATTAGTCTTTCGTAGAATTTTACAGCTTTAGTGGAAATAGATGTTTTTCTGGGCCTGGCTGATGTCTGAGCCACACAAAGTACCAGGGACATGAGATGGGCCAGCAGTGACAAACCAGTGCTTAGAGGTTTATTTTCACAGACTGGTAACTGGGGAGAGGTGTCTTGGAATTTTAGGCCCTCATAATATCTCAGGTGGATGATCAGACTTGCTCCTCATCTCTGAAGAACCTTGACCTCAATGATTTAAATTAAGAAAGAACATCAGAGCAGGTGTGAGGGACCTCTGTCTTCTGTCCCACTCCCTCTCCTTCCTCTCCCCTTGCAGGCTGCCTTGTGTCTTCTGGGGACTGTGACAGTTGTCACAACTCATGACAAAAGGCCCCAGGTCAGCTTCTGGTGGACATGGGGACAATTCTTTGGTTCTGATGCTGGACTTTGCCCACTGGCAAGGACTATTCCTCTTCCACCTGGTAACACAGCCCTCTCACTCCATGCCATGTCCTTGAGCCATGGTCGCACTGAGGCAGATGCTTGTTCAAAGTCCAGCCAGGCATCTCTTAATTCCCTTTCAGGCTCTTGCTGTTCCCTGCATGTGGCAGGACTGAGACAAGAGCTGGTATCAGAGGAAATAGGACTAAAACCTTTGGCTCTGTCCTGGCTCCTGCCCTCAGGAGCTCTTCTGGCATCAGGCTGGTTTAGAAGGCAGAGTTTTCCTCACAAATCAGCCGTGTTTAGGAATAAGGATACCAGAGTGGGCTGACTAGGAAGGCAGCTGCAAGGGTGTTCAAGAAGCCAAGCCTGTCTCCTGCCATCCACCATCCTATAAAATCTTCTGCATTGTATTCTGGAAAAGTGGAGAACCCAAAGAGCCGCTGAAGGTGGAGTTGCTCTGGAGCACTTCTTAAAGGAAGCTTGAGCTGTTTGTGATCCCTAAATCTTTACACTGTGTACCTTGATGGGCTAATCTGCTGCAGTCTCCTGGAATTAGGAACTCCTTAATCACATGACCTAGCAAAGCCTCTAATCTAAAGTCACTCTCCCATCAGAGGGGTCCTTGGCACATTTTGCCAAGGTGGGCAGGCGACAAACACCATAGAATGGGAAGTTCTCTCCTAGCACCTTCCCCAAAGCCAGAGTCTTGGGAGTTGGTGGGGGAAGGGAAGAGTTTATAGCATTTTCCAAGTGCCCAACTGAAATCTCACATACTCCAAAGGTGCTGCAGCCCGAGAGCCCTCGTACTTTCCAGAATCAATTAGTTCCCCCAAATCACAAACAGGTTTGGAAAACTGTAGCCCAAAATCAAATTTTCTCTTTCATAAGCTGAACTGAACTTGTCAAGATCCCAGTGAGCTTGGCAGAAGTTTGTTTTTTGATGATTCAGGTCCCAAATTCAGTTTGGGGTGGCTGCTCTGTGCTAGAGAAGAGGCTGAATGGAGCACTCAGGTCTGACTCCAGAGCTCCCCTGGAGGTATCTCAAGGAGATGCTGTACAGAAATAGCCAAACAGTTACTTCAGAGACTCCTGTGGCTTTACAGCTCCTCTAATCATAATCCTGTGCTTGACATCATTACTGGCTGATATTAATCCCTGCAGAGCTGCCTGCCCTGTTGCTGGCAGGGGCCAGGGTTCGGCACCTTCCCAGCGTTCCGTGGAGTGTGTTCCCATGTGGCTCCACTCTGTGCTGGGATGAATGAAACCAGAACCTGTCGTTTAGCACCAGTACAGGAACAAATCCATACCTCCTTCCTGAAACCTGCAACATTAGAGGGCAGCAACATTAGACTCTGTGAGCACTATTGCTGACTATTGCTATAGAGAAAAAAGTTCCTGGGATTTATATACATATATATCTATATATAAATATAATGTTTATGTAGTGCATTTTCTATAGATAAAACTATAAAGTAAATTACATATATTAGATGATGCACATCATCTATAGATAGACATACATAGTAAATTATATATATATATTGCCTGTCAGGATGGAACAGTTGTGTAACACAGGGAAACCATTGACATCATCTGCAAACAGGGGGTTGGAATGGTTGGGACACAGAAGTGGAAGAGGAGCTTTGTGCTCTGTCTCTTGCTTTCTTGGGTACTGAGCTCAGGATGCTGTGCAGCCAACACTGCCTTGTTGGGGAGATCTTGGGGGGCTGAGGAGTTTGGGGCTTCCTGCCCTCACCCAAGGCAGCACAATGTCCTGAGTCCACGTCTCTGCCCAGCATGACTCACTTGGCTGTGCTGACGGTCCAAGGGCTCAGTTCTCCAGTCAAGCCAGAACTACAAGCCCTGAGCAGGCTGTGGACTCCCATGTGAGGCTGATTCCCATGTTCTGCTGCTGCGCTGGGAAGGATGCTGTGCATCGTGCCATGGGAGAAGCACTCAGCTTTGGGCTGCTTGTTTGGAGGAAACATGAGTGGCTGAGGCATGCAGGCATGGCCATGTTCCTGTCATTTTAAAGGACACAGCATCTCCTGACCCCAGGGATCTTTTCAGTTCCAGGGAGGAGTGTGGTCCCTCAGCACGGTGCTGTGTGATGCCCTGATGACCATGGATGTGATGCTATGCACGGCCTCCATCTTCAACCTGTGTGCTATCAGCGTGGATCGGTGAGTGGCTTCCTGCTCTGGCTGTGCCTGGCCAGCACACTGGTTCCATGGGCCCCTGCCAGAGTCCCAAGCTGGGAGGATCCTGCTTGTCCCCTAAGGAGGGTGTTCTGCCCTAATGTCCTCCACCACTAGGTTTGTGTCCCATCAGTGGTGGCCAAGCTGAAAGCTCGTTGTGTGACGAGCCAGAGCTGTCCATTGGCTGTTCTGGTTGTAGCCCAGGCCTCGGCTGTGTAAAGTAAATTAATGGGGAGAGGGCAGTGACAAGGAGCTTGGGGCCCCTCGGGTTACATTACCAATGGTGCCGCCACCACACCAGGACTGACTCACCCGGGGCTGTGTTGGCAGGTTCATCGCTGTTCAAATCCCGCTCAACTACAACCGGCGACAGATCGACCTGCGGCAGCTGATCCTTATATCCACCACCTGGATACTCGCCTTTGCTGTGGCATCCCCAGTCATATTTGGCCTCAACAACGTCCCAGACCGCGACCCCAGCTTGTGCCAGCTGGAGGATGACAACTACATCGTGTATTCCTCCATCTGCTCCTTCTTCATCCCATGCCCCGTCATGCTGGTACTGTACTGTGGCATGTTCCAAGGACTCAAGCGCTGGGAAGAAGCCCGGAAGGCCAAGCTGAGGGGCTGCATCTATGGAGCCAACAGGAAGCTGTATCACCCCCCAACCTTGATGGAGAGAGAGCAGACCCGGCTGGGGCCACTGGAGTGCAGCCCCTACGCCCGTGCCGGCCTCCCTGGGGAGTGTGGGATGAACAATGGGATCCAGACTGTGTCCTACCCACACCTCAGGTACCCGCACCCAGGGCACGGGCGCAAGCGGGCCAAGATCAACGGCCGGGAGCGCAAGGCCATGCGGGTGCTGCCGGTCGTCGTTGGTGAGTGGCTGTCAGGGATGGCTGGGGAGGTTGGGAAATGTGCCACCTTGTCCCACCACAGCACTCAGACTGGCAGGACCTGGGTGAATCCAGAGCAGTGCCAAAAACCACCACCCTTGGGAAAGAACACATGCAGTGTTTGTAACCCAACCTCCCTTCAAGGCAAACCTGTAACTCCCAAGGTCTTATATTCAAAGCCAAAGTCAGACTAACTTAAGACTTTTCATCAATGGTTAGGACAGGAAAGACATCCCAATTTTTTGTCTGGGCATAAGCCCAGCTCCGCATGTCAGCACAGCTGCTGCCTTTTCCCTGAGTGCCTGAGCTGTGTCTGTCTTGTTTGGCTCAGACTTTGTTAAATTAAACCCTTTTGAACATTCACATCACCTTTTCTCTTTATTGTCCTCCTGGCAGGTGCTTTCCTCTTCTGCTGGACACCTTTTTTTGTGGTGCACATTACCAGGGCTCTCTGCAAGTCCTGCTCCATCCCCCCTCAAGTCACCAGCACTGTCACTTGGCTGGGCTACGTCAACAGTGCTCTCAACCCCATCATTTACACCGTGTTCAATGCCGAGTTCAGGAACTTCTTCCGCAAAGTCTTGCAGCTCTTCTGCTGAGCTCTCCGTGCAGGAGGAACCACCAGGCAGGAGGAACCACTGGGTGATTTTTTGTATAGTTCATTAAAGATCCATTTCTGCCTCTGGTCTGCTGTCTTTGTTGGGGATGAGGGGAGGATGAGGAGAGCTGGCAGCTGAAGGAAGGGGCTGCCCAGGTCCTTGTGGTAAGGTGTTACAGGTGAGGGCAGTGGATGCAGCTCCGATCCTCTACCCACTGGAAATTCCAAGTGTAGCCGCTTCTTTAACACTTGGTGCTTGAGGTAAGCAGGTATAATAATAGTAATTTCTAATCTTCTGGCTTCTGGGGTGGTACTAAACAGGGCTGTGAGATGACATGGACACGAGTCTGGGGGTAAAAGGCTATTAAGCTAATTTCTCAGATGTCCACATACCAGACAAGGATACCAAGCTCATTCCAGATATGCCAGGTGAAGGTGACTCTACCTATGCAACCTCCTTTCCCCTTATTCTCGATAATTTTAAACCCCAAACCTGATTTCACTCATATTTAACAAGGGTCTTACAAAAGCACTACAATGTTATTGCTGGTGCTCCAGAATTTCCTGTGAAGCCACATGATTCCTGCCAGGAATCATTTCCAGCGTCAGGAAAAATTCCTTCATACCTTCAGGTGAACCTGCATGCAGCGACAGCCACAGCAGCCAGTGGGACAGGTGATGCTCGTCGCTGAGGCTCGGAGGGGAGAAAAAGAATATTGCAGAAAATTACAGTCTTCCAAGTATTGATTTTGTATGGGATTGTTGCTTTCCAGGGGAGAATTTTCTTGGAAGCAGAATGGAAAAGGGATGTCTTGAGTGTTCCTTTGACTAAAAATAGCAAATGCTCAATTTCTAATCAGCAAACACTCAATTCTCACATGACTGTATTGTGCATTTCGGAGCTGTCGCTTGCTGGGTCGGGGCGCAGCTGCCCCAGGTACCAGGGCACCCTGAGCTTTCTCAGGTCCCAGAGAGCTTTAATGACAGCTGAGTCACTCCTACCATTCTGTCATTCGGGGAAGTTGCCCCATGCCCTTACAGATTTCTTCCTCTTAAAAGGTGCAGTACAGCCAGAATTCAGTGACTGAGGCTGGGCTCTACCTGGCCACAAGCTACTGGTTTTGGACAGGGGGGGACTCCACTGCTGCTGAGTGACCTACACAAGCAGGAGGCCCAGGCAAACTAGTGCCCAGTGCCCAGCTCACCTGTCCATGGAGCTGTGCTTGTCCTGAATCCAGGCAGAGCCCCAGTGCTCACACCAGCCAGGCTGGACAGGGATGGCTCTGGGGAGTGAAGCAACAGGAATGATTTCCAAACAGAAACTGCATTTGATGCTGGAAGTGCAGCTTTAGCACTCCAGAGGTGCTATTTTGGAGCTGTCTTTGCTGCATCCAAATGTGGGATGCAAGAAACCTTGTAAATGAGCTGTGTTACCATGGGCTCAATTAAGACTGTCTTCTCAATTAACTAACTGTCTCCAAGTTCTAGACAACAGGCAATCAGCATTTAACTGTGAGCAGAAACCATTGCCAACACTCAAGTATTACTTTGGGAAGCAGGAGTGAGCATTTTGCTACGGGGATGGAAGGAGTTGCCTGTTGTTTCCCTCCGAGAAGTATCACAGATAATTTATGTTCCCATCCTGCCTCAGTTCCTGCTTGGCTTTCACTGGAAGCACAGTTCCTTCTGGAAGAGCTGCACGCTGTGGCCACCAGCTCCTCGCCCTCGATGGCACTGCAGTGCTGCCCCCTGGGCCTGCTCAGCTCTGCATTACAAGGAATAACTTTTCCTAGGAAACAGCCAGGAAGCGACACTCACCACCTGCCACCGATTGTGGGAGCCCTGTCACCTCCCTCCATTGGACAAATGTTTGCAGTGAACAATGCAACTAACTCCCTAATGGTCAGCACATCTCTAATTAGCAGCTCCTACAGTCAGGGACAAGACAGCCCCATATCCATGTGTGCTCACCTTGGGCTTGATCCCATCTGATTCTGGCCATCTGGATGCTATGAATGGCATTCCAGGCACGCCGTGGAGTAAGGCTGTGCTTCCCTGTGGAGAAAACACCTCCCAGGTAGACAGGGAGTATAGACACACGTGTACCTGTTGATGCACCCACCTGAGCAGTTACCTGTACCCCAAAGTGCTGCCCTGGGAATTAAAGGGAACTGCTGGGCACGCTTGTGCTTTCACCGCATTTTATTTAACAACATGTTATTTTTCAACTATATTTAAGTGGAGAAGCTCCAGTGTGTTCCAAATTTGCCCAGCACAGACGGAACACAAGAAAAAAATCCTTTCAACGCCAAACTAAGAACTTGTACTGACTTTGTCAAGGCAATTAAATAAACCAAACAAAGATTAGTTTCTCTTCTCTAACGAGAGGTAGGGAGGCCCCGGTAGGAGGAAGCACTGGCAGATCTCCTTGCTTTAGATCCATCTCAAGAGAGATGAGGAGACTGCTGTAATCCACATGGTGGAGGATCCAGTCAGGCAAAGGCAAAGCCTCCCAAAGCCAGTCGGGGCTGGGACGGAAGGGAAAGGGCTCCAAATGAAGTTTTCACAGTCTCTGTATTATCCAAAGCTTTGGAAGGGGATTGGGAGTAGACAAATGCTGTCACAGTATCAAAAAGTCAATGAAAAATGAGTCTGCTAGTGAGGAGAGTGCTGTTGGCACAGGACAGACCGTTCCCGCCGGTCGCCGATCCAGCCGGCCCCGCGCGTCCGTGAACAGCTGCGGAGGTAGAACGCTCACACGGTGACCTTCTCCATGACATTGTCTGGGACGTGCACCTCGTCCCCTTGCACCGTCACTGTGGCCGACTGGCCACAGATGTGCTGGTGGTCCTTCCAGTCCTGCCAGGGGAGAGCAGAGGTAAAGGCTGTGAGCAGAACAGGCCCTTGGAGAAGGGCCCTCCCTGTGTGAGAAGCACTCCACAAACCAGGGCAATGATGGAGGGCAAAGGAGCCACGCACTGGATCAGTGTAAGAGGTGGAATCAGACTAAGCAGAATGCTGCCATCTCCACACAAACCATAGTCCAGGATATCAGTGTCAGGTGGAAAATTTACTAGAACTGAGTCAGAACCTTGACTTAAAGCCTCTCCTGAAAGGCAGCCCATGACACTCAGCACTCCTGAGGGACAGTGCTGTGCCAGGATCTTAGGTCAGCTAGGACAAGAACAGATTCTTCCTGGAACTGACTGAATTCAGGACAGCCGACTCAGCCTGAACCTGGCCACCTAGCAGAGCTGTAACTGGCTAAACTGAACCATCCTTCTCTCCAAGCAGGGGCCAAGGGTCACTGTAAGGAACTGGTCTGAAACATGACACACAGCAGCTTCCTCCACTGTACTTCACATCCGTTCCCACCTCCCAAGTTCACAATTGTAGAGTCTGTCCCACTGCATCACCTGCAGCATCACAAATAATGGAAAGGAGAACTACGTCCTCAGTGCCATGGCAGGAGCAGCAGGGAAGGAAGGAAGCAGCTCAACAGGAAGCAGCAGGAAGGGGCTGTAAAAGTGCTCCCAGCTCCCCACAGTTCCCAGTGAGGTGTCTATGCTTCATTTCTGCTGTTACTCGGATTTTTTGCATCACCTTTGGGAAGGTGTGTACAAACCTGGGGACCTTCTCTACCCTTTTACCCCTGTCCTGACTTACAGACCTGCCCCATCACTACAGCCTTGCTGGTGATCCACTGGCCGGGTGGGTTTGGGATGCCTGACCCACACAAGGTTCTGCTCTGACTGAAGGGCTGTGCTGCCCGTTCCTCCCTCTGTGCTGACACCCATCAGGTGACAGCCCGAGCTGCCCGGCTGTCCCCAGGGTCACGCAGCCCTCTCCGGGGAACTGAATCCCAAGTCACAAGCAGGCCGATACCTTCCGCTGGCAGAACGTGGAGCAGTAGTTGACTTTGTGGCATCCTGTGCACTCGTTGGTGGCCTCCCGACCGCAGTTGACGCAGGATTGCTGTGGGAAGGGATGGAGAGGGACACGTCACACAGAGACAAACCAGGGGCGTCACCGAGGTTGCAACAGAGGTGCTGGAATGCCAGAGCAGTGGGAAAAGCTCCCGTTTCCCAAAATACCCTCAGCACACCAATCCACAACAAAGAGGCCCAGCAGCCTCTGGATACACCCTCAGAGACCCACTCTCCTTGCTCTTTTAGCAGGGATCGCTTTGGAAAATGGAATGCACCTCTGTTTTCCCTTCTGTTGGGAAGGAAGCCCTCCAAAAGTGTGAGTGGACACTGAGTGGTCATGGAAATCCATCTCCACTACCCCAGGGAAACCTCCCTCCAGATAGGTCAGGTATCCATCAGCCAGGTAACTTTAGGAGTCGGGTGTATCCCAACCAGACATGCCAGGCTATGCACAGGCTGTTGACACACAAGCTCTGAGTTTATCCCAAATTTAAAGGTTCAAAGACAGATTTCATTGGTGCTTTTGTTGGGTTTAAAAGCCTGTGTATGTCTGAGACAGAAAGACTGAGGAAGGACAACAGACTAGGAATACGGATGGGACCTTCAGGTATTTTCCCGTTTTAGAAAGGAAAATGCTCCTATGGATATGTTCCATGGTCCTTTCCCAGTCATGACTACATTAAGGAGTGTACCAAGAGGGAAACAGGAGTCAAATTAAGAAGGCTTTAACAGGAGCAAGGATTTAAATCCAAAAGCAAGGCAAGATAGGATACACAGGTGAAAAATCACACCTGCTTTTTAAGGGATGTTTTTGTGTCTATCGCTTTCATCTTATCTTGGTGACATCAATTAACATAACCTGTATATTTAGGTGGAAACAGCATTGAACTGCCACCAAAATAAGCACTTCACAGAGCATTCCACTTCCAGCTCATTAAACTCCTGACAAATCATTAGCACGTCAGCAGCAGTGACAGGAAGCGTTGCTGGGCTGTGAAAGTATCGTGGGCTCTTGAGTTCTTCCAGGCTCCTTCTCTCTTTGAGCACAACCACCCCAAAAATCAGTGCTCTGATTAACACCCCCTCTCACACCTTTCCATGTACCTGCAGTGAACAGCTGGTGAGACTGAACTGTGTTTGTGCTCCTGATATGCAGCTGGGGATTTGGGACACCAAAAATGGCTTAAAGCTGTGATTTGGGACTTGCAAAGCCTGCCCTGAGGGGACACTTGATTGGGGCTGTTTGTAACCTGTACAGTTACTGGAAAATGTGGAAAATATACGGGGCATGGTTGTACCTGGAGATCTGAAAGAGAACTGAGCAAGACAGCTCTAAGGGCTTCAGTCATGGGCCCAGAACTCACTGCCATTCCAAAAGCCAGAGAAAATTGTGGAGTTATGAAAACCCGCTCACGGGACAGAAAGGAAGCAAGTTCTCTTCCTGTCACAACTCTGTGACAGCCACCCACCAGAGGTGACGGAGACTGATGAACCTGGCCAGGTGATAGTGAAGGAGCACAGAAAACTGGAATGCTTGGGAAAGGGGAGACACTGCTTGGAGCACTGGCCCTACTAGGAAGGGCTTAGATCCCTTGCCAGAAGGCCAGACACAGAGCACGAGATTCCACAGCAATGACAAAACCTCTGTGTCTTCAAATGGACTGAGACAAAGACCAAAAGGCTCTTCACAACACGAGACATCCCCAGCCTACCTTGATGATGATTTCTGTCTTCCCGTCCACATCCTCTGTTTGTTGGAATAACTGGCTCTGGTATTGCTGCAAGGAAAACACACCAGACATGTCATTTCCCAGCCAGAGCATGACGTGAGGGGCTGGAAAGGGTGCTGGGAGGGAGGGTCCCCATGCTGAGCTGTGTCTGCCCAGCCCCACACTGCAGTTGCAAGAGGACAGGGTGGCCCCTCACTGCTCCCTTCTAGGAGAGGGACACTGTCACCTGATGTGGCGACAGGGCAAGGCGCCGGTTGAGAAAATGGCCTGAGGTGACAAACTGCCAGTTCAGTACAGCATTTCCTCCAAGCCCAGCTTCCCACTCCATCCAGCCACAAACTTGTCCTTAAAATGGGGGGTTTAACTGCAATCCCCCCACGCATGGGAACTGGGAAACTGGCACAGGAAACACGAGGAATACGCCAAGGTAACAGGGACAAGTGGCACATTCCAGGGACAAATTTTGGGTCAAGTCCAGTGATCCTAATCCACTAAGAGGCAAAGGAGTCTGGAGGGAAGGCACAGCCCAACAGATGGGATTAGGGGTAAAAAAACCCAGACAAAATTAACACACCTAAGACTTTAGGAACAGCACTAACCATAACCATTATTCCTCCTTGCAAGAGACGAGTGAGAGGGCTGTAGAACAAGTTGTGACTCCATCAGTCCTGTGGAGCTGATGTTCACAGCCTGCTTTGGGCCCGCTTTGGCTGCCTGGCAGAGTCACTTCACAACAGCTCAAGCCCAAGCAGGTGCTGCTGTACCTGTTGCAGCAGCAATGCACTCAACAATGGGGGACAGGAGTCCCAAACCAACAACATCCAAACACAGTCCCAAATTAATTATGTGCTAACCCTGGCTTAAATGGATTGGGAACAGTTAAAAAGTCCGAAAAAAGCTGAACCCCATCCTCCAGGCCAATCGGGTTCATCCAGGAGTTCACTCAACACATAAGGAGATAAAAGGCTTAATTTACAAGTGTATGACCTGAGAGCACAGTATTTATTCTCCTGTGAAACCACAACCTTCAAAATATTTATATAACCATGACAAAAATTAAGTTAAAAAAATGCAGGCAGATGGAGGTGGAGGCAGGGAAACCTCTTGCTGTGGCCTGCCAGGGGTGTGATTTGGTTCTGCCCTATTCGACAAGGCAATTCCAGCCATGCATCAACCATGGAGAAGGAAAAGGTGTGACAAGAGAGGGGAACAAGCCAGACACATTCAGATCTCTCACAAAAACAGCTCCACAAAACCTAGAACCTCCAATTCCCAAGAGTATCACTTGCTAGTTTGGAGTACACAAGCCACTGTTTGCTGACCAGAGACATATTTCTTAACTGTCCAACCCTTTTTCGATTAATTTCATACTCTACAATCCTGAATTGGTTTAATCTTTCTAAAAAAGCATTCAGATGCCCCAGCTGTTTGCTGATTTAATTTTCCACCTTGCTTTCAAATGAGGAGGGCTCTGGAAGCATCTCTGCTTTACAGAGGGATATTCCAATTAAAACACTTGTTGGATTTCAACACTGATTCTCTTCAATTTATACAGAAAATCCATTTAACACATTTCCTGAATATCTTCATTATCACCCAGCAATGCTGGCACAGAATTTGGTGAGCATGTGTAATCTCCCCATCCTAAAGTTTATCTGATACAAACAATGCACACTCAAAAAGATTACATTGCCCAAGCACACCACCACACGTCAGCCCTGTCTTTAAACTCTTCATTTTGGGCCTGATCTGCAAATGTCAAATATCCATTGCAAGAGACATCGTGCCTTTGTTACCCTACTCACCCTAAATTCCTAAATGTCTTTCCCTTACCAAAAAATGCAGTAAAGACAACATGCAGATATTAACCAAAGGATCAGATACTCAGCTACAACCTAATTATAATTACTACTGATACTCAAGAGCTGTTTCTTAACAGCCACGTGGGATTCCACCACAGCAGTTGTATTTAACTAATCCCACACAAAATGCTGCAATTCAGAAAAACCTTGTAAATATCTCAATATTTCCATTTTTTGCAGCATCATGACGCATTTTGGAAGTTCATATAACATGGAGCTGGAGGGCTCATGGTTTGCTTTTCTTCCAGGATATCATTCCCCAGGACTTCTAAGTAACACAACTGTAACCTTACTCAGAGAATCCTAACTCTTTGCAAACTTGCACACGAGCTGTCTGGGAAGGAAGTGTTTTTTTCATCTGAGGCACAGTGAGGCCAAGGGGCATCAGAATGACTCGTGGGAAAGATGGAAATATAATTTGAAGAAGGGCCTCAGTCTTGAAATTTGCCCAACAAACCATGACCCTTGAACAAATTTACAAAAATTAAGAAGTACAAAGAGAGCAACTGAGTGCATATCAGAACTGCCAAAATACTAAATTATGTGCTAAAACACCACCCTGCTGGTGAAGCCTTTAGCTCCAGCACTTGGAACAGTTCCTTCAGAAGGAATAAGGACATCCCCAGCCCCGACACAGGGCTGAGATCCTACGAGTAGGGAGGCAGAGTGCAAAACTCTCATGTCAGACACACTTCAGAGCTGTGTGAGTCCCACAAGCACCAACACAGCCCAACACAGAGCACAGAGCACAGTCCTGCTATTTAAAGCTAAGGCAACCAAACTGCTGCTCCATGGGAGCAGGACGGCTCATTTGTGATATTTAATGACTCCAAAGCACATCAAATAATAAATATCACACCGAAACACACTATAGTGAGTGATGTGTAATATACAACAAGGCACCTAAGTTTGTGTATCCAGTTGGGAACCAGCCTGTTTCTATCAGATCTCTACAATCCTGCTCTGTACTAAGTCACTCTTCCAGGAAGAGCTGAGTCTGCATCTCTGTTATCATCTCATCTGTGGTCCAGCCTTGCTCTGCAGCTCTGACACAACAACACCACCAGGAAAATGCCCCGTGTTTGCTCACCCTCGGAAGTTCTGTCAGTGGAACAAACACAAAGTGGTGATAAAGCACCGGTTTCCTCTGTATTAAACTGGTTCAGAAAAAATCCCCTACCTTAAGGGCAGAAAAACCCCTCTGTCTGCCTCTCTACACCTTAACTGCCCAAAAAGCCATGGGACCACACACATACTCAGAGTGAGAAAGAGACTCATGTCACAAACCACTAGGAAATTGGGAAAGGCCCTTTGACCAACACAAAAGCAGCGAGCCAATTCTTTGACCTCTAGTGTAATTGCTTCCCTGTATCCAGGAACACAGAATTTTGCCCAAATATGGAATTCACAAGCAGGAATTAATTCAGAGATAGCTACTTGTGATACTGCCGAGATGGTTCCAGGAACCAGCACAGCTAAGAATTGTCTGGATGATAAAAAAATACCACCATGAGCACACAGTTTTACCAAAATGCACAAGTGTGGAGGTGCTCATTAAACACTGAGAATGGTGAGACACAAGTGGTGTAACTGGGGATGCAGTAGTTCCTGGGAAAGGGGTTTTCTCTAGAAACAATCACGTGCTCATCCTTTCCATGTCAAGTCAGCTTTAATCCATACACAGGAGGGATTTTAACTCCCATTCCCAGGACAAGAAGCAACCAGAAGAACATCAAAGAGAGCTGGCTTTGGATCAGAGTGTGTGGAGAAGGGATTGAACAACCATTCCAGAAACCACTGTGAGGATAAACAGAAGGGAAGATGCACATAGACTGGGAAAAGAGCAGAGTGAAGTTAAACGAAAGCAGATGTTTATCTCTGAACTGTGCCAAAGCTTCCAGTGTTTCAGTGTAACTCTGTGCAGCTTCCCAGCAGCAGCCAGCCCAGACATGGGCAGCAGCACTGGCACCTGTTCTGCAGGAGGGAGGCAGGGAACGATTAGACTCCCAACACATCACACACCTGCACATCAAGGATGCAGTGTACGGGAGAGTTTAGCAGAGCCAACGTGGCAAAGAATATCAAAGAGGCTGCAAGGACTGTCCTAGGGGTCCTCAGCTCCCAGCAAAGTCTTCCCACACCTTTCTTCCAGGCCTGTTGCTGCACACCGTGCCTATGGATTCAGTGGAAAGCTGATGTTAGCACAACACTGATGGCACAAGCAGGAATGCTGTGTTTGGGAAGGGAGTTCAGCAGCTACCAAGTGACACCAGTTCCAACACTGCCCCCCACCTCTCTCCCCCCAGTCCACACCAGCAGCTGTGGATCTGTGGGAGAGGGAGAGCACATTCAGTGTGGAGCCATTCTTGGGTGCATGCATGAGCTGGTGGTCAGAAGGATCCAAGATCCCTACTGTGCATCAGTTAGAGAAGAAAAGCAGGGAGAAGAAGCCAGTCATTGTGGATAATCCCAGTCCACAAGAGAGAGAATATGGGAACCAGCCAGGGCTTCTGTGAGGCCAGGCAGCCTGCCAGTCTTACCACAGGACTCGTGTGAGATCAGCTTTGCTTGCACAGTTCTCAGCAAGACATCTCTAAACTTTACTGCTTATCTTCCTGAGAGGGACCCACCTGATTTTTATTTATGCCTCAACGTATGTTAGACATGAGGTGAAGGATTCCTATAGGGGCTGTACCTGTACTGGCAACCCTGTTCCGGGGAGGCTTCACCTGGCGGCCCATCAGGGCAGAGAAGGATTCCACCATCGGGCTGTGAGCAACCCCCCCACCTGCCGCTGGGGCAAATGCCTGGATGCCCGCGAAAAAATGCCCGGGAAATCGGGCTGTGAGAGCAGCCTTAGCACATAAAAGCAGCTAACTGCGACACAACGGGGAGCCATTTTGCTTTGGGTTTCTTGGAGGGCTCAGGGGCTCGCTCGGAGGGTCAGCTTGGCCCTTCTTTCCCCCCGCCCCCCGGCCTTTTCCTCCCTGTGTTCCTGCTTCCCTGCCCATTCCTGCTTTGCCCTGCTTCACCGTTTCCGCGAACCAGCTCGTTGCCGTGACGACCTGGTGCGCCGCTGCCTCCCCGACGGAGCGGGTGCGGCCGCAGCCAGCCCCCTCCGCCGCCCGCCACACCACTAGCCCGTGGCGACCAGCCTGTCGCCGCCGCCTGCGCCCAGCCGAGCCGCAGCCCAGCCGCTCGCAAGAGCCGCGCAAGGCAGCTTGCAGCCGACGCCAGAGCCACGCTGCCGCCGCCGCTTGCAACTCGCACGCTTCGGCTGCTGAGCTGACCCTGACAGAGCGCCGGGGCTCTCGTGGTAACGCTGTCCCTGTCTTCTGTTTCTTTCTCCATCTCTCTTTTCCCCTCTCTGCTCTCTTTTCCATCCCCCTTCGGTAGGACACTTACCCTTCTTTATGAATAAACGGTTCTCAGATATAATATTGTTGCATTTGTGCTTTATTTTCGTCTGAGAAAAGACTCCTCCCTGACTCCCTCTTTTACTCTGGGACAGAACACTTCCCCATAAACTCTGGGATAAACTATTCCATAGATCCCATCGAAAGCCTCCAACAGGCTCACGTGACAGCAGCCACTGCACTGCTGAACACTCATCAGCTTTCTCAGACCAGAACTCAGTGCCCACATCCCATAAATTTATGGACAGCTGATGGGAGAGCTCAGGATCGTGACACCAAACAGTCAGTACAACCAGCCTGCTGCCCACAGCTCCTGGAATCCCAAAGCACTCTACTTTTCCCATGATACAAATAACTTGGGAAGATTTCTTTTGCTAAGAGAAGCTGGTCTCAAGGCTTGAAGAAACAATTTCCAATATCACTGTTTCAGCCAGGAATTGCTCTGCTCACCACTCAGCCCCAAAGGTGCCCATGGCTGAGCCCCCTTTTACCTCTTTCCTCTCCACATCAGCCTGGATCTTGGCCTGTGTGACAGCGGCCTCACGGAAGGAGGAGCTGGCCTGCTTGGCCTGCTCTATCAGAGTCTTCAGCTGCTGTGCTGTGCTGAGCAGGGAATTGACCATCTCCTCCAGGTAGAGCCAGCTCCGCTGCTCCGTCACCTCCAGCCCGTTCACCACCGACGGCGACATGGCTTTGGTGGGCGTTGTGGGGGGCACCGCCAGGGCAGGCAGAGAGGTCAACACTGGACATGAGGAACAAAAGAGAATAGATAAGACAGTTAGGGCACTTCATTTCCATAAAGTGTGGGGGGGGTTGGAGTTTGTTTATTTTCTGTGTTGTTTGGTTTACTTTTTAAAAAATATGGTTTGCAAAATTTCCAGTCCAGGAAAATTTTTGCTAAACAGATCATTCCTTCTGCAACATCAAGTGCAGGTCTGTGCAGAACAAGCCCACGGGCACTCTCAAACCCCCAGGACAAGAACGCCTCCTCCTGACCTGGATGCTCTGGGAAGAGTTAACACCTCCCAGCACTACTGTGGAGAAGCACCATGATGCAGTGAAAGCGGCATTCCCAGAAACTCCTCCACCACTGCCAGCAACGCTTCCCTCAGCCACGGCTAGGTAAGGTTAGAGTAAGTCACTCAGTGATCCAATACTTTACAGAACATCCTGATGTTCCTACCCAGATGTCAGTTCTCGTGTTGCAAACCACAAAACTCAGGCACTGATCCACATCACACTCTGTGCTTCCTGAATTCCAACCTTTACATAACCCTGGGCAGACACTGGACTTAACCCCCAACAGTCACCATTACCTCCAAGTGAGTGTATTCCAAACATGCACTTCCCAAAAACATGGGTTGGGAAGTCCTGTAATGACCCAGCAGTTACCGTGTCACTGAAGCAGCTACTTTTCATATTAGATGTGCAGGTACACTGGGAGACCAGGGTATGAGGAAATTAAATGCAGACCCAGGAACTCTGCCATACACAGTCTAAGCTCAGCTTAGGTAACATTCCAGGAAGAAATGTTACTTGGCTTTACTTTTCCAAAATGCAATAAATACTCACCATCTGCCATAAAACTCAGTCCAAGACATTCACATCTACCAACACTGACCTCGACATTCCTCACTGAATTCTTTACTAGTAAAAAGAAGGTACCGCCAGGTTCAGGGCTGTGCAGACTTCTTACCTCAAAATGCCCTTAATTAAAACAGTAATTTTAATGAATTTGCACACAAGTGGCGTGTAACTATTTGCACTTAGATATGAGTATGAGATAAACTGGTCTTTTTTATCAGTATCTGTTTGCACAAGAGCCTTTCCCACTCTACATTTCCAGCACAATATTTATCCCTGCATGCCACTTGATAACATATCAAACAGGAATTACTTCCGATTCCTCATTTTGGCACAAGTACATCAGGCAAGAGAAAGTATTCACCAGTGAAAAAATAATCAATGTTTAATTAGTAACATCAAGATCTGACTAAGTCTTAAACACAAGAAGATCTGACTCTGGAGACCAGGAACATCCTGTACTGGTCCAAATAAATAAATAAAGGTCATACAGAGGGGATTGAAAACTGACACCAAACCTGCCCGAAAGTATCTCCAGCATGCACCACTGGAGTCATGAAGCCATGTGAGGATGTCTAGAAAAGCTTCTATGACATGATTTTAAAGGGGTTCATTCTCCTCAGATCAAACAGTAAATAAATGTTCAGCCACAGTGCCCAAAGCAGACAAAAGTCTGGAAGCAAGAACTTTAGGAAAGGCAGGGAATGCAAGATGACTCACAATGCAGAATCACAGCAGCTGCCTCTGGCAGAACCAACAAATCAAAGTTCTCAATAAAGAATGACAAACTTCCCACAGAGGGGAAACCTGCTTGTCCAAATCTTAGTAACTGTAAAACTCACAAGCAAAATAGAGCAAATTTTAATTTTCTGCCCTAATCTTTACCTTTGCTGAGAAAGATGTGAGGAAATTCAAGCACAATGAGAGCAAACATACCAATTTTGGGATGAGATGTTGGCAGTGCAGCCTCAGGGAAAGGTGAGATCTGGCAGTTGTCCTGGTAACTGGGATAGTGAGGCTCTGGATGAGACACCCGGCAAGGCTGCTGGACGTTGGTGTCCTGAACTGCAGGAGAACAAGGGCCTTGGGAATCATTAACACACCTGGTAGGTGTTTGTTATGCTGCTTTCACCCCTATTTTTTTACATTTTATAGAAGTTCCTACACTCTGTGGTAATTCCCAAGGGTCGGAAATGCAAAACAGCAGCATGCTCTCACACAGTCAGCAAGCAAGGAAGCCTGGTTCTGGCTCCACCATGCTCTGCTTTCAAGTTTACAGCCACAGGTTCCTTGGTTCCATCCCACACATAGAAATATCCACGATCATCACAAGGCTCCAAACTCTGATTCTTGGAGCAGGATCATTCCCCCAGGAGAGCTCACAACCCAAAGCATGACTCAAACTGAGAGAACTGAAATGGATGTCATGCATTTATATTTTGTTTGATTTATCCTGGCATTTTTCACTCAGTTTCAATCCTCACCTAGTTTGGGGGTTTTTTGGGAGTATTTTAGGTTAAATGAGGAGTAAAAAAAAAAAAAAAAAGACAAAGATGAACATAAATCCCAGGAATTCAACAGAGGTGAACATTAGCAGCTGCCACACCTGGGCAAAGCTTCTCCTTTGGTGCAACTACTAAATTTCAATCTGCTGAAATGATTTCACAGGAAGGACAGTGTTTTACTGTCTTACAGTGTCTCCCTTGAGAAATAAATCCTTTGTGTTGTATTCAAAATGTTCCTTCCTACAGCAGTGGGCATCCAACCCTCTTTTCCTCCTCCCCACGGCTGTCTGGGAGACACCTCAGCTCTTACCAGTGGCTCCAGTGAAAACATCCCCCTGTGCTGGGCTCTCCGAGATGATGGCCGTGGCCTCCACGGTGGACGCCCGGTCGAAGGTCAGTGCCCCGGAGGTTGTGATCTGTCCAGAGGGAGTCACGGTGACTGGAAACATTAAAGCACTTTCATAATTAACACTCAGCGTGGAGGACACGCCTGTCCAACTCTTGATATCCCTGTGCTGCACCATCCAAGCTCAGGGGACTCACAGACCACCAGCCCGGGATAACCCGGTTTGGATCACACCTGTGACCAGTGTGGTTGGAAATGGGAATAAAATCCCCAAAGGACTTCTGAAGGCTCTGCTGTCCTTCCAAGGCTCTGGGGGCACGAGGCCAAAATGTTAATTTACAACCTAACACCTCCCAAATCACCACCTTTTCAGCTATTTTATGAACCATAACTTAATACCTCCCATAAAGGGTCAGTGAGGCCACACACCCCATCAATTTCTGGCTGCTTTATGACAATTTTAGCAAGAGTGATTGTTGCTACTTAAATCAACATAACAACCTGCGGATTACAGCTAATTCCATGACAGCTGGACAATTTTAGCTGTTTATCTACACAAAGTGACAGAATGTGCTTGGCCAATGCAAGGAACAAGGCACAAAATCCTTCTGGATAATTATACCTGAGTGGCTTCAGAATGTTTAAAACCCTTTTTAGAGAGGATTATTTAACTGGTACCATTAATTGGTGATGGGCTGATTCTGTGGCACACAATAATTAAATTTTAAAATACTGTAGCTACAAATTCCTGGCTGGTGAAGTATGTGGCCCCCAAAACAAGAAGTTCTCTCTCCCAGTGCCAGCATGAGAGAACGAGCAGCCTCACAGCACCTCCCGTAACAAACCAATACAGATTAAACCTATTTGGGGCCTAAAAAACCCAAAGCCACAAAACAACTCTGCAGAATCCTTGTGTGTTTCTCCTCCTACTGTTGCTGATGATCTAATCTTATGGTTTTTGTTCTTTTTTTAGATTTCTGTTGCTTCCTCCTCGACTCACTTTGTACTGTTACTGTCCAAATGATGCCAGTGTGCCGAGAGCAGGAGGACACATGGATGTGACTGGGGATGTGTGAGCTGGATCAGCTTGCAAATTAATTCCTGTTCTCACACAGATGGTTTGCCAATCAAACCAGTAAGTAACAAAGTGCGTGCTGAATGTTGGAGAGGGATGTACAGATCAAAGCATCACCTTCTGCCCCCTTCATTAACGACTTTCAGGCTGGCGGTTTCATTCCAGCTGCTTCCAGATGCTTTTTCTACGTATTGCAAGGAATAGCAAAAATCTTACTGCAGCTTCTAAGGGACATAAAGAAGCTCAGGGGATGGAATGGGGATTTCTGGCAGAGCAGAGGAGGGCCAGCCTTCCCCAAAACCTAATTCCAACAGGAAATTTCCCAGTTGTTATTTGCAAAAAATCTACCTGAAATCCACTATGGATCCAGGCCAGGACTCCATAGTTCTCCCCCCACTGAGAGCTGGTACAGGGGGCAATATAGTCATAGACTATAACCATAGAATCCTGGAATGCTTGGGCTTGGAAGGGACCTTAAGGGCATCTCCTTCCATTGCCCTGCCATGGGCAGGGGCACCTTCCACTAAACCAGGTTGCTCCAAGCCCTGTCCAACATGGCCTTGAATACTTCCAGGCATAGGACATAATCCAAACCTCTCTCAGCACAAAATATGAAACCTACTGTTCACTGCACAAGCATGTCATGATGCTTAAACCTGAGCTTCCTGGAGGTCTAGAGCTGCACTTTTTCCTATTCAACTTGTGTCCAGATGTGGCAACACTGCTACTTTATGTAAAATAGGAAGTGAGCCAATAAAACCATCCAATGAAAAAATGTGACCAAAAAAAGGACATTTTTCTCAGTTGGACAGTTCCAAGAGGCCACTAACAGACATAAAATACCTAGTGGGGCAACTCTCCAAAGAAAGGAAGCAATTTTTAGCAGGACAAAAGAACCTACATGTAGTTGCAGCAGTGGCTGGAAGCAGAGTGATGTTTTTGGAGCAATTCTTTTTCACTGGAGTTGCAGGTATCTCATTTTCTTTTTTCCGCCTTTTATATGGCACAAAGAGTCGTATGGGGCCGCTCTGGGCAGAACAGCACCGGAAAGAAAATGACAAGAAAAAAGGAAAAGGCATTAGCTGAGGCACCTCTTTGAAGACTTTGGGTTTACTCTCATCTTTCCAGGAACAGCAGCACAGATCCCCATGGATGATGTGTGGTTTGCAACAGTTGACCAAAACACTTAAAAGTTTTCCAAACAAAAAGAACTTTGGAAAAAAAAAAAAAAGTTGAACTCAGCTCCCTCCATCTGAAGAGGCACAAATTCAACCTCTTCCCACTATTATTTAAGGAGTAGAACTGGGCAGATAATCAGCTGCTGGCCAAAGTGGTGGAAAGAAAAAAGAAAAAGAGGGAAAACAGAGGAAGAAGTTCCAGGCTGGAAAACAAACACATCAGTCAGTTTGTAGCAGAAAAGAAAGGCAAAGCACCAGGTCAAGCTAAAGTCTTCTGCTTTCAGGACTTAAACCTCATTTTTGAAACAAACTGGCAAAAAAAACAAACCCCAAATCAACTAACCAAAAACCCCAAGCAGTTTTAAGATGAAAATATTGATCCATCATAAGATTATGATGTTACTTCTTTACAAAAATATTTTTCCAACTCAAAACATTGTGAAATTTGAGTCAAAAATCACGAATAGCATTGACATCCCCAAAAGGGATTTTGCATAGGTATATTAATTAGAAAAGGAGGAAAAAAAAAAAGAAAAAAGCAGTAAGTATGATCCAGTTTTACTGAGGCTGTTCCACAATAATACCAGCAGTTCCTTATCTCCTTTCTCCATGGGGCAGAGACAAAGCACTTGTCCCTGAACACTCACGTGTCAGGGCACTCAGTTCCCAGGACACTCATTACCTGCTCGCCCAAGGGCTGTGGGAGCTTGACCAGGTAATTTTTCCAACAAAAATAATTAGTTCCTAAAGTAATGGACGTAAAGCCTCCCACTCACCAGTGTCATGTCATCACAGCATGCGGCACAAGTACACGAGGCAGCGTGGGGATTTAAAATCCCATCCTGGAATCAGAAGTGACCAGTTCAGCATGAGCGTCACCAAAATCACCCAGAGCACACCTTGATCCTGCTAAAAAATGTGGATGGCTCCCATAGTGGTACCCATTCCCTCCTGGATGCTGTACAGTAACAGAGAGGCCAGTTCACCACACCAGAGCAATGGGGTGAGAGGGTCAGAGGAGAGCAAAGGAAAACCAAACCTTTTCCACATCCAAATTCCAGGAAATATGAATTTGAGACTTGATTTCTGCCCAAAGAGAAACTGACTGTCAGCCTAGTGGCAATGCCAAGTTCTCCAGGAGAGTCAAATAAAGCACCCAAATAATGGATGGTGAAAGTGAAGAATATGTGTCAGGCAAGGACACTGAAGGAGGTCAGGTTACTGAATTACAGTATCATGGGTGAGAGCTCAGTTCCTGTGGCACAGCTCAAGGCTGGGCTTCACCCTGCAGAAACTCTTTCCAGTATAAGCAAGACTCCCAGTGTGCTGTTTGAGAGACATTGAAAGCCATTCCCCTACGTCACTGACTCTCAGCCAAAGCGAGCGCTGCTCCCGTGCCATCAGCACCTGGCTCCAGCGGCCCCTTCCCGCAGAAAGGAGGGAGCAAACTTAACCTTACGTGGATAAGGCACTGCAGGGGCCGCCCGGCATAGCGGATGCTCCTCTTCCAGTCCTTGCTGCTGGCTCGCCCCGCCATGGCCTCGAACTCCGTGGGGCTGTACCAGTTGTCCCCTTGCTTAATGCACCTGCCACGGCCTCCTGAAATAAAGCACCAAAATACACTGTTAGTCCAGGTTAAGGATAATTTTGCCACTTCTCTGAAGAAAAGAATATGGAAATTGCTGGACAAAATAGAAGTTAATCTGTAAGAACCACCAAATCTGCCCATCGGCTGCTTCCCATTGCTCTGGGATAACTATGTCCATTTATTATCATGGCTGTGACAATGACTGGGCATGGTCAGAGCTCCAACTCTGGGCCTCAAAAGGCTATAAAAATTACTCCTCCACATGAAAGAGAAGTCTTTATCGGATAAACACCACAAATTTAAGTCTTTCCTCAATTTGCACCTAAATTTCTGATTTTTTTTGTGTTGAAGAAAACTTTCTGTCCACGAAGCAAGCACTGCACTGGGCAGCCAAGCTGGCTGGCTGGCAATTTCTGCTGCTGCTTCCCCAGCTTCCCCACAGGGATAAAAGACAAGAGGAGGAGCTCAGGAGCCCTGTGAAGAGACAAACTCTCTATTCGCATTCCAGCAGGGATTCTTCAGAGCTTGTGTTTCTGCAGAAACACAAGTCTACTCATGAGACAAAAAATCACAAGAGGAGTCAGCCTATTACTGAGGAGACTCACTGCATGGCAGCCTGGATATTTGCAGGTTTAAGAAAAAGTTAAAAAGCCTCTGAAGAAAATGCAAAACAAAAGGGAACAATAATATCAAAAGGCACTGGGCTGGCTTGGAAACTCTCTTGTTTTGTTTTCTCTCATGATCAGCCCTTAAGAACAGCCTGATTAAAAGAAGAGTACAGAAGGAGCTGTGCCACTCCTCAGCCCGGGTGGCAGTTACCTGAGCCGAGCCTGTTCTTGTACAGAATGCCACTGATATTCCGACACCGCACCGGGAGCTCGTTCTCGTACACGGATGGGTCCCAGTTGTACTTGGTTCCACTTTTCCCCGGGACGGCTGTCAAAGGGGTAGGAGGAGACTGTGGTCCTTGGAGAAAAGAGAAAAGAAAGGTGACAGCAACCAAAAGGCAGAGCGGCTGTTCCATCCCATGCTTGGCTGGGTGATATGCCAAGGGGTTGACTGCAGCAGCTGGAACCCCCCAGGCACAAAAAACTCAGCCTGAGCGATAATTAAGGGCTGATAATTAAGCAAAAGGACCGGAGGAAACAGGCTCTAACAGGGAATAAACGCTGAGATTGTGACCTGATCCTTACACCACCTGTAAGCCATGGTGTAAGGAACTGGCTGAAGATTCCCCTTCCCAGAGCACATCCTGTGGGGAGTTTTAGAGCACTGAAGGTTTGCTGTGCCATCTTGTGGGCAGCAAGGAAACTGCCAGGCAGCCCTGAACAAAACCTCGCCGATAGAGACACTAAAGTGTCAGCCAGTGGCCTGAATGGACATGAAAATGTGTTCCAGGAGCCTGGGAAAGAACACGTGCAGAACTGGGACACTCGGGTTTTTATTATCCATGTTAAAATGAATCGTGTGCCCTTGGGGGTGGGATGGGTGTAGAAAGCCCAGTAGCAGGGCAAGGTTTTTCAGGCAGCTTCTTTGCCAGGGTTAGGGCAAAGAATGAGGAAATTAAACACATTTCTGACAGGAAAAAATTTAAAAATAATAATAAGTATTCTTGTACTCCCAAGAAAAACACAAAATACTGTGTGAGGACTTGGTATCTTAAAGGTTTTTTCCAACCTGAACAACTCTATGGTTTTAAGAGGGTTTGGGCAAACAATTCTTATAATATTATGCACATGTTTTTAGATTCTATAAAGACAATTAGACTGGAGAAGAACCCGCCCCTCTGGAAGAGTGACCCACCACAAGCAGACTGTCTTATACCTGGTGTGAGAGGTGCCGAAGGCCCCTTGATCCCGGTGGTTTCGACAATGCTGCCATCCGTGTGCACCACTATCAGAGTGGCTTTTTCAGGGTTCAGGCTGTCCCCAATTTGGAGGGCTGTTCTCCCAGACTACAGAAGAAATAAAAAGTTTAAATTGATTAAAATACTTCAACACAAATAGATTTCGGTAACCCACGGGTACCCCAAAACTCCAGTCAGTATGGCAGTTATTAGGTTAATTTTTGAGCGTTGACAAGCAAATTCAAAGATTTCATGTTCCAGGCCATCAATTCTGTTACAAAATGAGTACATGGGGGTGTAAAGGCAAAAAATTTAGGAATAAAACCCCTGTATGTCCCCCAGATAATGGGTTTGTGGCTTAAAGCCCGGATGTTACAATGAAAACAAGTCGTTGACCTTACTACAGCTCTTCATTTACCTGAGAAACTTTGTCAAGGCCCTCAAATGAAAGGACAGACTTACCAACACATGTCCTGAAATTGAAGCTGCATTTGCCACAGATGTGGTGAAAACATTGTCTGCAGAGGCCCCCACATTGGCTACTGTCACTGTGGTGACTTCTGGAACGTAAAACAGGGTTAAATTAATGTTCTACTGCATGCAGAGAGCCTGATGAACAGCTGAACAACAAAAAAAATTCCTTCTTCCTTCCTATTAGAAATTAATTTTATTTTTCATGGCACCTTTAAGTTGTTATGAACACAATCATTCTGATTTTTATTAATGAGTTCAACAGGCTTTAACCTCCTTGAAACCAGGGCGTTCGCTATCAGCATATGATGAACTAAGGCAAAACTAAGTATTGCACCTATATTAGGGATACTCCGAGCTGTGGTGCCTTTATTTAAATAGGGATGACTGGCAAACATCAGGATAAATTGAACAACTGACTCTGCCTCTGTCATGGATTAATTCCAATGGTGCCATGACCTGTGCACTTCGTCCAGTGAAGAACTGGCCAAATTTACAGTCCAGCGTTTCTGTGGTGTTCACCGCTTGGACCGCCCGAATCTCTGGGTTTTCACGTGGGGTGAGGGTGAAAGAATGACTGGCGCTCCGGCGGAGACAGCCGGGCGGGCGCGGGGCTCCGGGCTCTGTGGCAGCGCGGCTCGGCCGCAGCACCTGCGCGCCTCGGGGCGCTCGCTTAGGGGCACACGGGGCTGTGGGGCTCAGGTGCACTGGGCGGCTCCCGCTCTTTACTGTGTGTGAAGGGGCGGAGTGTAGGTTTCGGTGCGGGGGTGGGAGCGTTCCCTGAGGGAGCTCTGTCCCAGCCCGAGCCCCGGGGGCTGTGTGGGGGCCGGAGCCCGGGCTGGGGGAGCCCCGGGCGGGCTGAGGGAGCGCTGCCCGCCCTGACCTGCGAAGGCAGCGGCGGCGGCGGCCTCGTCGGCGCTTGGCATTGGCGGTGCTCCCATCTCGATATGCTCGGCGTCTGCCGCCATCACCGTTACCGCCTCCTCCTCTTCCTCGGGCTCCGCCTCCCCCTCCGCTGCCTGCGGTGGCTCCTGCTGCTGCCCGGGTCCCGCGGGCAAGCCGAGCTGTCCGGCGGCCGGGTCGCCGTCGCTGTGCTCCATGCGCGGGGCCGGGGGTGGCCGAGCCCGCCCCGCCGCCCCCCCGGGCGCGCCTGAGGGGGGTCCTGCGGGCGGGGGAGGGTGGCGAGCCGAGCGACGCCGAGTCTGCCCGAGCGCTGACGAGCCGGTTCGGGGCCTTCCGACCGACTTCCGATGAGGCCCGAAGCGGCCCGAGCCGCTCGGCCCCCGTGCGAAGGCGGCCGGCGCGCGCGCTCCCTGCCGGCGGGCCAATGGGGCGCGGCCGAGTCCGCGCGGCGCGGCCCGAAGCGGTACCTGACGGATCGGGTGAGACCCGAGCCCGCCCGAACGCGGCCGAGTCCCCGAGCGATGCGGCCCGGCGAGGCGAAGAGTCCCGAGCGCGCTCGAGCCGTTTCCGATCTCTGCCGAAGGCGGTAGCGAGCAGCGCCGATGTGTGCCGAGTCCTCTCCGATCGCACCCGAGCTCCCCTCGCCGGCCCGAACGGAGACGCCCGAACGGGCAGCGCCCGAGTCCGCCCGAAAGCGACCGAACCGGGCCGAACGCTCCGATCGCGCCCGAAGGCGGGTTGGGCTGGGCGAGCGGCCGCGCGCGGGCTGCCGGGACGGCGGAGGACCGGCGGGCGGGGCGGGGCGCCAAGATGGCGGTGCCGAGCCGAGGTGAGCGGTGTCGCGATAGCGGCGCGACAGCGACACGATAGCCTTTTCCGGGGCACCGGGGGCGCTGTGTCCCACCGTGCTAGAGGTGACCTCTCGCAGGGGGACATGGCTAGAGCGAGGCGGGGCCGAGGCCGAGCCCAGCGCGGCTGGCGTATCGCGACAGCCCCGACACGCCGGGGCAGATGCCGGTGGCGCCTGAGCAGGGCCTTGGCGCATGCGCGGGCTGAGGCGCGCCCTGACCCCGGGAAAGAGCTCCCCTGAGGCCGAGAGCCGCCGCATTAAAGTCCGGATCTCTGCTTCGTATTAGGAACTGCTGGCATTCAGAGGGGAAAAAATTCATCCTTACTGTGGTCAAAATCATTAGTTTCCAAGTCTTTCACAGAGGTCAAAGTTTTTTTCCCAAAAATGTAAATTTCTGCCCTGGGTAGATAAGGGTTGTTTAGAAAATTTTTGCCGGCTTCGTAAAAAAAAAAAAAAATTCTAATCCCAAATCTGTGCAATGAGGTGCTCTGGGTGATGTTCACCACAGCTGCTGCCTTTAATACAGTTTTATGCTAAAAATTAAACCATTTTGTTAGAAAATGGACCATGTTCCACCTCAAATCCACATTGTCAGTGTCACTCACTCTAAAATCAGCACCAGCCTGGATAAATAACCAAGGTCTTGTTGGGTAAAGCACGGCAATGATCTATTCAGGCGGTTTAATAGCCCCTCTTGACTCCAGCGTGTCTCTGCCGGGTGTGCCGGGGTTGATCACTGAAATGTCGCGGTCGCTCTGGGGGAGGCAGCACATCCCCAGGAGCAGCGGCTGCCGTCCCGGCCCGAAGCAGCTGCAGGAGCCTCACTGCCCTCTCCTGGGAAGGGATTACGGAGAGCTCGGATATAAAGCTGGGGAACTGCCCTGAGGGAATTCACTCAGAGTTGCCTATGGGAATTATATGACATCATACAATTCAGCATCAGTGGTGTAGCTGCAGTTTTGGATATTGAACGAACATGGAATCCTGGAATGGTTTGGGTTGGAAGAGACCTTGAAGCTCATCCAGTGCCACCCCCTGACATGGGCAGGGACACCTTCCTCTATCCCAGGTTGCTCCAAGCCCTGTCCAGCCTGGCCTTGGACACTTCCAGGGATGGGGCAGCCACAGCTTCTCTGGGCACCCTGTGCCAGGGTCTCCCTACCCTCACAGGGAAGAATTTCTTCCCAATATCAAAGCCATTCTCCCTTATTGTGTCACTCCTAAGTAACAGGATGAGTGTTGGGAGCCCCTAGTGCAGAGAGCTGAGAGGAGAGGATCAGGTCCCGGAGACATTTCAGGTCATGGACACATGAATCACCTAAAATCATGTACCTGGTTCCACTGTGTTCCCAAACTGGACACCTTAATTAGCTGCCTGGAGTTAAGAGGAGTTAATTTGGACCTAAGTGCATAAAAATCTGAGGTGAAGAGGCCATTGACTTCAGGAATCCGGGGATGAGGATGGTGGCATGACAATGACGAGCTGTCCCTGAGGAGACAGATGAAATGGCCTTTCACAGGTTTTACTCTCCCTGGAACAGAAATCACAACTGTGCAATTCCTCACGTGTCTGACAGAGGCTGAGAGTATTAATGACTAACTCAAGAGGAGCTCTAGTAGGTCGGTGCTGTCATGTTGCATGGGAATTTTATGTGATTTTTGCAGAAAATAATAAGGAAGAAAGTGAAATGTGTTGGTTGGATCATTGGAAATACTTGGTTTGATTTCTGTGGGCTGTCAGAACACACTGAGGTAGGACATGGAATGACTTTGTGAAGGGAACTGGTTTGGACAGATGACATTTGTAGGGATGGTATTTAGAGGAACCCTGGAGCTCTGTGTTCTCCACAAACTTTCTCACAATTTACAAGCAAATGGTCCCTTCTGGTTCCCATGTTCACCTCCTTCCTGCATAGTTAGAGGAGATGAAGTGTCATCTACTGGGAAAGGACAGGATGAACAAGTTCTGGATAATGCCTGTGCACTCTTTCAGGCTTTGAAAGAGCCTAAAGTTCCTCACTGAAAGTGGCTTTTCCCAGTAGGGATTTCCCCCAAATTGTTTTAGGCTTCATCTAGTTGAAAAGGTTATTTTTGGAACCTGAACTTCACGATCTGGGAAACAATAAATGTTCCTGGGGAGGTGAAAAAAGAGATTCCTCCCAGAATTTAGATACCATTGTTAGAATGTTTCTGGATTTAGACTTACTTTCTTCTCTTTATTTTCTCCTTCTCCACGGAAAGGAAGAACATCAGAGATTGTATCCTTTCTGTACCACTGCTCCCTGCATGTGGGAATCCTCGAGAGGACTGCCTCAAGTGGATTCTTATCTTCTCCCCAGTAACTGAACAGTGCTGGGTCTGTGCTCCTGAGTTTTCCATCGGTGTCATCCACAGGAAGCACAACTGGGACCACATTGCTTCCAAGGGAAGATGTTTTGTGCAGGTTTAGCTGGGATTTGGCGCTGATGGGCTCCTGCCCCTGCAGAAACCCCTTTAGCCCCCCTGCAGTCATGACTTAACTCATTTTCTTAGGAAAGGAGGCTAAAAATTAGGTTTATGGACTGCCAGACACACCCCCTGCATCACAGCTCACAGACAGCTGACACAGCTGACAAGGGGTAGTAAAGGCAGCTCTCAGTAGTAACTTCCTCCTCTCTTATGGTAAGTCACCCCACCTTTACTCCTGCCAAGATCCAAGTAACCTCCTAGGAGGAGACACCTTTGGCTCTGGAGATTTCCATGCTTAGAACCTATCTAGTAATTTTTTGCTCCACCTTCCTTCAACTGGAAAAACCCCAAAACCTGGTTCTGTGTTAATAAAATGAGCTGCTCTGGGAACTGGAATCCATCCACGGTGCGTGGGTGGGTTTAGAAACGGGATGGGCAGTTCCTGTAAAAGATGCCTGGGCTGAAATCCCTGCTTGGAGATATTCATAGGGTTTGAAACGGGCTGGGGGAGAGAGGGGAGTGAATTAAGGCTGTTTCTTAGGAATTTGCATCTCAAAGCTGAGCTCAGACAGGTATGGAGGACAGCTTTTCCATGCTGTGGGGAGGAACAAGGCCTGGCTGCTGCACAAAGTCACCTCTTCTCCAAACACAAGTTTGATGGAGTTTGCCAACTCTCTGTCAGCTTCCTTAAGGTTGACTAAGAGGTGTAGAAGTAGTCTGGGGCAATGTACATGTGTATCCCCCCCACTTCCTCAGGCTAACGGATGCCCCACTACAGACCAAATAAAATTCCTTAAAAAAGGAACTAAAGCCAAGCCTGAAACAGCAAGCTTTTATCCCAGCCTGTGGTGTTTGCAGCCTCAAGTTCCTTCCTGAACCCTCCTCACAGGCCAGGCATAGCTGAACCATTCAGTGTAAAGAGAGAGTGCAGTATATTTTGGGGTTACTGGGAAATGGTGATTTTACGGAATAGATCCCACTTCATCACTGTAAGAGATCCTTAACAACAGTTCTCAGCTGTCATCGCTTCCCTTACAGATCCTGCTTTATGTAAATGGGATTTATTACATCTTCTACTTCCTGGCAACTCTTGCAATGATCATTTACAAAAGTAAGTCACAGGTATTTTCCGCAGAGCAGGCTGTGCTGATGCACAGCTGGGCTTTGTCTTGCTGTGTTTTCCTGCTTTATTTACTCTGGTTTATTCTCCAGGTCAAGTTTTCAGTTATCCAGACGATTTTTTGGCTCCTGATCTTGCTGTGCTTTTCCTTATGGCCATTCTGGAAGTGCCTCGATTGTACTTGGGTAGGTCATGTTATCAGTGCACCTGGAATGTAATCTGTGAACATGAATCATTTGGAAATAGAGTCTGTTAGTTGAGCAGATATTTGGGGACCCCTGCACCTTTCCTTTCACTCCTGAGGACACCTGCAAGCACCAACAACACCTTCCTTTCACTAAGACAGAAGGGTGGGAAGGGCCTCCTGACCCTGTCCAGAGCTTGATAAAACTTCTTCAAGTCCAGTTTTTAAAAAACCCAAATCACTATTAAAATCTGCTCAATATTGCCAAGACATTTATGCAGGGTGAGGCTCTTGAATCAATCTGAGTGTCTTTAGGGGTGGATTTGTTCTGCTGCCTTAAAGCTCTCTGTGTATTTGCCTGGAGCCTGATCCATGAATAAAGAAGTGGGTTTCAACTCTAATGTAGTTAAACACCAAAATCTACTGATCTGAGCTTGGAAATAAGCTGCAAGGAAGAGAGAAGGACAGCTTCTGTGCCATGACAGTCATTTGAAACAGGAATAGATTAGCAGGGAGTAAGACTTGAAAATGAGGGTTGGACTCCTGGAGTGCACCGAGGTCACCATGCTGAGTGTGGTGCTGGGGGGCTCAGGGAGGTTGAAGCTGAGTGCTCAGAACGGTGCAGCTTCAGGAGTGATTGTCTGTGGTAAGAAGAGGTGCCCTGGCTGTGACTGTCAACTGAGGAGCTGATGGCTCTTTCATTTAGATTAACTTTGGTTCATTTTCCTGTTTTGAAATGGATTGTCTTTGGTGTTGGGTTTGTTGTTTGTTGGCAGAGCCTTGATTCAGGCTGGTATTTCAATGAATTTTGAGCTTTGTTAGGACTCGGTAAGAGCAAGGTCCAGGGCCTTTTTTGAGCAGAAATATTCTTGAGTTACAGCTTGAACTCTTGTCAGAACAAATCGGAGCTTTGGTTTCTGTTTCCTTGCAGGTTTCAAGGGTAACCTGACAGAAGCAGAGGCCCCGCTGGGGCTGAGCCTGGGGCTCACAGTGGGCAGCGTGGTGCTGTGCATGTACCTGCTGCTGTGGCAGACCTACGTGCTGTGGGCAGACGTGCTCCTCAACGCGGTGCTGCTCTCGGCCTACGGGCTCGAGTCCGGCCTCAAGGTCACGGCCATCGCTGCCTTTGTCAGCTGAGCCTGCCCCTTCCCTCACGCCTGCCACACATTCCTCCTCTGAAAGAGTGGGGCTTCATTTCCATTATTGAATTCCTTTGTATATAAAAGCCCTGTAACTGGGGACAGTGTCCTGCCCAGCAGATGTGTGACGCTGTCCCACCGCTGGCTTACTTATGGGCAAAGGCAAGGGATGAATCAGCAAAAGCCATGATGCTTTGGCATGCACCAGGGATCAGTACTAAATATCCATTCCTAACACAGGATAGGAGCCAGAGCTGCTGGCAGGGTGGGAGTTTTCACGGCACAGCAGCAACATGCAGCCCAAGTGACACAGAAATGAATCAGGCCAGGGCTCACTTGTGCCTTGCCACGCGCACGTCCGTGTTCGAGGGCACAGCTGCTCGTCTGCTCTCATTTGTGTTTCTAGACCTCAGTGGTAATTTCCCTGACTTTAGTAGGGCAGAACCTCATGTATCCCAGTGGGGGAGAGTGGAACTGGGTTTTGTGCATACCTGGAGAGCCAAGCCACAAGGTTTGGCAGCCAGTTCTTACTGACACACTACGTGAGGGGATGTTTGGTTAAACAGGATGGCTTTTAAATTAACAAAACCATTCACCATTCATTCTCCCTTCTGTCCTGTTTAAAAGTCCAACAGCATGTTGGCAGGTTTATTTCTATTTGGTGTTAAATGTGCATATTTCTGCTATTCTGCAAAAATTACTACATTCAAGCCTGTCTTTTACCTTCTGACTGGTGCAAGTGCAGAGTTTTTTACTGTATCAAAAATATGTGTTAATGGAAAGCTTTGGGAGTTTCTGGGTTCTTGAAGAAGCCTATTTTGTATTCAGAATTTCCTATTTTTGTATTTATTTATTCATTCAAATAAATAATGGTTTAGATCTAAGGAGTGTTTGAAGTGCAGAGCATCTTGTTCAGATCTTGGGCTCCAGCTAAGTCACCCAAAGGAAGACTTGGGCAAGCCTGGATGTGTGTGAAAGCCTCTTCTGATCCTGATCCTGCTGCTGTGTGTAGCCCCTTTTCCTGCCCTGAGATGGTCTGAGCTAATTTGCACTCACCAGGGGCTGAAAATAGTGGGGTGCAGGCCTATGGCACCTCAGCCATGCTGCTCTTTGATTTCTGGTGGGGGTAGAAAGGAACAAAAGACACAGAAGTTCTGTGGAAGGGCCCAGTTTCATCCCTCAGTCATTCAGTGGTTGGACTTGATCATCATAGAGGGCTTTTCCAACCTTAAGGATTCCAGGACCTGAAGGGGGCTTACAAGAAGGCCAGAGAGGGACCTTTCACAAGGGCATGTAGTGACAGGATGAGGCAAGTGGCATCAAGCCAAAGGAGGATGGGTTTAGGTGAGATATTATGAGATAATTTGTGACTCAGAGGGTGCTGAGGCCCTGGCACAGGGTGCCCCATCCCTGGCAGTGTCCAAGGCCAGGTTGAAGGGGGCTTGCAGCAACCTGGGACAATGGAAGGTGTCCCTGCCCTTGGCAGGGGATGGAAGGAGATGAGCTTTAAGGTCCCTTACACCCCAATCTTTCTACTCCCAGGCCAGGTAACAGCAAGTTCTGTCCACATTACACCACCTGACAGTCACAATCAAAGTACCCACTGGCACAAATCCCTTTGGACAGGTCCTGCTAAGCCAGAGCACAGCCAGCCCTTTGCTGCTCCCGTGGAAACGTCACAGCAGCAGAACTGGGGCTGAGGAGCACCCAGGAAACTGAACGACCAAATGTTTCTGTGCTTAATCTGCCTGAATGGAACCCCCACCTATTTGTCCTCCCAGATCTGTTTGGCGTGATGGAATGTGCCATCACATGCTTGTTCTGAGGAGTGACCAACATACCGAGCTGTCCCTGCCCCGTTAACGACCAAAGCACACAAGCAAAACTTCCTGGATGGGCACAAAAAAAAAGCACAAAGTTTTCCTGGTGTTTGTATCTGCCTTACACAAAGGTCTGCCCACAGAACAACTGACGGGCTTTAAAGGGAATATTGCAAAGTGGAATTTTTACCTGAATGCAGGTGATACGGTAAACAGGGTCACATGGGTTAATGTTGATTCACATCCCCTGTGCTTCACCTTCTTGGGGTGATCACCACAAACAAAATAAATACAAAATGTGTATTATAAAACACAGTGAACCCTTTGCTCCCTCCCCGTCACCCAGGGGAAAAACAAGGATCAGCAGAGAGTGCCAATACTTGCTGATAGTGAGCCATGGGGTAAATATGCACATAGGATAACAAATGTGACTTTTTGGGCTTGTTTCAGAGCAGGGCCTGATGGCTGCAACTGCTCAGAGCCCTGGCTGGCTGTTGGTGCCTGCTGGGGTCAGCTGGCACCAACCTAGACTTGCATCTTCCCAAGAGCAGGAGAGCTCTGGTTTCAGTTTTCCAATTGCAGATAAAATTCTCCATGAACTCTTTTGTGGGCTACTGATGCTGCTGACAGCCCTGTGCTTCATGATGAAGGATGAAGCCTATAAGCTTCAGGCAGCTCCTTCATCCCAAGTACTTCCAGACTTTCAATGGGAATTGTCATTATGTTGGTGTCCCTGATTCCATGGTGGCATCTCTCGATGCTGAGCTGGTACAAAGACCCAAAGTGAACCAGCTTCAGAGAGTTTCCCTAACCAGGAGCTCCTTTCCAAACTGTTCCCACTGCTTGGAGAAGCAGGGCACACATAGCAAAGCCATTGATGACATTTGCCAGACATAAAATCGCTGGAGCTTTTAATTACGAGGCCCAGCCCTTCTGAAACAGGACAAGCAAGTTGGATGCAAACAGCATTAAAAATTTAGAGGAACACATATTTTGAGGAGCTGGGTTTGGGTGGTGTTTACTCAACAAGTCTTTGTTCTTGAGCCATCACAGGGGTGTCTGCCGCCAACCTGATTTAAAAGGCTGATCCCAAGAGGCAAGTCAGCCTCCTGGGATTTCCAAATTGGAGATAGTGGGAGATAGGGTGTTATGGGTCCATGACTTTATGAAGTCCCTCTGGAGTGGCCTGGTGCTCCAGTGAAGGAGGGAGGCCAAGGACATGCACTCAGTTGGTTCCACACCTGGGAGCCACGCCAGGAACCACCACCATGCCACAGGATGATTCACTCATGCCAAACCATTCCATGATTCTACGGTTGCCTCTGGCCCACCCCCGCCGGCACCAGCTGTCAGGTGGGACAGCAGGGAAGGTGTAATAAGCTCTGCTGTGGTTTTCTTCCCTGCCCAGAGGAAAAGTTGCTGCCTCTGCAGAGCAGTTAAGAGATTTGCTGTGGGGCACAGCAGCAGCTCACAGTAGCCCTGTTCATTGTGAATGTGGAGCTGGATAGGAAGCAGGTGCCTTAAAATACCATCCTGACAACTCCCTGTTTGCATCCCAGGAAAGTCAGCCCAGCCCAGCAGTCCTCCCGAAACACCCCAGTGATGCATTTCAGGGAGTAGGGATCTCCTGCACAAAACCTTCCAGCTGCTGAGGCTCACCAGGCTCCCGCACAGCTGATATTCCCACTGCACTTCCCTTGTTTTGGACTGATATCCCTTCTCCTGCCTGGTACAGCAGGCATTCCCTAAATCCTGCTTTTCCTAGGGCTGGCCGTGTTTTCACAATGCATCCCATGGGATCCCGGCGAGGAGGATGACGGGGCACTGGGCGGGAGTGTCACACCGAGTATCGGTTTATGTTCTCCCGCAGCAGGAGAGGTCGTGCTCCTGTCAAACGCGAGCTGCCGAAATCCCGACCGTCAGGCGGGGAGCTGCTCTCCGCCTGCCCGCCTGGCTCACCCGGCCGCATTCCTCCCACAGGAACTCACCGGGGCGGCTCCTCCGTGCGGCGCCTGGACCCGCGCCAGGCCCTGCGCTGGGCACAAGCCCCTCAAAGAAACCCACAGCAGCGGGGAACTACTCAGCAAACATCAGGCTAAGGAATTTGGGCATCTCCCAGACCGCTGTCCTGAGGGGGAAGCTTTTCCTTGTTTCTTTCCCTAGTGTCACAGTTACAGCTGTTTCCTCCAGGGCCAGCGACACGGGGTCGCACCTCACATGTTCATGGCAGGGGTTCAACACAGCGTGGGCATGGCGGGGAGGCCTGCAGGCACGCACACTTCAGTAAAACACTCTTAAAAGCCTCAGTTTTGGGAGAGGAATGGCTAACAAGAAGGATCCCACCCTGCCATTGGACACGTCAGTATGACCCAGCTGATATTTTCCCTGCCAGGGACACCTTCCCACTAGCCCCGGTTGTGCCAAGCCCTGTCTAAACTGGCCTTGAACAATTCCAGGGATGGGGCAGCCACAGCTTCTCTGGGCACCCTGTGCCAGAGCCTCAGCACCCTCACAGGGAAGGCTTTGTTCCCAGTATCCCATCTAAACCTACTGTCTTTCATGGAAGAGCTGGGGCAAAACGAGGGGCTTTTTGGCCACGTAACCCCAAGGAGCACAGCGCCACAGAGGGGGTACCCCGAAGGGGACTCTGCTCTGCACCCCGATTGCTTTGGGGAATGTGAGAGAGAGGACGCTTTGCCTTCTCCCCCCATCTCCCAACACCTTTCCGTGCTGCAGACGTCGGGACGGAGAGCAGGCAGGAGCGATGCTGGAGGAAAACAACCCGGGAGCCAGCGCGGAGGCGAGCCCTGGGCTGCACAAAAGGTGCCTTGTTCCCCCCATGAGGCGGTCGGGCAGCACGTCCCCTCTCTCACCGGCGATGGAAAACTGAGCTCCAAGCACTCCTTCACTTCCCCTCGCCACCTTCAACCTTCCCATTGGGTACAAAATGTTCTCGGGAGCAAGAAACCCGAAGTTTAACACGTCCCTCCCGGGCTCTCGGTCGCCTTGCCCGGGGAGTGGGCGAAGGCTGCAGCAGCCCCCGGCACTCCCGGGGCCACCGGCTCCTGGTTATACAGTAACCTGTTGCTCCGGGTCCCAGCTCCACCTCTCGCTGCCTCCACATCCCTCCCCTCCTCTCTCCTCTGCCAAGAAACCTCTGTCACCTGCTCTCAGACACTCGGGGCGAGCGGCACCAGGAGGAAAGGGCAGAGGGGAACCACAGCACGGGGACCCCAGGCCGGGCTGCCGGGTGGGCTCTGCCTCCCACTCTCCTTCAGCGTTCGGGGCACCGGGCTCACAGCCTGTGCAGGGAGGACAGGGAGCTTGGCTGCTGGAGAATGGCAGCAGGATTTAACTAGGAGGGCACGGAAAACTGGGAGAGAGAACTCACGGGAGCTGAGCGAACGGCGGGAGACGAGAGCGGCTTCTCAGCACCGGTGAGTCCTTCTTTGCAAACACTAAAACTTCACATCCCCCTCCCCAGCTTTTATCCACTTCAAAAGTCTGTCTGATTCTGCTGTGGAGGGGGCACGGCTGGAGAGGGGCTGTGGCTGGGAGAACTATCAGTGTCGTTTTCTGTTGTTTTAGTTAAAAATGATGAAAAAACGTACTTTTCCCAGCATTGCTTTTTCTGAGTTTGTTTCCCGTCCTGGTGATTCCCTACCGGGTGAGATCCAGTAGGTGGCACTTTATTGGCAGCAAAATGTCCATTTGGCACAGAACGAGGCTTTTTTTCTGTTCCTAATGAAGTCTGGAGACGTAGCTTTGAGCAGCTGTTTGTTTGCAAACCTCGGGGTTTCCTCTTTTGGGGACATGTGTAGAACTCCTGGCCGTTCTCCGCCGGGCCCCTTAACGAGCTGCTGCTCTTGGCGGGTGAGATCTCCCTACCCCTGATCCTGGTAGGATTCACCACCCCATTTCAGCACGGAGGGAAGCTCGGAGCTGCCCTGTTCCCTCTCGTGACAGCTCTGCCTCCTGATGAGCTTTCATCCACGTTAACGAGTCACAGCATTCCTGTCCCCTTTCTCTTATTTTCCTGGAAAATGCTGGTGCAAACTCCACCGGGGACAAGGCTCAGGGACAAACGATGTGACCAACATTATTTTCAAATACTGGAAATAACTGTGACACAGCACAGTAGTAAAATCCGGTGATTGCCGTGCTGTAATTAGGGCAACAGGGAGTTAACACTTGCGTTGCTGGGCTGCTCCAAAAGCACGGATCAGATCCATCAGTAGTTGCTCATCCAGGAGTGCCAGAGCTTGGCTGGCATGTGCCCCTAAAAAGGAAAAGAAGTGACAGCCAGAGGCTCAGCCCCCAGCTGATACAGCGGGGACCCACACAAGGTTTCACCTGTGGATGCCACAGGCAGCAGCACATTCCTTGCTCTATTTTGCTCTGTGATCGAGTTTTCAGTTGATTCTGTCTTTCACAGACAGAAAGGGCAGGCAGCAGTGCTGAATCAAGGAGCCCTTTGAAACCCTGGGAAGGGGGACTTGGGATCCACTGTGGGAAGGTGCCTGTGAGAGGCAAAGGTCATTGGTTGGCCCTGTTTAAAAAAAAGGCTTGAACTGGTGTTTGGGACAACACTCCAGCTCAGTTCCACTGTGGTCAGGCCTGCGTTGTTCCTGCTGGTGGTTTCCGCAGCTGAAGCCTTGGGAAGGCTGGCCAAGGAACTGGTGCTCTTCCAGCTGTATCCCAGCCCTCCCAGGTGGTCTAGAGCAGGATCTACTCCACTGTACTCAGCAGGGCAGGGTGGGTTTGTCATATAACCATAGATCTTAGGGGAACTGGGGGCATTTTTAGGCACCTGAGGAGAAGTTTAGCACCAGCATTGTTGAACTGTTGGTGAAGTCCCAGGAAGGGAACAGCCGTGAGTGACGCCGGAGAACAGCCGTGACGTGCGCGCACCGCTGGGACCAGTTTGCCAAGACAAGCTTCGAGTCCTTGGCTTTCTGCCCCCTCTGCCATCACCCCCAGTGTCAGGATGGGCACAGGCACCATGACGGAGGTGGGCAGCCTGGATGCTGCTCAGCACCAGGAGGAAATGTCTTCTGAGCCACAGGATAGGTATCGCAGGGGCAGACAGAACGCGCCTTCAGTTCCCACCTTTGCTGACTGCAAACCACTCACCATCAGTTGGAGCGACAAAGCCCAGCCCTGAGCCTGAAATAGCCCTGCAGATCATTGCTCCTAGGGCTCCATCTGTCCAACTTCCATGGATCGTGTCGAGGGTAGGACTAGATGATCTCGAAGGTCTCTTCCAACCATGATGATTCTGTGAGGGACATTGCAGAGCAGATGCTGTCTGTGATGACGGCACAGCAGCCACCATTTTGCCAGGCTTTGATAAATTGTTGTGGCTGCCTGCCTGGATTCATCCAAGGGCACAAAGAGACAGGGAGGGGTTGCACGGGAGAAACCCCAGCCTGCTTGCTCCGCTCTGGTCATTCAACCAGGCTGTAGGTCCTGACAAGAGACCCTGCTGGGGCATGGCTGCAGGGCCAAACCTGCCAGAGGTTTGCTGGCATCTGCCCCTGGATGAGATGGCTTGGAATGTGCTGGAAAACAAAATGCTTTTCACAGGGTCACGGGATCATTCTGGAAAAGAAAGGTTCAGAAGAGACACTAATGTACTGTAGGACTTGGGAGGTTTCAGCCCTTGTAGCAAAAAAGAAAGGAGTGAAACAGGGAGAACAAATGCGTTGGTTTGTGTGGGCTTGAGAAACATCCATATGAAATAAATCCTGAGTGCGTGGGGGACTCTCGGAGTATTATTCCAAGAGGGCTGCATCCGGGGGTGCTGCTTTGGAGCACTCTCTGTCATACTCTTGGCTTTCTCCCTTCCATGCCATGGTCCCCCCAAAGTGCTGGGTCAGGGCAGGTTTGTTGTTTTGAAGAAGACTCAATGTTTTCGTCCTTGCATGGGGCTCGTCAGGGCTCACGACTCCTTTCCACAAATGCAGTCAGCAGCGCTGCCCTTCCCTCCAGGGTGGACAGGAATGCACGGCCTTTAGCCTGAGAGTTTGGTGTCATTGGCAATAAAACAATCACCCTTGGAAAATACTTGAGCCTACCCTAGTGACCCCCAAGCAGAAGTGCCAAGTAAAGTCCACAGACTCCCTGGAGCGACAGGGATGACCTCCTGCACTCCACCAGAGCTTTACCAGCAGCGCAGTATCTGCCTGGCACGGCGGCTCCCATGGAGCGCCGGCAGATCCAGCAGCACTTGGCTCTGCCAGCACAGCCTGCTGAACCACCTGTTTGGCCAAGGCTCAGCAAGTGCCCAGAGAAACACCCACCTGCCTGCCCAGGAGATATTAATGTTTCCCACTCCAAGGGAGGGGAAGGGTGGTACTCTAGAAACCCTTTCTGCTCATCCAACCACATTGTAGGAGAGTCCTTGCACCATCGGAAGTGGTGCCAGGCACTGTACAACACCTGAGAGACGCAGGAGACAAGATCCAAGGAGGCCCAGGAGGCCTGAGAGCACAGTTTGGCTCTGGATCCCCACCTGCTGACAAGATCACAGTCAGGAATGGAGTAGAGCAGAAGGACTTTCATGGAGCGGGGAGGCTGTGAACAGCATCTCTGTCTGCTTGCACTGGGTTTGAAAGGTCAAGCTCAGGGAAAAATATGCTGTCACCCATCCCTAAAATATTTAGGTGTCAAGAGGGAAAGGAAGGGGATCCAGGGAGAGCTGCTTCCACATGGACATGGCCACCTCTGCACATAGGTGAGGGTTTGTCTTTTCCCAAGGCAGCGAGAGTTTTCCTTTCTCCTCGGCTGGCGACAGTACCGCCTCCAAAATTGAAATGCACGATGCCAGGGGGGTAACCAAAAAAGTCCTGGCATTTTACTTCCTGGTAATCCAGATAAATTAGGAAGAATTGCAATTAAGAAGGGAGGGAAGGGTGTGTAGCTGAGCTGGACCGGTTTGGAGATCTTTCCCATTCACCTGAACTGCAATTCTCCAGGAGAGCCCAGCCCTTGTTCCCATTCTCCAAGTGCTCCCAAGGGCGTTACTGCAACGTGCTTACTGCCACTGAGGATCTGCTGAGGAACAGAACAAAGGCTTCCAACCGCTGGGAAGAAGTGAGGAGTCACAGGCTCTGCCTGCTCAGCTGCCCTGGGACACGGACTGAAGTGCCCAGACAAGCTGCTGAGGCCCTGATTTGGTTGAAAGCACCAAGTGAGTCCCAGAGGTGCCTGTTCCTGCAGGCACAGTGGGATCAGGGGACCCTCACAGGGCAAGAGGCTGATGGCAGGGGCTGGGCTGCTCCAGCCCGTCTGGCACAGAGCTAGACCCTGCTTGGGATGCTCTGTGCCCTTACATCCATCCCTGCCTTCAGAGCAGGGTCCAAATCAACCCCTCTCACCAGCATCTCCCACAAAGGTTCTCCTTGTCCTGCTGAGATGGGCAAACACATCTCAAATGGGAGAAATCCTCATCTCCAGAGCCAGGGGCACCTTCCCCCCTCCAGTCCACACTTGGGGTTTCACCTGTAGAGGCATTAGCCTACCTATTTACCTCTTCTTTCCCACTCCCTGGACACTACCACAGCTTCTAGCAGCAATTTCAGCTGGAATGGAGGAGCTGAGCACCCTCGGGGTGATGTGATAGGATTTTGCAACAGCCTTAGCTGTCGTGATGGGCAGGTGTGGCACAAATGAGCCCTCATGGCTCACAGGCCTCCAACCCAGCCTCGCCCCAGGTGAAGGCAGATCTTTTCATGGCTGATGGAACAGGAACACTCCACATTTGTGAGCTGGGGTCTTTCAGAACTGCCTTGGAATGGGACAGAAAATTCTTTCCTATTTTTGATTTCTGGTTGGGGCACTGACCCCCAGAAGTTTTTCATAATTTGAATTCAAGTTTAGTCCTTCCTGCTTCCTTTTTCATTTTTCCTTCTTCTGTCTTATCAGTCTCAACCTGTCCAGATTTATATCCTACAAAGGTAAAGTGCAGCCCATCCGAATGGCAATAAACCAAAGTTCAGGCACCACAGCTGATTCAGAAAGTGAAATAGTGCTGCTGGTGGGATGGCGATTAGGATCAGGCTGAGTCAACACCACCCTCTCCCAGACTGTTTACACCTAACTTCCCTCTCGCTCAAGATGGACAGAAGTGGGAACCATCTGGGAGCTGAGAATCTCTTCATGCCTTACAGGGGTTGGCTGCCGAAACCAGGGATGACACCTAAAATCATGGGCAGCCCCAGGTTCTCTCACCAGCAAATACAAAGTGAATCCCAAACCTGACCCACCTCACTGCTGTGGACATGCCAGTGGCTTGTTCTAGTCAGTCACTCACTCCTCATTGCCACCATCAGGACTCCCTTGGGTCACTCCCTGTCCCACTGCTGCTGCCAGCCAGAACTGTGACTTGTGGACACAGTCTCCTCCAAGTCCTCCATGCCCTTTTCACAAGGGCATGGAGTGACGGGACAAGGAGAAATGGCCTTAAGCTGAAGGAGGGTGGCTTTACATTAAATATTGGGAAGAAATTCTTCCCTGTGAGGATGCTGAGGCCCTGGCACAGGTTGCTCAGAGAAGCTGTGGCTGCCCCATCCTTGGAAGTGTTCAAGGCCAGGCTGGACGGGGCTTACAGCAACCTGGTCTAGTGGAAAGCAGGGACAGGGCAGATTTCTGTTCATGACAGGGGAATGGAACTTTTTCCAACCCAAAACAATTCATTTATGACATTATGATAAGTCAGGTTTGAGGCTTTCAGTGGTGACTGTATGGAGGCAAAGCAGTGGCTTCGCTGTCGGTGCTGAGATAAACACAGAGGTGTCTGTTTGCCTGAGCCTGAGATAATAATTTCATCAGTAAATTCACTTCATAAAAACACCAGGGAGAGGAGAAGAGAGAAAGGTAATTGCACCCACGATATCCCTTAATAAATCATAGGCTGGAGCCTACTCTCATTCCTGACACTGCTGCCTCTTAATTATAGCTGTGTTCAGCTGAGGAGACAGAGGAGGAGAGCCAGGCTCTATGCAGAAGGAAGCACTAATTAAAACCTCTTTTCTCTGGGAAGACATTAATGTCTTCCTCTGGGGCAGAAGCGAATGGCCTTGTCTGTGGCCATTCCCGTGGGTTAACCTGTAACTCTCACTTTCACACAGCCAGGCAGTTCGTCCTGCTTTCGGTACCTGGTGCTCCCAGCATTGCTTCTGGGCTGAGACATGGCACTTTCAAAAGCCCTTGAAAAAGGAATAACATGTACCCAGGCAGACTGTGCAGGTGTGGAGATATGGTTAGGTAGCAGGGGTGGCTCCTCAGTCCAGGTACGCTGACCACAAAAGGGACTGTCCCTTGATATGTGACACAGGCAGGATTTCTGTGATGGAGAAGGTATCCCAAACTGCACCCAAACAAATCCTCTGATTGGAGTTACGTAGACTTTAACAGGATTAATCCAGTTCCCCATGAGAAGAGAGTCCTGTCTGTCGGGCTGGTGGGGGAAGGAGTCTTATACCACCAGGCACCTGCACGCCAGCATCTCCTGATGGGTTTGGGACCTGGTCATGCAGGCAGGTGCATTCCTGATTCACCTCTTCTTCCAGCTCAGGGGAACAGAAACCCTGCCAAACTGTGGGAGGGGAGTGGTACATCTGGACCATGGAAATGACAGTTTGACCCACTGAAATCAAAGGGCTGATTCTACGATTCTATCTATTTATTCTATGTTTCTGTAATCAAAAAGAATAAGTCAGGAATCTCCAGATGCCTCTGCAGTTTCCATAGCAGGGAACCCAACAGGTGAAGGAAGGCTCTAGTCCAGCATCCAGGCACATGCTCACTCCAACCTGGCATTCAAGCCAGAGTCAAAACACAAGGAAAATATTGGGTTGGATTTTCCCCTCTTTTTTTTGCAATAGAAGGTGCAGGGCAGGAGTGTGAAAGTGGCATGAAAGGCTCTCAGGGATAACTCCAAGACTGTCAGGTTTGCTGTGAGTTGCTGCTTCTTGGAAAATAAGTTGATAAAGTTTTAGCAGCTAAAAAAAGCCAGAAAAGCTGTGCCTCTGTCAGAGAAGCTGCTGCACGGAGCGAGGCAGGAGCAGGTTCAACAGGATAAATTGAGAGCAAATGTACCAGAGCTGTGCTCATAGCTGGTCTCTGCCAGAACCAGCAGGTAACACCCAAGGTGTGGTTGGGCCATCGGCTGCCTGAGCAATCTCTTGACAAGGAAGCACCTCTTGCCACTGCTGTGTCTGCTCCAGGCTTTAAAACAAACCAGGAACAGCCCCGATGTCTGTGACTTCAGCCATGAAACTTCCAGTGCTCTTCAGCTTGGGAGAGAGACACTGAGGTGCTGCTCTCCTTGAGACCTGTGATACAGCCCATGGCACAGAGACAGGGAATGAGGGAACAGCTGCTTCCTGCTGACAGAGCTGGGGGGCATCCCACAAAACCGGCAGCTGGCGAGTGCAGCACAAACAAAAGGAGGTGGCTGAGAACACCGTGCAGAGCCGAGCACAGAGCATCTTGCCACAGGCCATTCAGGATGTCTGAAGTTTACACAGCTTGGCCAAACATTGGAGAAATTCAGGGATGGAAAAGGGTACCAGGAGCTCTTCACTCCCACTGCTGGGGGCTGGGAAAATTTGCAGAGAGGCTTCCCGTGCTCCTGTCCTGTTCCTGGCTTCTCCTCCAGGTATCCATGAGTGCTGCAGCTGTGTGTGCCCCAACCTGCCACCAAGCAGAACTGAGGGGAGGGGATGGGAGAGGTGATGGACCACCCCACATCCAGGCAGCTGTCCCTGGTTCCTCTGAGCCAAGGGGAGGATGGAAGGGAGGAGAGGAGCTCCAGCTTCAGTGACTGCTCAGTGGAAAGAAACGTACAGATTTAGTCACAGCCCAGGAAGGGAGGCCTGAAACCGACCAAGCAGCCAAAGAACTGCCATAGCCACGTGCAAACTAAACCAGACAGGTCCCAGAACATCTGCTCCACACTTGGCACGAGCCTCAAGACACTCCTGCTCCCTGCCTGCCAACACCTGGTGAGCAAACAGTCAGAGGTGAGAAGGACGATGTGAAGCAGGAGAAAGTTGCGGGGGAGATCTGAGGTGCCACCATCCTCGGCAGTCCCTGGTATTTTCCCAGAGCTGCCTCCAACACGATCTGCCCTCGCCAGCTGCCTGTGGCTGACAGGATGCTGCTCAGAGAGGCTGTGCTCCAATCCAGTGCCACGTGGGTGACGGGCATGCAGGTTCTTCTCTTGGAATCCTGTCCTGACAACTCAAGCTAAAGGAGCACTTGGGGTAGCTCATGATATCCCTGAGCATTCGTGCATGCAGCAGTAGGCCCCCGGGGCAGCATTCAGGAACACCTGGCTGGGGAACACCAGGAACAGCCCTTTGTCCTTCCCAAACCACAGGTATTCCTGTGCTCTCAGGGCCGCCTGCCCCTTCCTTCAGAACGACCTTCCCAGAATATGCCAGGTTCTCCAGTGTGCATGTTTAGGCACAACTCTGCTTCTGCCAACTTTCCTCTGCTCCAGAGGGGACCCATAAACCTGTGGCTCATTTAAGGATCAGACCCTAAGGACAGTCAGACCAGCAAGGAGAGTTCAGTGGTTTTAAACCCCAGGTCACGGTAAGCACTGCCTGGCTCCCCTTCGGCTGCCCGAGCATCCACATGGCCTGTGTTGGACCCGCTGAGTGCCAACAGCCCTGATCCTTCCACGCACACCTTGCCCACCTGGCATAAAAGGGCTTTCTTGCTCCTTTCCCCCCCTCTCCTCTGAGGACTGCGGGGTTATCTGGGCCACAAGGGACCTCAGGAGGTCTCCAGTCCAACCTGAAGCAGTGTCAGCTCTGAAATCAGAACAGGCTGCACAGTTCACTCCTGCTGTTCTTGAAAATCTCCCAAAATGAGAAGGCACAACCTCTCTGGGCAAACCTGTTCCACAGTGCCGTGATTCCCACAGCAGAAACCCTCTCCTTCATGTGCCCTGCACAGCTTTAGCCTTTTGGGACAGGAAATCTCTGCACCAAAGACCCTGTGGGCACACAGGAGTGGCCAAGGAAGCCTTTCCTCTTTAAGGCGCTGCAGGAAACTCTTCTCTCCCCTTCCCAGCCCTGGAATCAGTCTGATTCCTCCTAAGCCAGCTCAGACTCCCATCCCAGCCTCTGCAGGGACCAATTGTGCTTTTTCCTCCTTGCCCTTGCAAGATATTAATTTTTTTTTTTTTGTGGAAAGATTGTTAAAACATTTCTGCACCGCAAGATTAGAAACTGCCATTTGAATTATTTTGATAAACCCAGCCTCACACATCCTTCTATTCTATACAAAACAAAGGGCAAAGGGAATGGGGTTTATTTTGGTTTTGGAATGATCTCTCCTGGGACTGTTCTGGTTACTGGGTAACTGGATGTTCAGGCTGCAAAACCCTCATGTGGTCTCATCCACAGCTTCACTGAAAGCCCAAACACTGGAAGTCAACCCAGTGATTTTCTGTGACTGTACATCTTGTCTTCTGACCCCAGAATCAGAGCAGGGCATCCTTCAGCTGGGTGTGAGAGTTGGGTTGAGTATTTTGAAGCAGAACATGTTTTGTACCAGCAATGAATATTATGGTTCCTACAGGGACTCTGTGAAAATCAAAACATCTCAGCATTTTGCACATAAAACAAATCAATGATGGGCAGTGAAAGTCCCTTTGGATGAACCCCCATTTCTGCCTTTCAGAGGTGACTGGTAAGGGATAAATCACCATTTTTCAATTTAAAATTTTATCTACCATGATAATATATATAAAAATACCAACCACAGAAGGAAAAAGCTACATTAGGCTACTACTCAAAAAACTCAAGTGATGTGGTCAGACCAAAAGCTGACCTGAGCCCCGCCACGTCTCTGGGAGCCACCACTGAGCTGGTTAAACTGGCGTCAGGCTGTTTTCCTGCAGTGACACTCAGAGCCGAGTTCCCACGTGCCAAGTTTTAGCTCAAATGAATTGTTATAAGTGGCCAAAAATACCCGGACAGGATATGAGTAGGAAGCACAAAATAGGATGGGAAGAGATGGCAATGAATGTTGTCATGATTAGTTTAAAAAGGCTGGAAAAGCCTTAAATATCAACTGGGATTTTTAAGAGATGAATCTCCTGCCTTAAATCTTCTGCCCCACCCTCCCAGCAAAAAGCCTGGGGTGAGTTTTACAGTAGGAAATAAAAATTACTGATGCTTCCCAAGCCCCAAGCCCCTATTGCTGTGGGCAGAGATTCGGAACAGGAGCAGAGTGGTATAGGCAGAGGGAGTTGGGTTGTGACCCTCTCCCTTTCTTTGAGGAAAGATAGGATGCTGTGACCTTCCGACACAGGCAGAGAGGGATTTTTAGTTCAGACTGACCAATTACTTGGTGCAGATTTACCAATCCTCATCCAGCTCCAGAGACTTTGAGCTGACATTGCTGGAGACAAACTGAAGCTAAACGTGGCCCCAAAGTGGCTCTCAGCCTAATAACAGCTTCTCTCTGCTAGAGAAAAAGCTCTTGGCACACCAACTGCCCCGCTACATGCCTGAATTTCTGCCAGGGAAGTGAATCAGCATTTCAGGGAGTGACCAAAAATGCCCTTCCTTTAGGAGGAGGTGGTGGAAAGGTCCCTTGGATCTCAGCAGCTCTGTCTTGCTCATGAACCAGTCAGCACGGGGGAGTGCACTGACAAACAAAACTCCCTCTGCCCCTCCCGAGGGGGTGAGGGACCAGCCACATCCCCCAGCTTTGCTTGATGCACTTCAGCCCAGTTTGGGCTGGCAGTAGCCAGGCAAGGACGGTCAGGTGTGTCATACTCCGCCTGGGGCTAAAGGTTGGGAATTACTGTGGAAAATGAATTTGCCTGCCAAATGCATCTGTTAGGTTTTACAGCTGTCCTGTTAGAGGCAAGGAAGCAGGAATGCTGAGGCTGGCTCGTAGGGATTGCACAGGATTGATGTGAGGAGGGCACCATGTACTTACACGTTACAGCAATCATTTAATGGAAAATTAAGACACTCGAATGATTAGCTCAAACAGCGAAGCCAACCTGTCCCCCACCTGTACACCCACACCTGGTGAGAAATGACTGATCCCCACCAGCAAACCAGGACCACCCAGGGAATATCGGCATGGTCCCTGTTGGACCAGGCAGCTTTGAAGCTTCTGAAAGAAGCAGTTTTGCTGTGGGTACTTTGCATAAACACAGTACCACCTTCCAGCCCTGAGCTTTGGTCCTTGAAATCCCACCATGACAAACACCACTCTGCTGTGCTTCTCTCCATCAGAGCTGTGACTCCATCCCAGCTTTAGCCCATCCTCACAGAATCTGGGATGGTTTGGGTTGGAAGGGACCATAAAGCCCATCCAGCTCCACCACCTGCCATGGGCAGGGACACCTTCCCTTAGACCAGGTTGCTCCAAGCCCCGTCCAACCTGGCTTTGGACACTTCCAGGGATGGGCAGTCCACAACCACCATCGGTCCCAGCCTTTCACCGAGTCTCCCAGCTGTTGCACAAATGCCTTCAAGCTTGGAAAAGCCATCAGAGAAATATTCCAGCTCTACAGGAGGTGCACATGCGGAACAGCTGTGGGAGCTGGTGCCTGCAACCAGGGACACGAGCACACAGCCGGTTTCAGGATTTTGGTGTTTTGCCTGAACACAGAGGCAATTCAGTGCCCTGCTCCAGTATGGGCTCGGCCGTTATCCGTCCTGCTCTGGAATATGACACATACAGGCAGAGTCACTCCCTATTTTTACTGGTCTGATCTCTGAGTCCTGATTTTTACACAGAGCAAAGAAAAAGCTTCCCTTTCATCAACAGTGTGAAATCCTTCCCATGTTTAAAAATCACAGCTTTAAACCCCTTGCTGCCGGTGATCCAGTGCTCAGAGTACAGCACCAGGCTGGGAAAAGGGGATAATTTTTGAGGGTAGTGGGATGAATAAGGATGCAGGGCAGAGAAACCTTCAGCATGACAACCACCAGTGCTTTCTTCAGCAAACTTTTTGGATACCAGGCATGCTACACTCACAGGTCCTGGCAGCACTGGAGCCATCCAGCCTTTCCCTTGCATCCTGCCCAGACAGTCCCACGGCCAGCTCCAGCCTCCCACAGCTCCTTGGCTCCCACCTCCCAGAAGCTGGGTGGTGCTAGGGACAGGATTAGCTCACAGAAGGTGTGGGCACAAAACAAAAACAGGACAGAGGGAAAAAGCTATAAAATACCTCACAACACTACTCTCTTCCCAGGAAGCCAAGGGAACACATCATGCTGGTTTTTCTTCCTGGGGAGTACAAGTGACTCACATGACACTTTCTACCAGTTGGGTAGTTTTGAACCGGGGTCTTTTAATTTAAACCGTTTAATACACTTTTATGTAAGATGCTCATCCATCTCCCTCCATCTTTCCAAAAGCATCCATTAATATTTAATGCGCTGTTTCTGGGCCTGGCTCTCCAGCTTTCTAAACTGCAGCCCAAGCATGGATAATGCTCACCTGGGAACCCCTGGCAAGACACACAGCAAGCCCAAACCTGCTCCCTGTTTTCCTTCCACCCAGCTTCTGCAGAATTCCTCCAACAGAGAGGAAAAGCGTAAATCCTGGAGCTGAGACTCGGCACCAGGACTGCAAACAAGTCTTTCCGAGGGGTAGTGGAGCCAGCTTCCAGTGTTTTCCCAAGATCTCGGAGACTGTGGCTATTTGTGCATTTTCCCTGGGTATTTATAGAGCAGGGTGCTGTCTAGACCTGTTTTTGGTTGTAGTTCTGGGAGGAAGGTTTTACTTTCTGGCAGGAATATAAAAGCTCCTCACTTTTGGTTCAGATCTTTCCTTTCCCACTCCAACCTGTGGGCACCAAGGGCCTCCAGTGCTGCTGGACTCCAGACTGGGACCTAAATTAAGGCCTGTTTGCGGATCACCATGGACACATTCTCTCTCTAGGTAGTTCATGAATCTCCCATCACGCATCTGTAAATAGTGGCACTTTTGCTCTGTAGTGCCAGTTTGTGTTTCTGAGCTCCCAAGGCTCCATTTCAGTCCCTTGGAGACCAAGAGTAAATCCAGATGGGATTCAAAGGCAGGTCAGGGTCCACCAAAGCTGGTACGGGGGTGGCTGTAGGTCTGAGATGCCTCAGTCCAAAAGAGCTGTTGCTACTTCTGCCGTGCAGCCTGAACAACGCTTGGTTCCTCTCTGCCCAGACCTGTTGGGCTGGGTTATATTTATCCAGGTGCTCATCTTCTGGAGAATCTCCACGATGTGAACAATTCAATGTGCAGAGCAGGGAGTGTTTCCTCCAGACACCTGGCAGGTTGTACCTGGGGACTGCCTCTGCTGGAACATGGCACGTGCCACGCACACCCTGGAGCTCCACACACACACTCCCCTCTTCCATAGGCTTATGTCTTTCCAAAGGGATCCATGATCCCGAGTGGCTCTGCCACTGTAAAGATAACTTGAAAGGGTGGAAGAAGATAAAAACCAGAGGACTTGCTACTTGCCCAAACTTGGGATGTTGTAAAGGCATCTCAAACAACACAGATAACCATGGGGACTCCTATGGCCACCAGGCTCTCCAGGCAGTGTCATCTGGATGTGTCCCCCTTTCCAAACCAGGAATCATCACCATTAAAACAGAGTGGTGAAGTTCTGACTTGGTGCTACTGAACAACCGAGGCCTGCTTTTGCAAAAACAGTGTTCAGAAATTTTGGATGGGACAAGGTCCTGGCTTGCTTCTCCACAGAGAAACAACAACCTGTTCCTCTGTTTGGCTGTCAGCCTCTCTGCTCTGGATTTGCATTTCCTGATGCTTTCTGACTGACCCAAAGGTTTATTTTTTTATGAGTGCATGTTCCTGGCAGAGATCCTGAGTTTCTCCTGGTGAGCCCTGAAGCCATCCTTACGGGCAGGTTCAGAAAAGCAACTAAAAGCAGGAGAAGGGTGGTTCCAGGAGGCTGGACTAGGAGACCAGAGACCCATGTGAAGTTATCAAGTCAACCACAGGCTCACAGGGTCTGAGAGATCGAAACCAGTTTGTGTGAATTTAGGACTCTTGATGCCTTATAAGGAACCCTGAGCACACACATCCCAGTGCCTCACTAATGCCCAAAAGCTGTTTTGTTTGTGGATTGATGTGAGATTGTGGCCTTCCCTACCTGCCAGCTCCTTCTGTACCATCAGAGAGGGTAGGATGGATTGTGGGAGCTGGTGGGATACTCCCAGGGGCTGGGGGAGCTGTCTGGAGCAGGAACAGTGCAGGACACACCCACCACAGTGCCTGTGCTCCCTTTGCTCTCCTGTGAGTCCAAACAGCCCAAGCTTTGCAGCACAGCCCATCAAACAGCTTTCTCCAGCATGACATTCCCATAGGAAAACACCCAGCAGCCCTAACAGACAGTACTTTGTGGGCCTGGGAAGTCTAAGAGATAACATCGTGTGGTGGCCAGCTCATGTTTTTCCCTGACGCTTTATGTTACTCCCCAAGGCTGCTGCCAATCCAGCATTTCTGCCTGGCCTATCCCCCTGGCATGGGATGCACGCACAGACAGCAGGGTTACATTGGACCCCTCACTCCGGGAAGGATCCCTGGGAGCATTTCCATCCCAGGGATCTCACCAGTGCCAAAGCGCCTTCACTCTTGGTGCAGAGAGTCCCTTCCCCATGGCTGATGGGGAATTCGGAAGTCCTGTTGCCCCAGGCAGATTTTGGTGGGATGACTGATGGAAACACAGACAAGGTCTGTTAGAACTGGGTTAGAACGTGCTTGGAAAAACTGGCTGTTACTCCTAGGTCCCTTAGCTTAAGGTTTTTGGGGGTTTCGCCATATTCTTCTACTGTTCCAGCAAAAACCGTTCTGTTTTGACCAGCATAAGTCCCTGCTGCTACAATCACATCCTAATAGTCTCTGATACCAATGAACCCAGTCTCAGTCTTAAAAGTCTTAGACCCATGAAGAGAAAAAACCACAAACACCAGATGCTGCTATTAAGTGATCATAATAATAATAGCCCTAAAAACCCCACTAGTATTTCACATTTGCAAGCTGTCCAATCTTTACCCAAATCCAGAATTTTTCATGTCCTTTCCATGCCCTATAAGAAGTCTGACCACAGCAGATAAGGGAGAACTATACTTAATAAAAATAAAGTTCAACAATAGCAGAGATCAGCCCAGAGAGGAGAAAGAGATATTACTCTTTCCCTTCACAAAGTGCTTCTCCACCCTTGGAGAAGAGGAATCTATGTCACAGCTCCCTCTTCAAAGAGACTCAGAGAAAGCCGAAACAATGCATGGCCAGCTTCCATTTGCTATAAAAGTACAGAAGTGTGGTGCAGAGAATGCCAGGCTCCTGTCACGGCTCCGTGTGTCTTTGGGAGGATATTTGAGCTCCAAGGATAAGACTGGCTAGAAAGTCAGGGAGTGGGATTTCCTGTGCTTTAAAGTACAACATGTCTTCACCCACCTTGATGGCCTGCAGCACTGACTTGTGCTGGCCTTCCTAAGTCCCTCTGGGACCTCCTGGCCTGGGCCAGATCAAGGTACCAGGCTTTAGCCATGCAATTTAGCTTTCCTGTAGTTGCTCCAGCAGCAGCAGACAGAATTTGAGCCTGCCGTGGCTCCCGGAGTCCCTATCCCATTCCACACCATACACATGTGCAAGGCTTAGCTGCCTTGCTTGGTGACCCATGCAGAGAGAGTGCCCCAAACCAGCAAAAGGGCAGGTGATGGTCTTCAAATTGGCTTTGATTAGGCTGAGTCGAAGGCAACACCTGCACAGCCACACATTGTGTGGTGACGTTTTGCATCTTGTCTCCCTCCCTACGCTCATCCCGCTGGGGAAGGAGGAGGCAGCAGCCACACCTGCTGGGAGATAAGAGGGAGATCAGAACCCTCTAATCAGGGCAGGGAGAAGACAACATCTGGCTGAGGCTGCAGACTGTGGGAGCTCTTAAGGATGTTCCAAGGGAAGAGAGAACCTAGGGAAGGCCAGCCCACAGCTTCATCTCTCATGTCTTTGGCTCTGTCCACATTTCAGATGAAGTGCTCTTAGCCCTCCTTCACCTTTCACAAGCCCAGCTGTCTCTTGATTTAGCAGATTAATTAGAAAGTCTCCAACTCCTTAGAAATGCGCCCTTCCCCCTTGCCATCTTGCAGTTTGGATTCAATTAATATCAGGCAATTAACGCTGAATTAAAAGCTTTGACATGAGGCTCCATCCCAGTTTCACTTGGCCAGCACCACACCATGCCCTCGCTGTGACCAACACAAGGCCAAATACAGCCCCAGCCTGAATGCAGTGGGGAGAGCCGAGCAAAGGGCAAATAGGAAAATAGCAGGAATAATCAAAGAAAAGGGAGCCCAGCATGATAAGGACCTGCTGACTTGGCAGGTGTATGCACTGCTTCCAGTTTCATGGCCTCTTTGGAACACAGGCACCCTGGAAGAGAGGACAGCCTTCCAGGTTATCTTATTCTTTGGGGACCCCAGCTGATCCCATCAGCACTTTATTAACCACCATGAGATGAAGAATTCAGGGCTGGTCCTGCTTCACGCACGAAGCCAGACTCCTCTGCCACTGCCATGGAGTCTGCACCTCTGTCAGCCACCTTGGGTTGCACCAGATGGGCTCCTCGCAGAGCAGATCCCAGAGGTTTATTTTTTGGACACAGCTTGGAAGGAGAAATAAAAACCAGGGTGACCTTAGCTGGATCCCCGGTTCTTCCTGGTGTTTCACAGCTGGGGCTGGGACCAGGTCTGAGCTCCACGGGCCAAACTTGGTGACACATTCCTGCTGGAATAACCTGGATTTCAGTACATTAGGACATGGCCCTGGGGCAGTAAGAGAAAGGCAGCCAGAAATATGACACTAATATGCAGAAACACTCCCAGCTGTCATCAGCTGTGGGACTCAAGTGATTGGGTGGTGCAGAGTAAACAGAGCAGAGTGGGGTTTTTAAGAGCCCAAGTTCTCTTTTCCAGGTATCTTATGCTAATGCACAAAGAGATCCAGGAGATAGGAGCAGTCTGAGGACTGTAAAAGGAAACCAGCAGACAGCTATTACCAGAGGAAAAATTCACAGGTACCCAAGCTTGGGCACAGTGATGGGTTTTATTACACTTCGAGGTGTTGGCAGACCACCAAGTTTCTATTCTAATGTGGATATGAATTTATATCTCTTATAGGTGTTCATAGGGATTTCAGTATCGACCACAAGAGACATAAAAAAGGGGGAATTTAACATACTAGCTACTAAAATGCACTTGAGAGTCCTTTCTAACAGTGTCTCCATGCTGAGTGTGTTACTGTGACAGAAAACAGGCTGAAAGTTGTAAGGCTAAGCCCAAAATGTGCTGGAGCTCTCCATGCAGTCTGTGTACAGCCAAGCACTTCACCTGCATCCCCATAAATGCATCCCTCTGACATCCTACTGACAGTTCTGATAAAATCAGTGCGAAAGATGTCTCTGCCCTCACCTCAGGGTAAAACACATGGAGCAAAATACCACAAGTGTTCCAACACGAGGAATAAAAACGGATACATAAGGAATCTAGGGCAGCTCTGCTGATGATACAACAAGCCCTGCAGCAGATAGTCAGCCTCCAGAGGGGAAATCCCAGGTGTCAGGGATGACTCTAAAGTATTCCCTGGGGATTACACACACTTTAGCCTAGATTCAGTGAAGACAAACCCTTGGAGGAAGCTCCACAGCCTGCCCATGGCTGTCATGGCAGACCTTGGCACATGCCAAGCACACTCACTGGTTCCCTTACAGGAAATCCCACCGAGGACACTGAGGAATTTCTTCCTTTAGGCCAGCAATGAGTATTTCAAAGCCAAAACTTTGAATTCTGGCAACCTTATCATGAGGTGAGCAGGGTCTGACCCAGGCACAGAAGTGCCCCTGAACTTTCCAAAAGAGACTTAAAAAATTTTAGGACTTCACCTTGGCTTCCCTTGAGCTCACACATGGAGCAGAGGTGAAAAGCTTGGATACCAGAACAAATCGTTCCCTGAGATGTTATTATACCCCGATTTCTGGTTTTGTTTCTTTTCCCTTGCAGTTCTGCTGTCAGAGCAGTGCCTGGATCTCTCTCACATCTTCTCCCACATTCTAATTCTCATTGGTAAGAGAAGGACAAAAATCTGTGCTGATCCTGGCTACCTTTCACCAACCACTCAGGCACCGCAATGCATTTTCCTTCATCCTTGTGCTGCCACTGGAGCAGCATTCAGTTATCTCATTTTTCTTTATGTGTGCAATCCCCTCGTAAAGATACTTTAACAGCTGATGTAGAGCTTAAAATGACCACGTAACAGAAGCTAATGGCACCCTACGCATGAAAAATTACTTGGGACACACAGCCATGGGCACAGAGGCACAGGGAGCTGGGACAGACCATGAAGGCAAAGGCCCTGTTTAACCCTAGGTAGGACAGTGCTGCTGGAAAAAGTTGTGCTGAAAAGCCACTACGTTGGGGTGTGCCTGGAATGGAAGGGCAAGAGGGAGGGGTGGAAGTAGGTTTTGAAAAAGCATCCTGGGATGTGTCACCCTTCAGCCCAGGTCAGAGCAGTGAGAGGTGACTGAGAGCAGGGAGGAAACACCCTTGTGTTCACCTGACTGCTCCATCTGCTTGGAGACCCCAGCTCGGAGGCAGGGAGGGCAGGATGCACACAGATAAATCACCTGAGAGCCTGTTCTATAACCACTAACCCTGTCTCTTGTGCTTCTGCTGCAGTTGCCTGGACTGTGAAGCAACATGAGTCACAAGGGATCCCTCAGCAGCAACCCCGGCTCATCAAAGTAAGGATCTTCCTGCACCACTCCTTCCTACCGTCCAGGCAGTCCCACTCATCCCCAAAGTCCTTGGTGTTTGTTTCACCCCTCCTGGGCACCTCACAAGCTGGCACTGCTTCACACATCACCTGCCCTGTGCACTGGGGTTTGATAATGGCACATTAGGTGGAGAGAGCAGAGGGACACCAGGAGCCTCTCCACCTGCAGCCTCGGGCTACAGCAGCCCACGGCAACTTCCCAACGGAGCCAGAGCCACCAGCTCTCTCCCTCCTTCCTGCACTGGCTATGAGCACCTGAACCACTGCCCGCCCTCAGGGGGACACGGTCACAGAGCACAAAGCAGCCCCTGGGCGCCCATATGCTCACTGCTCCATGCAGGACAGCCTGACCACAGTGCCTCAGGTCTCTCTTGGATCCTCCTCTGCCAGAGAAAACACTGTTATGTCCTGGCTGCTCATTCCTACCCACAACCCTGGCATGGGTGGTGACCCTACATATGGTGCTTAGAGACCTGACACTCCAAAATTCAACTGTTTACACACGATTCCACCCGCCCACATTCTTGCATGGGATATGTTCTATACTCGAGCAACTGCCTTCAAGGGGCACATCTCCAACATGTCCGTTGAGAAGGGATCATCACCTTGGCTCTCACACTGCCTCGGGTTCAGGTGGACTCAGGTATAACATGGAGGTCTCCCTGTAACAACCCCACTTATGGCACACTGGGAGACTCTGTCCTTAACCCAGCCCCTCCAGAGCGCTGCCCTTCCAGGGGACACTTCAAAGGTAACTCTAGTGGGGACAGGCCTGGCTGGGCTGCTCCGTGTCCTGTTTCCACTGCTGGGTTCAGTGACACGTGCCTGCGGTGTGGATAGCAGGTAGGGTTGCACAGAGAGCCGCTGGCATGGCCCACAAGGAAACGCTTTGCAAGGAAGGGAAGGGCTGGTCCCTCTGGGACAGCTGCAGTGCTGCTATGTGAAAATGGATGTTAAAAATATTTGGGAGCTGATGGTTGATTTGTACCTTCTTTCTTCTCCAGTGGCAGCATGGGCAAAGCCGAAGGAGCCTCCAAGCTGAGCGCAAAGGACCTGTACGGTGAGTTGTGCCTGCAAACATATCCAAAGTTTCCCATGGCAAAGGCACCTCTGGAGAGCCGGATGCAGACGTTGGGGAGCTTTAGGCTGGAACTCAACCAAAGCCACGTGAATCCAGAGTTCCATACGCAATAGGCTGGCCTGACCTGGCAGCAAAAACACACCTCACATCTGTGCCGACACCTCCCACGCTGGGGACAGTCGGGATTTTGTGGGAACAGAACGGTTGCTTCCCCCACCCAGATCCTCCCCAGGTCTGTTAGCAAGATCACCTGATAAAGGGCCTCACAAAAGAAAGACTGTCCTCGGCAGGTTAATGATTATCCTCTTTTAACTACTCAGTGAACCATGAAAATTCCGTGCCCTTTGGCTCTTTGGAAGTGCAGGGAATGGGCAGGATGGGTGTTCCTTCGCAGTCTGAGAGGCAGCTTGTTTGGGTTGAGCACATTTAGGTATCAAAAACAGTTATTCCTGATCTCAGCAGATCCAGGTACCCCAGGTGAAAATGTGGCCTCTGGGATGGGCAGAGCAAGCATAAATCATGTGAGAAATCACCTCCCTCAGTGATTTCCTGGATAAGAAGCTGGAGGTTGTCTGGGGGAACTCAAGCAGCTTTTGGGGAGTCTGAGCCTGCCAGCTCTCCCACCTGAGAGCTGTGGATTTACCTGGTTGATGTTTAATTGGGAAGGAACAGGCTGTGTGTGCTTCTCCTTGGAGATCTATTTGATCAGAGATTGCCCTCGGCAGCTATGAACTGCCAAGGTGGTTTATTCGTCCCTGTGAAGTGACTCTGCCCAAGGGTTTTGGCTGGAGGTTTATCCATGTGGGGTGGCCTGGAGCAGTGTCCGGAGAGACCGATCTCACCTGGGGAGAAGTGGGATGGCAGGGGCTGTACTTAGTGTTAAACAAAGTCGTTGTTAACTTCAATTAGCTGCCAAGAAATGAAACACGAGGATAATGACAGAGCAGAAATTTGGGCTGTTTGTGGCCTGGACGCTGCAGGATGGGCAGGTGCCAAGCAGGGGTTTGAATTGTGTCAGTTGCTTCTGGAGATGGAAAGACACATGATAAAGAAGCAGGAGGATGAGGTGTGGAAATTTTTTGTGTGGTGTGGAAATTGGGTGCACGCAGGGCTGCTAGTGCAACAAACTCCTGCCTCCAAGGCAACGCACATTCCTTTGGCTGTACACTGAAGTTGTGGCACATCAGGGGCAGGAGGGCTGTAGTTTCCAGGTAAACAGCCCTAGAGAGATGCGTAAAAATGAACCTGGGAGCTCACAACGGTGTTAAAGTCAAGCAGATTTGCAGGCTGGCACCCATGGGTGCAGGCAGCCCAGGGCTCCAAGCCATCAGAGTTCTAGGGGGGGGATCTAATGGCGCAGGGAGCACCCCTCAATCCCGTGCCACGAAAGCCAGCGCAGGGAAAGGCTGACAGACTGCCTTGGAAACAAACACAGCTCTCAAATAAGCACTTTTCAACACAGAATTTCATCTTCTACATTTTTTTGCATGAACACACCTCAAAAGCAAATTCACCAGGGTTGGGACCTCTCTGACCAAATTCCAGCAAACCTGAAATGAGGACTGTATGTCCCTGGGCCAAATCCTCAGGAGGAGTAAGCAGCTGCCTGTTATTTCCCTGCCACCACTGAAATGCAGAACGAGCTCTGCAGGCATTTCCTGCACAAATCAGTGGCTCTTGGCCAGCCTGGCCCCTGGCATGAGCACATCCAGAGGGATTTTGCTTAGCAGCACTTGAAACCCACCCGCTAATTCAGTAAAGGACACTCAACACGTGTAAACCAGTATTTAAATGTCTTGGTCCCTTTCCCACTCGGATCCTTCCTCCCCCAGCATTAATTTCTGCTGTGAGCTGGCACATTTGGGGATGGAGGGCAGGCAAGAACTAAAATTCCAGGGAGAATTATGTTTCATAATGAAACAAATCACACCAAGCCGAGCTGGCCTTGATTATGCGATTACAACACTGCTGAGGGACATTTGGAGCTGACAAGACTTTTCACATCTCCGTTTTCCTCCAGTGCAATCAGGCTGGACCCTCAGCCTGTGTACACTGCCAGACCTCCAAGAAGCAAGTGCAGTGACATCCAAATTCCCAGCACACAGGCATCCACCGCATTTAAGGTTTGCTGGGTAATGACCACAGATGCTCCAATGCACGCAGGTGTCTAAACACTATTTCTTGGTGAACAAGGCCTTGGGTTTAGCTTTCCAAAGATGCTTTTTCTACAGTAATACTGGCCTAATCTCACAGGGGTGTCAATCGAGGGTACACAAGTGCTACCTGAGGGCCAAGGTGTCCCCAGTATCAACAGAGACTTGCTGGGAATATTAAACCCACATCAGGGGAGACCCTGAAGAGGGATATTTAAAATTATCACGCTGAAGCTGGAACACAGCAGCAGCTTCAGGCTGTGCACAGGAAGGCACCTGGATGATGAAGGTGGGGGACCACTCTGGAGGGCTCCAGGGCATAGTGTGAAGGTCCTCACAGGACACAGCCTCATCACATGGCTGTTGATGGGTGGGGAAGGCTCTGGTGTCACACTTGGCCCGCTGAAATTGCTTTGATCACCAAATATGTTGCCTACCACTGTGTCTTCTCCACTGTGGTGAGCACAGAGGGATGTGGAGAGATGACCAAAGGGAATTCTACAACGAAATTGGCTTAAAGTGCCAAGATACCCTCCCTGTGCTCTATCCCTACCAGAGTTGGATATGCTTTCCAGCTGCTCTGCCATCCTCAGTGGAGTTTCCTGGCTCTGATGGGAGCAGAACACTCATTCTTTCCTCCCCCATTAGTAAAACAGCACCACATTCGTTCAGCTTCACATTCTGGAGAGGTCTGAGGCTGCAGGGAGCAGTCCCGCCTCGGCTGGCAGCAGGGAATGGCTGGCCCCTCTCAGGTTGCCACCCCTCTCCCCACACAGCCACCAGCTGAATAAATGTTAATGCACACCATAAATAAATTAGGCTGCTTCTCTGCTTACGGGCATCTGTTCCAAGCCCAGATGAAAGCCTGTGGAGGGGGGGAAGGAAACCAGGCTCCAGCAGAACCCACGGGAAGGGCTGGCAGGCAGCATTTCTGCACAGCACTTCCCACAGCAGGAAAGGTGCTGCCACTCCTTTCTGAGGTGACTCTAGGTGGACTTCTGCAGGTGTTCCCCTCAGCTGTTTCCAGGGATGTCAAACAGCGCCGGCTGGCTCTCCTGATGGATTAGGCAGCATAGCTGGAGAAGTTGAGGGCAGTTTGATGATTGCAGTGATTTCTTACAGGGCTGCAGGGAGGAGCAGCTCATTTCTGTTTGGGTGCTGTCTGTCCCTGCGGTGCTCAGCCTCCTTCCAGTGTCCCAGGCCAAGCCTGTGGGACACAGCCAGCTGGTTCCAGCCTGCCCATCCATCCTCGATGCATTCATTTCTAGGAAAGATAGGGCACAGGGCTGGAAAAGGGGTTTTGGAGCAATGCGTTAGGCCGGAGAAGCGCGGTGCTAACACCGATCGCTTGACACTGCACACCTGTAACCCAAGCCAGGCCACGGCGCTGTAACAGGACACGAGGCACTATCACAGAGAGAAGAGCCACTTCCTGCCTGGCGTGGCCCTGGACAGGGATCATCTCCCCGGGGAGCCACAGACAGAGAGGCTGCACTGGCGTCAGCATCACCCCTGAGCCACAGGCAGCTGCTTGGCGCTGGCCAGGCAGAACACACCAATGGAGAAGGAGTAAATTACGTTTAATGGTCATGAACCAACTCCTGGGGGTTTCCACAGACTTGTATCCCAATGGGGCCTCCAGCCCCAGCCACGTGGAGGGGTCTCTGAGATGAGACCCTCCAGCCCTGAGCACAGTGCTCAGTCTGTAATTCCCTGCTGCTGGCTCTGCCACACCCTGCCCAAACCATGAGCTTGTTCACAATTCCAGCTGGAGGCCACACAGCTGTCACACTGTTATTGACAGGAGCACAGAGGGACTGTACCTTCCCCACAACCTTTAGGAGAGGATTTGTGCAGGATTTAACACACATTGGTATTGTCTGCAAGAGACAACCCTGTCAGGAGTGGTGGCTAAACCCAAGTCTGCTCAGCTGCAGTGCTGGTTCATGCCTAATCTACAGGGATTTGGGCAACATCTGAACAGTGCCACTCACTATCATGTCTTTAAAGGCTTCATCATACTGGAGAAAAAGCCTGAGGTTCAGCAGAGATCCAGCCTCCTTGCCCAGGCCATTAATTCCTCATCTCCTCTGCTGCCAGTCCTGAATAACTCCCTTGTCCTCCCACACTGCTCCCTCGGTGCCATTCCAGCACCCTTCTTCACATCCCCTTTCCCACCCGAGATTCCAGCTTCAGATTACCCGGCCCCCCTTTGACACTGCATGTGTGGGTGACCCTTTTATTCAACGCCTTGGACACTTAATACACCAACTGGAAACAGGGCTGGAAGAAAAACTGGAAGCCAACAATCCTGTTGGTTCCTGCAGATGAAACCCCAGTGGTGGGTGAGACAGGGAACACTGGCTCAGTTCAGCCCTGACTGGAGCTACTGGGAGGAGCAGACACTGCTTGCTCTAGGTGCTGCTGGCCAGGAGTTTGGGATGGCAGTTAGTGACAGGGATGCTGTGGAGAAGGACCTCCCACCTCTGATGCCACTCAGCATCTCCAGTAACCCTTTTTCTTTGCCACCTTGAAACTGTTGAGCACAAGTTCTCTCCTTGCATGGAGTAACTGCTTAGAGCTCACACAGAGGAACCTTTTCCTAAATGGCAATGGGGTTTTGGATATGCCCAAGTAGCTTGGGAACTAAAGTTGCGGTAGTTCATAAAAATAACACCAAAAAAAAGGGGCAACATTTCATTACAAATTTTTTCAAGACTCAAAGTGAATTAATTAAATCAGGATTACCCCAATCTTACTAACTATGTTCCAACATTCAAAAAATTTCATTACCAGCTACAGGAAGTTGAGAAAATACCACTTTGGGTTTTTTGGTGAAAAATAATTTGCAGGTTTCTTCCAAGCCTGGTTGTAAAAGCAAAAGGGAACATCTCTACCGATGAGCTGCAGCTCCTCAATGCCCTGATTATCCTGCTCCAAGCAGCCTGGTGGACACCGTGCCGCCAGACACACTGGACACAAACACACACTGTTCCTCCGTGTACTCAGTCCTTGCACAACCCAGGAGCTGCGCCAGGTTTTTATTTGCTTTCCTAGAGTGGGTTGTGTCTTCAGCTAATAAACCAGGAATGTGAGCTCTTGGGGCCAAGCTGTGGCAAATATGAAGCGTGCCGAGCAGGAATTCAGTCGTGTGACACCCAGAGCAGCTGCTCCCTGCTGCCACAGCCCATTCACACCTCAGTGAGAGCCGTTCATTCACTCCAGGAGCTTCCAGATCCATCTGCACACACCAGCCATGAGTGAGAGCTGACCAGGCAGACATTCCCAGTGCCACAGGCACCGGTACAGACCAGCTCCAGCACTTCAGCAAGTACCACGGATCTAACAGCAAACCCAGGGAGCTTGATGCTCCCCAAACTGCAAAGATATCCCAAAATGGAGGTCTCCCTGTGCTGGGCATAGAGAACAGGGAAGGAGCAAGGCAGGACCTGCAGATTCTCCCCTGTCAGGAGCTCAGGCGCAGCAGGTCTGTGCAGGGCCCAAAACCAGATCCTTGATTAACCGTGGGTAACCTGGAGCATCCCATCCTCCTACTTGGCGAGGAAGCAGGAACCTGGCAGATGCTGAGTTCAACTGCCGCATCTGACCCCACGCAGGGATCCTGGAATGGAGGGTATGCCATGCTGCTGCTCTATAAGCCAGGCTGGCAGGTTTCTGTGGCTGCCATGAGCACACAGAGCATTTGCTGCCCCATTTCTCCTCGGGAGGCTGGTCCTGACCTGCCATTTGGCACAGAGCAGCTCACACTACGCTGGCAGGTTCCTATAAACGGCGTGTGCATTGCTAGATAATGTATAGATAATGTAAAGATTATATAAGGAACTGGCAAGCTCCAGAAGGCACCGCCAGGACTTCCCTTAGGCTGCTGTAGTGAATGTGGAGGCCGGGGAGGTCAGCAGTGTGATTTAGGGAATGGAGGAGAGCTCCTTGGTATGGCACTGGCAAGGAAAACAAATCCAATACCTCTCATTCCTCACAGACTGCTCCGTACTTGTCCATACATCCCCCCATCTTCTGCTGTGCCTTCTGCCCAGCAACAGCTGGAAACAAACGTGGGGAGCAACAGGGAGGATCAGGTAGGATCCTGTGTGGTAAAATTAATCAGAGAACAGCATGCATGGAGGCAGGGCAGGGGCCCACTGTCACATTGTACTGGGGGTGCTGTGCCCCTCTGGCTTGGCAGAGGCCGTGCATGGAGAAAGACAAGCTTGCTCCTGCCCTCCTTGGCACTGCTCAACATTCCCAGAGACCTTAACCAATTATCCCAGCTCTAAGCTGGCAGTTTATCCTGCTAGTTGATCTCCTGTGCTCACTGAACGGAGCGTTCACAGCCACGTCCCAGCTCCCTGCAAAATAAGGTTTTGCATGGAAATGGGGAGGGAACTTGGCACTAAAGACGTGCTTTGGCTTCCTGGACCAAGCTGATAACCCCGGCTCTCCAGGATGTGCATTGATCCGGCTTTTTTTCCTCATTTATTTCTCTCTTTCATCCCTTCTACTCCTTCACATAAAGCTGAACAGGACTCTTTCCCTGCCAGCCAAGATTTTAGTATCATCACTGGGATTTCAGCCCAGCACTGTTTTGAGCCCTCAGGTACCAGCCTGTACCTCTGCAGTGGTCTCAGCTCTTCCCATTTCCTCACTGATGCCAGTGGTAAACACCATTCCCACAGCACTGTTTAGCTGTAAGGTAACAGTGGTAGATAACATACATTGCCCTTTTCCCCACGCCTCTGTGTGAGAGAACTGAAGTGAATTCCATTAATAGGGTTTTTTCCCCTCAAAGGATTGTCTTAGGGGTCACTGGGCCAGACCCTGAGAGGCAGGAGATAAGACAATTTACCAGAACACGTGCATGCCCCACGTGTTATCCGCGCTCAAGGCATCCAAAGGTTTCTGGATTCCCCATCCCATTCATACAGCAAGTGTCTGGGATCAGCACAACTCCTCCTCAGGCCACAGGGGATCACAACAGCACCTGCCAGGATACCCATGCTACGAGCTGGGTTTTTTCCCTGCCAGACGCGAAAAGGACAGGACAAAGCTGTATTGTTTTCCCATCTCTTTGGCTCTCTTGGCAGACAAGAGGGGAAAAAGGACAGTGGTGGTCACTGTGGGCTCATGCCAGCTTTATCACCTCTGGATGTTTGCTGTACCAGTGCCACAGCCCTGGAGCTCTCCCTGCCCTTTGCGTGTGTTACATCCAGAGTCCTCCGCTGCCACAGACTCTGAAGGTCACAGCAGGAGATAAACAGAGGTGCAGATGGGTGTCGGAGCTAATTTGGGGAAATCATCGCTATATTCCTGCAGTGCTCATCTATCACATGGGGATTATGCAAATTCTCCACATCCTGGGGCCAGGTTAGGGGTCGGATAACACCTGAAGGTGCCGAGGTCCTGTTGCAGGACGCTGTAGAAATGCCAAGTGTCCTGATGTGAGGTGTCAGATGAAGCGGGAGGAAATGAGCTGCTGCTGCTGCTGCTGCTGCTGCTGCTGCTGCTGCTAACAGGCCAGCATGCACTCATACAAAATTCAGCAGGTCAGGGACACGGCTGTGCAGAAGGGCAGGGCAGAGCCACACAGGACAGCTGACCTGCCTTCTGAGGTATGGCTGGCCAAGGGAGTTCACCTGGGCAAGGGAAAGGATCCCGCTTGATCCAGGAGTCAAACAGCCACAGATCTTGCTCTAAGCATCATTCGCAGAATGCCAGACTGGTTTGGGTTGGAAGGGACCTTAGAGCCCATCTCATTCCATCCCCTGCCACGGACAAGGACACCTTCTATTATCCCAGGTTGCTCCAAGTCCAGTCCAACCTGGCCTTGGACACTGCCAGGGAAGGGGCAGCCACAGCTTCTCTGGGCAACTTGTGCCAGGGCCTCAGCACCCTCACAGGGAAGAATTTCTTCCTAAAAGCATTTTGAAATCAGCCCAGCCCAGCCAGAGACAGATTTAATCAAAGACAAATAATGATGCATCTTGGAAAGCCCTGCAGTGTTTCACCACATTGCTTTGAGTATATAAACCAAAAAACACTCATTTTCTTTAAAGCGTCCACACTCCTCGGATAGATGTAGCCCAAACCTGACTCTTTTGTGATCTGCAGTCAGGATCTTTAATTCTTCCTGTGTTTAAATCAAAACTAAGCGCTAGGAAAGAAGGAGATTTCGGTGTTTTGACACCCTGCTGTCCCCGGAAAGCCTGTCTGGTTCCAGACCTCGTGGTCTTCTTTGCGAATGCCAGCAGGAAACACAAAAATAAAAGTTTCCATGGGTGTGGGGGCCAGGTAGAAGCCAAGGAGTCAGAAGGGATTTCAGGAGAACATGCAGAAACACCCCATTTCTTGCCCTGGGCAGCTTCTGGGACATCACTTGAATGACATTGGAAGACAAAATAGAGGCACTTTGTTCTAGTTCTGTGACTTGTGGAGGTAATGCAGAAATTCCCCCAGGGAAAAATCAACAGAGGGAGGGGAAACATCTGCATTTCTCCATGTCCCCGGGCTTGCTGCTGTCTGAACAAGGCTGCAAAAGGGCTAAAGGGGCCTTTGCTCTCTTGCACTCATGGAGTGCAGGCAATGGGAAGTTGGGCTATGCAGAGTTCTGAGGTTTTGACTAGTCCCTAAAAGTTCCAGGGGCTTCTCCAAATATTTTCTCAGTGGTGCATGCTAAGATCTCCCCTGACTGTGACACATGCAGCTCCTTTGAGCTTGGAGGAGGGGGAAATGGCATTGGAGGGGATCCCAGAGAGTCTGAGAGCAACCAGCTGTCGCTCTGACCACTGATACAGCTCCATGGCCTGTTTTCCTAATAGGAACACAGACCTGTGCTAGCCTCCCACTGGAAACCTCATCCCCCTGGTATTCCTTCCCTCCCTCAGGGACTACCAGTTCCCAACGCAGCTCCGCACCCTTCCTCTCAGGGCTGGAGACATTTGCCTGTCCGAATGTAAACTCCCTTTGTTTCCAGACCACCCACTTCAGCCTTTTCCACTCCCTTTGGAAAAGGAGGAGATGGGATGTCTTAAAACCCAAATCTGTCTCCATCCCACATGAATGCGGTGTTCTCATTTCCATCAGTGTCATCTATTTACACGAGAAATGCTCTGGGAGGAAATTGAGGTTATTGAGAGGAAAAAAGTGCCTCACATCAGCCCCGAATCCCTGCGGGATGTGCTGCCTGTGCCCTACCCCAGACCTTGCCCCACATTTCAAGTAGGACAGACTGCAATTAAAGCCCCCAGCAACCAGAAAGTGCCACTGAGCCTTTCCTGCCAGCCTGAGGTGGGAAGGGGCTGTGCTGCAGTGTTAATTTGTTTATTCAAGGTCACTCTGGAGTGGCTGAGCAGGGAGCTGGGCTGGGTGTCTGAGGTCTTTCCTCTGAACCACTCTTACTTACCACCGAGCTGGTGCTGAGTGTATGAGACACCGGCTCAGAGCCCTGCAGTCTCCATTAATGCCTCTGACAATATTCCCACCAATAAATCAATAAATCACTTCTACTGGGCAACAGCCACCACTCCAGGGCTGTCAGCAGTCAGGTGCAGAGGCAAAACACTGCTGTGTTTTCAGTCACAGGCACAGATCTACAAGGTATGAAGTACTCGTGTGTCCTGCCAAGCTGATGGCACAGCCTAAAGAGTGTTAGAAAAAGTGTTAAAAAGCTTTAGAAATCGGCTTGAATCAGCTTCTACCCACCCTTGCCAGGCTCCAAACAAGAGCAGTGGCATCTTTTCATGATCCCTGTCTCTGGAATATCTCCAGGTGCTCAGTACGCTCCCCAAGCCATGGGCAGGATTGTGCTCAGCCCTGTGCACCAAGAGGAGCTCGATTTAAAAGCTCTTGGCTGGCCAAGGAGAAAGGTGAAATCTCCAAGGCAAATCTCAAGGAAAGGCAATGCTTGTTCTGGAGAGACACCTGCTGGCAATGCCCATAGAGCCCAAGCTGGAAAGCTCAGAGACTGCGAGAAAGACTCGGAGTTGTAATTCTCAGATCCAAAGAAAAACAACCAATGCTTGTTTTCTTGTTTCTTACAGAACAAAGGAAAAAATACTCCAACTCCAACATCATTATGCACGAGACTTCCCAGTACCACGTCCAGGTGAGCACACCCACGCAACGGAGCGCTAAGGGGCTGAGAGGCCGAGGTCAGTGATAGGTGCCGGTAGCGCAGTGTGTTCCACGTGTCCTGGACCTTCAGGAGGCCAAGGCGGAGTTGGGAACCTCCTTACCAATAAAGTCCCAGGTCACTCAGTAAAGGAGAATGGGGGGGAAAAAATATTTATATAAACAAGGGGAATTCTGTACAAGGAAAGAAGAAATGGAGAAGCTGTTGTCCTCTCCCTCCTGTGTCTGAAGGAGACCAGGAAATGTTGTCCCTCCTGTCACCCCGTGTTTCAAACCCTTCTGATCAGCATAGACAGGTTAAAAGCAGAGTTCCCATGGTGGTTACCAGAACTCAGCTTTCCAAACAACAGAGACCACATGGACTATCAGCTTTCAGCTCTCCCCAGCTACTGTGTCCTCTCAGGTAACACAAACCCCTTCACACAAGACAGGCAATAAGCCAAATCCATCTCCCACTGCCACAGACACCCACCCCAAAAAGAGGAGCCAGCCTGGCCATCCCGAGCTCGGCGATTCCTGTAGCGCAACTTGCTGGTGCAGAACTCCATGGAGGAGGTGGGGCCATTCATCGCTGAAAACTGAGTGAGGCAAGACAGGAACCCACTTCCTGAGGTTCATATTTACGAGACGGGGCCCTTTAAAAGCCTCAATTCAGACTTGTAAAATGCCTGTTTGGAAAGAGGTCCTGGTTTCCATCAGGGAAACCAACTCAGTGGCTCAGAATTCACTCATGGATGCAGAGAAGGGATTTTAAATGGTGACATGTAAATGAATTCTTCATTAATTATGCCATAAGCCACATGTTTGTGAGTCTCTCCCCTGAACTTTGACCAAGGCAAACAGGATTGCAGTGGCAGGCAGCGAGATAGAATGCAGTTTCCTCATGGGAGCCATTTTACACCCTTTGAAGTAATCTGATCAAAGTTTAATGGTGGATGGACTCATTGCCCATTCTAGTAAAAATTGCTGTATTTGAGTATCCATGTGGATGAAAAGGGGTTTTAAGGGATAAAACGAAGACAGCAGCAAGCTTCTCCCTCTCAATCCACCCATATCTATGGAAAATGGAAAGTAGAAAAATATTTTAATGACTGAGTCAGACAAGTAGCTTCCCCTCCATGAAAACTAACTGAACAATAAACAGCCAAGGAATTTATGAAGCTTGTAAACGCGGTGGATAAAATAATAGAGGCTATAAAAATGCCTGTCATCTTGAGTAAACCTATTCTCCTCACTGCTCTGAAAGCAGAGGGCTTGTCACCTCTGCACAGATAAGACTGACTTGGCAAATACCTTCCCATGCACTATTTTACAATTACAGTAACATACACCCAGCATGTTTTTCATTCGTGATTGCATTGCTAATCTCAGCTTTCGGCTCACACACCTGCCAGGAGTTTTATTTAGACAGTGCCTCACCCAATACCTTTGCTTGATGAACACAGGAAAGGGCCTTGCACTCTGAAGTGTTTGCCCTCTTCTCTGCTCCTTCCTCCCATCTTTGGGAATCATCTAAGAGCAAATGGGTCACCACAAGCCCTATCCACCCCTAATGCCCAAGAGCATGTTTAAAGACCTTCTGCCAGTCAGGTCTACCAGTGCTTTAAATCCGAGCCTTTCCCTGCATCCACCTTGTGTGGAGCCAACTGCAACAATGGTTCTTGCCTGTGCTTCCTCACAACCATCCAAGACTCTGTGCTCTGAGTGCACACATCCCTCTCGCATCCACCCGGTCTGTGTCAGACCCCAACATCCACAGCTTCTCCAAGGTTCCGGTTCCCACAGCAGGACATGCTGGAGCAGCATCAGCTTTTGCTGCCTCCTAATCTGCTTCCCACTTTGCATTTACCTGGGCTTTTACAGGGAGAGAGGAATTCTTCCCCAGCAACTCTCTCATCCTCCTCCATGGCCCACTGACGCACATGTCAACTGTGGACACAACCTACTGGGTTACTGAATGAGCTCATGAGTGCATCAGCACCAGAAAGAAGCTACTCGATCCCTTAAAAGGTTATGTCTGACCACTTCTCCTGGAAGAAGGCAGGGAGATACGGGATCAAAGGGAGAAAGGCCAGGCAAAACTCATCTCCTTACTACAAATTTCCTATCAATTTAGGACTTGCTTTAAAACACCCCCCGTTTTTCCAGCTCTCGCTTTGAAACCAGATTAGAGGATGTCTGCATCAGAGAAAAGCAGGCATTTCACTGCTGCCCTCCCCACAAACTCTGAACGCCCAGCAGGACCATTTTTGGGGTGGCCACACTGCTGTCCCTGGCCCCCCCAGGGCAGCTCTACCTGCAGCACTTGGGTGTCCCTGCTCCAGGGCTTAATCTGCTCCCAGCTCTCCAGCTTAGCCACCACTGCTGAAGTGCCCGTTCTGTACCCTACTGAGCAAGGAAACCAGGATGAGAGGGTCATGCTCATGGATGGGCCTTCGATATTCCAGGGACAAGAGAAAAAGCTGGGATCTGGCCCAACAGGCCTCAAAGGGCTGCAGGCCCTTGGACTGTACAGATGCCTTGGTCAGGCCTGTAACTTATCCATCCAAAAACTTCCTGCCTTTCTCTCCTGGAAAAGTTGGTAAAGACAGGGAAAAGCTTCAGCTGCTTTTTGCCAGTCAGGCACGTTACCCTTCCCTTCTCACCAGGAACACAGCTGGGCAACAAAAGGAACAAGATGAAACAGGACTATTTCCTTTTCCCTCCTGATTTTTTTTCTTTCCCTGTTGTCACCTGAACATGTGGCCTGGCTGTGCTGGCACTGGCACAGGAACAACAGCTGGGCAAACAGCCCGGCTACTCTGAGTCGCAGCTTTTCTTGCCTTGCAGTCCCCTCTGCCGGCAGACACAACAGGTTCTTCCATCCGTAGGGAGCAGCACTTACTCGCCTGGATTTTTGGAGTGGCCTTCACCCACTGCTGGCGAGCACACAACATTTGGATGTGACACACCTCTCCTTTCCACAGCTGCCTCCCTGCCCAGCATTCCCTTCCCATGGAGGCCCAGGAGCAGACCAAAGCTGCAAGTGCTGCCCCATTACACAAACTCTGGTCGTGCAGGTGCCAAGAGCAAGGCCCGAATCACCACACGCTTCAGTATGCAGCTGGAGCAGGGATGGGAAAGCAGCTTGGATGGTTACGCTGTAGCTGAGCTGCTCCTGGCCCGAGTGCACACAGGGGACAGCGAAGGAGGGGAGGACAGCACGGAAGCCTGGCCGATGGGAGAAGAGCATGGGTTGGGTTTATAGGACAGGTGAAGGGAGGTAGGAAAACCAGGATAACCAAGCAAAGCCACAGGGCAGGACAGAGGCAAGCAGCAAAAAAATTCTTTCCTACAGTCAGCAACACCCATTTTCACTACCGTGAGGGCTGAGTTGGGTATTTTTTGGGGGAAGGTAATCCCAGCCCCAAGGGGGGCTTAAAGGGCTGATGTAGAGTGAGCTGCCAGGTTTGGAGCTCCAGCAAGCTTTGCAGCATAAAAGCTCTCCAGAGTAGCTGTTCCCAGAGCATGGGACCCCACACATTACATGGATCCCACTTGGCACAGAGCACCAACACTTGCCCATGGCTTCTGTGAGCACTCTGCCTGGCACAAATCCCACATGAACAGCTTTGCTACACAAGACAAGCAAAACACAAGCCATACTTGGTAAGCAAAGTGTAACTTCCGCAGTTTGACTTCCAAGCCAGGTTCAGAGGGGCCCAGGGAGTAACTTGTGTGTGTGAGGCATTTGCCCTGCTGGACAGGGATCAGAGCTGCTGGAATTGATGAGAGTAATTTGCAAATGGTGAAACTGGTTACGAAAACCCATTATGAAACCCAAATCTTTCACTGCCGTGGCCAGGCTGGTACCAACAACCACAATTGTTTTGTGCAGCAACTTCACGCCTGAGCTCTGAGGAACTACAACCAGTAATTGTAGCCTCTAGAGATGCTTTCACCACTGATTTACACACCCCAACAAACATTTCCCACCTGTTCTTATCTTCTTTCTCTCCCCAACTTCAGCACTTGGCCACCTTCATCATGGACAAGAGCGAGTCCATCACGACAGTGGATGACGCAATCCGGAAACTCATCCTGCTCAACTCCAAAGAGAAAATCTGGACACAAGAGATGCTGCTGCAAGTGAACGACAAGTCCATCCGGCTGCTGGACTGTGAGACACAGGTACCCAGAGCCCCGTGGGACTGACCCCAGACTGAAGTGTGGGGTGCAGGGAGTACCCTTCCCATTCTGCCTGGGAGAGGGCAAGTTCTAAGGAACACAAACAAGGGTGAATCACTACCAGAATACTCTCCTGGATTAGAGTCGGCCCTGCAGTGTGGGAGCAGGATGTTTTTAGCAATGACAAACTAAGGAATATGAGCCCAGGGATCCCAGGAGCTCCTGCACAGGACCATTCCCCCTCAGTCTAATAGTTCCCCACTGCCTGACACCTCCCCCGTTCTCTTGCAGGAGGAGCTGGAGGACTTCCCGCTGCCGACAGTGCAGCACTGCCAGACAGTGCTCAATCAGATGCGCTATTCCTCCATCCTCCTGCTCGTGTGTCAGGATTCCGAGCAGCACAAACCTGACATCCACTTCTTCAACTGTGACGAGGTGGAGGTGAGCAGAGCCTTCCTGCTTGGTGTGATACAGAACAAAACATATTTCTTGCTGTCTGCCCTTTCCCCCTTCCTCCAATCCTTCCTAAAGCCAAGCCCTTAAAAACATTCCTGTTTTATCCTTGAGGCGGAGATGGTTCATGAGGACATAGAAAGTGCCCTGGCAGACCACAAGCACGGGAAGAAGATACGGCCACAGACGCTCAAGTAAGTACTGCAGGATACAGCCGGGAGTAACAACAATAAACCCCTGCTTCCCGTGGTTTAGTCACACTCCAGTCTCTTGGAAACAGGATCCACAGCCACTGATGGGGTTGGTCTGTGCCATTTTTCTTGCAGGGCAAACCAGGAAAAGATCAAGCAGAGACAATCCATCCTCCCCCCACCTCAAGGACCAGCTCCCATCCCGATCCAGCACGACATGCGAGGCTCAGCGATGAACAGGAACAGGGTGGCACCTCCTTCCCAGCATGATCCAGGTACTGGGAGCACTCACGAAGTCTGTCCTGGGGACGGGAGACTAATTAACCCAGACAGCCAAACCTCCTGAAGTGATCTGTGATGAAAGGAAGTGTTGTACCCCCTGGGCATCTTCTGTTCAACAAATAAAACTTCCCAGAAACTCCTTGTAACAACACCTGTATTTGGGGGATAGAGAAATTCCCAAAAAACCAAAAGCCCCTCATAAGCCATCACATGAAATTTGAACCAGGCACTGGTGATCTTAAAAGGTGCAGACAAGACATTTGGTCAAAAAGACAAATTTCTGGCTCTGCTGACTTCACAGGAGCCAAGATTTCACCCTCTAAAATCAACTGTTTTTCATGAATTCTTGTAAAGTCGAGTGTGGAAATGCAGGTCTGAACTCATCCCTCTTATGTGCTCATCTAAAAACTGATTCCAAGACCATCCTGACTTCAGCTCATTTGAGTTGGCTTGGAAAAACTTGGTATTTTCCTTTGGAGAAAGAATTAACAAAAGTAAGTTCCTAGGAACAGAAACAAGCTCTTTCTCTGACAAAAGATCAAATTGATGAACAAACTGTAAGCATTTTTTACCCCTGCCTATCATACCACCTTATCTTAGCACTCATTTCCAATTTCAAGGAAAACATGTAATAGGATACTGTAACACATCCAAAAGTCTCCTTTCCTGGGATGGCATCTGAAGCCAAGCAACTGCTCTGGCTGCTGAACAGAGAACTTATTTCAGGCCCAGTTCTGCATCATAAAAGGAATATCTCTATTTCTGAGCTGGACCATGAACAAACATCTCTATTCTGATGAAAAGCAGCCACTCTTACCTCTGCCCTTCCAAGGGTGCTCACATCAGCAGAGCTGGGAATTCCCCCCGGCAGGATTTCTGGCTCTGAGTGCACAGAGCCTGGCAGGAGAGCAGATGACAGCAGAAAGCCTCGAGTGATGCCTGTTTGCCGAGATCCCTTCCCCATGAAATGCCTTCCCTCTTTTCCTACAAAACCTGTCCCAATGGGGCATCTCATCCCCGCACTTACAGATGCCGTGGACTTGTCACGGTCCTTTGCCAAAACTGCCTCCCCAGTTCTCCCACTTGGCAGATCCTGCTGTGCCGGCCCTTTCCAAGCCCCTGCCCTGAACTGACGCCGTTGTCTTTGCATGAGGGGCCACCCCAGCGATTGTTCCCACTGGAATATCCCCCCCGCACTGGGTGCATGGCTTCTGGAAACCGGGAGGTGCCTCAAGGTTGGGTTTTTTGCAGGATGATTGGGGTTTAGCATGTATTACAAACATTATTCCTGTGAGGTGCTCTCACAGCCCAGAACAAATACCCAAGCTGGGAGTTACCATCCTATGGATCCCTGCCTTTCGTGGAGCCTATTTCCAGCCTCTGATACTAAATATATTTTTCTCTCCCTTGGTTGCAGACTATGAACGACGAAGCTCTGGCTCTCACGACCATGAGGAATCCCGAGCCATGTTAGCACAGAAGATTGAAAAGGAAACGGTGGGTGACAAGGACATTGCAGATCCCATACGCAGGAGCAGAAGCAGGGAGTGAGGGGCTCCTCCATGAGCAGACATTTAATGCATCATCTGGGCATTTTTCCAATGGATACCTGCTGTGCCTAAAGATAAGGTGGCCAAAAGCAAATCTTCATCACCGGGTCACTGACAATGTCCTCTGACCTGAGGCAGCTCTGCTGATTCCAGCTCTGCTCCTCCCCATCCCACCTGGGTTATTTTCCAGCCGTCCATCAGCAGGGGTCACCCGTTACATTGGTAAGGGCAGCACAGAGTCAGGCCCAGTAGCTCTGTCCTTGCAAAGGGATGCATTCAGCTCCGTTTGATGCCTGGATTGCCCGCTCCTGTGCATTCTCCTGGGAACTGCGGCAGGCCCTGGGATTCGGGCTTGCTTTCATCTCGATCCTTTGGGTTTCTGTCCTCACAGCAAATCCTGAACTGCACCCTGGATGACATCGAAGTGTTTGTTGCCCGGCTCCAGAAGGCTGCAGAGGCATTCCGACAGCTCAACCAAAGGAAGAAAGGGAAGAAGAACAAGAAGAAAGGGCCAGCAGGTGCAGTGCAGCAGCTGGAACAAATGGGGAGCGTGGGGGGGCACGGATGAAGGTGGGGGGGACACCTCAGCTCCCAGCCCAGCAAGGCCAGATCGATGCCACGGCACAGCCACGGATCCAGGCACACCAGTTTGGGAGGTGTCGCTGCTCCGTGGGCACCTCTGGTAGAGCGCACGGAGCCTCTGGCACACAGAGGGAGTCTGCCTTTCCCTGAACCCCTGATTTTCAGTAGTTCTGGTCTCAACACCCATTTCTGCTGTGCCTTCTGCATGGCAGGCAGATGGAGCCTTTCCAAAGGTGTCCTAACTAACGTGTCCTTCTTTGCTCCTTCTCCTGGCAGAGGGAATGCTGACCCTCCGGGCAAGACCCCCCAGTGAGGCCGAGTTCATCGACTGCTTCCAGAAAACCAAACTGGCTTTTAACCTCTTGGTAAGACATGGAGGAGTTTCCATCCCATGCAGGGACAGGGCTTTTCCCCGTGTATCCCAGCAGTGAGTGTTTAGAGTGAATTTTGAACGGAAAACACTGCCAAGGGACAAAGGTGTGAATTCCAGGTTCTTCAGAACCCAGGACAAACATTGTGTCAAGCTTGTGCAGGTTTTCTGGGACGAGCCATTAAACCAAAACTCGAAGCATCGAGACCAGCATGGGACAGACCAGCCAGAGGGCTGTAACACCTGTATCTTCTCTGATCCAGGCCTGGGAAGTCTCTGGTTGACAGTAACTGAAGTCCCCCATTGCTCCAATAGTCCTGGCTCCTCTCTTTCTCCCTTGCCAGACCCTCTGAACTAAGGAGGGGCTGAAACGCAGGAGCATAAAGATGTTCCCAGTGCTGCCAGCTCTGCTCAGTGAAACACAAGAGGCAGGAGGGTAAGGAGGCAGCAGGAATTCTGTCAGTTGTGACCAAACTTGTCCAGCAAACACATCCTACAAGCTCCTTCCTGGGCAGTTATTAATAAGGAAAACCAAGAGACTGTAAACAACCTTAATGCAGGACACCAAGCTCCAGCCTTTTCTCTGAGAAGCAAATTTGAGGCTCATTTGTGCCTGCTCAGGATCAGGAGTAGCTGATCTCCTGGCAAGAGCCCAGGGTGGAGCACTTAGCAGAGCTGGGACTCTGCAGTGGAGTCCTGCCACGTTCCTCACCGTGTGGCTGCCGAGTCCCTGGGAAGTGCCCGTTCACTGGGTCACCCTGCTGCCAGCAGTCGTTTCCCACTTCCCACTCCACATTAATGTTTCATCTCCAGCATTTCAAATGCTTTGCATTTCGGTAAGAGCAGGGAGCCTGTCTCCCATGGCAACAGTGCCAGGAGTCCAGGACAGGAGAAGGAGCTGAATGGAAGCACAAACTGGAGAGTTTCTCACCACAGCTCAGCTGATTGCTGTTACTGAAACCCAGTTCTTGCAGTAAATTAATCCCAAGTGTTTGCTCCTCCATTCTGCCACGGTTCACCTCAAATACCACTGGATTTGGAGCCTTTCTGTGACCAGGGCAGCTCCAGGTGCCACAGGCAAGACCTTGGTGGAGACTTTCCCTTGTCAGCAGTTTGCCAAGGGACCCTCAGAACACCTATCCTGTTGTTTCCATCCATGGAACTAGCAGGATTCTCAACCCTGCAAGAAGCAGAAGCACCGATAATCCTGGCCCTTCCTCACTAGGACTTTCAAAATAAGCCAAGGTTTTCTGGGTCTGTTCAAATTAGCTTTAAAGGCTCTGATTTAACAGACAGGGTATTCCGCCCCTCCTGAAATTCATCGGGAATTAGAAATGGACACAAAGTAAAAATGAATGATTCCTACTCCTCCATCCCTTACTCTTCTCATCAGTCCACAACACTCTCCCCATGTGACAGAAAAGAGAAGGCACACTCAGGTTAGGGTTAAACTGTGTTTCCTTTCTCTTTCCAGGCCAAATTAAGGAAGCACATCCAAAACCCCAGCGCTTCAGAGTTGGTGCATTTCCTATTTGGGCCACTGGAACTGGTAAATCTTATTCCCGGATCTCACTGGGAACTCCTTTTATTTCTAGTTCACACTTACATGTAGATAGATAGTGCAGAAGAGTTGAAAAACTGCTCACACCTGGCCACAGCTTTCTCAGGAACTTCCAGAAGCGATGCCGGTTGTTCCTGGCCTCTGATCTGGTTTGCAGCTTGAAGTAAATACAGGAACCCCAGCGAATATTAATCCTTCCACCCAGTCAATAAGGCATTACTGTGAAAAAAAGGGGCAGCCAGCTGGAGTTCCCACTGGGAATCTGCCTGGTCTCACTTTCAGGCAAATACAGCTTAGTATTTGCACTGAAAATGCTTGGAAGCAGAAATCTCAACTTGGAAAGGAGCCACAAAGGACACAGGAATAGCAAGATACCTTCCATTTTTTGAAGTGTCAGCTTGTGACACTTCACTTGTCTGTAACAGCAGCTCACTTGTAGATCAGATCTTCCTTTGACTCCAACCCAAAAAAATCTCATGTTCCCTTGAACTACCCAGTCTCCTTCAAAGACTTAGGTTGATGTTTCTTGCAGTGACTGAGCTGATCCAAGCATCAGCTTTGTCTTCGATTCCTGCTCCTCTGCGTGTCCCTGGTTTGACATTTTGACCGTTTCCTGCAAGTTCTCTCCCCTTTATGTGGTTTGTGTGTGACCCAGATCATCAATAGCTGTGGTGGCCCCGAGCTGGCCCGGTCTGTCCTCAGCCCGCTGCTTTCTAAAGATGCCACCGACTTCCTGAGAGGACACCTGACACCCAAAGAGATAAACCTCTGGGATTCCCTGGGGGAGACATGGACCAGATCCAGGTGAGGACAGAGCTGCCATCTCCCCAGGCTCCCCAGGCAGAGGGGATGCTTGGATGCCCTGATGCTCCTGCTTCTTCTTTCAGGGGATGCTCTCAAAGACACATTCCACGTGAATGTCACCTCATATTCCCACTTTCTGTCCTAGAGCTGAGTGGCCCCGAGATGCGAACATCCCCACCTACATCCCCAAATTCCGCAACGGCTGGGAACCGCCCACAGAAATCTTCCGTGGAGCTCCCTGGGAAATAGACATTGGACACTTGCAAGAGGAGGTTAGTCCCGTGCCCCTGTCTCTTCACTCTCCCTCTCCCTTTTCCAGAGAGATGGAGCTGTGGAGGGTGTGGTGGGGTGCAACAAGTAGTTGGCTCAAAACTCGGTAGGATCTGGTCACCTCAGTTAAATACAGAAAGCAAATGAGGCTGGAAAAGGGCAGCAATAATGAGCCTCTCCCAGTCCAAGGCAACAGCACCCTACAGCTCCAGGGACATAGGCTTCCCTGAAGAACACCTTGACCAAAATCTGCCAGACCATGACTCATCTACCACTATCCCTCTCCTTTTCTCCAATCAGCTTTCCCCTTTCCTGGTAACACTGACTCCATGTCTGCTTTTCCAGCTCTCCTCAGCCAATGGATATCCTTACCGGAACTCCTCACTCAAGCGTGGCCAGACGGCTGAGCAGACACAGGTTGGGGATGCCTTCAAACAGAACGTCACTCCACATGGAAATAGGTAATGGATCCGCATGCCTGGAGCTTTGGCTCCCACCTCAGAACCTCGTGAACACACGCGGACACATACGGTGACACCGGGATGTTTGGGCATCCTGGAGACAACTCCCTGACACTATTAATAACCACCAAGGGAAGATAAAGATCAGCTGAGAGATTATTCCCATAAGCACTGTCTGCTGTTTAACCCCCAGCAACTCTGCAAGGAAAGGAATTCCAGGTGTTTTCCACCACAGGAGGCAAAAATATTGACTGACTTCATCAGTCCATCCATAGGTCTTGTTTCCCAACATCAGCCCACCAAAGTGACCTTAAGGATTAGGTTCCAAAGATGCTGCACTGCACTTTGGCTCTCTATATGTGTAGAGATGCTGGAATCATGGAATCACAGAATGGATTGGGTGGGAAGGGACCTTAAAGATTATCCCATTCCAACCCCCTGCCATGGCCAGGGACACCTTCCACTACCCCAGGTTGCTTCAAGCTCTGTCCAGCCTGGCCCTGGACACTGCCAGGGATCCAGGGGCAGCCACAGCTTCTCTGGGCAACCTGTGCCAGGGCCTCAGCACCCTCACAGGGAAGAATTTCTTCCCAATATCCCATCTAAACCCACCCTCTGGCAGCGGGAAGCCATTCCTCCTTGTCCTTTCACTCCAGGTTCTTCCCCAAAGTCCCTCTCCAGCTCTCTTTGGGGTACTTTTAGGCACTGGAAAGGGCTCTAAGGGCTCTCCAAAGCCTTCTCTTCTCCGGGCTTAACATTCCCAGCTCTCCCAGCCCGTCTGTATAATGCTCCAGCTCTTGGAGCACTTCCTGGCCCTTCCTGGCCTCCTCCCTACTCCCTTGAGGATCTCTCCATCCATCCCAAAGCCACCACAGCTTGCACAGACAGCAGCTGCCTACAGGAGGAATCTGCCCTAAGGGAAGGACACACACAAACCTCGCCCAGTTGGAAACACAGGGCCGGGGAAGAGCAGCCCGACCTCCCAGCACTGGTGGAAAACATTTTAGCTGAGGAAGGAGCTTTGTTTCACTGGAGACAGCAGCTCCCTCTTGGCTTTAGACAAAACCAAAGGCAAACCCACTGATTAGGGGCCGAATAAAACAGTGTATTTCAGTCCCACCCACCTCTCCCCCAGGGAATCAACAGGGTGCTGGGTTCAGACAACTCTTCTCGATGAGACAGAATTCTAGAAAATGAGGGAAAACCTCTCCCCTTTCTGCAGAAGTCTTCGAAAGGTCACTTCCAAACGCAGAACCAACAAGGCCACCCCTTTGCCTTCAGTTTTTTCCCAAGGGAAAGATGGCTCTTCCACCTTTTAACAGCCCTGACGCTCATTTTCCATCACCAGTTACTCCGTGGTACAAAACCTTCATCAAAGTACTTTTAGTTCAGAGTTTAGGAGCTCCATCTGCTTCCTTGTGTACATGAGCTCACACCTTGGAAATTGTCACATCTTGGAGTGCCACCAAACTCCTCCCAAACTCCACATGAATCCTCTGCCATGATTTGACACACGACTTTACAGGGATTTGACTCGAAGTTTTCAGCTGACCATCCACTTTTCTGATACCAGTTCTAGTCTGGGAAAAAACCCTCAAACCAGACTGTTTTTCCATGCTTTTCTGTTCTAATCTAAAGGATTTATAAGCTTTACTGCAAGAGTTCAAATCCACAGCAAAATACCTTAAATCAAATTATATCAGCAAAATAACTTCTTTTTCTCATTCACCCCATCACTGATTCTGGTAGGAACATCAGGTGGTAGAGATGCAATGTAGAACAGAGAAAGAATTAGGATCATTTCTCTTCTCCAATTCTGATTTTCTTGGCCTTGTTGTCGGATGGGCCTCCACTAAAACTCCAGTTTTTCTCTTCTGCAGGAATTTCGAGGCCCAGGGGGTGGCCATGCCCAGGAGATTTGCCAAAATCCGCTACGACTTCACCGCACGAAACGCCAATGAGCTCTCAGTGTTGAAGGATGAAATCCTGGAGGTACGTGACCGCTCCTGGAAAAGGTGTGTCCCCCAGGGGCAGGAGAGAGCTCGGGATAGCAGCAAGCACCAACTCCATTTTTCCTGGCGGTGTCTCAGCAGTGACACAAAGCTCTGCTCAAATCCAAAGCTGGAACGGGCTGCCTGTGCTGTGTTGTGTCACTTCCTCAGTTCAAACACATCAGTCCCATTTTAACCACAGTGTGGAGGGAGGACAACAACTTGCAGTAGTGCCCTGCTCATCCCCTGCTGGGTCTGTTCCTTATTATCACTTCCTCCCCCATGAGGATTTGTTTTCTCTGAAAAACACCTTTTTCATAACCTTTCTCTTACTGCAGCACTGTTGGCAGCTGGACAAGGTGGGACATGACTTGGGCTAACACTGATCTGTGACCTGAAGAAAAGGTTTCTGTGCAAAATGTAGCTTTTTATTTATTTAGTTAATTATTTTAATGCAAAAAGACAACAGAAACTCAGTCATTGGGAAAAAAAAAGATCTGGAGAAACAGGGACATTATGTAGGAACTATGAGTTCTTCAGCACCTAGAGGCGCTCTCCTGTTCATCCTTACGATAAATTCTGATGCTTTCCAGGAAAAGTTTCAGTCCTGGATTGCCTCTGAGAGCAACAGATCTAATCAGAGCTCCTGGCCTCGGTGATGTCCTTCTGGCAACTTCACCTCCCGGACGGTCCAGCCCCACCATATCCTGGTTGTATATGCCTGAAATCCCATGTTCCCACTAGCAGATTTATTTTTGTCCCTCTCTCAGGTGTTGGAAGATAATAAGCAGTGGTGGAAGTTGCTCAACCGGAGTGGGCAGGCCGGTTATGTTCCATACAATATCCTGGATGTGGTGAAACTGGAAGAGCTCGAACAGGTCTGTAGTCAGGTGGTACCTGACTGGTATCAGCTGCAGGGTACAATCTGCCTCTGGGAATAATGCTGTCATTAGACCTCCCTGGATTTCTCAGGATACTACGCACAAGTCAGGACGAACCCTCAGAAGTAGACAAAGTCAGGAGATTCCTGAGTCTCCTATGATAAAATTCACATTTTGCCATGATCGTCTTCCCAAATAAGGCCTATACTTCCAATTTGTGCACCAGCCTCCCGCTTTCCCTATTTTTCCATGTCAAGATTTTCCTTGGGGGCTAAATTAAAGATGGACACTTCCCTCAGCCAGTTCAGTTCAGCACCAGGAACACGTTACTGGAGCGGAGCAGATGGAAACACCATCTAAGTGAGAATTAAGTGAATACTGCAACTTGCAATGCAGAAATGTGGAGCTGGAGTGTTCTAAACACCCTAGGGAAGCATGGAATTACTTCCCCATTTTGGTATTGCAGAGTCTGGGCAAAGCCTAAGGGGGCCCAGCAGGCTTCTGGATAAATCCGTGCTAGTTTAATCGAAATGTCAAAAAGCTTTCCAGTCCACTCCAGGTCCTTGGCAGTGGTCTAGCTTCACATCCCAGCTACGGAGCAGTGAGGCTTTGCCTTCCAATGAGATTGAACATGTTTGGCACATCTAGGAATTCCCTTGCGTAAACTTCAGACTTTGCTTTGGGTTCCTCATTCCCAGAAATTAACTTTCATGCAGCTCCACCTGAGGTCTCACCAGCCCCACATCAGCACAAGGAGAACACAGCAGTTTGTCCCTCCGTGGGTGTGAGGCAGGAAGTTTAAGAAAATGAAAAACAATTTTAAAAATTCTTACTATTTTTTTCCCCCTTTCTAACCAGTCTAACCAGAGGTACAAAGGAGACCTGAGCCCCAGGGGCTATGGCCCATCCAGCCCAACTCACAAGCTGCCTGCCAGCTACGCCGGGGATAAGTGGGGCAGCGAGATGCTATCGCGCAACTCTCCGCAGGACGCCAAAGAACGTACGTGTGTGTCCCGCTCTGGGCTCCCCTGGGTCTGGGTGCTCTGGGGACCAGACCTGCCCAAGGGGCTCCCCTGCACCTTTTAGTGATCACAGCAGTAGAGCAGCACTGGGTCTGGAGGCCATTCCAGGTTGGACAAGAGCCAAGAGAGCAGCCTTGGGGCTTGTGACACCTACAGGGCTCTCGGGCGGCCCGGGACGAGCAGGGCAATAAGTGATCACCCCATCCCTCCTTCCTCCAGCTCTAACTTCCTCCTCCCAAGGAGAGAGTTTCCTTTCTCTTCCAAAATGTTTAAGTGTGTCTAAGGAACAGCTCAGGTCAATCCCTTTCTCTCACTTTTGCTCATCTCCTGGCACACATGGAGTGCCCGCCTGGCCGCTTCCTTCATGTGGTTCCACAGAATTTCCAGCCAAACAGGAGATCCACATCACTCCCTCACCCTGCACATGCTGTGGGGCTCACAGAGCAGGAGAGACCAGGGGCCCTGCTCACCTCACCCCTTATCCCACCCTCTCCACTCCTGGAAGCAGGAGCCCTTTTGGGATGACAGAAAGCCTGGCAATACAAAGACACAAATCTGTTCATTACACTGAGTTATCCTCCACAGTCTTCAGGAGTTTCATGGGGAAAGCGATACTGGATGGAGTGTCACTGGAGTTTCCAGAGAACCACAGGATGGCCTGGGCTGGAAGGGACCTTCAAGCTCATCTCATCATGAGCGTGTTGCTCACTCCCAGTTTGTGCTTCCGGCCGCTTCTGTTCTGTTGCAGAGCAAAACCTGGAGCTCTGCGATCAGCAAATTAGTGACTACAAGTAGCAGAGAGGACTGAAAAGGTCCCAATTCCAAATCTCCAATTGTAGATTCTCACAGAACAGTGCTTCCACATCAGGCAACAGCCAAGGGGTAATAGGAGGAAAATAAATGGCAACACAGGGGCACAGGAAAATGGGAACCACTGGGCTGAATTTAAATAAAAATGCTGAGCCACATCCCCATTTGCCTTACAATTTCCCCACGAACATTTAATGCCATTTTTGACTGAAGACTTTATTTCATTCCCTACTTGTTTCTACAGAACTTATTCACCAAATGGACGAGCTGAATGACGAGCTGCTAAAGAAGATCACAAACAATAAAATTCAGCCTCCCCACAGGAATTTCAAAGTGGAAAAGCCTCAGCAGGTTTTTGTGCCCCTCACCTTTGAATCCAGCACTGAAGAAGTCAAAGCCTGGCTGGAGGCCAAGTCATTCAGCAAAGAGTAAGATTTGCCCTATTGCCACATGAAGTGCTCGTCCTTCCCTGGACAAGGAGCGGGGGAGGCTACTGGCACCATCTCACCTGGGACAAGTCACTTGGATTTACTTACAGAGCCTGTGTTGCAAATTAGATTTCAACCCTATTCAATCCAGGCTCTATAACCAGAATGTTCAGAGCCCAAACTCACTCCCTTTCTCTGTTATAAATATTTTCTTGGCAGTAAATAGTTAACTAACTAAATCCATAGCCTGAAATGCTATTGGAATTGCAGCTGCCACCTTGGCACAGCCTCAGGGCCCTGTGATATGGTCCCACTGCAGCCCCCAGCCTCCCATCTCCAACTCCTCACCTCCGGCACGAGGCCACGTGCAGCACAATCATCATCTCCCTACTTTGTGTCTCCCCAGGACCGTGGAACACCTGGGCATCCTCACCGGAGCTCAGCTCTTCTCCCTCAACAGAGAGGAGCTGAAGAAGGTGTGTGGTGATGAGGGAAACAGAGTGTACAGCAAGATCACAGTGGAGAAAAACCAGCTGGAGGTAAGCATTTTTCTGGATAATTCCTGCTGGAACGGGGGCTGTACCAGCAGTGTCAGATAGCTCATTAAACAGGCATTTTAAGAAATACAATTGGAAAAAAAAATGCAGCCAAACCTACACCAGCAATAAAACACACATAGAAATTCTGAAGTGTCTTTTGAGCAAAAAGGCTGCAAATCTAAAAGATCCCCCTGTTTCCACTAATTAATCTACTTTTTAGTGATATCACTTATCTCTTTGAAATTAGTTCTACTCCTACAGCATTAATTAAATACTGTAATTTAACTGCAGCTTGAAGTTCAAATCCAAACTGCCTGTTTTGTTTCCATTCCAGAAAAGCAGAGGGGAGTCAGAGCTCCAAGAAATCATGAAGCGCCGCCAGGAAAGGATTGATTCTGCAAATTAAAGTCTCTCTGCTTTATTTCAGCTCTTAGCCCTAAGTAGTGCAGAAAAAAAGGGAATGAAAGCAATGATTCCTGGCCCAGGCCGGATGCAGCAGAGCTCCCCTTGGGGTCCAGCTGCCATCAGAGTGACAATTCCTTGAACACTGTTGGGAAGGGTTGACAATAAGACCATGTCCCACTGGGAAAGGTGTTTTAATTTTGCATGAAGTATTTTTTTTATAACTATATATTTTATACTGAAATTTTCCGTGCATGCGATCAGAGCAGGATTCACACGGGGCTGGATGTACAAGGGCTGGATTCAAGCAAAAAAGACCCCCAAAGCTTTTCTCCGAGGGCTGTCCCTGCTCCCACCCCCTCGCTGGCAGAGCAGGCGTGGCACACAGCACAAGAGAGGCCAGCCTCAAGGCTTGGAGCCTGGATCACAGGAATAAGGCTTTAGAACCCTGCAGCAGTTTGGGTTTAAGGAAAGGACATTAAAGCTCATCCCGTTCCATGGGCAGGGACGCCTTTCACAAGCCCAGGCTGTTCCAATCCTGTCCAACCTGGCCTTGGGCACTTCCAGGGATGGAGAGTCATGACTTCTCTGGGCAACCTAAGGCAGCCCCCTTTCTATTTCCATTTCCATTTCCTCCTCAGTGCAGGTGTCCCCAGCAGCCCACGAGCACAGGCCCAGTGACAACTCCCTGTCCTCCTCCTGTCCCCCTGTGTCCCCTTTGTTGGACAAGTCTCGAATGGCAACTCACGTTCCCAAAGACTGTCTGCTTCCATAAATCCATGGACCAGTTAGTGCTGTCTCTGAACAGCCGAAATGAGCTTTCAGTGCCTAGAAGCGAGCAGGAGTGACAAACAAAGGAATTTGAATCTGGAAATAGGTGAGTTCCACCCGCCCACCGCTGCTGATGCAGAGGCCGGGGCTCAGGGCAGCTCTGCAGCCTTTCCCTGTGGCACTGATCCCGAACTGGAATGTTGTGGTGTTGCCAAACCGGGCCCCAGACCAGGAGAAGAAAAGCCCATACCATTTGCTCCTGACCCAGGCACACCCACAGCCCTTCCCAGGGTGTTGGTCACTTGTCCCCATCTTCATGTTTTCACTGCAAAAAGTCAGCTGAAATGACTCCCGAATAGCTGAAACCCCAAAGCACACTGGGAAAGGCAAGTTTAACACAAAATAAATGGCCACAAGAAAAAAAAAATCTAATTTTGCACAGGGTGTTGCTCTTTACTTCTTGTTTTCCTTCATAAGGTTATGTGCATTTGTATATAACAATCTGTAAATAGGGTGAGGAAAATGCCTCTCCCTAGAGGCAGAATCAAGTGATTGTGCTTCCAAAATTTACTCACAATTTCAAAACTCAAGCAAGCAGCGTAGTTCCTGTCCCCAGCAAGTTTGGCACATTCCATTTCTATCTCTATTTAACTGACAGACCAACCTGATTGCAAAGTAGTAAAGCAAACACGGCTCCAGAACTACCCACAGCCCAGGGACAGTTGGGTTTTCTCTCTCAGCACATGCTGAGTCTTTGTCCAAATTTGTGCCTGTCCTTGCACATTTAATGGAAAAAGCTTTAAAACAGCATCTGGGGAACTCATGTCTAAATCTGAGAACACCGGTGCGCCTCAGTTTTGGCTTTATTCTTAAGTGTCTCCAATGGATAATCTGTTTTCTTCATTTGAAACAGGACACTGCTGGCACCAGCAGAATTAGGGTGCAGGCAGGGCAGGATCCTGGGTTTAGTCACAGCTAGGATCTGAGAAGGGCACTCACCTTGTCAGGGAGGGATGAAGAGGACGATCCTCCTGAGAAGCCCTGGCTCTGGATTAGGGTGGAGATGGGAGGCAGGGTGGCAAGCACAGGAGGTGAAAAAAGTTTCTAAAATGAAAATAAAAACAAATGTTGAGCTAGGAAACGCACCATCTTCTAGTCCTGGGGTGTAGAGGAAAGCAAATCACAGGGAATCACAGTTATCTGGGATTTTAACAGGAGTGTACATGACAGCTCTGTAAAGCTGGGAGCCACAGGAGCACTTCCTAAAACAAATATCTCAGCAGACCTTATTGCAGAGGTCACTTTTACAAATTTCTATGCGACTTGAGCTGTGCATCTGTTCTGTTTGTACTGCCTGTAGACACTGCTATAAAGTACTGTACATTGATGTAACTGAGCGAAGGAGACAATGATATAACCATGCACTGTACAAGATTTATTAAAATAGTTAAGTTATACTTATAACTCCATCTCCGTCTCTTTCACTGGGTTTTCATAATGGTTTGTCACCAAGAGCCTCCGAAACTCAGCAGAATGTCTGAAACCACACGTTTCTTTTTGGTTTTGGGGACTGACATTCAACAGGAAGGATGTTACGGCCTGGATAGCTGTGTCTTAAGAATAGGGGCAAAGCATGAGAAGGCTGTACAAAAGCACATTCTTGCCTCTCTGGAAAGGGAACGACTGGGGCAGCTGTCCCAAGTGGAACCATACAGAAAGAGGGAACAGTATAACCCCATGACTCAGAGCCTGTTACACAGATTCTCCAACATTTCCAGCCAAGAGCCATCCTGTTTCCAGCGGCATACGTTTGTTTTCTCTTTTCCTTAAGTTACTCAACTGAAACAACTGGTAATTCCTTCTGTAGATGTTTAGAGGAGTCCAATTTCCAAGTGGGACCACACTAACAAGATCATCTCCTTTACAGCCTAAACAAAGTTTAGGCCAACCACGAGCCCAAAACACCTGCCTTACTGGGCGGGGGGCTCTCTCGGCGCCTGGAGCTGTACCTGATAAACCATTTCGAACCTTGCCACGACGGCAGGGGAGGGAGCACAGAGCGCGGAGCTCCTGCAGCGGGGCAGCACCGACGCGGCTCCGAGCCTTCCCTCACGGCCGCCTCCCCTCAGGGGCTGCCCGTCGCCATCTTGCCACACCGGCGACGCCTGCCCCCCGCGCGGCCATGAGGGACGGGTGGCTCAGGGGCGGGTCGGGCGCTGTGCCGGCCGCGGGTAAGACTGCTAGGGGGTTCTGGCAACAGGAGATTCCGGGGACAGGAGGTTCCGCAAGCGAGAGATCCCGGGGCCGGGAGACCCCCGGGCACGCTCCGCTGGGGACAACGGCGGCGTCACGATCCCGAAGGCGAACCCCCGCCCCAGCCCTCATAGCCACGAGCCAGCCAATCAGAATCGTCCTCCCTCCCGCTGCCCCGCCTCGGCTCCTCCCGGCCGCCTCCGTGCCGTGTCCGCGCTCCTGATTGGCCGCTGCCGCGTAGCCAGGCTGAGACTGGGTCGGTCCCCTCCGGGCACGCCCGCCCCTCACCGGCGTGCAAGCCCCCGGCGCCGCGGACAGGGCGGTGTCCCCCGTGAAGCGGCAGGAGATGGAGCCGGCGCTGGAGCAGCTCAAGCACCGCACCGCGGTGGCGGCCGACAGCGGGGATTTGAACGGTGAGAAGCGGCGCGAGGGGGTCCTGTCACCGCACCTTCTCCTCAGCCCCCTCTCCCGCCCCCCTTCACGGAGAGTGGGCGCGCCCGGCCGAAGCGGCGCGCGATGGGGGGAGCGAACCACCTTGCGGCCGGAGGGGGGGGCGGGGGGACGGCGCTCGGTGGCGGCGCTCGCTTCCCATCCCGGGGCAGATCCCGCCCGGCCAGGACACCTTCCAGACCCTCCTGGGGTTTTCTCCCAGTTTGCCCTCAGGTCTGCCCTGACCACCCCGTTCAGCTCTGCGTGCTCTCAAGAAGCGCCAGACTAAAGCCAGGCTCTGCTGTGCTAATTAATTTTGGGTTTTCTTCCAGTGACCTGTCTAGATCTGGGACTTGTTTGGGGTTTGTTCAAACTCACGGTTGGACGGGGCTTGGAGCAGCCTGGTCCGGTGGAAGGGAGGGGAACTGGGTGAGCTTCAGGATTCCTTCCAGCCCAAGCCATTCCAGGATTCCATGATAGGCTTAAAAACTGAAGAAGGTAAATGATGCTTTTTACTTGTTTCAGTTGAGCTGTACATTTATCTTTTCCCCTTTTGCATTTCCAGGAGCCACAAAGTGAGAAGGAATGTGAGGAGATGTGCTCAGTCTGAGAGAAATAATTCTGAAAAAACTCATCTCACTGGCTACACCAGAGACAGTAAAATTCCAAATGGATTTCATGATCCTGCGAATTCTGAGTACACTTCATGGATAAGCCATGAGATCTTACAGAAAAACACACCCAGCTGTACACATCCAGGAAAACATCTTGGAATTAATTATTTTCCTGCGTATGTTTGATTTTAGGATCCCTAAAAATGTTACATTCCTAAAATCAGGTGTGGGGGGGATAAATTATAGGTAGAGTTTGTGATAGAAAATATTTTTGGTTAAATATAGAGCAAATATTTTTGAGTTAGATAACTCTGTAATACAAGTATGTGTTATATATTTTTATAGGGGCATATAAATATATATTTATATATAACATTTTTTATATGTGCACATATATAGTTTATATCAGACACTATGCCTGTCTGAGGGCCTTGCTGGTGAGCTCCCAACTCATTCCTGAGGAAAACATCAGGCAAAAGTTGTTAGGTTTAGCTGTTTTCTCTTTTCCTTAATAATTATTCTACTCAGTTGGAATAACTGATAATGGCTGTTGTAGACGTCTAGTTCCAAGTGGGACCAAGGCGCTTTTCTGCACACTGCAGAGTGCAGTTTAAGGAATTCATTAGTCAGAGAAGTGAGGAATAGGATTTTGAACGCTCTTGGGCATTGAGGCTGGCCAGAGGTCCCTCCTAACTGTGTGACAGCAAAAAGCCCAGTGCCACGGGTAACCAGGGATTGTGGGGATGGAGAATGTATTGGCATCAGGTGGCAGCTGTGCCAGTTCCAAGGATAAAAATGTAAATCCAAGACTTCTCTAGAGGAGTATTGTTCCTGGATGTGTGTAAATACAGGGACACCTTTTTACCATCAAGTGAGTGAGGTTTGTGGTTGTGTTGCCAGTTTACCCTTTAGATTTCCAGGCTTTGTTTCAGCTCCCCTGGCCGGGCCCCATGTGGGGCAGTGGCGCGAGGGCCGGAGCCGTGGGGCGGCTCTGGGAGCGCAGATTCCATCACGGCCCAGGCGCGTCCGAGAGCTGCACTGGCAGCCTAGGAAAGGGATCAGATGGCTCCTGGAACCGCCCAGAGTGCAGGCATGGAGGGGGAACTGAACTGCTCCCACAGAAACCTGCTGGGCTGTGGTTCCAGGCCAGGAGTGTCAGGAAAGTGGCATCCTCAGTGGTTATTTTCCTTGGAGCTCTCAGGATCAGGATGAAATCACGTTCATGCCCTACTGGGAAAGCAGGGAGCAGGATCAGTACTGTAAGCGTGTCTTTTCCTGCTCTCTCCACTGTCTCTCCAGGCTGCCCTGGAGTGTCCTAGGTCACAGCAATTTAATGTGTGGAATAGTTTCCTGTGCCTGCCTGGGCAGCTGGGGCAGGTCCCAGGTATCCCATGGAATCCCTGGGGTTACTGCACAGACATTCAGGCCTGACTGGCCCCTGCAGAGAGAGCTCAGCACACATCCACAGAGGCAATTGCAGCATCTGAAAGAAAGAAAAAGGTGATTTCTTCTCTTTCAAAGTTATTTCAAGTGCTCAGACCCAAAGCAACCTTTGCTCTTGATTTGGGCCCAGTGAACCATGAGCCATGGGCATGTAATAAATATCATACGCCAATTAAATATAAAACAGATATAAAATTTATTACGTGTCCGAAAATACAAACACGCAAAGCCACGATCGAAAAAGGGATCAGAGCCAAGCCCGGGGTTGGCACTGGGTGAACGCAGGTCTGACCTCTATCGCATCAGACCTCCCTCTGTTCACAACTACTGGTCCCGGGAGCCGATTTTTTATACAGTTTTTCTCGGGGTCCGGATCCATGATCTCATTTTTGTCCATCAGCATACACATAAAGCATGTTATTCACGGTGTAGGGAGAAACAAAACACATCCTGCTTCTGATGAATGTCCCATCACCGGAGGATAGTATCTGATGGGCAGTGATGTTCCATATCTTGGTTCCAGATCCCGTCGTTAGCACCTTGCATCTGGGAGGGGAGTTTTCGCAGGTTGTTAATCGGCCACACTCAGGAAGAAATTTTCCATAGATTTGATCAGCCTTCCGAGAAGTTCTCCTTGAAGGTGCAAATGCTAGGAGGCGCCTCAATTTCTCCCTTGATGGGCCTTTTGTTCCTGAAGACTAGCTCGCAGGACTGCATTTTCTCTTAAAACTAGTTTTTTTAACTTGGTTCCCCCTTGTGAAGGTTACAATTTCCTGAGACCAGTCTTTTATTTACATTTTATATTTGTTATATTTTAACTTTTATACATAGCTTGGTATTTTATATTCGAGCACGAATTATTCATTTATAACAGGCAGAAGTCATGTCCTTCATGCTTTCTGGGGGAAGGCAGCTGATTTCCCAAGTTCCCTTCCTGCCCAACGCTTGAACACCCCAAACATTGGTACTTCTCAGAGAACTGGGCTGGCACTGAGCTACTCCTGTGCACCCGCAGTGCTTTGGGGAGGGGCAAGATGACGTCCCACTTCTGCCTGGAAAAATTTCAACATCAGAAAAAGTCATTTCCCTTCTCTCTCTCTGACCCGCAGCCAAAACGGCTGTGTAGAACAACATGGACTATTCATGGGAGGGATGATGCAGTTGTGGAAAAAAAACCCTAAAGAAACAATACCACCCCAAATTTCAGGATGACAACACACTGCTTGTTAGCAGGAGCATGCAAACTGATTTAAACCAGAGATGAAACTGCACAGCAGGAAAAGAGCCAAAACATATGCTCTGCCTTGTTTGATAATTCCAAAGGAAATTCTCCACAGACCATAAGCAGATTACCTATAATTTTACCTCCATTGTTACTGGATTTCTGACTTCCACTTTCTGTGGAAGTGTTTCACACATCCTTGAGGGGTCAGGGACTTGGTTGGGTTGTTTGTGGTTAATTCTGACAGGCCCAGGCCAAACCCACCATCCTGCATCACTGCTCCACCCCAAATTTGTATGAAATACTGATACAGTTTATATAAGTGCTCCCCTTCCTTACACATCCATGGAGAAAATATACTCCCATCCATTGTTCCCAAGAGCACCTCTCCAGCCCAAAGCCCAGTTTTCACAAACACAAACCCAAGAGACCTAAGGACAATGGGTCCATCAGTGCCTGCAATTCTGAGCTCCCTGTTCCCTGCACTCACAGCAATCTCACCTCAGCCCAGAGACTCCCTGTCCCCAAAGGGAAAGAACCTGATGGGACACAGCCCTGGCACCACATTTCCTCTTGCTCCTGCTGTCCCGGAAAGCCCCAGGTAAATCCAGTCCCTCAGACCTTGCATCCCTGAACACCAGGAGAGCTGGAGTTTTACCCCAGATCCCAGTGCCCTGCACGGCTGCGCTGACACAAGCACAGGCCCATCGCTCCACCCAGCACCATCCCTCATTTTCCTCCCATTGCTCCCAAACCCTCCCAAAACCCGCCCTGTGTCTGTGCCGTGGCCAGGGCCTGCCCTGAGCCCCACCAGAGGCTGTCACCCAGCCCTGCAACAGCTGGGAATACACCCAGAGCTCAGCTCCCCAGGCTCCCAAACCCACAAACCAGTCCTTAGATGCATAAATAACACCCAACCTGCCCCTCTGGGCACAGCCAAACACCACAATTCCATCATCCCCAAGGAACTCTGGCAGCTGCCTCTTCGCCTCTGCCCTTTTCCAGCAGCCAGGGGTAGGGCTGGGCTGTCAGAAATGCCATGCCCTAGGCAGTTCATCCCAGCAGAGAGGAGAAGAGGAACCCTATAGTACTCTGACTTACCCCACAGTACAGGCAGGGCCAGCTCGGGTTTTTTTATCCTAAATTTAAAAATTAGTTGAAGAACCTGAAAGGCAAAAAATTACTAGCAAGGTTAGAACAAGTCAACACACGCACACTTACAGACAGACATACGCTCAGGCACCCCTTCTTCAGCTTACACAGTGACTGCAGCCCTCACTCAAAACACTCCCCCCACCAAAGAAGATGCTTGGACACATCTTCCAACTGCTGCTCCTTGACGTGGAACAGTAGATCCTGGGAAAACTGATAGCATCAGTGACCATGGGGATCAAAATCTGCCTCAGGGACCTGCAAGACAACGTGAGGCAGTCTACCAGTAGCTGACAGCTAGGAGTTATCCCCACACCAGGCCCGTAACTTTTCTACCTAGAAGCGCATAAGCAAGAGATGGGAGTTTTATAACTGTTCGAACTAGCCATGACTCTACTTGCCAGGGCAGGGCAGCTCCAAGCCTAAGTGGCACATGGATGCACAGTGCACCAAATATAAGCAAAGATGACGTGAAGACTTGAGAACTCTTCAGAAGATAAATTCTTGAGACCAGTATGCTTTGAAGCGACAGAAGCTATGAAACTGCTGCAGTGAGGAGGGTCCAGTACACTTCATACAGAAGTCCAAGGGAATGGCACATGAAAAAAAGATACTACCAAAACTGAGAAGGAAGATGGATAGGAACATCTTGTGTACTTCTTCTGGTCTCAAAAAGTAAAAACATAAAGATGCCAGAATAAGCCTGATCCAAGAAAGTACGCGGGTACCCCCGCTGCCAGTATGGCCCATAATGATGCCTATAAAGCACTGAGACATCACAAAGCCCTACGACACAAGACGAGGAACACAAACTACATAAAAGAGACAAGTTGAAACTGCCCAGCCGTTTCACCTGATGGACCCAAGATTCCTAGCGCAAGATGAGCCAGAAGCCGACGATGCTGAAGGAAAGAAGGCTCTATGGCAATAGCATGTGACAGTGAAACACAAACTCTTTACAAGAAGTCAGTGCCAAAGCTGGTAAGAGGATGCTCAAGAAGCTCAGTAGGCCTAGAGAAGGAGGCAACAGCTACCAGGTGATAAAAAGGGATCCCTAGAGAACAATTCTGCCACCAAAGGCTGAAGTGACATCACAAAACGTGACCGACCGACAAATGGCCAAGATGCCTGCGTGCTACACTTGGAAGTGCTCAAGTGTGGCTATGCCAAAGAGTAGGTAAAATTCAGACCACGGCAATCGTGCCAGACCCGAAGGCAGGCTCCTCAGGTGAAAAGATCCACAATGATATTGAGACTCAAAATCCAATGATGCGAAGCTCACGAGAACATGGAGACAGGTTGGAACTGCCCGGCCCGGCAAAGGCTTGGCTGATGGATGCTGAGGAGAAACCCTCTCCCTTAACCTCCAAGGGGCCCATCTTGCTACAGCCCTCTCCTCTAAGCTAGCTTCAAATTGCCTCCTGTGATGCCAAAGGTTTTTGCCTTCTCCCGACCACCAGTCCCAACACTTAGCTCTCTGAAGAAAAGCAGACAAAATCCATCCTTGACAGAAAAGAATGCTGCAGCGCCATGGGTGTCAATACATTCCCCACAGTCCACTTTGGCAGCTGCAAAAGATGAAAAACAATGACAAAATTCAGACCGTGATGACACGTCCCAAAAGTAACCCCTTCCGTAGTGCCCCTCTCCCTCATAACTGCTGAGGCTCATCGCTTACCTGCCATTTCCAAATTTTGGCTCTGCACCTACTTATGGTACTTAAGACGACAAAACAGAAGACGTGACTATCGCCCTCCAGAAGAATAATACCTGGGCTCCTGCGCACCACTGGCCCAGGCTCACCTCAAATCTTCATCCGACTCCAGAGGTTGCCTGGACGATACCTACAAAGCAAAAATACACAGGCTTAGCACGCCGCCACGTACCGCTTGCATATTAGTCACCCTGCCTAAATGCCGACTCACCCGCTCACCTCTGTTCCTTGGCACGCCTAGGGCAGCAGCAGCACCTGCAAAGAAACAAAGCAAAAAAACATGCTGAGAGACGGAAACCACAGCCTCCCTGCTCCAGCTGAGGTATGCCACACCTATACCTTAGGCCTGCACCTACCTGGCCTCCAGCATCCCAGGGCTAGGACATCTTCCAAGTGGACCACCTAAAATGCACAAACAACAAGGGATGCTTTGAGCTGCACCGGAAACTGATACCCAGGCAATAACAACTCATTCTGTCCAGCAGTCACCGCTCACCTTGCTCCATTGACCTTGACCCCGATATACAGCATTACATCCTAAAAATAAAGACAAAGAACAATGCTCTAACACAGTCACCATTTACACTTGCCCTGCAAAGACAAACGGTGACTGACCTTCCTGCAGGAACCCCCTCACCCGATATGGGGCACTCCACCACGGATTTCATCCGTCTGCATCTGAAAGCAAGCTATGACAAACATCAAGGTGCTGCAGGAGAACTTCACTGCTCCAGCCACCTTGTGTCAATCAGGAAATACCATCTAGAGTCCAACTACACCCTGCATTACAAATTTCAAGTCCCCGGGACACAGCTCTCCCACAGACTGCATGCATAAGGCTGTTGACCAGGAGGTGTAGGATAACTGCAAAACCGTGGGCTTCACCAGCTAAGCCGACTGACAAATTCACAGTACAGTCTTAGTCCCATTACACCTATACACCAGACTGTGCAGCAGGGCAGAGCAGCTGTGGGCCAAACACGCAGACACCCGTGACACAGGAGATGATAAATGTGGGGATGCAACAAGGAGAGAAAGCTCTCGGCAAGAAGAATGACTGCAAGGACCGAGAGAACATGGAACAAGATGGCCTAGGTGAGACTGACGGTGAGTCGATGAGGCTCAAAGAGCCCTGGCAGAAGAAGATGCTAACAAAAGGACTTATGCCAAGAACTGCCCGGCAAAACTGCAAAGATGGATGCCCAAGAATTGTACAATCAGAATCCTCTACCTATCTTCACATTCTCACAAGTCCTAATCCACTATAAGGGATCATTGTGGTGCACGGCTGTTGATACAGCTCAGAACAAGACCATAAAATACATCCGACTTGACACTACTAAAGAGATGCGATTTTGGTGCATGTCTGAACTGGCGAGTCAAAAGTTCAATGGTATCAGCGTCGGGCCACGGAATGCAGAGACTGGAGATGCTAAGAATGATGCTCAGAGTTTCCGATAAGTCCCTCAAAGGGGTAAGACAAAAGACATGTGACATGAGATGCCCAAAAGGCACAGAATGCACAACAGACAAGTGACACAACACACACCAGGACTGCTCTGCCCTGCGCATCTCAGCATTGTGATCAAAAGTTAGACTTTGCCTTTATGTGGCCTAAAGGGCCCTTTCTTGGACATCCTATTCTCCAGAGCTAATTCAAAAATCCTTCCCAGCAAGTCCCGACCCAGCCCCCTGCTTTCATCCCCTCTGTGAGGCGTAGCCCTTGACTTATCTCTCGGACATCCAGGGATGCAAATCCTCATCAGGCGCAAAAGGCTGCCTCACCATCCGGGAAGTTCTTGGCCTCAGCAGGCTGTTCTCTCTTAGTCTGCTACAATAAAGAAAACCGAACATCAATGCCCGGACTTAGCAGCACATCAGCCAAAACCCGACAATTCCACTAATCACCATCTCCTGAGAACGCCCGGGGCCTCAGCTCGTACACCGTGGCCACGCTCCGAGGCCAATGCCATCATCGTAGGGTATACCTGGATTAAGAGGAGACAAGGTCACGTGGCATTGCTGAAAATCGAGCAGACCCTCAGCTCTTTCTCCCTCCCCAACTGTTGCCAAAGGCTACCCGGACAGCACCTTCGAATGGAAAAGGTAAAGGATTCATTGCAGAGTCCCACAACACTTCTGGAAGGCTCACAAGGACAGCTCGAGGGTGGTGAACTGGCTCCATCAGCTGGTCCATGACAGGGTTCAGCCCCCATAGGTGTAGTACAAGCAGGCCACCTAAAACACACAAATGGATGCTTAGACAATGCATGCTTTGAGCTGCACCGGAATTTGGCAGTCAAGCAGTAACAACTGGTTCTGTCCACTGGTCACTGCTCACCTCACTCACTTGACCTTGACTGCTGCCATCCAGCTTTACTTCCTAAAAATAAAGACAAAGAACAGCCCTGCAACATAACCACTGTGAAACAGCACCCCTGAAAAGCTGAACGATGACCAACCTTCCCAGGGTAGATGGGGCAAAACAAAAAGGAAAGGTGCATACCGACGTAGGGTCCGAAAGTGTCACGTTGCCGAGGTAGGTTCCATCTGAAACCGCTCGACCGTGACCTCTTTCCACAAGGGTCTCTGTCATATTGGACCAGCAGTCTGAATGCTGCAGAGCACCTGCAAAACACAAAAACAACAAAAGCTGCTTATAGTTTCATCACTTAATACAACTCTGGTAGCATCCAGTCCTGTGCTGGAATCAATACTCATCTTGGTACGCATCCAGCTCACGGTCCCCCCAGTGTCAATACCCTGCTGTGCCAAGCACTTTGCATCTTCAAAATGAAAAGCTGAACAATGAGTTAAACATAGAGCTGAAAGTCAGGCTGTAGCTTGGACTTCAGGTGCTGACCCATCTCGTTGCCGTGCTCTTCCGGCCTCCTCCCTTCGTATCAGGTTTACATCCTGTCCCTCTGCAAAAGAATTATTTGTCAAAGTTATCCAGATAGACAAGGAAAGCTTAACCTTTCCCAAGCTCTCGTTTCTCAAAGTGAACTGCCTAGGACGCAACAACAGCACGCATTAAAATGAATTTCCAGAAAACTGCAAGACGCTGCTGCACCGCTCCCACTGCCTCTGCTGAACACCCCACAGACTGGCCTCAGTCACTCCATCCAAGATGTGGCTGGGGTGGCTAAACAAAGCAAAAGGTTCCCTGTAAAGTCTTCTTTCTACTCCAGCTATCCCCCCCACTCTATTCTACAGGGCAAAGCAATTCCAGGCTAAACACCAACTCAAGCAACACATTATGCTACAAACAGTGTGACACAAGGATGATAAATAGAGCTCTTGGCAAGAAGGACGATGCCAAGGACAGAGATGACGCCAAAAGAGAGAACCGATAGTATGGCAATGGTGGATGGAGGAGGCTCTAAGGAGCAGAAGGTGGCTGTAACAGTGACCTGTTCTAAGAGCTGTTGGTCACGATGATCAAGACAGCTCTAAGACAATACCATATTCAGAATGTTCCCCACGTCCTCAGAGTCTTACAAGCCCCAAGACATGACAGCTCACGGCTGGAAAGGATGGAGGGCAATACAGCCGGGAACAAGGCCTCAAAAGACATCCGACTCAACGCTTCTGAGACGCGATTCCAAGACACAGTCAAGCCCGCTGGTAAAAGAACAAGTGATATTGGCATGCTACCGAGAAGCATAAATGTCCAAAAACCTAGATATGACAGCCAATGCTTGCAACAGGCCCCTTGAGGGTAAAAGACAGAGAGATCTGATCCAAGGGATGCCAAAGACACAGAAGACACACTGGACAACACGACACACACTGGAACTGCTCTGCGCTGCACACCCTAGAGTTCCCATCAAAAGTAGGGCTGCTCCCTTTAGCTCACCTAAGAAGCCCCTTAGAGATCACCCCTTTTCCCTACACTAACTTGTAAATCTCTCCTGGGAATTTCCAACCTGCTATCATCCCATCTCTCAGTCTTGGCCCCCAAATTAGCTTTCAGATGACCAGGGATGTGAATCCACACTGGACATGAAACGAGTCCCCCCTCAGCTGCCTCAGAAGGCACTGCAATCACCAGGTTAGCCTCTTAGTCAGCTGCAACAAGGAAAACCAAAATCAGTGCACAAGCCTTGCAGCATACAAGACAAATGCCAACAAGTCAGCTACTAACCAGGACCCTGCTCACACTCCCTCTCAATACTTACAATCCTCAACTCACCTATCAGAAGCCTCCACCTCAGATGTCATCTCTGACCCACGATAGCTCCCCTTTGCAACACAATGAATCCACTGAAAATTCTGAAGTTTCACACTTCACGCAATCTGGAATTCCAAGAAGTTACAATACTTCTTAAAAAATAAACAAGTAAAATAAAAAAAATTACAAAACGCACCTTCTCAACCCCAAACACTCAATCCAAAACCATGACCCCTGCACTCAATGCTATCTCCTTCACAGTATCTTCAAAGCCCCTGTTGCTTTAGATGCCAGAAGCAGCTGCTGGAAAAAAGCTGAGATAACCTGAAAGACCCCCTTCATGGAAATAAGAGCACAGTACTTACCTCAACAGATCCCACAGAGGAAATGACGCTCTTCTGCCCAGGGCTGGGGTTAATATACCCCTGGCCAGGCCCCGCCTCTCATTCCCACAATGCCCAGGAAAAGGGAGGAGGCAATTACCACAAGGGATAAAAAGGCTGAGAGGAGCTGGGGTTGTTTGGCTCCTCTGACTTAAACTGAAGGTGAGTAAAGGGCTCTCTAGATGCCTTCCTTTTTGCTACACCTGTATCTACCAAAGAAGTCAATAACGGGTAAGAGAAAAAGCCTCTTGTCTTAGCAGCATAGACAGGTGAATTGGATAATTCCTTGTTAACTTGCATAATTGTCCATTAGTAATTGCTGAGTAGTGTGTTGTCAGCAACTAAGCAGGCTAGAGAAAAATAGCAATAGTACAAAGGGTGTAACTCCTGCTGGGGCCTCTAATTAGGGCCATATGCATCATAAGTAAAAATAATGGAGTCTTAGGCCACATTAAGTTATACATGTGCCGGACTCTCTCCCTTGTGAGAGATTTGGTGCTGGGGCATGGATAGAAGGGCAGATTTAAACCTTTAAAATGTTGAAAAAGGGGGAGCTTTCTTCAACTGATGGCCTTAAAATGAGAGAATAGGGCGTGTTTGCCTCTACTTAAACCAATGCTATGGTAACAAATGGGTTCTCCACTCTGAACCCCCGAAAATACTGGAAAAAGAGAGATTTTCCTTAAGTTTCTCAAAGGATGTAAAAAGGGGTGGCTTTCTCCTCAATTCAAACCCTTAAAAAGGAGGGATAATAGGGCTTTCCTCTTACTTTAAACCTTAGGATAATGAAAAGGGGGGAGTTAGGCTCAATTCAAACCTATAACATAGCATTGTTAAAGTTTTCTGCTTCTATTTGAACTAGAAAATAATGGAAAATAGGGATTCCCTGTCAAGCAATACCCCTAAAACCATGGAAAAGGCAGGGTTTCCTTCAACAGTACCCTTAAAATTGCAGAGGAAGGGGATTCCCCCTCAATTTAAACACAGGCAGTAATAGAGAAGGAAACTTATTTCTGTAGTTTAAACCCCTTTTCTCCTAGTAAACCTCCTTTTTCCTGGGGTCACTGGGTTAGGACTGGCAAGGTGAAAGAGGAAAGTTGAATGTTTTCCCCTGGGACCCCACATGCTGCCTTGCTTCCTTTAGTGCTGCCCCTAAGGAGAGAATACCCATTTTGGTAGCACCAATCCCATTTTGACAATATTGCATTCCTGTGGGTTTGGGAATCCTGCCTGTAAAAGACATCTGAAAACTGGTATTTTGTAGTTTGCTATTTTGAAGTTGGGCTATTTTGATTTTTTTCAACTTGGTTGTCTAGTGTTTTAAAACTGACTTTTTTGGGTATTTTGGAACTTGGTACTCTCGTAATTTGAAACGTGATGTTCTGGTATTGCAAAAGTGGGTTACTTTTGTATTTTGTAACTTGGTATTCCAGTATTGTATGTCATTTCCTCGGGAAAAACAGTTTGATCATTGTATAACTTTATTTTTTGAGGCTCACCAGTCACCTGAGGTATCCAAGTCCATCCTCCCCAGCGGGGAGACCGGGAGTACGTCTGGACATGGAGAATTTCTGAGAGAGCCCAGAGAAGAAAGAAGGCTCCAGCTTTGCAGGTCTGTGTCATCACCCGTCCTGTTAGCCCCTCTTGTTTGATCCCGGTGGATTTGTCCTCTTGGATTCAACTGTAGTAGCACTAATTGCTGGGAATTAAGCAGCCTCTGGTGCTCCTTTTCCATGAAACCTCTCCATCCTGCCCTTCAATCCTGTTGCAAACACGGGGAAAACCCCAAACTCCATTTTTTCCCCTTTCCCCTTCACTTTTCCTCCTCTTTTCCTGTAGGCTTTGGGCTATCTAGGCTTGGATGTGGATTAGGCAGAGCACCCCAAAAGCTCAGCTCCAGGCGGGATTGCAGCAGTGTTGGAAGCACCACAGATTCTCCCGAGGTTTGCTGTGAGGAGCTGCGTCTTGGGAGGGGCTGGGATTTTGTGCTGTTCTGGGGTTTTTTTCCTGTTTGCCTTTTGGGCCACCTCAGAGAAAAAGCTGAAACCAAAGAAACTGAACGGGAGACCCAATTTCCTTCCCAAATCTTCAGAGGAGGCGCAAACCCACATGGAGCTGAGGAAAGGGATGTGAGGAGGACAGGCATAACTGAGCCTCAGGACTCCACACTTCATTCTTTTCATGTATTTGGAGGTGCAGGAAATGCTAAATCCTAAAGGAAGTCTGTGTTTCTAACATCAGGTGCAACCTCTTTAAATCCAAGTCCTCAGAGTGGGGTTTTCCCAAGGGTAAATCCAGATGTGACATGGGAAAGCTTCAGTGAGCATTTCCTGGCTTGACTTCGTGGCTTTTGGGAAAGCTTAGTAGCCAAACAATATTAAATTTCTATGGGATTTGGATCAGATGTGGCGTTTATATCTGGGGTCGCTCAGTTCCCTGGCTGGGAAAGTCCTCGGAGTAGCCAAGCTGAGCCGTTTGTGAGAATTCCCAGCATTGTGTCCTTATGCTTCTTAATACAATGTTTAAATAATTAGTTCTGATTGGAGACACTATCAAGTTTTGTTGTTCTGTTATTTGTTAGAGTGGCAGAAATGTTTTTCTACCTGGCAGTGTGTTGGGATAATCAACATTCCTTATGTCAGAATTAATTGGTCTTCCTTCTTTTCCCCTTTTTTCTTTCTAGGTTGTGGATAATTGGGCAGAATATTTGGGATAAAGAATGAGATGCACGAGGGAAGCTTCACATTCCCAAGAGGATGCTTTAGGCACTTGCAGCTTCTGAACCACACTGATATTTCAGGCTCCCACAGAAACCTTCCGAAGCTGGAAGGGTCAGGGAAGAGAATTGCAAGAGAGGTGTGGGAAGTGCTTTCTCCCAGGTCTGAACAGCACCGAGGTCAGAGTGACTTAAAGCTATTCCCTGTGCCTCTCCTGTTCCCAGCCCAGGACGAAGCCGGCGTTCCCTGAGTGGCTGCAGTTCCCGGGATGCGGCGGGAGGAGGTCTCTGCCGGGGAGCGGGAGAAACGTCCGTGCTGCTGCCGTGTCCTCGGTGGGCAGAGACCGCTGATCGTGACAAGGTGGGTTTGTGAGTGCTGAGTCAGTGCTACCTATGGCACTGACAGGAGAGGGAAGCACTGGGGCAGAGTACGGAGAAACTCAGAATTTCAGGTGTGACTTAACAGAAAGCTCAGAGTGCAAAGAGGGGAATGTGTGCCCAAATTGCCTCGAGGCAGTTTTGCTGTTCTCTGCACTTGTGTCTTCTGAACATGAGGCCATTTTATTCATTGTGCTGTGCACAACAGTTCTCATAATGCCAGGAAACAGATGATACTAAAGGTTAAAGGAATTTGGATGTGTAAAAACAAGCTGTTCGTTCTTCTCCAGTGCGAGGTGTTTGGTGTTAGTGGGCAGTAAAGGATCTTGGTTTTCTTATACTTGTCTTGTTCAGTCTCAAAGTCGGTGTAGGATTTCCAAAGAACCTGCAACAGAGACACATCTCATCATGTTTGTTCTGGGCACACAGATACTGGGAGGGAAAGAGAAGGGATAAAAGTGAAATTTCCCTGAGAGAAGGTTTGGAGATCAGGGTGTTCACTGGCAGCACGGGCTGGGATTAGGGCTGAGCAGCACTGAACTGGGTGCGCATCATCCACTCAGCTTTCACCTCCTGTTTTAGCAGGGGGTTCATGGCCCTGCCAAGAGACAGATGTTAATCAATGAGTCCCAGGCCGAGCTGTGACAGTAACTGGTTCTGCTCGAGCTGGTGGTTTACTGCCAGGTTCATCAGCCACACTCTAATCAGTCCTGGGGTTTGTTCCCATTTTTCTTTCAGCCTTACATAGAACTTTCCAGCTCTTTTCTTCTCTCTGTCCACTGTGTCTTTTGCGTTCCTTTCTTGTCCTGTGTGATCCCCCTCCCATTCCCTTTCACTGCTTCACTCTCTTGTTTGTGTTTTTCTTTTAAGAAATAAATACTAATCTTTATTTAATTAATACTGCTCAATCCGTCTCCCTGTTCTGTCTTATCTCTGTCTCCCTCCCTGCCCCCATCTTCCTCTTCCCTTCTTTCTTGCTGTCCTTTTTCCTTTGTCCTGCAGCGTGACTGTATTTCTTAGTCCCCCTCACTGTCCTTTTGCCTGTACCTGTCTGCATCTGCTGCTCAGTCCCTCTCCCTCACGGTACCCTTCTCTTGAGAACCCTGTGTCCTGCTGCCCATCCCTCTCGTTCTCCGTCCCTCTGCTGCTCCTGGCCCGTCTTGCCCCCACGCCCCCGTGCCGTGGTCGTTTCCTCTCTCCGTCCTCGTTTCCCACTTTGTATCCCTCTGTCCTTCCTGGGTGTTTACCGCTCTGTCTTTTTCTCTGTCCTTCTCCATGCCTCACCGCTGTTCCTTTTTATTCTCCGTGGCTCCGTCGTGCTCCCTGTGCCGTTGTTTCTTGCTGGCTCCTTCTGTCCTGTCCCCTGTCCCTATTCTTTTTTAATCCCTCTCCGTCATGCTCACCATCCCACATGTTGGGGTTTTTTTTTCAGTTTCACCCTGCAGCCTGTTCTTCCTTTTCTTCCTGTGTCCCCTCTGCTCCCACTGCCTCTTCCTGCCTCTCCCGGTCCCTCCCTGGTGCTGCCATCGCAGCGCTCGATGGGTCCGTGGGCGCAGGTCGGAGCTGCAGCCTCGCAGGGGCCAGCAGCGGCGCGGTAGGGAAGGGATGGGACAGCTCCTGCCCCTGCCCCGGGCTCAGGAACGGAGCGGAGCCCGAGCGGGAGCCGCGGCACCGGCGTGGGACTCGCTGCCCCCGCGCCGTGGGGCGGCCGCCAGCCCGCGGCACCGGAGCTGGGGAGGAGCTGCGAGGCTGCTGGGGGCTGCCCCCCTTTATTGTGGCAGCAGAGCCCCTTTTTGGGGCACGTACACGTGGAAATGGCTTTATTAAAGCGACGCGCTGCTGCTGTCCAGGGCGGCTTGACTCGTTTTGTGCTTTCTTTGGGGATGAGGAAAAAAGGCCGGGGGAGGGGGTGGAGACTCAGGCGCTCCGATGTCATTTGGGGAACCCCAATGTCCCCGGGAGAGCCGCGATGCGGTGGAGGAGCAGGTGAGTGGGGAATGAGGGGGGCCAATGCTGGGTGCCCTCTGCCAGAGGGAGCCAAAGCTGCCAGAAAATCCACAGGCAGAGGGGTGTGTGTAGAATACTAAAACCTGCCGAGGTTTTAATTTTTATATGTATTGACAAAGATACTAATTTAGAT